>OZ023167.1:12899114-13504114 GCA_963678695.2 Diplodus puntazzo | reverse complement strand
TCATGGATCACACTTGTTCCTGCACATCCCATGGATGCTCAAAGTGATTGGGATATTGGAAATTTGGGGGCCAGGTCGACACGTCTAGTTCTTTGTCTTTTGTTCATTGTCCTGCTGGGAGGCTGCTGCGATGGGGAGTGCCATTGCCATGACGGGATGTACTTGCTTCTGCACCAGTGTTTGGATGGATGGTGCAAGTCAAGTGGCAGCCATATGAATGCCAGGACTCAAAGTTTCCCAGAGGAACATTTCATTGTAATGAGATGATAAACATTCAGTACATCAGCGGATTCAGAATAGCCTTAAATGATTGAAACGATATTTGGTTTTTGGTTTAGCCTCTGTCCCATCTGCCAACATCCTGTTTGACTTTCTCTGCAACCTGTGTTTGTTGTTGCTTATGACAGCTATACCAGAAGAATATATCGTAAGTACACGCATTGGAGACAAATTAAGATTAAAAGCTGCTTTCCCATATGGCATTATAACTCCCACTGGGCGCTATAATCCAATATTTTTTTAATGACTTTTGCATGCCTGAATGAAAATCTGATCAAAGCACAGGTGCGGCACGGTTCATCCAAGTTCAACCTTTGTGCTGTATTTCATGATTAAAACCCTGTGCATCTACTAGAAACGAGGCAAGTAACTATTTAGGAAGGCAGAGAAGAAATTAGCAAAAGATGGATTTGAGTAAGCGTCAGTTTCAATATATCACAGAGAAAAGCAACATCCGAAAAACCGAGCATATACTCCCCCATCTGGCACCAGTGCAAGTACGCAGTGACTTCGTTTAACGACAACGTTCAGGCTCACTCCTCAGCTTCCTTTCTTAAAGACCAGCTCCTCTTCCTTCTCCAGGTTCTTTCTTCTCTCTTGTGTGCTCGCTTTTATAGAACAGAGAGACAGTCTGACGGGCTTGGAGTTGGGGGGAAGCGCTCCTACTTAAAGAAAGCGCCCGGGCAAATTTGGGGCTGGTGGTAATTATTTGGGCCTCATTATGGGATCACGTTTCCCTAAGTCATTCTCTGTGGTAACCGTTACTGGATATGGGGCTGACACTGTCAATAAAGCGGAGGGAAAGATGACACGCCTTTTGTTTTGACAGGACCAAAGCAGTAATGCCTCCCGTTAGTTTGCATTTGCAAAGAGAGGAGAGGCGAGGGCCTCAGAGCCCACTTTTCCAGATGCTCTGACAGAGAAAGACCCTCTGCTCTGCTCCCCTGGCACCGGGCAACCCGGCGTTACTCTCCTATCAGCCTTTCATGTAAATCTACTTAGTGTAGGGTCATGAGATAAAAGGCTGTTTGATTGAGGAGTGTGGTATGAGGAGCGTGTATCTGTGTCATCTATGGCACTGAGAGCTGGACCACAGTGTTTGTGTAGAAGCCAGCGCTGCCTGATTATTGGTCCAAGGAAGGATATGACATTTGAGAAAAGGCTCAGCACCCCCCCAAAGTAACCGCTAAGATTTAAACACACACTCCTGCGTAACAGCGCTGAGTTATTCACTCTCCTGCAGGACCACAGAGGGACTTTTTGCACCGTCAGTAGGTGCATATGTTCACATGCAAGCACATGCAGCTCAGGTGCCTCTAGCAACAATACATAGCTGTGCGCTCACTCAATAACTCATTTTCTTACAGACCACGGTGGCAGGACAGAGAAGCAGTGGGTCAGCGTCTCACCACAGGCTCCCTCTTCCCTTAACAAACGCCCACACCGAGCCAAATCTTAGCAGGGAGGCGCAGTAAGTGTTGCCCAGTAACCCGGGCAACCAGATTCAAATCTCCTTCGGCTATTACATGCGGTCTCGTTGCTCCTTTTGGCAACTGCATAAAACAAACATTTGCCCTGGTTATAGAATCTTCTGCCAGGTTGAATAGGGGAAAAAAAGCTTTGATTTACACCTCCAGAGACAGATATAGAAGCTGAATAAAATTGATTCATGTTGGGCGAGGCTCAATCATTTTTTGAACTTCTGTGTGGCTGTGAGCAAGAATCAAAACCACAGTTTTATTTTGTAATACTCAATATTTACCCTTTGATCTACTCTGTAAAATATGGAAGCCATTCTGATAACTAGGGCAACCAAAAGCTGAGGCCCAGATGGCAGCCTGGTCTCAGTTTCTAACCGTATCGCTCAGTAAGTGTTCCTCAGTTCATCACACTCTTGACCCTCCTCGCTCCAAACTACCCATCACTCGCTCACTTATTGAATTGACCTTTCAGAGTTTGGAGGTGGCGACGGCGGCTGTTATCTCCCCTTATGCCCTTGTTTCCTATAACAACCATAATCATATTATTCGTGTATTGCTTCATCATGGTCAAAATGTATGGGGTAGTTTCACTGATGCTTCAAAACCCCAATAATGGTATTTGGGGCCTCCCTTCTATAGTGTGTGTATAGTAACTGTTTGTGTGCCTGTGAGCATGCATGTGCGCAAGTGTGTGTGTGCGCACACTGGGTAGAACAGGTGTGCGTTTAATGGTGGAGTTTCAAGAGACTGAGAGAGACAAAGAGATTTCATTAGATTTAAAGCCCAGACAGGAGGCCAGGAGACTGAGTCACTCACTGAAGAAGTGGGTCAGTCAGAACTCAGGCAACAGATACTATGTGCTTTTAGGTGTGTGTATGTGTATGTGTGTATGTGTGTGTGTGTGTGCGCGCGCCTGCAAGCTTGCATGTGGCCGGGTTGATTGAATTCTTCCCTGATACGCACTAAACCTGGCAGGCTTTCCAGGCCTCGGGGGCAAGGCTCCATTGAAGAAGCCTGTTGCCTCCCTCACTCTCAGCCTTGGTTTATACTGCATGATAGAATAATCACACACTGATACGTTTCTTTCATCCCCGACTAAACCAATCTGCTTCATTTATTTATCTTTACATATAGCATTTCATCGAACGGTACTTAACCCTGTGACCTGAGCAGCTGGTAATTGAGTGGTCGGGCTTGATGAGAGGTGCGAGCCCTTTCTGCTTCCCCCCTCTAACGCATACTGACATAGCTGCCTGGGCCCGGTTCCCTGCTGGCAGCAGATAAACTAGAAAGCTCTCTTGCTGATTATTGGCAGATGAAAAAAGAAGATCCGCAGGGCTAAGCGAGTGGAAAAAAAATATTATTGACTTCTCACCGCAGCTACTATTTATTCTCCCCTTTTTCTGTCCGTGTATTTGTTTTTGAGGCTGTTAGTTTCTTGCCCCGGAATATTTTTGGGGTAGTCTTTGATTGAGCTGGAAAGGAATGCCTTTAATCGTGGCTACAAAGGAACCGAGGGACATGTCCCCGTCAGTTTTGCAACAGATCTAGACAGATGAGGAGGAGGAGGCGGAACGGAGGAGTGAGCATTGTTAACAGTCTGTGGGGAACTGTTTGCGTGCTCTGTGGTTTCTAGTCCCTGTGAAATGGAGACTCAGTGATTTGGTTTCCCAGGCCCCTTTTTCTCAGGGCCGTACAAAAAACCGTCAACCAATGAAGACGTTTCAGAAGTTTCAGTCCGTCCTTGTTGCCATTTATAGTCCTGCAGCAGCATGTTTCTAAGTGGTAGATGGCACCCATGGTGGCACATGGTGAGCGTTCACAGCCATTTGATTGTAAGTGGTGTGGGCATATCTAAAATAGAAGATAATGCTTAGTTTTGTCAACGACGCAAAACATAGACACTGTGACCATCGAGGTGGTTGCCCTCAGAGCCTCAAGAAAGCCAGAAGAAACTAAAACCAGCCGCTCCTTCTGAGCCCGTTCGGCTCAGTGTTGGGATTATTATCTGCTTTACTAGGTATAATTGCACAGCGCCGTGCATTGACATGTTGAATATCACAACAAGATCCAAAGACGAGCAAGTAAGCCGAAAAATAAGCATTGTAATTTCACAGTAAGACCTGATTCTGCTGCAGAGTGTCGCTCTACTTTAACATTTCCAACAAACCTATAGCAAAAAAGAGCAGAGGTCGTGGCATCAGTGGAGCAGTGTCATTAAAGGATTTTATTTTATTTTTATTTTATTTTCTTTGTTAAGGGCCAAGTTCAACTGTAGGCCTTTAATTTGGGCCTTGTAAATGTGGACTGGTAGAGGCAGCTGGCAGCACGGGATGGACGCCAGGCCAGGGGTTCATGCTGTCCGGCTGCCTCACACTCCTTAACAGGGGCTGCCATGCAGGCGACAAGCGAGGGTCTGAAAACATTACGCTGGGAAGAATGTTCCATCAGTATTGTCACATTTCAGCTTCAACTAGAAAGTTGTTTTGGATTTGCTTCCATAATTTGTTAGTCTCTTTGGCTACATATCACCCAGGCTTCGATACCGCTGTAGCAGTGATTCTCAACCTTTTTTGTCAGATGAGCTCAAGTACCCCTTTACCGACACCACCCACCATGCTCGATAAATTTGATGCTAAGTTATGCCTCATAAAAGTGGATGACTTGTTACCCACTGAATATATCCTGATGTGATCTGACCAGAGACCTTGAGTAGAGAGAGTCGCAGCAACGGAAGTTCCAGATACTGATCGTCAGGGGATTCACAGAGACTTCGGATCGTTCCAGGAACAATGAATACACAGAGAGACAGAAGTACGATATTTGGCAGTTTGTACTTAATGCATGATTTATTGATTGTTTTACTGGGCTGCTAGTATTTGCGAGCTATAGTTCTCTATGATCTGCCGTTGCTTTGAACAAAATGGTCCACTGGAGTGAACAGAGATGATGCAACTCTGTCCACACGAGGGCTCTGGGTCTGGAAGAAACTGGGGGCATAGTTTACAAAATGATCAACCTGCTGTATTAAAGAAAACTCCCAACTGTTGATTGAGACCATAAACTCATTAGGAAACTGTTTGCTGAGTTATTGAAATCAAGCAAGAAGTAGGGTCATTTACTCATAAGCTTACATATAATTGGACTTCTTTTTGAAACCAGTGGAGTTTTAGGCACGTTCACATTGGCTTCCCTTTTCCATACCAGGAAGCTCTGTCTCTGTCTATTTCGTGCAGTCAGTGATTGTTACGATTGTTTTTTCAATTGCACAGGCTGGCTTACCACACACACACAGTTTTTTTGTATGTCTGTTTGGACTTTTATTTTTCTCCCGAACACAAATATGTGGATGTATTTCTTTAACAAAAATCGTCATCTTAACGTATTTAAATAAGCTGAACTACACCATAATCAGTCCATATACCGGCAACCACTGAACCACCCCCAGTGATTTAAGCACCCCTAGCCGGTAATCACTGGTCTATAGGTCACCCTTAGCTTTGCTGTTACTTATGCAGACACTAAGCATAACGTATGTGCTATACACAAGGTGTTTCCTCCCACCTACTCCCCATCTCTCTCTCTTTTTTTTTTTTCCTCCATGACCCACCCTGGTCCCCCACGTTTGCTTTCTGTCTCCTCTCCTCTCCTTCTCCGTCTGACAGACATGCACCAGCCCTTTGCAGTGCATTACGTCAATTCCGCAGGACCGGGGTGCCAGCTGTTGATGTCACCCTTGGGTCTTTTTAATTTAGGGATTTCCGCTGGGTGAGATGAGGGGGAGCCCCGTGACCTCAGCCCACAGCCACATGAAGAGGCCCACCGTGGCAGAGCCAGGCCGGGCCGGGCCTGTAAAGGGCAGGGCAGGCCAGGCCAGGGTGGGACCGCTCTGCTGGGGTGTGTGGGTGAGTGCAGTGACTGGGTGCTGCCGGCTGAGCTGTGAGCTGTAACACGGGCCGGCCGAGGAGCACGGCGTCGACGCACTTGTTGACGTCATGAGAAAATTGGTGATGCGTGGGGGCATTTTGGGAGAGGTTCGTTCCCTCCTGGACTGCCGTGCAACTCCTCGTACCCGTGACAGCATGTCTGTGACTTGCAAACACTGCCACTATCCCTTGAGCTCTTAAATGCAGCCTTTCAGCAGCTACGAATTTCCTCCCTTTCAGAGGGGATCAAATGTTCCTACCAGAGAATATCTCTCGTTCTTTCAGTCCTCAAGGCTTTGAGTGGGAGTGAACATCGCCATCCATGTAATTGATTACGTAGGGTGCCAAAGTTTTCCCTCTTGATTTCAACTGGGTACGGTTCAGAAAGGAAACGCCTTAATTTAACACATAAAAGGCGGCTATCAAGGGGTGATGGTGTGAAACATGCTTTAGTAATGCTGTCTAGATTGTCTTTTACAAGCTTGTCTCAAACATTTTGTGCCAATCTTCCATATCCTTAGGGGCACATCCTGTAGGTTACATGTGTGGAAAAACTGAATTTACTAGTGTTACCAACAAGTGTTGAAGAGACAGATGCCGCTTACTGTTAGTCTTACTGGTTCACAGCTGTGGTGTATTTTTCACCTCTCCTAAGCAGAGGACAAACATTCACCTTAAATTGTTTAAAACTGACTACACATTTGTTTTATTTCATTTCTTTTAGTCGTGTACCTACACATAATTTTACTCAAGGTAACGTTACGTTTGCTTGTCTTCTATGAGAGTGAGGAAGGTAGTCGACCAACATGACCCAGCATAGTGTGAACAGTCAGTCAAACAGTGTGTCAGTAATGGTGGTGGTTGATCAACAAACGACAACATCAACTCCCATGATCCTGTGCTACTTCACGTGTCATCATGTCATATGTCTTTTTTTATTGTTTCCTCCTTTCCCTACTCTAATCCTAAAGCTACACGGAAGACTTAAAGGTGCACTATGTAGTTTTTGGGAAGACTTTTTAATCAGAAGAGAAAAGATCTTCATTGACCAAATGAATAAACTGAATGAACAAACTGACCTTAAAGGACAACACAATTTCGTAGTGTTTTACTTTGTATATATGTGGCTGACCCTGCCCCCTTTCTGGCTTTAAACAGTGTTCAGTTGACCTTATTTTCCACTGAGAACAGCTTGTTTATTCAGTTATGATAAAATGAATATCGTAAATTTGTATTATTACCTCATTAATACTGTTTCTTCTCCAAAACTACATAGTGCCCCTTTAAGATGATTAGACTGTAATGCATCAGCAACAGTGCAGAAAAGAAGAGCAAGTCTCCACCAAAGTTCATTCAAATTTTTCAAATATATATTAATTAATAAGTTATATATATGAAATTATAATTTCTTCTCATATAAAGACATGTTGCATCGGTCCTGGGTATTGTTGACTTAGTGTTTCTACAGTGGGCAGCGTTTGCGCCTGGGGGACAGACTCCAGAACTTAGCCAGCACCATGGTCAGGGGCACTGACTGGAGGAAACCCACAAAAGCGCGGGGAGAACATGAAAACCTGTTATTCTCCATTTATTCTCTGTGTTAAAAATAGCACCTGTAGTTCTCATTTTGCACTTCCATCCACATCCATCAGTGTGTTGTCGAGCTTCTTGTGTTTTGTGAATATGATTGTTGCCATTGTAAATACATAAATAAATAAAATCTGTTTTTCAAAATGTTTCCTTTCTTCTTTTGTTTGTTTTGGACTACAGTACTTTGAGTCCAGTAATAGATAACTTCAGTGAGATACAGGCCACTTGTTGTTAGACAAGCTATAGACATTTGTTTTTAATCTTTACAAGCGAGAAACGCTGTGTTTTAATTACTTATTAAGTGGAACTTTTTCTATGTGCGTTCCTAAACCCTCCCGAGAAGTCCTTGTTGTTTCAAACTTCCTTCTTAACCTCCTTCTCTCTTTGTCGCTTTTTTCCCTGCAGTATCACCCTCTGTCTCTGTGCAACACAAGCGAGGATGAGCGACAAGAGAGTGACTTCATCACCATTGTCAAACTGGAGCACAGGGTACCCCGCTGTTTGCCGCTGCTCGATAAGGTACAGTCACACACACACACACACACACACACACACACACACACACACACACACACACATGCCATTCAGTAAGCTTCACGCCTTTCTCCTCGTTGGATCCTCTGAGAAACTCCCCTCTCCGTGACCCCGTCCCCTCTCAGACATGGCTGCAGACAGATCAAGCATCTCTGCCATCTTTGTCATCTCTCCAGCACCTCTTCCGCTCTTGGATTTCGACTTTAAAGAGAAGATGGTTTTAGAGGGGGAATGATTTGGCAGAAGCTTAATGTTTTGTTCGGGACAGTGATCTTTCAGAGTGAAGGCTTGGACAGGAGGGGGTGGGCTTAGCTCAGCGCTGCTATGTAGCAAGTGGCAGTGAGCCCTGGCTTTGGATGTAAGGCTTTCAAGCCCCAGCTGTCACTCGTCCGATCCCAGCCAGCCAGAACCAGACACTCGCTGTTCTCCATTTCTGCTTCCCTCTAATATGAACGCAGCCAGAGCTCCATAGATTCCACCCACAGTGCTTTAAATGTATGTGCGCGTTGCAGCGGAGTTGACCTAAATCTCCCCTTGTGTTTAAGTATTCTACCATACACACTGGCTGGCATCTCCTGACTTTAAAGTAGTGTGATTTAAAACTGTTGCTATTTTTTGCCCCGTTTTTCAAGTGGTGACAAATTAGCAGGCAGGAGTATAGTTAGGCGACTGCCTTTTTTTAGCCTGTGTTTTCTTTTCCCCTAATTTAAAGCCATGTTTAGGAGCTTGCCCGCCATGGCGACGATGTAGAGACATTCCCACACTTTCCCGCTCCTTTCTTCCTCCTCCTGTTGCTCCTTCAGTGGGAACCCAACCAACAGGGGGGTGGGATGGGGGGGTGTAACTCAAGATTGACTCCAGAAAACAGTTTTGATTAAAGCCTTAATGGCAACACTATGTTGTCCCATAAACAAAACACGGGGCTCTCCCTCATGCAAAAGCACCCACAAACAAAAGGCTGTTGCTTCCGAGTGCTTTCTCCCTCCCTGCGGATCGCCTTTGAAATCAGGAGGAGTGAAGGAGGGAGAGGGGGGGGAGAGACGGGGGTCTTTTCTTGTTGTTTTTCGCTGGTCTGGAAAGTATGTGTTGCAGTAAACTCCACTCCAGCCACCTGCATCCTCGCTTCCTTCAGCGAGATTCAAAGCTTTTTTTCGGTTCCTGTCGGATTTATTGGGGATTCATCACGCAGCTGTTGTGGAGCTCGCTCTCGGCCTTCCTCAAAGAGGATGAATCAGACGGCCGGGGATGTGCGGCGCTGCTGGGTCAGCCAGTCTCTGGATGGGACTTGTTTACAGTTTAGTCTGACGCTAACCCGCCCCACTGATCTATAGATACTCCGACGGCCACAGAGGGTTCGTGTTGCACCACACGCACTCAGAATAGATTGTAAAGCAAACAAAGTGAGGCTGGAAACCTTGAAGGATAAGGTTTCATTGTTGTGCTTTGTTTTTATTTTGGTTTTTCAGAGGCCGCTATCCTCAGCGACATCATGACAGAGGGAGATTCCTGCGCTGATTTGCAGGGATTTGTGTGGTCTGTCTGATGCTCTGCTGCTGAATGGATCCCACAGTATTTTTCTGAACGTCTCGGAGAGCTGAATGTTTATCTTCTCGGGTGTCTGCGCTGCTCCTCAAAACCTTATTTTGTCATCTTCAGATTAAGAAGACAATGTCAAGCATGTCAAACACTTTCTCCGGATACCCTCAATAAGAAGTGGTGCATCGGGCTTCTAACCGTCGCCCTCTCCTGGTACACTCTGTACTACCACCACCTCTCACCCACATTCACATGTCAGCATGAAAGGAGCAGTAGAAGCACTGCTGCCTCACTGAGGCTTTGAAGTAGAAATCTTTCCTAATCCTGCCATGCCGTCAAATTCAGAAGGATTGGAATTCCTGAACGAAATATGATTTGATTTCATACACAAAAATACAGTTCACCTTTTTTAATGGAAATTTATATGAATACCAAATGTTTTTTTTCCATTATATATAGAATTTGTATCTAAATGTATGCATTTACAGTCTAATATGAAATCCCTAAAGAAAAAAATTCACTCAAAAATGGACCTTCAGTCATTATCTACTCATCACCCATGCTGATGGGAAGTTACTGGATAAGATACTGGAGCTTCACAGCACTTCCCTCAACCACAGAAGTAGATGGGGAAACATAAAATGGCTCCATACAGCTCGTTCTGCCTAATTCTCAGTTTCCAGAAGCTCTGAGATCCCAAATTGTTTCTAAGGGATGTTACTGACACCCTTCTTCACGCCGTACTGACACTGTAGCTGCTAAGCTAAAAGTGTTAGGACGCACCCTTCTAAAGTGGCTGTAGGAGCTCGACCGACTGCAGAGGGTGTCAGTAACTTCTTTTCAAATCGATTTGGTATCTTGGGGCTTTTGGAAAATTACAGTTCACTGGGTGAGCTATATGAAGCCATTTTATTTATTTATTTATTTATTTATTTATTTATTTATAACATTCAAAAACAATTCCCCATCTACTTCAGTTGTTCAAGACAGCACACCATAATCCCCAGAATTTTTTTGTGGACTATGAAGACTTTCCATTGGCATGAGGGTGAGTAGATATTAAGTGACTCTTTATTTGTGGGTGAGCTTCTCCTTTATATATGTTGTCTTTGCATGCAGCTCATTAGGGCTTAATGACATGCAACAATATTGCGATTGTGAAATGAGTCGTGATTTTAGGGAGTGGAGAATATGCTTGGTAAGCATCTATGTAGCACTACAGTGCTTCATTTATTAAGGTATTATGTTATAACACATATAACAGATATTCCACTCAGCCAAATGCAGATTCATTACTATTTCCATTAATCATGCAGCCCAACGACTTCCCAATGTTTGACTTCAGTGTGTAAGCTTCCCTGTGAGATGGTGCTCGCATGGCTTATTTCTCTTGCACACTTTTGCAAAGTACCCTCTTGAAAAAAGTCAACTAGAAGAATCTAAAACCGTAAGTGTCCGAAATGTATCCAAACTGGTCTTTTTGCAGTTATTTGCTATCAATCTCTGTCTCAGGCTCGGCCCTCTGTCCGCACAATTGCCTGAATCGAAACCCTCCACCACTCCAGTGGTTTTGCATCATTACACAACACAACACAAGCAGTCTTCTCGTGTGGCTTCCTCTGCCAGCATGTTGTGCTAGCTCCGTCTGCTCTCCACTGGCCGGCCTGTCTCGTCTGTTTACACTGAAGTCCTGGAAAGCCTCTCAAGCGAACACATGACTCAACGAGAAAAAGGCACGGCAGCGGTGCCAGGAAGGCTGCCCTGCGCTCCACGCCAGGCTCTGAATAAATGCTGTAATCTGGGCTTTTAAAAAAAAAAAAAAACACTGAGCTGACTTTCTCCCACTCAAACTTGCAGCGCTGTGAATCACCATCAATAAGAATCCACGGTTCTGTGAAAACAGCTTTTACAGTGATTGAGTCTTTGGCCCGTGTCTGAACTTGTTGTCTCCCATAGAAAGCCGTGCTTATTGATTCTGCTCTTCTCAGATGAAAAGGCTTTCGGCCCGATTGTGCAGTAATCCTGTTTTCTTTAACTTGGGTTTTTGTGCGCAATGTGCCTGTGTGTGTTCGTACCATTTGTGTGTGTGTGTGTGTTTTATTGGATCACATTACTTCAGGTGTGCTTTCCCAAATTGTTCTCAAGCCGTAGAAAAGGTGGCCGATCTCTGAAGCAGCAGGGTTGTAGATCCCAAGGCCATGTCGGTCACTGGGATCCAGGAGGCAAGTGTCACTGATGGTGCGTGATGTCGTTACAGGATGTGGATAGTGACACCTTAGCATCCGTCTCATACCTAATAGGGCTGCAGCTATCGATTCTTTTGTAATCGATTAATCTAGCACTTTATCGATCGATTAATCGAGTAATCGGATTTTTTTTTTTTTTTGCGTTTTTAAACAACCAAAACAAATAATGCATAACGAAAATGATGTGGCTGTAAAATGATCAAGCATTTCTCAAAAAAAAAACAGAGGTATTCATTCCAACTCCAACATTTGGCTCCAAAACTATGCCCATTTATTAAGTGCCAGTGCCAATAATTAAACAACAATACAGATAAATCAACTTACTGTAAAACATGTATTACATGTAAAACTGTGAATACAAACTTAAATAGTAAAGGCCATTTGGCCTTGGTTTTGTTTTCTTCATACAACATTACAAAAAAAGGATTGCACCTGAACTGTCAGGAATCATTTCAAAGTGACACAGACACATTGGAGGAGGCGGTGTAATGCACTCAAACAGAGTTTATAATCACAAAACAGCCAATGTGACACGTAATTCATGATCATGTCTGTATAAAGTGATGTTTATTTTTGCTCTTCTTCGGCGGCTGTTTCAGTGAGTTTTGGGCGCAGAGTGATGAGACGTATACCGTTGAAATGTGTAGAGTCCCAGCTTTCATATGACATGCTGTATGTAGCATTAGTATGAAGTAGCGTAATCGCTAACGCCGATTTTCTCGGACATGCGCCATTAGCGTGTTTTTTCTATGTGCTCCTTTAGTTGCTTGGTGTCGGAATTGAGTTTCGATTAGGTGAAAATGATCACGCATCATGACAAACGCATCACGACATCACTACAAATACAGAGCTAAATTGTGCCAGCCAGCTAAATTCAAAATGTATGACGCGCTGGTGTGTTTCCTGAACAATGGTCCGTGTGGAACAATCAGATCCCTGCGCGTATAGTGCGCGTCATAGGAATTTAACGAGGCTTCGAGGCAGAGTTTTTGCCTCGAGGAATTTTTATAATCGAGTTAATCGAGTAACTCGATGAATCGTTTCAGCCCTAATACCTAATGTGTTTCACAAAATTCAGACCAGGTATTCCGAAAAGCCTGTCGCCGAATTCTTTGTTGGTCATCCTTCATAGTGATGATACGGAAACATACTGTATATAATGCAGTATAGATCAATAGCACCACCAACTGCAGCCTCCAAAATGACAATACAACCTCTACAAAACTGCTCAAACAAAACCTGAACAGTTAAATCTTCGTGATCGGGGGGGATTTATTGCAGGACTGTTCCATCAGGCTGCATTTGTTTTAGCTAGACGTACCTAATAAACTATATGGAGGCCTTAAACCGAAACAAGCAGTAACAAGTTATCAGACAGGTCACACACACACATACAACACTGGACCATTCCCTGCACTGGTGATATCATTCTTTCATCATTTGATTTACCATACTGTGCCAGAGTTAGCTTCAAAGCTAATTTGAAACTGCAGTCCCTAACTTGCAAAAGGTCTCTGTCATTATCATGAAAAACATAAAGAGAATGGAAAATATTTAGCAGGAAAAATAGAGACTGGAGAAGCGATTAAACTTGTGTTACATAAAATGAGATGGTGAAATATAAATATGATGTTAAAATAGATTAAGTTTTCATTCATTTTAACAACTTCTTGAAGGCAAAAAAGGGAAAGATTTAGACTATTTTCCGAATTGATTAAAGGTGAAAGCAAAGTGCGAAAAATGTGGTTTATATTTTACACTTCGTTTTATTTATTTGGTTGATAATAATATTAGTAGATTAATTCTTGATCTTGACCTATACTAGACTTTCGGGACAGATACCAATATTTGTAAAAGAAAGACAGAAAGAAAAACAATTCCGATATCGATATATTGGCGGATATATTCTTATGTACATGAATACACATTTTTTACCACGATTCCATCAAACACGTGTGACAAAGATGCAAATATAGCGGAGGCAGGATTTTTAACAGTTGAACAAAACATTTTTGTCCAAAATAACATCGGGGATCTGGCAGAATGAGCTTAAACTGGAATTTGATAATTATGAGTTACCTCAAGCACATTTGCTGCATTCTGTTCTGTGAAAAGAAAAGAAAAAAGAAGAAGAAAATCCAAATCTGTCCTCTAGTGTGGCCAGGAAGAGTAGTCCCAGTGACAGGAAGTGGTAGAAAACAAGGGAAGCCCGTTGAGGGAGGAATAAATCATCTCCCTCATGACAATGTTTTTGTCTTCTGGTGGCTGATTGTCTGTAGGGGGTGACACTGACCTCAGGCTATTCCTGCCTGCTGGTTTTTTAGCAAAGACAGGGGCTGGAAATGCAATGGCAGCTGCCTTTGGCCGCTTTTCCTTCGGTAGCTGGGTCCAACGTCTCCAGTTCATCAGAGACGAGTCGAGGAGGAGGAACACAGGGGAACATCTGGAAAAAGGGGGGAAATTTCAGCCTTTGAGAGTAAATGCAAAAAGCAGCAGGTACACAATGGACATTTTGGCTAGTATGAAATGCATCAGTGTTAGCAGACTTCTGGGTTTCGCTTTGATTTCTCTCCCAAGAAAATTCATTATTCGCTCGTCCGCGCCAGACGGTTGCACGGTTGTCTTCAAAGGGATAAACTATCTAACTTTCTTTCTTCTGTTAGTCAAGGTTGGAATCAGCTTCTGCAGCCATTGCCATGCTTTGCTAATAGACCAGAGAGGGCTGTGCGCCTCTCAAACTGTTGCATGCACCTTCGATTATCTCACCCTTTAATCTTTAAAGCATATAAACACACTGACACACACACACACACACACACACACACACAAACCACGGCATTCTTACTGTTTCCAATATGAGATAAACTGTAATTCACTGCATAAAACGTTTGAAAACCACATGGGGACATTTCAGAATCTGTTTTTTCAGTCCTCTGAGCAAAAGGTACGAGCCTTTTCTTCCTGCTCCTGCGGCGTGTCGTATCCCTTCTGCTCCTTGTCGGGTTTACGCTGCCATAATCATTTCATCTGGAACACAACAGCTTTAACAGCGATGAAGAAGTGGCCCTGAGCTTATCTTGCTCAATCCTCCTTTTGTGTAGCAGGCAAGCAGTGTGAATGTGAATGGGTGGCCTCATTATCGGGTCCCCCCCACTTAATGTTCCAAATATTTCTGCTGCTTTCACAGACGCTGTTTTTTTTCTGTGCCGTCTCAGAGATTCCCTTCTCTCTTAAGACCAACTGATCCACGTTCCTCTCTGTGTGTGTGTGTGTGTGTGTGTGCGCCTGTTTGACCCTGACAACACAGGCTTCTCCCTCCCATTTCCTCTGTTGCTAAAGTTAGGCTCAAGTCATAGCTCGCCATATCAATGTGGAGATAACTCCGTAGGAAGTACTTAGCTTTGAGCCCCGGCAAGCCTAATGACTGCCTTCTTTTCAGTCAGTGCACTCATTATGGCTCTTACTGTACACATAATGTCATTTGCTCTTTGATTAGCCCGTCTCTGAGGATCGTCTCATTTATTTTGTCTTGATGGTTGACCGTGGAGGTGTATGCCCGCTGTCTCTCGTTCCTTTCATGATAATAATGCAGATATTAAAAGGGGAAACCACACACACAGGGGTTTTTTTATTTTTTTAATGAAGCTGAACAATGGGCACCTTTGTCAGGCCGTTCCCTTATCCACCATCCTACACCAGCAGAATCAACCACCCACCCTCCACCCTCCACCCCCGGCATACAGCGTTAACATCTGCTGCAGTCTCCTTTCTTCCTGTGGTGTTGTGAAGGAGCTGCTGCTGGTAGTAATGGCGTGTATTTGTCTGTACGTGACCATGCGCTGCACTAAGTTCGTGTGTTACGACAACCCCGAGGTCCAACAACTGTTTCAGCCAACAACCGTTTTGTTTTTGCGTAGTAATATCCTTTATGCAATCCTGTTTCACAAAGTGGTGGACCTCACACCGTCCTTTCTCTGAAACGACTGAGCCTTTTGGGGAATGTCCCTTTCATACCCAACCATGACACTCTGTTACCAGTGAGCCTGTTTTACCTGTGGAACGTTCTGAACAAGCATTTTTTTGGGAGCATCCAACAACTTTCCCAGTCTGTTGTTGCCCCTGTGCCAACTTGTTTGAAACGTGTTGCCGGAATCCAATTCAGAATAAGCAATATATTTACAAATATTGACGAAATAACACATTGACACATTTCATATTGTGCAGTGTAAAGAAATGTACATACAGTTACATTCTTAGTGGGCAGGGGTCCAGATTTCAAGGTATTTCTTTAACTGATTATTAAAAAAATGTTGTTTTTTAACCAAAAAGTGGTCTATAATCACCACAGCATCCAAGTAAATAATGTATTTGAGCAAATAATTAAAAATGCACTATGTAGAAATTCAGACTCAGAAAGTGAGTTCTCACAATAGTAATAAGGTAATAATTAGTGCTGTCAAAGTTAACGCGTTAATAACGCGTTAACGCAGAGTCCTCTTAACGCCGTCAATTTTTTTAACGCGCGATTAACGCTCAGTATATTTAAAAAAAAAAAAAAAAAAAAAACGCGCATTGTATGATTTACGGCCGTCGGCGGCACCCGTAGTCTTGATTCAGAGGGTGGCAGAAGAAGAAGAAAGGGAATCAGAAGAAGAAGAAGCAGGGCTGGCGGTTCGTTAAAAACACGGCGGACTGAAAAGCAGCACTCGCTGCAAACTCCTCATCTCTGCTGTCAATCACGGTGGCGGACATTTGTTTCGCCATCGCCCTGATCATTTTGCAGGACACTCTCTCGTGGCGTGCCCGTTTGCTGATAACTCATCCCCGCATGTTTATCTCAGGCTCCTCGCTAGCCTTCTTCCTCCCTCCAGCAGGCAGCCTGGCGCTGCTGCTGTCCTCCTTGGACAGACACTGAAGCTCCGTTTCTCTCACTCTCTTGGGGTCGACAGAGACACGTCTAGCGGCTGCTTTTCCCGAGTTTTCCTCTGAATATATCACGACAGAAAGTTTGAATTTCAAGTCGTACTTTTTATTGTTTTGCTGCACCGGAGCTATGGCGATCATTAGTGTGATACTGATTGACAAGAAGAAAAACGTGCAGTGTCAGTGGACACCACTTGCAAGCCAAACAGACGGCAGATACAGAGAGCCCGTCGCCCCCCCTCGCCAAAAGCAGACAACCCTGGATTTATTTTCCTGCATGATTTGAAGTGTTGAATGAACATTTTCATAATGCAAGTATATTTGACCTTTCTTATGTTGTTAAAAGCATTAAGAACATGAAAAAATACATTAAGGTACATTTAGAACAGAAAAAAATGTGCCAAAAAAATTGCGATTAATTTGCGATTAATCGCGAGTTAACTGTGGACAAAATGCGATTAATCGCGATTAAAAAAATTGATCTTTTGACAGCCCTAGTAATAATACAAACTTTTTTCCATAAAAATAAGCCATAATGGGGGGCGTAAGGGCCACAGAACTTTCTAAGACAGTTTTACTGAGTTAATTCAGTCATGAAAATCAATCAGTGAAGATATTTCTTCAAATAAACTTAATTTTATAAACACAAATAACTTAGTTAGTTCAAATTAATGCTGTTAGCTGGTTCCTGATGAAGCTGGTTGTTTGGCCTCTGGATAGCTAGCTGAGCCATACAGCTGCAAGACCACACTAAGGGACTTTCACAGTGTTTCTTCATATTGCTGCAGTCACTGACACGCTAACCGGTTACGCAGTCAGGCAGAGTTAACTAGCTTGTTTTACTTGCATCGGAACATATTTTCTTTCACATAAAAGTATCAGCAACACTCTGGGAAACTCATGCGTTCAGTTGTACCCGTAAAAGTCTCCACTGATTCACATAAGACTTTGCAGGAACAACACACCAATAGATATAAACTGAAGATGTAAACTTCTTGATAACCGCCCGTCAAACTCTTGAGGTCAGTTAACCGTCGCTTTTGGGAAACGTCTGCAAGGTTCTGTATAAGACAACAGGTGGAATACTTTTATTGTTTTGGTTTTGGCCTCTCTTCAAACTTTGTGCTTGTCGATTACTTTACAGTCTGTGATGACTTATTCATGATAAAACAATGGCTCTGTGTCAAATGGGCTCTTCCTGGTGTTGGCGGTTTCCTGTGGTCACCCTACACAGAGTTGTATATCGCTTTTACCTCACTATCAGGATATTACAGGCAGATGCCAGCCAGCTAGCATGGCTCATGAAGAAGGATGAATCGTAAAAAGAACTCTGGCGCCACCATGAGATTCTTTTTTGTGGTTTTTGAGAAGAATGTCTCGACATCTATTGGCTAGATTGCCATGAAGTTTGGCGCACGATCAAATCTGCATGTTAGTGTTTTCATTCTGAGCTTGTGAGCTTTTAGTTTTTAGCTCAAAACACTGCCGTCCCTACGTACAGCCCCACAGAAATGCTAGCACGGTGGAGGATCTTTGTCTATTCCTGATGCCATGTGCAATAGAGTGAAGATGGGACCATGAGATCACAGCAATAAAAATGCTTTGACTTCATTTGTATGGATATATTGGGTCACTTTCCACCTTTTTAGCGGTCAATCGTGACATTTTAGAGATGCTCCTCATTGCCAGCCCAGTTCAGCCACTTCGGTCTGTGCACCCCTGCCTGTAGAATTCATCAAGAATCTCAAGTAAAGGTGCAGAGATGTGCTCAGGCACGGCAAAATATACTTCTCGGGTCACTGCAACCTGGAACAAAAGTTAGAAAGTGAAAATCAGCCGTAGCCGTGGAACGATCACAAAGCATCAGCTGTGTTTGAAGTCCAAGGACGGGAAAACAGGCTGATAAGTCTTGTGTTGTCGTCACTCAAGCAGGAGAGCACATTCTCATGGGACACAGCCAATGAATACTTGGGGCAAGGAAAGAGCCCGGAGTAACGGGCATGTCAATCGAGTCCCAGCCACCAAAACTAACCTCGAGATGCTGCTTGTCCGGAGAGCGTGCGCACAATTTCGGGTAGATTTTCAGCTCATGGTTAATTGAGGCCAAACTTGTTTTTTCTGCTGAGGTCACCGCCTGGTTCACAGACATGGTGGAATCTGCAGATGAGGTGGGGGTGGGGCGGGTCAGATGCTGTACTTTTAACACAGGCTCTGTGCATTCGATTGGGGATTAGCGGGCACAGGAACAGGCCTTTATCGCTGGGGGAGACCTTTCACGGAGAGCTTGGCTTTGTGAGTGGCCCAACAATGAGAGGAATACTTCAGGCTCCCCTCCTCAATGGGAAAGTGCATTCCTCTTTTTGTCAACACTTCAAAAACAAGTGGTGTGCTTTGCGTTTTCCTAGTCATGTGTGGTTTTTCTTAGCGAACCCAAAAAAAGAGAATCGGAGGAGCTGGCATCTGATTTAACACGTCTCTTCAGGTGAGCAGGTGGGATACAAAAGGACAGCGTGGTTACAGAGATCTCAGGGGATAGATGGTATTAGGTCTTCTTGTCTCGCCGCGGGGTAGGATAGTGGGTTGGGTTGCTCGGTGGGATATGTTTGACCTCTGTTAGCAAATGAGCTGAGTCTTCACAAAGATATACGGAGGAGGAATGAGAGGTTAAATCAGCTGAAGTCCAACCATCTGTCACATGAAATATTAGATTTCTGAGGAAAAGTGCATCCAAACACTGCATTCCTCCAGTAAACACACCAGTAAACACACACGCAAGCAAGCATACCTGCCAGGAGTGAATCAATAATTAATCATGCATAGCTCGACCGACAGGTGACCCGGGAGCATTTGAACTGCAGGTGTTCAAGTTTACCGGATCACAGCACAGTGAGACTTGAGGATATAGGCCTGCAGGTCACAGCTTAACAGATGTCACCTTGACCTGCGGCATTGTTGTCGTTCAGCTCAGTTCAGCGCTGTCATCGCTCCAACCAACGAGGTGTGAGTGATCTGCCGAGGGCCTGTTCCTCGGCTGCGCTCTCTCCACTCATCCTGTCACCTTGAATAGGTGGAAAATTCTCTGGCCCTGAAGGTGCGTGCGTTCCTCCTGCGGCATCTGTCGGGATATTTTCAGCGCAACACACCCCAGCTGTGGCCGCAGCTCTCATCCGCATGTCTTGTCCTCGCTCGGTTTCTAGCCCGGTGCCAGCGTTGCTAAGCTAAACATTGACTCGGCGCTGATGGCACAGCACCCGTCCTCCCCACCAGCGCGTAATATCTGGAAAGACGTGTTGTTTGCTTTGAGAGGTGGTGTTTTCAGATGGCGGCTCTCTTTTTCCCAGCGGTTGGCGATTAGCAGCTTGTTGCTCCCCCTTTATCACTTTTCTGCTCTTCCCTTTTTTCTTTTTTTTTTTTACGCTCCCCTCCCTGAAATGAGACGCGGGCTGTGAACTGACTGTGCATAGTTACTGTAGGCATGTTGTGCGAACACAGTCCTCTCTGATTCTGCAGTCCAACTTCAACTTGTCGACAGCATCACCACAAAACTTTTATACACAAACAGCGAGATGTCTACGGTGCCGCTCGGTGGGAAGTCTACCCTTCTGAAATGGAAGCAGCTGGAATATCACCTGCATGTGTATATGTGTGGATTGCGAAGTATGTCCCTCTTAACAAGTTTCAGCAAATATTTTGTTGAGATCTTGTTACACAAACTTCATACAGATACACATGAAATCCAGCCAACTTTTGTCGTTAAATGTACTATAAGGAACTTTTAACTGGTTATGAAGCAGTAAAAATTTAATGCTGATTCTACTATATGACCTACACAAGCAAACAAGACCATCAAGAGAAAACTAGCTATTTCTAAAAAATTATTCCTTAAGCCGATCACTAGGTCAGAAAGAAGAAGCTGGTTTATAACTTAACATTTTGTGTTGGCCTTGCTGGTGAGCTATATCTTGATGTTGGCTTATTGTTATGTATAAATAACATTATGACTGAACAAAGAAAACTTTAGCCTCCTTAACAAAATTACTATTTCCGAGCAAACCAACTCTGTTAGCTGTAGCTACATTGCTACATGCAAACTGTGTATGAACAGCATCTATTACGGTCATGTTAGGTTATTAATCGTACATAACAACATATCAGAGTCACATTGTCTTATCAGAATGCAACCTACAAAGAGTTGTGTTGAAAGAAGAAAAAATAGTCTTAAAATACCTATCAAAATCTTTATGATACCAGGCAGTGGACACACTACCACGTTTGTCCACAGGGGGCACCAGAATCAACACAGAAAAGGTTTCATGTAGCGGCTTTAAATTAAACATAAACACACCTTTTATTAATTTAGAGTTAATTCAGTTAAAGATATCTAGGTTTTGTTTTTCAGCCCATTTCTAAGCTAAACATGAGCTCACTTAACTTGATGTTCTCCCCTTGCTTGCATGGGTTTCCTCTGGGTGCTCCGCTTTCCACCTACCATCAAATAACACGTTTCACTATATTGTACGTGTATAAGACACACAAAGGTAATTGTCCTTGAGGTCTTTGACTCGGAACGATGTTATAAATAGATGTACTGCTGAACGTCTTCTCAACTCATCAAATTAAGTTTCTAAAGCTGGATTTGTTTAACATCTGACTGTCCCTATTCCTGTACACTTCTAATTTAACAAGATGGGAGCAGCTATTCATGCAGTCTTTGTATTATCTCCGGTACAAAAGTGGCAGCCACAGCTGTAAGTTCTTTGTGTCAAACAAAGTACAAACTCTTCAGGCTGGAAAAAAAGGGAAGCCTTTACATTAACCTCTGTGACAAAACGTGTTGATTCGACTTAATGCCTTACATTTACTGAGCTTGCTTTATCAAATTCGGTGAACTTAATTTCTTTGTTTTCTACTTTTGCATGAGACAACTTTGAGCGAATTATTCCGCCCCACGAGCTGCGCAAACTCACATTGTTAAGTCAGCAGGCAACAATTTCATGTCGAAGTGGCTCAAAAATCTTGCCTGTTGCCCGAATGACCCTTGAAATTAGCTAATTTGCACAGAAAATAAGAAATTATCTTTGCTGTTGGTCACACAGGCAAGAATGATTTAAAGAAAAAGGAAGCCAGATAATTTCTCCCTTCCGAGAGAAGGGAAAGAATATCTTCTTTCACAAGAGTGACTGCGCACACAGTCACGTATAAACATGCATTAACACTGTACATTTGCCCATGTGAGTGACTATGCACGCTTAACTGCTTATCCGCCGCCTGAGGGCGAACACGCCGCCCTCTCGCAGGGCTGCTACCGGTATTCGAGAATGCAAAGTGTTTGCGTCTCAAGGCTTTCGTATTAGGGCGGCACATCTCTCACTTGTCACTTCAAAGGGAGCGCGCGAGGGTCAGGGTTTCATCAGGCTGTCGTCGGAGCAGACGATCGGAGAAAAATGCTGCCCTAAAAATAGAACGCCGTGTCATGCTTGTAAAGACTGACAGAGCCGAGGCACAAATCGGTGCCAAGTGGCTGTTATTAAAACGCCTTGAGAGAGACACCTTCAGCTGGCTGCGAGAGGGAAGGTGAGAGGGGGGGGTGATGGTGTGTGAGGCTGCAGCCTGAGGTGAGATGCACAAAGAGTTCGGGCACTTTTGGAGTGTTGGGGATCTCACCACAGAGACGATATGGATGCGCTTCCTAATCAGCTCAGATGTTTTGTTTTTCTGTTGGGAGTTCATTCTTGGTTCTCGCTCTGCCTGCAGAGCTGAAGATGTTTTTCCACACGCTGATGGCAAATAGGATCATATGATGAGTGCTTAATGGCCCTGCAGTTACAACTGTACTATATCTCTGCCTCTCCCTGATGAATGAGGCGTTCATAGGGCAGTAACTTATTATTACTGCACTATTAGTCCTTTGATCTTCCAGCAGTTTGAACCCTGGAGTTTTCTAGAGGGGCGGCTTGTCAAAATAGCTTTGCAGATGGGATCGGGCCTGGTCTTGCCCCGGCTGAGGGGAGAGGAGGCCTGGAGGTGTACAGACGCTAGTGTGCAGGAAAACCTGACTACGGAGGCATCACGCTGCCGTCTCATGGACCTTCGGTTCCAAGTGTTTGAATGGATCAAAGAAATGTTATATTTGAAATTAATCTGTTGTGTTTCTGTTTGTCGCATGATTCACGAGCCGAGGTTTAAAGGTGCACTGCATAGTTTTGGGGAAGAAATGTTATGATTTTTAGTGACGGATTTTCGATGCCGAAACAAACTTAATAAACGCACTCTCTTCACTTTCATGACTGAATAAACTGAAAAAGCAAACTGACCTTAAAGGGCAGCACAATTTCATACTTATTGACTTTATATGTGGCGGACCCTGCCACCTTTCAAGCTTCAAACAGTCTAGTGACCTTATTTTTCCTCTGAGAACAGCTTGTTTATTCAATTATGGAAAGAATAAATATTTCTAAGTTTGTATTATTACCTCATTGATATCATACATATTCAAATCTTTAATGTCTTGTCTAAAACTACATAGTGCCCCTTTAATTGAAATAGATTGGGCCCATTTTTGTCTGCTTAAAAAGCAGGGCTCTGAATCGAGGGTGCCGTCCTTGAGAGCCACGATAAAACATGAGATGTCTTCTCAGCCAGGACATTCCTCTATTAATGACAAAGGCGACTGGTAAGCCTCGTGGTGAAACATGAAGAGGGAGAAGAGACACAGGAGAGAGTGGGAGAGGTGGAGAGGTGAACGGGTTGACTCAGAGGCGTGGCAGGCGAGGGCCAGAGGGCGACCCATGCCGGTCCTGTCTGTCTGGTGCCTCAAGGTCAGGTCTACCAGGTCAGAAACAGGACTGTTGACAAGAAAAATTTGTTGCTTTGATTTCACTCTCTCACGTCTTTGCCTCCTCCCTTTCTGTAGTCGCTCTTCGCTGCTCGCATTCAGCACCCCCACCCCCCGTTTACCTACCTCATTCTCTTTCCACCCTCCCATCCTCCATCGGCTCATCTGGCACATCCCAGCTCTCATTGTGCAGGCTGAGCCGCTGGCCCTCTTTAAGATCTGCATTAGAATGTTGTTTTTATATAGCAGCAAGCGGAGGCATGTGGAGTCTCTTTTGAACTCCTCGGCAAACAGATGGAGGTTTTCACGCTGCCTTTATGAGATTAAGTGAAACATTCCCATAAAAAAAAGACATTTCCCTGTGTCCCTTCACCCTCCACTGTCTCACTTTCTCTCTGTCTTGCCTTTCTTTTTCTTTCTGTCTTCGTCTCTTCTCCTTTTTTTTTAAAAAAAAATTTCTGGCTCGCCTCAGGCTTGGGCAAGGGCACGGTGCTGCTGAAAGTGCAATGGAAAGTAGACAGGTTTGTGTTACCAATAACTACTTCCCCAGGCGAGCGAGCAAGCGAGCACCAAGCATCTCCCAGAGTTTAGAGCAAACAGGTCCTGTGAGTGCGACACTGCAGGCGCAGGGAGGGAGTTCTTGTTTCTCGTCTGTAGCGTGAACCTGTTTAACTCTGACTCAGGTAGGTTAGTGCCAAGCGCCCCCCTCTCCTCTGGCTTTTAGCAGGGATTTGACAAAACAGATTCACAGGGCAGACAGTGTGGCTCTACAGTATGTAATTCACCATGATACAATGAGACTATTTAGACTCACATTTGCACATTTGCATGGGGGAAATGCTTCATAGCTATCAAGCATGGATACCCCCCCCCCCCCCCCCTTTTTTTTTTAATTGACCAACAAGAAAAGTGTTTCAGAGGTCAAACATTCATGGTCTCCAGAGGATGAATCCTGCTCACTTTTCAGTGATCCTCTGTCTTTTCCTCCAGTGCCATCCTGAGATCCACCATGTGGTTTTCAGTGAAACGTGTCAACAACTATTGGATAGATTGCCGCAAAGTTTGGTGCCGACGTTCATCCCGTTCAGGACAAACTGCGATGACTGAATTGGTTCCTGTTCTCCTTTGGCACCATCGTGTAAGAAGTTGTATGAACATGTGCACAAGAACTGATCTCAAATAAAATCTTGGGTTGCTTGTACTTTACTTGAGTATTTCCATTTGAAGCTATTTTATACTTGTGCTCCATCACAGTTATATGGAGATATATTACACGTTTTGTGTTCATTTGACAGCTGTAGTTATTAGTTATTCTCCAGGTTAGGACATTTAATTCAGAACCTCTCTATGAGCTATTATGGAACATAATACACAACACTGGAGACCATCTGGAATCACCTCGTCAACACATTCCAACCCAGGGCTACTCGGTAGTAATTTCTACATTATTACATTAGTGCTCATGGGTTGGAACACACCCTTCTTCAAAACTGGCCCTCATTTGAACTCAGCTACACACCTTCGTGACTGCATCTTGCACCGACAGTCAGTGCTCGTAAATATGTAAAACTCTTGAAACACTCTACCTCGACCAGCGGCAACATTCTGCTTTTATGTGTACGAATTAAAGTCTTACTAATTAAAGTTCTGCATTTTTTCTCGAGTCACATTTGAAAGAGGACTTTAACTTGTACTTTCTACACTGTGGTATTAGGGACTGCTACTTTTATTTAAAGCAGCTAAGAGGAACTTTCATCTTGTGTTGATTCTGGCGGCCCCTGTGGACAAAAGTGGTATGAGCACCACCGCCCCGTGTCTAAACATCTTGATCCGGCTTGTGGGTGCATTCGTATGGAAACCCGTAAAGAAGAGACACAAATTATTTGTATTTCAAACACAGCTGTTTGTAGGATGCATGACTATGAGGTGCTGTATTAATATGTGATTATGTAGGATTAATAACTTTAATATGACAATGTTGAAACAACTTTGTTTTAATGCCAGCTCGTCCTCAGCACTCCACCATAAGCAATAGTTTACATTTTTTTTGACTTGTCCTACCCAGAAAAAGTCGGAGTCTGATCCGTTGATGGGCAGTATAAGTGCTATTACAACAATTCAGAAATAGCCATCTTTGCGCTGATGGTCTTTCTTGTTCGCTTATGTAGGTCATTTTGAAGCATCATTATCGAATTAACACTCTCTCAACCAGTTAATAGATGAATCAGTTTCCTTCTCACTCTTCTGCCAATAAAAGATTTACATGCTTTTCTGTTGTTACAGCAGTCATTTGAAGCATGAACAGCAAAACAAAATCTCTCTCTCCCTCTCTTATATATCACTAATCTTAACAGTTGACGCCTTGAGGTATTAACCAGTGCTTGTAAAATGTGTTTTCTCACCGCTTGTAAAGCGCCTCTATAAATGTCGACGATCTGTGTAGGTATGTCTTATTTTCATAAACAAACGGCCAGTTGACTTCAGTGGAACCCGATTTGCATTGATCCACAGTAGTTGTGCAACGGCAGGAGAGTGCAACACCGCCGGCTGTGCTGCGTGGCGTCAAAGTCAGTGGTGCATTCTTTTTTTAAAACTTTTATTTGTGTCTAGGTTTACCTCATTTACAGACAGCGTGTGTTCAGTTATCACTGTGCGGGTTTGTGTGTGTGTGTTTGCTCTGCAGAGAGACACGGCTTACTGCACGGCCTGTTCCAAGAATGAATTCCTGGAGGCTTACAAGAGCTGTTGAATGAGATGGAGGGCTCAGGGCAGGAATGATGGGAGGGGAGGAGAGGAGGGAGGCTGCTCTACACTGTAGGAGGGTTGTCAGGCTCTCACTTACAGGCCTGATTAAATAACAGGATGCTTTATGAAAACAAGAACATTATCTGCCTCTTAAAAGGCCAGGAAAGGCCCTCTAATTGGCTTCCCTTGAGTCTCTGTGTTGCTGAGTAAAAAAAAAAAAAAAAAAAAACCTCCGCCATGCCCCGGCCACAAACCGAGAGAAATTACCCAGGACACTTTCTCCCCCCTCCTCCGTCTCGACTCTCATCAGCGCTATAGGAATGTATCAACATACTGATACCGAGCCTACAAACAGGGTGTCTCTTTCCACTCAAAGGGGGATTATTCCTACCTGAATCTCTTGATAGAGTGCGATACAAACAATAAAGAGATAGTGGCTCCTCTGTGGGATCGGACCGTTTCTCATGTGGCAACTTTCACAGCTGAGGTGTTTTTTTTTAAATGTTCTGAGGAGTGAGAAGAGGTGGGGTTTGGGTATGCCTGCGTTCCCCCGTGAGATCAGAAGAGTCCATACATCCAAGGGATTAACTCTCCCTCTTTACATCTCGTCTCCTGACATGTGACCAAGGTGATTTACTTAATTATACCTATTACAGTCAAGTGCGGCTAAATAAAGTATACGATGATAGTTACAGCTGTAATTAATTTTGGAAACTATTTTATGTGCTAACACAGCTTGACTTAATTACAGTGATAGTTCAGTGACGCAGCAGTGAACGTTACTACTGAAGGTGATTAATCAGACAATTTTGCAACCCATGGACAATATTCTAGAGCCGCAACAAGTCAGTTAAGCCTTTTGATAATGGATTAATCCCTCAAGTAAATGTGAAAGCAAAAATGCAAAGAAAAAAAAAGAGCCTGGTTCCAACGACTGGCTGATAATCATCATTGTTTGCGGTTTTCAGTATTTTTTCTGTTCTGGTTGCTCATGAAATGAATTGATTTAATGTGTTAGCTTGGCCCTGATGCAGCACCTCTTCCTGTCTGTAGCCACCACTCTGTGGTCTCACTCACTGTCCCACCCACAACCCCATGTGACTGCTTATAAGTCGCACTAACAGCCTGTAAACACTGAATCATGGTAATGGTAACTGAAGTTATCAAATAAATGCAGTGGTGTGAAAGTATAAAGACAATAGAAATACTAGAGGAAAGTACCTCAAAATTGTAGATGTACTTGAGTGTATTGTACTTTGTTACATAAATAGCAGTTATTGATCTCCGTGGTTACTAATAATATCATCAGTGAAAAAAAATATTGGTCGATCTCTGTTCCAGCTTCTGAAATGTATTTTTTTCTTAATTATCTTTGATAGTCTCACATTTTTTTCATATTAAGGTCTGTATATGTAGAATTTTGTTGAAAATGTCAGACTTTTGGCACCACCCACAGGTAGTATTGTAAAAGAGCCCACTGCTGTTACGGTTTAAACGAAAAGGAGACCCAAACGCAAGACATTAAAAGGCAAGTAGGTTGACACTGAAGCGAGCTTTATTAAATAAGATGGTGGTCCCCGAAAAGCACAATACAAAGGTCAGAATGAGTGAACCAAAAGGCAGGCGGGGAAAAAAAAGAATTACAAGTAGAAAACTAAGTAAGAACAAATGAAAGTAGCTCCTGGACTGCTGGAAGGCACACATGACACATGACAAAAAAGAATGGGTAAACTGACAAAAAGTAATTGACTAACACAGGCTTTAAAAGACAAGATGCAGAGTGGCAAGACTTTTTTTTTTCCATTAATTACATATGATTGCTCAGATGGGAATGCGGCCCCACTTCACAGGCGCAGTGCACTATTCTGCCCAGAGCGAGCTTACCCGACGCTTGCTGCTTTTGAAGCAGCCGGCCGCGTAGGCACGAGTCCGTGTAGGACCCAAGACTGCTACTGCTGGTCAGTCTGGTAGAAGGACTCTGATCCAGCTGGGTCAAAAAAACAAGAGTTTGATGTTTTGGTCTCTTTTTTTTTTGTACGTTACTCACATTCGGGTGTCAGATGAGAGGCTTGACAGCACTCTCGCTGTCTGTTTACAACATTTGCAACTGTAACCTGGAGACAGACAGCCGCTTTAAATCCAAAACAAAACAGTCACGGTTTATAACGGCTTAACTTGGTGTTTTAACACTATGTTTCTTGAACATATTACAGTGATTAGGGTGCTTCAGAGGTGCAGGTTGACAGATGCTCTACCATTAACCTTTCAACAGATCCACAACACCTAATTCTCCCTGCTTTTATATACTTTATGCTAAGCTAAGCTAAGCATCTCTTGACTCTATTCTCCCATTAAGCATACAGATATGAGAGTAGTGTTGATTTTTCTCTTTTTTTTTTAACAAGAAAGCTAATAAGCCTGTTTCCCAAAAATGCTGATCTTGAAGAAGCAGCACAGGTTATGGAGGCTGCAGGCGAGGCTTTTAAAACTCAAAAGTCTTACTCTTTTCTTCTTCCTGACCCTCTGCTAGCACTCTCAGTGCAGTGGCATCGGGCAGGTTGAGTTTAAAGAGGGAAGCGGGAGGTCACATGATGGCGTGTGTGCGATCGAGTCGTGCCCGTCGGCTCGGCGGTGGCAGCCGTCCCTGTCAGCCACATCAGTCTCATCTGCCCCCCGGGGCTGCAGGCGCTCGCCGCCCGCTCTTTGATGTTTCGAGGATGTGTTTAGCGAGCGATAGTGTATCAGATGACATTGGTCTTTTCTCTTTCACCTTGTGCTTTGCATTTCAAATGTGTGCCACGGTGCAGCCGGGCCCTGCTAACGAGAGGGGGCGAGAGACAAGGGAAGTGCAGAGAGAAAGAGAGAGGGCGGGCTGAGTTCTCTAAATGACCTCTGTTACCTCCAGACAGGCAGATCAGGTTCATAACTTTTTCCAGTGTCTCTTTCCTCTGCACCAGAAAGGTGGCCAAGCCCAGGTTCTGGATTTACTGTTTCTGTGTGTGTGTGTGTGTGTGTGTGTGTGTGTGTGTGTGTGTGTGTGTGTGTGTGTGTGTGTGTGTGTGTGTGTGTGTGTGTGTGTGGGGGTGTGTGTGTGTGTGTGTGTGTGTTTGTGTGTGTGTGTGATTCAGGCCCACCCCCTCAGGCTCAATACTTTTTCTGAGAGCGTAGAATCTGCTCACCTGCCCTGACATGCCTGCCCCCTCCTCCTCGTCCTCCTCCTCGTCCTCCTCTTCATACATTACTCGCCCCCCTCCTGCGGCCCCACATCAAAGTACCCCTGTGAGTAATGGATACCCAGCAGGGCCACACCCTTCCCTCCTGCCTGCAACCAACTCAACTGCCGCTCAGCCGGTGACGAGCACCCGGCAATCACACGCACACACACATACGGCAATTATTCACACACAATTAGACTTAAATGCACAGCTTCAAAAGCCAGCTAAACAATATTTAAAGTCATTCGGTGTTGTTCTGGTTATTTCTGATGTAATTTACCAAACTATTTAAGTGCACCGCAGAAGAAAAAAACGTAAAAGTAGAAGGAGTGTAATCACAAGGAGAATTTGAATCACTTATCTCATGTTGCTCAGTGTGTTCTCAGCAAATTAATGACCTAATTATCTTTTATCTATCTGTAGATGTTAATTATTCTTTGGACAAAATAGCTGTGATAATCCAAATCTGTTACAGGTACAGGTCTTTTATAAGTATTTTAGTAATACATGGTTATTTTCTTTAGGTTAAAATTATCCCAGAAACGCTAAATCGTTCATGTGTGCAGAGTGATTCTTTCATTTTATCCGTTTGTTTAACTTGCATTATGAAGCGACAGTTGGTTGGACATTTTAATTCCTAAATTAATGCATAAATGCAGCTGATGTTCTAATGTTTATCTTTGGAAGATTTTCAGTCGAGGAAAGACAAAGTCATCCTCTGTTTTTTGTTGGTCTGTCTGTCTGGCGGTCTGTGACCTTGTTTCGGACTGAAATATCTCAATGACTGGATGGATTTCGATCACACTAAGCGGAGACATTCATGGTCCCAGACCGGACATGATGCTACTGACCTTGGTGATTTTCACTGTTCCACTATTTGTACATGTTCCCAGACAGGTCAAAATGTTGTCTTTGGTTTTTGACCACATTCCCTTCAGCTTCAGCCGCACTTCTTTTATCAGATGTCAGAATGCTAGCATGCTAAAGTAAGTTGGTGAACATGTACCTCAAGAACATGAGCATGTTATAGCCTACTGATGTTAGCATCAGAGCACCACAAGCCTCACAGACCGGTTAGCATAGCTTTAGACTCGCTTGCCCCTGTTGATAATTATCTTCAAAACTATCCCCATTTCACCCTCAGGCTGATCTCTATAAAACAGTTATCTGCAAATGAATGCATGATCTGCAGGCAAGGGACAAGATTTTGGTATTGGCAGCATTCTAGTTTCTGTTCTGCGGGATGTGGTTGCATGCAGGTAATCAGTCTGTGTGGAAAGTGAAAGAGTGGGAATGTACTGGTCAAAATATCGTCACACATGCATAAAAAGGCAAAATGTTGTTTTTTGCATCTTAAGTACCTCATCGTGAACTGTGAACAATGACTAGCTCCTGGAAGAGGAACCCTTGGCCCCACCAGAAGCCCTGAATCATTGGCCGTTGCCCAAGACGCTAAATCATCATCAGATAATAGCAAGTCGTAGCAAGATTGCGTTTAAGGTAAAGTTACCAGATAAAGGAAGTGCTGAAGACAATGCGTGATGCAGCCGAGCCAACAATGTACCATGGACAGATGATTTTCGATGTCTCGGCTCTTTTTAGGGAAGAGATGAACTGACAGATCTCAAACTTACTGCGGACTCTGTTAATTAATAAAAGTCAGCAGAAAAGCACAAACCCTTTAAAGAAAGGAACACTTTAAACCGGATGCCCAGTTAAACAAAACGTCCATCTCAGACTGCACCTGTTTTCAATGCTACTTTACTCCCCCCCACCTCCCAACCCACCTATTATCATCACCAGCCCTGGCCCCTGTCTGCTCCTCATTTAGCCATGCGGCGTGTCCCAGTGCCTCAGTAATGGTTGCAGTGTGCCAGGCCAGTCAGGGAGAAATGACAGAGCAGCTAGTCGGCCTCAGACCTGTAGGATGGAGCTCCGTACTCTGTCATTAGACACTTTAATGCAGCAGCACCACAGCCTGCTCACAGCCTCACCCCTCTCCCTCCTTCCCTCTCTGTCCTTTTCTCTTTTTTTTTTCCTCTCTACGTCCTTCACTCTCACTCTTTATTCCCACAGACATTATTCCACGGTATAATTTGCTCATGCAATGAATGATGTGGATCGTCACGCTGGGCAAAGAGAAAGTCAGATTGAGTTAAATAGAGTCTAGTGGCTTGTTTTACAGAGGAAGGAAGGGTTATCGGAGACCGAGGAAACAGGTTTATGACAGCGCGTGTGGTGGTGCGTAATGAACGGTAATAAAGATTTTCACTATCGGGACAACCATGCTCACTAATTACCCTAAGTTTGAGGTTGAAATGTCTTGCTTGGCGGTTGCGCTGTTAAAAAATGTCAAAAAGGGTTTTTTTTTAGTCGTATTTTAGAAACAAATACGTTTGTTTTCAGGAAAGACTCAATAAAATTATTTTTTTATGGTTTCAATTCAAAGCGTCGACGTCAGGAACATCGTCGTTTTCTTCTTACCAGTGCTCTGTCCCGTCTCGTTCTGTCTTGTTTTGAGCTGAACTAATTTATACAAAAAATTCCGGACCAAAGGGAAATGCCAGCCACTTCTGGAACAAGTGAGATTATTTCCTCACTCCATGGGAAAATGTTTCTTATATGAAAGAACGATGGCCTGATGTGAGAATAGACGACCTGACATTTTGTCGCTGTATCCTGCTGCAGATGATTGATTTTAAAGACCCATCCCGCTACCCCTTTAATGCACAGACTCAAATAAAATCTACCGTCTAAAGTCAGAGGTCACAAAGCTACTGGGTCACTCTTTGAATATAGTTCTGTAATCATAGATGTTAAACTAATATAGCAGATGTTTCTCCGTGACAGGACTGAATGTGTCTGCGTGTAATATTCTCGTTATTGCCCTCTGTGTTTTCTCTCCGTTACGTTGGAAGATGGCTGCAGATGAAGGGAACAGGCACGCTGGATTGAACTGGGCCCCGGCCGCGCCATCCGCACCACATAACCCCCGTGACAAACGCTGGGACGTTAGCAGGCACGGCCATCTTGTCAGGCGATGGAAAAACCTCGCCACTCACAGTGAAATAAAGCAATCGGGGTAGAGTAGTTTGTTTCTGTATGGTTGAGAGCGCGCTGCGACCTCTCGGACCGCACTTCACCAGTGGATGTAAACAAAGAGCGCTGACTGGGCCGGAGCGGGCCACCCAACGCTCTGAGAGCACACAGATCACTGGCTTGATCTGGTGTTTATGCAAGATGAGCTGTGGTTAATGCTGCAGTCGGCCTAGCGCTGCTCAGACTGAGGTAGAGCACAGATTCAAAGCTGGTTTGTTTTTTTATGTGAGTCATTTTCCTCTGACAACTTCAGTAGGTGCTACAATTTAAAGGGTGACTCCACCAAGTTTTACACATGAAAGTGTGTTTACAGGTCTCTGGGAGTTCTGCTGCATCTGTGAAAAAAGTTGTTTTAAAGCCTTTTGTGGCTCCAGAGGAAGCTGCATGTAATCTGATCAATTGCCTCCAGTGATGTCACTCAGTGGCTTACCCAACAGTGCAACCCGGCCTCTGAGTGACATCACTGGAGGCAATTGATCAGATTACGTGCAGCTTCCTCTCGAGCTTTGCACTGCTTTTCTCTCACACAAGACTTGCAAACACACTTTAATGTGTAAAACCGACGGAGCTACCCTTTTTAAAGGTGCAATATGTAAGATTTGGCCCGCCTGTCAGCTTCTGCTCAAAACAACGAGGGGGCAGTAGATCGACAGAGAGGACAGTTGATATCACGTCAACACAACACGCGTCATACATGTATGGCTTATGTTGAATATCAGTGTCGGTGATTGTTACGATACAATTGTTTGATTAGTAACTGTGATGTGATAACTGAATTTAGGAACAGTGATGCATTAAAGTACCGCATCACAGACAAATGTAATGTGATTACTGTGATGCTTTCCTCTGTAACACATTACCCCCCACCCCCAACACTGACTAACGCACATGCTCACATGCATTAACTTGTACGTGCAGCCAGGCTGGCGACCAAAACAAAGAACAGAGAAGCTTACAACACAAAGTGTGACGTCATTCTCTGCTCAGGGCCTCTAAACCTCTCTTATGCATTTTTTAAAGTGGACTCTCAGACATTTTATTATGAGATAGCAGGAAAATCACGGATGTATAATAAATAATATGGCTGTGCATCATGAAGCTGCTTCAGTTTCATGTTTCTCACACTGTTTCCTGTCACACTGAATTCATTGCAGCCAGCCATACACCTGTTTTTCCTACCATATGGGGAGCTTAGTAATAAGACAAGATGATCATTTCTGATATTTTTCCTTCATTGTCGGTCACCGTAGCTGAATGAATAGAAGAAACCCCTGATAAGACTGTAAGCTCTGTATTGTCTGTGCCGAACGCCTACCTGCCTGTGTACCTGTGTGACCTCACAGTACCTCTCCCCGTCTCTGCGCCCTCGGGTGTGTTTATGTTTGTGACAGCTGTCGTGTGCGGAGAAGCTCCACGCGACCCGCCGCTGCCGCAGCTCCTCACCAGCCTCTTCTGACATCGTTCCGCTCTGCAAAACAAAACAAAGAAAAACCCTCCGTCACAGAACCCACCAGCAGCGTTGAAAGTAGAAGCAGGCTGTTGTGGTCTGCCAATTGTTTGTGAGTTTCCCAGCGATGACGTCTGTTCGCCGTATAACCGTGTGAACCACAGTCGTTTCCGATGCTGCAATTGTTTTCGCTCAAATGCCAAATAGTGCTTAATCACACGTGTCGGGTTGCAGCCCCGTGAGGATGGGTGTTCACCCGACCACAGAGATGTCTGTTTCAGTTCCGACCATAATAAGACGAGGAGATGTTGAAACCCTCGCGCTGGCAGTTGCTTTAACTGTCTTGTTAGCGTCAGAGCTGCTCTTTTCACCGCACCATTAAAGGTTAAATATATCTGCTATTAATCATGTAATGAGATCTCTCAGGCCTCTTCTGGGTGTGTGGCTCAGGAGAGGCGCACAGCGAGGCGACCACACTGTGGTATTACTACTACTAATACTGACATATAATAAGACCACAGCAGCAGGCATCAGAGACGTATATTATGATATGTTCCTGAACACTCGATTTGAAACTTCTTTACTGCTTGTGCCACACGAGCGGGGGCCTCCCTCCACTTATTACCACGATTATTAGAGGATGCATGGTTTCAGTGCAGCGCAGAGAACTTTTGAACCCCAGGTAAAGCAAATCCCCACATGTCAAAGATCCAGCTTCTTTTTTTTTTATTCCTTTGTGACCGCACCCCATTTAGGCCCATGCATGTACTACAATTACTGCTCTGATGAAACAGGGGAAAGGCTGTTGCAGCAGAGCTGGAAGCCAGATCAAAGGGGATATGTTAGTTTTTTATTTGACCTCTCTCTGACCGTCAACGCGACGGCCCTTGGATACCACCAGCAGTTCTGTGGGACAGCGCTGCTAATTCTTGACTGCGCGCGCCCATGTGCACAAAAAACACACTCACATGCGGCTATTTAGTGCCCACGATGCTTTAATTAGATGTTTTGAAATGCGCTTTGAAGGAAATAAATACAGAGTGTTACACTTCTGATGTTCTGCTTATGCAAAACCTGACTTTCTCTTTCCAGAGTGTTAAAAAGTGATCAATGCTGCCGCTCCGCAGAACAGGTTTCTCATTAACTTGATTAAGAGATCAACATAGTGACACTTGTACCTGACTCCTTCCTGCCCTGGGCTTGAGTCGTAGGCTAGGAATCGCTGTTCAGTGTTGCATTTGACCTGGGAAATTAGGTGTTTAAACTTGTGTCTCCTCCTCATTAAGCATTGACAGATGCCAGATGCTTCAGAGCATGTGATGAGATATTGATGAAAAGGCGGCGATTTGTTTTCTTGCCGAGCCAAAGCAGGAAACAGCTACACAAGACAGCTTCATGTCAACCTAGGCCTTGTCACGGCGGAGTGCACACACACACACACACACACACACACACACACACACACACACACACACACACACACACTAAGGCACATGATGACTACAGCTCGTAGAGATGACGATATCTCTACATTCCTAATGTGCATTGGAGATGACAGCAGCTAAGACACACGTTACGTTTTCTACAAGTCAGCCAAAATGCTTATGGTGACGTAACTCAGTCTTAACAGCATTTAAAACTTGTGAAATGTGTAATCTGCTTTACATTTGTGGTTTACCCCAGTGAGTTAGTGTTAAAATGACGCCATGTAACTTCTGAAGAATGAACAGTAAATTCAGTCTTTTTTAAATGAAGTGATGAACCACATTAAAACGTTGCCTTTATCATTTCAATACATTCAGGGGATTTTTGCCATTGCAGCATTTTTTGACCATTAGCTCACGGTGGCTAATGTTTGCTAATGTCACAAAGTTGTGATAGATATAACTTTGTTGCTTACATTGTTGAGTCAGTTGGTTCACCAGGCTACTGATCACTCTTCTCTGCTTTTGCTGTTGTTTCGCTATTTTTTAACGTTAGACTTTGCTCTCTACTCGTCACCTGTGGTTATTTATGCTACACCTTTGTTATGAAAAGGTTACAGACACTCAGTTTAAAGGTGCAAAAGGCGATATCCGGAGAAAGATGTTTGGTGGTTGAGTCTCATTGTCAAATACTCAAGCCCCTTTAAAGTGGCTTCAAGATTTTCATATCTACAGAGAGGGAGCGATCACCTGGCTCTGCAGCTCAGCAAAGCTTTATAGTATCTTTTTAATTCATGTTTTTTATTTTCTGGTCCTCGACTTTACCATTTTGGTTCACTCCCACAATCTCTGGGCATCAATTTAGGCTGCCAAAATTTGTTTTGTATTTTACCAACATGTATAGTGTTTTGATGTGTTGTTATTTAACCTGTACAATACACAGTTTTATTGACATGCGCCTTCCTCGTGTCCCTCAGACTTAACACTTAAGTTGGCCGGGACGTCAGATGGTACAGTGTACTGTGAAAGGGCAGGAGGGCAAAGCGTGGAGTAACACCTAAAAAGCACCCCAAATCCAAAAAATGTCAGTATATCCCATATTTTCTCCAAGCCCATTGTTGATATTATGAAATATAACACAAATGGGAGGAGATGAAGAGATGTATAGATACTGTTGGGTGCTGTAACAACATTAGGGATCCTTTATGAAAGTAATTCGTGCTCTGCTGCCCACATTCAGCTGTAGCCTTGTGCTGGCCATGGCCTACATTGAGACTGAGCACCGCTGGGCAGTAACCAGTGGGGTGGGAGACCTGCAGCACAGTCCCAGAGCCTAGTTTGAATACAAAATGTCCCTCATTTGCATGATGCCTCACCCATTTAAGTTTAACTTCATTCAGTATTTCACCTTTTCTTCAATCCCGCAGTCAAATAATCCTCCGCTCTGTCTTTTTGGTTGCACATTGAATGTTGTTGAAAGGTTTGGATCAGGCAGCAGATCTGTGGCCTTCAGATTCCTGCAAACGCTTTTTTAGCCAGAGTCAGGTTGGAAAGTGGCAGGAGGAGCTGTACTTTGGTCTCTGCTGCGAGGCCTGATGCTCAGTGCATGACTGTCACCTAGTGGTGGCTTTAGACACTAACTGGACTGGTATGGTTTTGTGTATGAACATGAGCTGTCCACTGTATAACTGACCTCTGAGTGGTGGAGTCACAAGCTTTGTCCATTATTCATATCACATTTGTAGAAGAATTTCCTCTAAATGTCCCAGTTGGGCGCTGTTTGTTTGGTTTTTAACTCTAGTCCCTCCCGTGTTTCCTCCCTCAGGCTCGCATGGCATTGGATAAGGGAGCTCAGGCTGTTATCTTTGATGTCAGCGATGACGCCAATGCTGCCACCGAGGTGAGAGTGCCGCATTCGTTTTAAAATAAAAAAATCTGATAATTGCACATTTTCAGACTGCATACGTACAACTGCAAACACATTCTCACACTCGTGTTTGTTTTCTGTGCGTCTCTCTCACACAGCTGCGGGAAACAGACTCCCTTTCCCGTCCAGTGGTGCTGGTGAGGGCGAAGGACGCTGAGCAGCTGATGGGCTTGGTTAACAAGAACGAGGAGGCCAACGTTCGCATTGAAATCATGGTGGAGCAGCAGCAATCTGTAAGTACTGAAACACACACACGCTCACACATACGTTAAGCTTTCCTCTCACTGACCGGGAGAAGGGGAAACCGTCTGTGAGATAGCTTCATGGTAGCTGAGAGGCCACCTGAGCCTCTGTGTTTAATGCTGTTTTGGTGTGAAATGCGTCAGAATGTTTTGATGCGGGCTGGATGAGAGGGTCGGAGACAGATTAAAGGGCTTTTCACAGATTTACGAGACCTGAAAGAGCAAGTCGTTGCTTTGCAACATTGCTGCTGTACTTAGTTCTGAACATGACTTCTCAACCGGATTTTCTTGCTACATCGAGTGCAAAGTAATTATTATATTTAAGAAAGATCTATGAATGAATCTAAATATTTGCTCTCTTTCCATCGTCTTTTCCCTTTTTTTAGCTGCACTATGATGTGGGCATCCTGCTCACCATCGTCCTTGCTATTCTGACCATCGTGCTGATCTTCGCTTTACGCTACAAGTGCAAGTCCAACAGAACCTGGGTGAGTGACAGCAAAAGTGTAAAGCTTACAGAGGCAGAGGTGCCAATTGATTGATTAGTTGATCAAAGTAAAAATGAATCACCAAACTATTTTGATCATAAACTGTTCGTCTGAGCCATTTTTCAAGCAAAAATGTACAAATTATAGACCAAACAATTAAACTATTAATGGTAAAAACAATTGCCGAATTAATCGATAATGAAAATAATCATCAGTGTCTGCCTTGCTGTGGATCAGCTTCTTATTGGATCCATAGCTCAGCGGGAGATCTCACTTTTTAACCCCTCGCTTCTTGTGCCTGCAGGACTCTGTCCATCAGCAGACCATGCGGGCCATCAGCCGATTGGAGACCAAAACCTACAACTCTCAGGGCTGCTCAGGCTCTCAGCGCCACCGTGCAGCCTGGGGGTCGGCCAGCAGCTCCAACTCGAGCCCCGTCTGTGCTATCTGCCTGGAGGACTTCCAGGACGGGCAGGTAAGAGGAGAGAGTGACAAACACACTTTATCTGTAGATGTGTTGGTCCTTATCAGCGATTTTTCCTCAAATCCTCCTCTCGTCTTTATCTCCTTTTTTGTCGCAGCATTTGAGGATCATCTCCTGTGCTCATGAGTTCCACAAAGACTGCGTCGACCCCTGGCTGCTACAGCACCGCACCTGTCCCCTCTGCATGCACAACATCATGGGTGAGGAAAAAGCAAATTTGCAGTTACATTTTGGTTAAGAAGACTGATGGAATGAAATGTGCAATTTCAGTAATAATGACTCGCCGCTTGTTTTGGATGAGACCTAGTAACATCTCTGATTTTTTTTTAAAGACTTTTTTGAATCTCATATGATAACCCTAACCCTAACCCTAAAAAATGAAAACCCTGCAGTGCTCTGTATTTTCCTGACTGCTGTTGTGGTCCGCAGGGACGGAGCGGCAGGCGCAGAGGAACAGACTCCAGCAGAATCCAGAGCAGAGCCAGAGTTTCCTGCACCCTCAGCCTTACAGCAGCCCACGCAACCACCCCTTCCCTCAGCACGCCGTTCCCTTCTCTATGAGGCCCCTCTACCCTCGTGGACCCTCTGGACCCTACCCCTCTCTGGGCCACTACACTGGCTCCTCTCCCAGGGACACCCAAACATTACGTTTCCTCACCAGCAGGCCGCTCGGCTCCGGCTGTGGGTACCACCTTCCTGCAGAAGGTCCTGGGAGGCCCCACAGGATTGGAGGTAACTGCAGGACTTCCACCCACCACTACACCCCCCGTCGGTCCTGCCACAACTATCGCTCGTCCTGTCCGGCTCAGCGCAGTGTATCCAGCTCGAGACTGCACCACGGGGGCTCCGTGACACAACAAACCAGCGGAGCACCTGCCCATAGCCGGCAGGACGAGGGCAGCTGCTCGGGTGGCAGCTACCACACAGAACGCAGCGGGTACCTGGCTGACGGGCCAGCGAGTGACTCCAGCTCGGGGCCCTGCCATGGCTCCTCCAGCGACTCAGTCCTCAACTGTACTGACGTGTCCCTGCAGGGGGTTTATGGCAGCTGGTCCACCTTCCGTAGCTCTCTGAGTAGTGACTACGATCCATTTGTGTATTACGGGCCAGGTTCTGGGCGTGCCCCCCGCAGGAACAGCCTGGAAGCCTGTGCCCAGGCCCGGCCTAGGTCCCTGGATTCTGTGGTGAACAAAGCGGGCTGCCCCGAAGAACAGCCACAGACTGTGTTCAGCCACATCCACTACCACCGCCACAGACACCACCACTATGAGGAGGGGGAGCACGGCCAGGGCCCGAGCAGAGGCTCAGAGGAGGAGCAGGGGGCTGCTGCTGCAGCTGCTCCAGCTGCTCCCGTCCTAGACAAAGACTCACCTGTGTGCCCTCCTAAGCACAGCCCCTGCCAGTGCCCAAAGCCAGACCCAACAGATCGGCCCAGTCCCGGGGCAGAGTGTCAGGACCATGATCCCAGCAGCTCTACAGGACCTCCTGTCCTGGTGTCCCCAATCCCCTTACAGCTTCAACCCCACTGCTGCCACCAGGGACACGGACACCCTCCCGCTCCTCTCGGGCGAGTGAGTGGCTGTGTGCTCGACGGCCCCTCTGTTCGCTTCCACCAGAGCCTGGATCTGCAGGACGACCGTAGCATCCACATCCACTACGGTCAGGGCCCGGGCTTCTGCTGCTCTCCTCCTGAGCTGCACCCCGCCCTGCTCCCTGTGCCCCTCATTCTGGACTCTGGAGGTATGGAGGACTGGCCTTGCTGTGCCGGGGCACATGTCGTGTGGCAAAAGCGGGTGCAGCAGGCCCGATCCGAGCCTCAGCTCCTGGGGCCGGGGACCTCTATGGACAGGCCACCCTGCAGGTTCCACCCCGGCCCTGCTGCTGAGCGCAACACAGACATTTGTTTGTACTGCCAAACACTGCACCACAATCAGGGTGGGTGTCTCACTTGTGTATCTCTTATAGCATGATCATAATCTTTGGCTAAACACGAATGACATTTTTTTGTGCTGTTTGATTGTGATAGTATTTTGAAGGTGACATGAGCTGTCTTTGTGTCCACAGGATCAGAAGAGGAGTCTGGTGTGTGAGAACTTGTTGCATCCCCCATTATCACGCTGCTACACAGGAGCCAGAATGGACAAGCCTCTCATTGGCTACCGCTCTCATCGTCTTCCACGTAATTCTGATGGAAATGCCTTCGGTCAGACGATTCCCCAGCCTCTCCCATGATTTGTCGCTCACATGCTGACATGCTCTTTCCGTTACAGCTATTTTCATAACCGATTAATTTGCCAATCACTTTCAAGATTAATCGATTAGTCGTTTAGTCTATAAAATGTCCAAAAGAAAATGCAAATCATGTTCATCACAGTTTTCTAGCTCTGTGACATTTTGTCCAGTCAGCTGTCCAGAACCCAAAGACTCATAGACGACAGAGAAAAACGGCAGATCCTCACATCTAAGAAGCTGGAAACAGCAGTTGTTTGACAGTTTGGCTTGAAAAATGGTTCATCGACCAAAATAGATGGCAACTGTTAATTCTTTTTGATCGACTAATCGGTTAATCAAGTCGTTGCGGCTCTACTTTCAGCTGAATTAGAGTGGGTTATATCCATTCTTAATTGAAGTGATTGTGATAAAATCATACGTAAGTTTATGATAATGCTGGACCCTTTGTAATACATCAGAATGTATTGAATGATTTAAGTGTTTGGGAGTTGCTGGGGAATCGACTCATACACCACAAAGGGGGGGAAAGTGTGTTCTGTGCCTCTTCTCGTCAGTTATCGGAAGACATATGCATTACCACCATGATATCACAAGTTTTCGTGACATCCAACGAATGATCCTTGTTCTGGGTGTCGAGCCCTCATGAAGTGAGAGTCCATCTCTGCATCGCTCACTCTATTTACAGAATAACTTGATTTTATCTTAGAGGTACTTACTTTCACGTGCGTGATCTTGGTCTTCCTCCGCTGAGTCAAGTCTCAGCTGAGAGAAGCATTTCTCTCCAGCCTACCTCAGCTCAGATTTCTTAACATGCCTCACACACAGGGGGTCTTTAAAGGTACTGCTGTAGTGATTGTTGTTTTTTTTGTTTTTGGGTCACAACCATGTAGCTTCCATACATAAACTCAACAGAAAGTCCAAAAAAGGTTGATGCTCGGCCCCTCAAACAACATGCAGTCACTGAGGTTGCTGAGCCTCGCATGGGCCTTGTTTTCATTATTTCAATTATGGCAGCTGTTTTCAACATGTTTGTTTGTGTTTTGGATCATTTTCTGTTTCTTTTTTTCCTTTTTTTTTTTGTAGCCTGTAATTTTTTTTTTTCATCTTTCAAAACCAACCAGTTTGACTGAATTATGTGGTCGTCATTACAAGCTATTGTCTTGTTCTTTTTACTTTTCTTGCCAGTGGTTACTTCACATGTTTGACCTCAGTGCTGTTAAATCCCCCCCATCAGTGCAGAGCGAACGGACCTCATCACAAGGATGACAAACCTTCTGCTCCTTCAATGCCTTATTCATCACAATGTTGGTTTATCCTCCGAAAAGGATAAACCTTCCCCTTCCAGCAACTAAAGCTCTAGAAAAATGTTCTACATTGCAGCCATAGAAAAGATAGTGACTATTTAATGATATAACTGGAGCAAAGCCATCCTAGGTACAATAGGTGGACTTCACAGTCCCAAGCATCAGTTCAGTCTGTTGCGTTGACACCAATTTGATAAACGCTTGGTGTTCTTTTCCCATGATATCAAACTGGCGGGTAAATAGAGCCTGAGAAATATCTCAGGAACAATCAAACACTGGAAAAATGGCAAGAATTCGCCTTGGCCATGTTCAGACCTGGTAATAACATGTCTCCTGAGTCATCCAATCACAAGCACAGATGTGAATGCCCCCAAGACACATTGAGGACGCTTTTGAGATCGGCTCACTCAGACCCCATTCAATTCACTGTCTGTTTTAAGCAGTCCAGCCATTGAACTAGCTCAACAAAGCTTGTTTTGAGTTTTTGAGTGAGGAGAAACTAAATACACTTGGCAAAATACGAAATAGCGGATACTAAATCTAATAATAGAACTTAATGTTTGACACACTTTTTCAACTTTATGTGAACACAATGTTTCAACTGATTACATTATTTACGCTGAATGTATGAAAGGAGACCATTTCATTGATTGTAAACCTGTCAAATTTTACTTATATGGTAAACGGAAACCAATATAGGCAACGTCTTTATCATCTATGAAGTAAGTCCCCAGACTCCCTTTAAAAATCACTCAATTTTGTGAGTTGTTGAGTTGGGAGATACTTTATAAACAATGTGAAAGACTTTCTATGACAAATTCTCAACTAATTAGGCCTTGTAAATTTGGCAAATGCTATACATGAAGATATTTATTTCTTTGTGTAAAAAGCATTGTGCCTTTTCATTGCTAGTGATGTGTTTATTTATTTGCATATAGTGCAGGGAAGTGAGAGATGATCACAGGTAGTCAGAGGAGTTGATGTGATGCCAGGTCTGAACAGGGCCTTTAAGTACAGTAATGATACCAGAATTAGTAAATGCCAATCCCTGCTTTTGAGCTAACTGCACTTGAAGGAAGATCCACCTTAAATCAAAAATCAAATACAGTGTTTTACCGGGTTTTTTTTTTCTCCATTTAGATGAACAGTTTCTAAACTGTCCCTCAAAAATACAAAGGACAGAATTAAGGTTCCAATAATTGTTTCCTGCTATTCCCTCTCCCCGTGTTTAGCCACTCTGGCAGACCAACAGATACAAAAATGTGTTCATGTCCCAGGAAAAATTACTCTGAACGCTTCAGCTGTCTGGATAAAAGTCGTCCTCACCGTGCGATCAAAGGCGGCCTTCTGATTTTCAGCGTAACCACAGACTTCATGCTCTCATGTACCAGACTGAATCATTTGAGATCAGAGGAATAGGAATTCTGTTAAAGCGTGGACTCTCCTTTAAAGTGAAAATGTGAAAGCGGTCGGATACAGTTCATTTACAGTTCAGCTCAGCACAAACAGCAGACAAATAGCTTGTGGGTATTGCAATGTAACCAGTAGCACTTAAAGCCTGATGTGTGCCTTATTCGCTCAAACTGTCCACAATCCCTAAAAATCAGGAAGGTCCCAACACATTAAGCTCTTACCTGTCGAACCAAAGAGGCAAAATCTTGAACACAGTGAACTTACGACATATATGAACGTATACGTTGTGCCTTTTTTTTTCTGCTGCTCTCCGTAAAAATTCTCCGAATGAAATGTGCTTTTGCTAGAACTGAAGTGGAAATTATTTTCGGACAATCATGCAGAAATGTTCAACTGCAGTCCCACGTGTCAATACCTCACTTTGAATGTGTCAACGCAGCGTCCTCCAGCTAAAGCATCAGGGTTTCCCCGTCTGTTTTTCCTTTTTTTTTTTTCGTGCCCCAAACAATCTCCGATAGTGAGAGATGCAAATGACTGAATTACAAGCAGCACTTTGGCTAAAACAGATTTTATATCGAGACAAAAAAAAACGCGTTAATCTCCCAGTGTTAATTTAAAGAAAACCTAAAAAACCATCAGCTCATTTTAGTGATGTTGCAGAATATCCAATGTGATTTCATCCTGTTCAAGATCTTTCTCTTTGTGTTGTTTATGTGTTTGTTTTGTTATGTTTTGCAAGAATAATGAGCTGAAACTGCCTTTTCTATGAGTAAAAAAAAAAAAAAATCCCTCCAGAACTTTTAAGGGATATGTCAGTATATTTTGGATACTTTGTGTACAAAAAGAGAACAAACAAAAAACAGAAATGAAATAGTGTTGTATTTTATATATAATAGAACATTTCAATATAGTGACATGTCGCTAATATATTTATTTACTAATATATTTATCCATTTTGTCCAGGTTTGAAAGAGTGGTTTCTGTATAGACTGAATGTTTCTATATGGAAACTGACCAGTGCCATCACAGATGTATCTACCTGTCTTCATTCCAATTATATGCAAATAAATTATTTTGAAATAAAAACCTCTGTGCTGGATGCATTTATTTGCAGCAGTGGCCAGTCAAATGTCCGGTGCCCCACAGTATCGAGTGAGTTGTGTGTGCATGCCAACTGTTGTTCAAGATATCGTTCACCAAATGTTACCTCACAATGTTTGAATCAGCTTCCTTCAAACTATATGAGATTCTGTTAGACCTCAGCAAACATCCATAAATATAATTCAAATAGGTGTCTTGTATAATTATGCATAATTTAGTTCAATTATTCATAGAAGTTAAAAATAAATTCACACCACTGTCACAACTCAGATAACTGCTGCTAAAAAATTGGAGTACTCAATACATTGAACCTTTAAAAAAGTTCTGTAAAGAGAAGGGCAATATAGTATGTCTATACCAGGGGTGCCCAAAGTTAAGGGCTTCCAAACATTGTCCTTGGTTGGGCCAAATGAAAACTTACCGGTTGACCATGGGCCAAAAGCAAGCACCTACTATATCGTACAGTTATCACGCTAAATGGTTCTCTTTTTAGTGACTGACTTCCTGCTCAAAGTGTCAAAGTGTGTGTGTGTGTGTGTGTGTATCTGTGTGTAGTGCTTGCTCATTTAAACATTGTAAAAAGAGCAGCATGATATTTGATCTCAAAATTAGTGCACTGAGGAACAAAAACAGAGATGTAATGGATGTGACCAATACTGAACCCCGGCTAGTCAATGCAAAATCTATGGAGCAAAGTAGGTTAGATAAATTTAAATAAAATATTTTAAATACTACTTGGAATCATACATTTTGGTGATACGATTCATGTTAGAGGAATAGTTTTGTTATTAATCACTTTCTTGATGCGAGTTAGATGAGAAGCTTGGTAACCCCTGATTACCAAAATATGAAGCTACAGCAAGGATACGGTTAGCCTAGCTTAGCACAATGACTGGAAACTGTGGGAAACAACAACAAGAGTAAAAATGTTGTCATTTTGCTGTATTTTAGTGCTGGTATGCCTATCTGATTATTTTTTGACTAAGCCAGGCTAGCTTTTCCCCCTGGTTTCCTATCTTCGTGCTCTGCTAAGCTAATACCTTTCTTATTTAGCGTACAGACATGAGAGTGATGTCAATCTTCTCATTTAAAGATCAGCAAAAACATAAATAACCACATTTCCCAAAATATCATATAGATTCTTTTAAACCTGTACTCCTGTTTCCCAGGAAACAACGTACACTCCCGTTTTGAAACTCACGTTCATGTGGGTTGGCACGTGTTTCTTTATTAGATGAGAAGATTGACAATGCTTTGTGCTTAGCACAAAGACTGGACACAAAGGGAAATAGCCGTCTTGTAGCAAAATCTAAAAACAACAGTAAAAACAACACAACAGATTATGTTGACAAAGGTTCTCAGTCATCCAGGTCATGGTAACTCTAAGGCAACTGGACTCACTTCAGTTTCTTGAAGACGTTTCACCTCTCATCCAAGAGGCTTCTTCAGTTCTAACTAACTGGAGGGGAGGTACAGGCTTTTAAACTCTGCGTGGGAGTGTTCTTACAGAGGACACGTGTGAGCTCTGAGTTTCAGAGTCTAGTCCCACTTGTGGGTCATCAACCCGGACTGGCCTATGTGTGTCCCTTTCTGTACTCGTGTCATTGTGATCTGGTTACCTTTGGACTGAGCCAGGCTTGGTGCCTGGCTCCCTTTGATTAAGGGATTGTTGGAGAGGTGCTTGGATGCAGACTTGGTTGCCTTTGGCTAGGCTAGCTGTCTCTCCTGTTTTCTGTCTTTGTGCTAAGCTAACAGTCTGCTGGTGCTAGGTTCATAGTTTGGTGTACAAATAAAAAAGACATGGTGCATATGGTTTCAATCATCATCTAATTCTATGCATAGAGCAAATAACTACATTTCCCAAAAATGTCAAACTATATCTTTAAAATGTGTAGCCCTGTTCCCCCAAACACACATGCCAACCTGCAGGAACATGAGTTTCTTTATTTAGCCATACAGCATGCAAATGTACAGACAACTTGAAGCATATCTGATAGCACTTGCAGCTTGTCACATGAAGATACTCAACACTCTGCACATGTGTTTGATTTACTGTCGTTGTGGAGGGTGTTTGCTGATTGCCTCTGAAATGTGTGTGCCTACAGCCATTTATAACAGTCTAAGTGTGGTTTGGCAGCCGCAGCAGGCGGAGGATCAGTAGAAGGCTTTGGCCTGCCCTTCGGGTGTCAGCACTTTGAGGTTGCCCCTGGCGTCTTGGTCCTTCTCAATGGCCTCAAAGAGAGACTTGAAGTTTCCTGCCCCAAAGCCCTGGAGGGAGAACAAACACACGCAGATGGCTAATTACCCAAAGATCTGCCTTCTTCTGTGTCATTTGTTATGGCTCTGGGGATCTTCTCCCAGACACCATTCAGGGCGTTAAACGCTTTGATGTCGGATCACGGCAGATAAATATTCTCACCGGGCTCAAACATCCACTCCGGTCTGACAGGGGCGAGAGCACGCAAATGAATCATGTAAATGTTTCCATAGATAATCAAAAAGGTCCAGCGGTGCTCTTCGCTTGGGTTCAGATATATGTTGTCACTTTTATGCATTGTACGTACATGTATGGATGCAGTGAAATGCTGGAGAGTGACAAGATGCGCCTGTCCTGACAAGAGGAACGGGTGCTGGGGGTTGGAACTGAAGTGCCACAGGGTGCAACCCAATCCAAAGATCCCCCTCGCTGTGAAGCAGGGAGCCTTTTAATCTGTTTCTGTGAGAGATTTACTGAGCTTTTACAAGTGGGCTACTGTTATACTGCTCGCACTGGGTGGGAGCTGTAAACAGGAGTTCAGGTGAAAGTAAAAAAAAAAAATAAACAGGACCATAGGCCTGTAAATCCCATCAGACATGAAGGCTAAAAGTTTCCCCTCAGTTTGGTTACCACAGTAGTTTGTGCAACACTTACAAAGTGGTTGTGCCTCTGAATGACCTCCAAGAAAAGGGTCGGCCTGTCCTGCACAGGTTTGGTGAAGATCTGGAGGAGGTAGCCCTTGTCGTCGTAGTCGACTAAGATCTTCAATTCCTTCAAAGGAGACACGGATAATTTAGATTTTAGAACATGAGCAAAAGGCCCCCGTAAATGATTTCAAGCTTGCTGATAATAACATGTATCCTCACCTGTAAACGGTCGAGGTCCTCCTTCACCTTGATCTTGGCGCTTTTGAGATTCTGCCGCAGGGCGACGTAGTATGTGTCAGGCGCTGCGAGGAACTCCATCCCTCGGGCACGCAGGTTCACTATCTGTCGTGAGACAAAAACAGGGGGGAAAAAGCACGATCTACGACTTGCCTGTGCTTGCAGATTTGTCGGGAGGCTTTGCACAGATGAGACTGAAGTCTGTGAAATCTGTGATTTTGACATTAATTAAACTCAGGAGACTCACGGCTTCAATGATGTTTGATGTGTTGAGGGCGATGTGCTGAACACCTGGTCCGCCGTTGTAGTCCACATATTCCTGTGAAGAGGGAGACGCGGGTCATGAAATGCACTGAGGCAGGATTGTAAACCGAGAGCTGTCACAAATCTGAATGTCACAATATGGTTGCGCACAGGTGAAAGATTTAGATTTTTGATCTTAGTACCAAATTGCACATCTGTTCCTCAAGCTGCTGGGGACACACTGCGATAAACCACTGCGGTATATAGAAAAGGGAGACTGTTGTCATCATAATATCACACCTGGATCTGCGATATCCTTTTCCCCGGCGCGGGCTCATTGATCGGCATCTTGATGGTCTCTTCGTAGTTCGTCACCACTATGGACCTCAGTGAACTGAAATGTGTGTGGATCTGCTTGTCGTCTATTGACCAGAAACGATGGAACATCAAGCACTTCTGATACCTGGAATTTGGAGGACACACGCACAAAAAATAGGATGATGAGTGAAACGAACAGGCCTTATTTGGAGTTGTTTGGATACGCCTCATTTCCTCTTGCTGACTTCTCTTGATATAAAACTTGGATTTTTAATTGTATAGATCCGTAAGGTGCACAGGAGCCCGTGAATGTCTGCACTAATGTTTCCCCCCGGGTAAGGAGTGGAGTGACCACCAGTGTTTACTTGTCCTTTTACCCTGTGTGTGTGCGTCTCGTCTGCTCTGCCCGCCGTGTGTGTGTGTGTGTCTGTGTGTGTGTGTGTGTGTGTGTGTGTGTGTGTGTGTGTGTGTGTGTGTGTGTGTGTACGTGCGCTCAGTCAGTCTTACCAGTCAGTAATTGGCACCATTTCATCATCTGGCTGGTTTCCCACGACGTGATCGATGAAGCTCAAACCTCCCGCTGGACTGCACAGAAAAGAAAGAGAAATGGGTACTTTTCCATGACAGTTCAGCAGCAGCATGAGACTATCTGTTACATACAAGTAAAGCACTCATCCCCCCCCCCCCCCCCCCCCCTTTCCAAGGCTGTTCTCATTTGCAAACAACTTTCATCAGAATGCATTTATTTAGTGTGTTGGGTTAAAATCTGTATAACTGCTCTGCAGCTTGTCAAATTTGGGTGTCAGGGCAAGGAAATGTTGTCTGCTAGGGTTAGGGTTGTGTCTACTTTTGTCTCTGGGGAAATGAAGATCAGCTGTTCATGCTGGAAAAGAAAAAGGGATTATTATCAGGTTGTAACATGTTAATATCTTGTTATATCGTGAAAATATCTTGCTGGGATGGGAAATGTTAACGACAAATAATAGGCTTTAACAAAATAATTAATATATTGTTATAACAACTGAAGTTTCTTGTTACAGTATGGGTTAGTATTTTGTAATAGCGTGAAACTTTTCCTGTTAGGAAAAGGTGGTTGTTATAATGTAAAAGCTTTGTATGATAAAATAGCATTAAAGTATCCGGTTATAACATAAAACTTTTATTTTGTAATCCAATACCGATCTGTTACTCTCAGTGTAGCTTGGTTACAATAAGCCTTTATAGAGTCGACAGTGGTACGACGAACTATGCTTAGAAATGTGGTGCCATTGAAACATTAAATTCCTATTAAGATTTATAAAGCAACACTTATTAACACATTATTTTTTTTAAAAATATACAGGGTCTTTTCATTAGGTACGTTTGTAATGTGATCCAATAAAACAACTCAGACATAAATCCGGCCTTTATAAAGATGGCAACGTTCAGCTCTGATTGGCGCGGTCGGAGAGGTCTTCACTTAACTGCACGTTAGTGATGGAGGTTGTAGTTTGCAGTGGTGCTGCTCTGGACTGTGTCATATTGAGAGGTGTTTTTTAATACATTGCCACCCCCATTTACATGTACAAATCATAATATTTGAATCACCTTTCAACATTATGCACTTATAATGAAATAAACTCAAACAGCGATCAACCTTCTAAAAGTAGAATTCATTGCAGAGCTGTTGTATGATCATGACATTGTGTAGGCGTACCTGATGAGGTGTATTTTGCTTAAATCTGGACACACTCACAGTTTGGCTAACAGTGGATCATTGAACAGAGGCTCCTTGTATCCCGGCAGGAACAGGCCTTTGTAGGGACTGAGGTACTCAATGAGTGTGTGTGTTGTATCTCCATACTGGGGACAGAACGTGAACACGTCATTCATTATTTACAGTTTTATGTGTGCATTTATTGTATCACATGTGGCTTTCAAATCTTTTCGCACCGTTTGAACCACAGCGTACTTGACCCTCCCGTGGCCGTCCTGCTCCACCCAGGGCTCCTTGACGATTATAGCTCCTCGCTCTTTAGCTGTCTGTCAGAGGAGAGGTGTTGGGATCAGTGAGCACACGCAAGAGCAGCAAAACAGTGTTTGAGACCCCCCCAGTGGCCGAAGACTGAACGTCTTCTTGTGCACACCCTGATTTGCTGCTTATGTAACTCAGAGTGAGGTCAGTGGTGATTCGCCAGACGGTCAACAGGGAAAGTTCATCCAAACCTCCAGTCTGACCTTGACTAAGGTAAAGAGTTCAAATGAGTCACCGAACATCAAGGCTGCACTGACACACCGCCACCATGTTTGTCCCGATTTCAACTCACACGGAGGACACCACTCACATTTTAACCTGCGGGTTTTAAAGGAACACTAGGATGGATTTTTTTTTCTCAAAAAGAAAAACTGCGTATAGTGTTTATGGTGTTTCAATGTAGTGGCCTAAAGTATTGTTCAGTTTTTTTTGCCTGTCTTTGTCAATGTTAAATAGATTAAATAAACGTAATATAAATGAATATAAATGAATATACTGTATATGAATTTGAATTCAGTGGAACATAAGTCTGTTTCTTCCCCTATTTCTTCCATTTCTGACAAACTGCATATCAGCAGTGGTGGAAATTGATTATATTTACTCAAGTCCAATCATGAGGTTCTTTGCAGCACTTGAGTATTTCAAATTTCTACTTCATACTTCCATTCAACTAAATCTCGGAGGGAAATACTGTGCTTTTTACTCCAGCTCACCAACCAACCTACCCCTCACATGAGTTACTCAACTAAATACTGATGTATTATTACAGGGCAGTATTTTGTTTATCCTGTTCCTGATGCAGAGAGATCAGACTGTCCTTAGTGGTTTATTTCTGATAAACTTAGAATGAGTTTGAGAGTTTATCTCCTGCTAGAAATGTATGATTGTGGATTTAGCAGTCCTGGCTGTGTGGTGTCTGGTCTGTGTGCTGAACTAGAATGGCTGAATGAACTGTTTGAGTAGCAGGTACAATGGCTGTAAGTCGAGGCTGTGGTGTTTCCATTCCATTTGTACATTTCATTTCATTTCATTTGAATTGAAAAATTTATCTGTAGTAAAACATTTAAGATGTTTCCCTGCTCCTACACACATGATTCAGCTTGTCATCCGGCTCTGCTGAAGCCTGTTAAGAGCCCATACATTCAAACAGGTCATATTTATAAACCCTTTATAAAGACACTGTGTATTAAAAAGACGCAACCGATGTTTGTAATACTTTGTACGGTAAAGAGATACTGTGTAGTTCATCCATCCACATTGTTTGGATACCCATTAAAAAGTTTCAACTAATTTTCATAAACCTTTAGAACTACTTAATAAATGCTTTTTATTAGAATTTTATTGTTTATTAAGAGTGAAATAACTGTCAACTAAAGTTTAGCTAACGACACACCATACATTAATCAATAATAGTACTAAAGCTGATATCGCTGAGTAAAATGTTGAATACAGGAGTTTTACTTGTATTACAGAGTATTTCAACACTGTGGTACTTGTAACTCATGGCTCCCCTTGAGCAAGGCACAGAACCTCTTATTTCTTGGGTCAACTGACTTTGACAGCCTTCTCGCTCTGACATCTCGCTATACATTAAAGGGCAACTCCACCAATTTAAACATCAATGTGTGTTTACAGGTCTTGGTGAGTACTACTGCATAAAACACGAAGTATAGAGTCTTTTGTGGCTCCAGAGGAAGCTGCATGTAATCTGATACATTGCCTCCAGTAATGTCACTCATCGGCTTTGTTGCATTGTGGGTAATGTACGCAACAGGTAAGAATGTGTGGAAAGTAGGTGGAGTCGCACTAATTTAAGTGTACTGTATACATTTTGTGCCGTGGCCAGTTTTGTCCAACCTGCGATTAACTCCATCAGCACATCAACATTACACAATGATGTTTGTGTGTATCATTGATTACCTTGATTAAGAAGTCACAGTCCTCCACTTGGAAGGCGATGTCTTTGACTCCATCCCCGTGCTTCATCAGGTGATGTCCCATTTCTGAGTTTAAAGACAAAACCATGTTGTAGTGCAGACACACAGAGTACGTCGTGGTTACAGCATTACACCTGTCTCATGTCTCAAGTTTGACTTGCCTTCATTTCCAGGATTAAGTGGCGATTGAAACACAAACATAATCTGTGAGGAGAGAGGAGGGGTGGGGTTGTGTTTGTAGAGAGGATCAGTGATCGTGGGTTGTGCTGCACAGTCAAGCATTTGAGTGTTTATTCAGTCAGCACAGGAGGTTTTAATCGCTGCATACCTTGTCCTGTCTGATGACATGAGACACCACCTCTCGGCTGCCGGTCTCCAGACCCTTGTAGGCCAGAGGCTTGAAGCCCATCTTGTCGCAGTAGAAGGAGGCTGCCTGAGGGGAGATCAGACTGTCTTTAAAGTGACGGAGATTTCTGATGAACTTTGAGTTAGAGAGTTTATCTCTGTGTGCTGAACCAGAATGGCCGAATGTACTGTTTGAGAAGCGGGTCCGTTTTTTATATGACTTGAAGTCTAAGCTATGGTGTTTTCCACTTTGTACATTTCATTTAATTTGAATTAAAATAAGTTATCTGTTTTATAATATATAAATCAGAACCAGAGTCAAAACATAAATGTAAAATAAAGAAAATAAGAGCTTTTAAAATAAACACTACATAAAAATGAAAATATACGCTTTATACCATAGTATATGTCAACTGTGTACAGTATATAGAACATAGGAGTAAAAATATTTAAAAATTACACTGAAATGTAATGTAACATATGATAAACAGTAGACTGGACTAATTGTACAGGTGGTAAATGTGGTAGAGCTGAAATTTACCAATATTTTTTCATTATCAATCATCTGCCGGTCAATCGATTGATCATTTTGTCTACAATGTGTCAGGAAATTGTGAAAATGCTATCATATTTTGTCAGGGTGGAAGATAAAGTACTCAGGTAGCAACGCACACTCCGTAACCCAAAGATTTGTTTCAATGAAAAATGACTGAAACAATTGACTGATCATCAAAATGTTGCTGATTAATTTTCTGTCAGATTACTTTTGAATATGTCACACTGTATGCGTTTTTTTTTTTTTTTTGTGAAAGTACCAATAGTCATCCCTACAATGTTGTTGCAATAAGCGATATTGAGGTTTCTTCTTAAAAAAATCCTGCCCAGTCCCAGTATTCATGAAATGCTTTTGGGGAAATTTTGAAAATATCAAGATAAATGTTGAGTATAGTGATATAGCCTAAAACTTGTGATACTACCTTAAGGCCATCCCACCCAACCCTAGAACAAAGTCACAGCTATTACGTAATTACCAACCCTAAACCTGTAGTTGTGTAATTACTCAGTAAAAAACACAGAAACGTGATACAGATGCTGAATCTTTAGAAACAATACCTCTGGAAAAGATAATCTTCAATAAATTATGAATTATGTGGACAATAATTAGATGTGAGATCATGAACATAGAACTGGTGACAGGAAAGTAAACCTTTACACAAGCGTTTGGATACTGACCTGTTTGGCATTGCCGACCCAGAAGGTGAGATGATGAAACTTGACAAACTTTCCCCTTATGGGCTAAAAAGGCAAGAGCACAACAGGAGAAATACATTCGCACACAGTTGAGCGCACGTTTAAGACGTATTGAATCAGCTTAAAGATTTGCAATCAAATCGATCATACAACATTCAGCCACTCAATTATGATTCAGGTCTCTCTTCCTCAGGATGAACAGTTCTCTTCACACATCACAGACTCCTCTGAGGCTGTTTTAATCTTACCTTCTCCCCTTTATCTGTGTAGCTCGTCTAAAAAAAGAAAGAAAGATATAGATCATTGTAACTTGACCCTCGTGTGCTCCAGTCAGCGGATCTTTTACTTCTAATATCATTAAAAATGTTCTTATCCGCTGAAGATACAATCACCTCCTCGATTACTCAGCTGTGAAAGTGTCTAATGTCCCACAACAGAGAGCGCCCGCTCATCATTGCTAACTCTGATAATGCTGAAGTCTCTTACCATGCTGTGATAGTAGATGCGCCACAGTTCAGAGAGGAAAGAGATCTAAAAACATTGTCTAACCTGTTGGCCTGCAGATAAGTACTGACCTGATGACCAGCTGTGATTGGTCCTTTAGGAGCTACACCCACCTGTCCGCCTCCTCTCTTCCTGCTGCACTTTAGTTAAAAGGTTCATCAATAGTGACCCAAAGTTTGTCATCTCAACTGAGTCCAGTCAGTGTGCAATCTGTTGTCAAGCTTCAGAGCCTTCAAGGGTCACTGCATGTACACCTACCAGGTGAAATCATTGCAATGATGATATGATGGTCATTTTCAGACTATTTTACACAACTGATATAATGTCATTATACTAGTATCATAAGGCAGTTACACACCTCTCAAGGATGAATGAACTTTCAATGTAACACGATGTCACGTTTTTTTTTTGCCTTAAAATAACAGCTTCAAAATCATTTTTGATGGACTGCTGAAAACTGTAAATCAGTTATCAAGTAATCAGTAAGAATATTTATTTTGATCAACCAGTGTTTAAGCTCTTAATCTTCCCATTATACTTATTTAAAGCAACATTATATAACTTTGTTACCTTAAAGGGGTACTATTTAGTTTTGGAGAAGAAATTCTAACTCAGTATTTTAATATCTACAATATTAATGAGAGGATGAGACACAACTGAAATAAACAAGCTGTTCTCAGAGAGAAAAAAGATCCCAAGTCCACGGTTTTGAAGCTAGAGGGTAGGATCAATTGCAATTAATGTTGCTTTAAGAATTGTCAGACATGGAAATCGAGATGTGAAACAAATATTCCCAAATAAATGAGGAAATAAAATAAAACAAAACAATAGATGAAATGGACTCAGGTGAGCAACCATTTATCTGACTCGTTACAGCTTAAAATCAAAATAATGCATTGAGAATATGACAAACTGAACTGAGTGTGCAGCACTGAATAAAAACACACTGGTAGTAGTGTTAAGGGTCCAAACTGTGCCACACCAGTCTCCCTGAGATTCTTCTTTGGTTTCTGATTTCCACCAGCAGAGGGCACAATACTGCATGATTCAAACTGCCATGAAACTGATCAGACAATCTTCAATGTACTTCAAGATCAGCCATCTGTCAGCACAGCCAGAACTTTCTACTTGTACATAGACTGATTCTGAATCATCAACTGTATCTTGTATTCTTGGAGATTATGTATTTAGCGGGAGCCGTTAAGTTCATCAGGATTCACACATTGAAACAAGGATTAAAAAACCAGGCTGTTATCATGACACCTGTTGTATTCATTATAACTGGGATCATCACATTATTTGGCAGATCAAAAAGCCTTAACACAATAGCACAAATGTATTTTCTTTCAGCTTCTCTGCAGTTTAGGCAGAGGTTATAGAGATCATTGGGGGGTCGTGGTTTGCTCAGCAGTTCAGGGGGGAAGTGTCAGAGGACAGTAGCAAAGAGAGGGGTGAGGCGTAAGTGTGGCTGTTGACTGGCATCAGAGAGCATATGAGGTCAGGCTGTTACACATGAGGCAGATGAACAAAAATAGTGTCTGGACCCCTGCTGCAGTGTAATGGTGCAACGCATGAATATGTCAGATGTATGTAGGCCCGTAGATGTGCCACTCTCTAGGTCAGGGAGCCCCACAAGAAAGACAAGGGTCATGTGGTTGATTGTTCAACAAGTTTGCGTAAGTACTGGGTCACTTTGGGCATTTAAATAACAACTCAGAACAAGAAGTGATCTAATTAGGGCTGCATCTTGCAATTATTTCCATGATTGCTTAATTCATTGATTATTTTTTTTGTTTTGTCGATAAAATGTAAGAAATATAAATAGTCAGAAATGTCCACCACCAGTTCCCAGAGTACAGTATGACTAATGGTTTGTTCAAGTATCCCAAAAGATATTTCATGTACAGTTATATAAAACAAAGGAACACATTGCAAAATAAATCACATTTTAGAAGCTGGAACAGGAGGAAGTTTGTTTTGTTTTTTGGCTTGGAGGATGACTTTTCACAAGCAAGCAATTGTAAGAATTGTTATTAAGTCATTTTCCACTGATTGAATTATCAGTTAGCCAACTAATTGTCTCCATTTTAGATCTCGCAATCTCTGACGTCTTAGCGGAGGAGGTCAGGCTGGCTTGAACTGCATTAAGCAGCCCTTAAATGGAATTTCCCTGAAAATAAATATTGGTATGACCTTTTGAAAGACTTCCCTTTAATGGTTCCCTTTTTCATTTTTGTTTTCACTGTTTCTCTATATACAGTATAGCCTTATATATAATGTATCATTTTGTTTTAGTCATATTTTTAAATCATTGACAGCTATGGTTTGACGCATTTATAAAGCTCTCCGATTTCAATTTCATTTTCATTGATTAAATGTTTTTTCTTGGATTCTTTGCACATCCTGCCGGGCAGCGCCTGTGCGCACGTACCGCTCCTCTCTGCATGTGTGGATCCAGTTTGTGCCGCGCTGTGATTTTCTATTGGTGCGCTTCTGGAGCTTTGTGCCACCTGATTCGCTCTTCTGTGGGTGTGTGCGATTCATTCGCCTGACTGTTGTGATTCGTCATTGGCCGGCACGAGTTCTGCAGCGCCATTGGCTAACAACGTTCAGTTTCATTCGTGACTATTGGCTGGCGCTGTTGTCATCACACAAGAATGCGGAAGTCGTGTAGTCTACTGAGTCACCGTTGTGTCAGCTGATTCTTTCTGAGTGAGTAACTCGATTTATTCTTCAAAATTAAGTAACTTGTAGATAATGTATTGCGTGTGACATGTTCTCAGGCTGTCAGACTTGTATTGAACGTGTGAACCTTGAGCCGTTTTGTCGTTTTCGGTTTGCGAATGAGCGAATTTTACGCGCCAGCCTCCCGTAGTGTTGCTATCCGGCAGCTAGCACGATGCTAACGTTTGCAAACACAGCACATACACATACACGCACTTTCGGTTTGACTAAACTAGTCGCCTCCGAGCATTGTAGCAGTCTGTGGCGAGGCTGCCGTCCACTTTCACTTTCACCTCACATTTCATTAAACTTTATCTCTGTTATCACGCGACCACACCTGTTGTGTTGTCATGAGTCACGCCGTGCTCTGGCGGAGCTGAACATTTTACCGGCATAGCTGGAGATATGTGGTTTGGCCAATTGTTCCTCTGATCAGTGGGAAGCACCGTGAATCCCCACGGGGCTGGAAATGTATATTTACTCTCATGAGGAAGAGAAACTGGTTTTGCAAACGGCATCCTGTTACTTAATACTCATACCTATAATTATTACTTGATATATGACAAGTGATTGAATATTTCTCCCCAACATCGCTGCTCTCTCGTTACACCTGCCACTTTTTTATGAACTGTTATCCACTGTGGTTGAAATGATGTACTGGTCATTCAATTTTATTTAATGTAGTATTATTTTCAGAATGCACAAATTTGCTGATTATGTTCCATGTTAATCAGTCAGTCAATTAAAAGTGGACGGATGTTGAACACCACAAAGACCAGCAGCAAATCTTCACAGTTGATGATCCCAACATAAAAATCTTTTGCCTTGTTGCTTGATAAATTAACTGGCCGATGATAAATTGATGATCAAAATTGATGATTGTTTTTTTTCTGTAGATTTAATTCAGCATGAATGTCTTTATCAGTTTAAATATTTTACTGTAATCAGCACTGGATTGTGTAGCTGTATCATCCTGGTTAGATTTTGTTTTGTAATAATCGTTAGGCAACATTGGGAACAAATATATGTAATGTGAAGTGAAAGCTACTGGATTTACAAATTGAACACAACTGAATGATATGACTGAAGTGAGAAAACTGATTGTCTTGACTTTAATTATGTTTTTTATTACATGTTTACATGAACACTGAAGGGAAAACTGTGCTTCAACTGTGGAGACAGACTTATTTGAATGACTGGAAAGATGCATGCTTCTCCTGCTGGCAAATCAATATAAATCAGGAAATCAATGTAGGACTGTAGGTAGTCAATCTAGACTGCTCTTTAAAATCACTGATATGACGATATTCACGATTATCCCAGTAATGGAAATTGCCTACTGTCAACTCATCCTGAGTGTTGACCGTAGGGAACAACAATTAATCGATTCATCAACAAAGTGATTGAAAATAAATTAGTTGGCAGCTGTGTAGTAATGGTTTAGTTGCTTCAGCCATTTTTCGAGTGGAACATGTTAAAAAAGAAATAGCTGGTTTCAGCCTCTTAAATGTCATAATTTGCTGCTTTTCTTTGTTATTCATGAAAGTAAGTGAACAGTCTTTGGGGTTTGGACCGTTGGTTGGGCAAAGAAGTAATTTGAAGACTTCGCTTTGGACTCTCAGAAATTGTGGCAAGCATTTTTCACAATTATTCAACATTTTATGCTGTTGGTTGCCACACTTCTCTAAAGTGCTGATTGACATTAACAATTAATCTGTGGAAATGAAGTCTTTAAACTTTCAGTCCATTGCAGCAGCTGATGTTTTTCATAAAAGAGCGTGGCTTCATTATAGGACATGAGGACTCCTATATCTTCTCCAGACCATCTCCCTCTCCCCTCAGTAAAGTTCACACCCTTCAGTCTTATCTTTGTTGCAATTACTTGACTGCTCAGTCCTCCCACTCAGTTTACCATCTGCTCCTGAAGTAGCTTCCAGCTCCGCTATCCTCAAATGCCCAAACTTAACATCAAGCCAATTTGTGTGGCATTTGCAAATGTAGACTTTTTTATTGAACCTTAATACTTTTTAGTTTTGACCTAAATGTGTCCATAGCATTGAATATTGGGGGTTTCGCAAGCTGGCATTGAATAATTTTTCAGACCTCTCATCCTATTAAATTCCTGTTTTCCTTTTTTTCTCCTCATTTTAATGCAATATTTTCCAAAGTATTTGGAGGCTTGTTTTTGGCAGAACTTAACTTTTAAGATGATTGTGGTTCTTTCCTTAGATATTAAAAGAATAAATGGTTTTGCAGAGAAACATGTTTTTGTCTTCATAGTAAGCTATTAGATAACTTAAAGTTGTGGTACTGAGGTATTGTATCAGTACAAAGGAAGGTGTGGAAGGTACCTGGGTTTTATAGTAACACTTTTCATTCACAAGTACACACCCTGCTGTCTGTGGAATTTAATTTCTATTTTTTGACAAGACAATACGTGTGTTTAAAAATATCTCCCTGACAACTGCCCAGCTGCAGCCTCCAGTATGTTATTTTCACAAGCATTGCCTTTAAACAGGTGTCAGATTGCAGAAGTCATTGCACATGTGATCAGTGTGTTGAATTGACCTCATTAAACCTCTGTAAAAGCAGAATTACCACCGACAGGCTTTTGCAGTCTGTGCATCAAAAGATTCAGGATTCAATTTAATTAGCAATACACAAGATTGTATAATACAGTTATAATTATTATGCTGTCATGCTACTAAAAAAGCAAGTTATATAAATGAATGAATAAACGGATAAATCATAAAAATAAATTGTGTATTTTGTGTGCCAGTATACAGACAGAGAGCACGACTCGAGGGAATGAGTTTATAAACCAAACTGTACTTGTCTTGACAGAGAAAAACAGCATTGCTTTTCACTTCATAAAACTGTACTTAGAAAACCTGATAAGCAAACTGATAAATGGTGCCAGTAGAGCCATTTGAGAAATATTATCTGCCTATAGATGTTTTTAAACATAGATGATTAATAATAAAGTGAGCTAATTGGGTGGCTAGCATGCAGAGCTGCATGTTGGGGCCTCTGTAGAGCTGCCAGGCTTTTGTCCTTTGGCCCATTGTTTGCTTCTGTAGTTGACAATCATACTGTATGGTTCAGTCTCATTTCTCTCATCAGCCCTGTTTCCTGCAGCAGCACGCAGCTGTTGCAGCCAACACGGTCTGATAAACCCACTGTACATGAGCTGTAACCAACTGCAAACAGAGTGAGCAACGATCACTTAACGTCCAGTTACCACACATATGATGTCTTGTCAAGAAAAACAGAAATACAATTCCACAAAGTCGATACGTTATTCCCTGAGAAATCTCGCAATGTAATGCCCTATCTCCCAATGTAAAAGAAAGTTTGAAAAAAATTGATAACACGGCCTTTTATGCGAAAAGTTAATGGGATCTGTTCTAGGCTGAGACCCATCTAAAGCTGTCCCAAATGATTATTTTTCAAACGATTAATCTAGCGATTATTTTTTCGATTAGTCAACTAATCTAACGATTAATTTAACGTTACATGGCCAAACAAAAGTAAGGTAGTAACTGTAACTGTTGTTGGTAACTTATATGAGGAAAAAATACCGCAGTTGTAGGCGGAGCAGCGTCTGTCCTCCCGTCTGTCCTACCGACTCTTCGTCACATTTCTGCCTGAAAAACAGCGTCTGTCACAGGCAAAAAACTTTAACTCACTCAAGTGGTTGTGTTGATATAAATCACTGCGACGGTCAGCCCTCCCTACCGAGACTTCAGTGAACTTTCCCCCAGAAAACAGCCTCCGTCCCCGCGAGTGACAGTCATGCAGCGACCTGTTTACTGATGGCGATTATCTAATTAAGTAATTTAGCGCGAAAATTTACTCTTTCACCTTCCAGGATGTTTAGGGGGCCGGGTCATCAATCACTACACATTATAAATGGTCTGCGGGTTTTGATTGACAGGGGGGACACCTGGGAAACACACAGACGTCATCATCATAACGTGTACCGTCACGTCTCTTTCGGAGCCGCAGCGCCGCGGCGGTTCGTCTTTACTCCAGCGGTGCTTCGCTCTGTGTGAATGACCAACGGCGGAGAATTGACAAACCGCCGCTGCGGCGTTAATGCAGTGTCTCTGTTTGAGAGGGGCTATTCTCAGCCTCCGAGGGTCCTACCACTTCTGTTTTGGACGACGCGTCAATGCAAATTATTCATGTCGATGAATTTATGTCATCGATTACGTCGACTACGTACGTTGACTACGTCGACGCGTCGTCCCAGCCCTAGACCCATCCTCCGTCCAAGTTTAATGGAAATCCTTTCAATAGTTTTTGAGTATTCCTGAGGGTTAAAGCAAGATATACTCGGTAGAGTTGATTAAATTAGCAATTGTTAGCTAACATGTTAGCCACCACAACTTTAAAGACAATTGTATGTCAGGTTGTGGTCAAGGTTTTTGTCCAGCACTTGGCCAAATCAGCAATTATCCATCTTCCGAGGTTTGGTCTCCTTACTGCCTTTACACAATAATTTCCCTGCTAAATTTGTGTGTAACCTTGTTAAAGTGAATCTCTCGCCAAAAAGCATCCGAGGCTTTATTTGTGAATGTATGAGTCAAACCTTCGTGAAAAAGCATAATTACGACGAAAGAGGCACTTTTAAGATTTACCGTAGTTTCGTTTTTGGGCAAGCTAATTTTCAATGGAGTGCAGGGGCACTCTTACGCTAGCATCAAAATTTTTATCATCTATTTTTAAAACACTAAGAAGGCTCGACACAACATGAAACTTTGCTCATAGTATCACCAGGGTCTCTACAAATGAACACGAAGTAGGAGGTCCACCATTACTCTCCTGCCTGTTTGGTCGCAGTCGGGGATCGACACTTTTTGTCTGCCATGACGGCAGCGCGCCGGAGATGCTACTGCTAACCTGGGTCCACCCAAACTCTCTTTTTAGTAAACTCTGCGTACACAAACAATGTTCGCAATGCTCGTGTTCATGTGTAGAGACCCTGGTGATACTACGAGCAAAGCTTCATGTTGTGTCGAGCCTTCTTAGTGTATTAAATATAGCGATTTTGATGCTAGTGTGCCAGTGCCCCTCCACTCCATTGAAAATAAGCTTGCCCGAAAACGAAACTACGGTAAATCTTAAAAGTGCCTCTTTCGTCATAATTATGCTTTTACACGAAGGTTTGACTCATATACATTCACAAATAAAGCCTAGGTTGCTTTTTGGCGAGAGTTTCACCTTAATGATCAGCCTTGATTTGAGTTACACCACATTATATTTACATTTTATTACACATTCTTTTTCATCAGTAGGTGACTCAGCGTAAAATTGTGATATTGTATCTTTAAAAACAATCGAGTGGTATCTTGCATATAGTTTAATCTAATCAGATTTTTATATTCATGACAGACCAGCAATAAAAACTGTCCCCTCTGATAAAAATTAGTCACGAGTGGAGGTGGGTGTAAATGTAGAAGGTCCATGCCCTGTAGTACGGCTTCTTTCACTTTGAGAAGCCTGGCACTAAGAGAGTGGGAGGGAGAAAGAGTAAGCAATAGAGACAGAGCGAGGGAGTGAGGGAGGGAGGGACGGAGGGAGGCATGTCATGCACTGCATTACAACCAGTATGTGTTTGGGAGACGGAGACTACTGCTACTTTGCAAAGCACTGAGCTTAAATTCAACCTTTAGAGATAGACAAAAGTTAAACTTTTCAAAGGTTTTGAGAATCAGCACATTGTACAGGTAAGAGAAGCCTACTTTGGGAGCAGTATTTTGTTAGTTGAGAGTAGTTTTTCTCTGTTTGTGGAGCTGTGTGCAAAAGGGGGTGTGTCTGGAAAAAAAAATGTAGTAAAATGAGACAGCGAGAACTTAAATCCACTTCTAAGTTGTGTCCTTGTAATCAGTGTGTTGGTAGTTTAGTCTAGTCCTAAAGACAAGGAAGTGAATGCTGTGTCCATGTTTTGTTTAGCTGTGTTTTGTGTGTGTGTGTGTGTGTGTGTGTGTGTGTGTGTGTGTGTGTGTGTGTGTGTGTGTGTGTGTGTGTGTGTGTGTGTGTGTGTGTGTGTGTGTGTGTGTGTGTGTGTGTGTGTGTGTGTGTGTGTGTGTGTGTGTGTGTGTGTGTGTCTCTCTTATAGTAAACCTACACTGAGTTTCCTGACTGAGCTCACATACGCACAGGAAGAGAAGGCAGTGCAGTATGAGAGCGTTACTTTTCATGCACTTATTTAGTGCTTCAAGTGTTTGGTTTCAGGCTGCTCACTCTATATTTATTGTCAGTGTTTAAACTTGTCCCTCTATCGTGTGTGCAACCACCGTAGCAGTGCACAGCCCTGTTTAGATATCCAGTACCAGAAGTAATTTCAGAACCTCCCTGTCATGTTGTTTGAAGATCCACCTCAGCATGCCAGCTGGAACACTGTTAGGTGTTGGGTGTGTACGAGAGTCGTGGAGTTTGGACACTTCTGCTGCCTACTTCTTCTGCACTTATCTGTTTGGCTGCTGATAATCAGATGAAGAATGTTGAGTTAGCATTTCCTGTAAATCAGAGTTTCTCTCCTCAGGTCAGGTCATATTAGGTCAGTCATTCTGCTCCAAGTTTTCCAACGTGGCGTCGGACTTCATGCATGTGTCTGCATGTCTGTCTGCAGCACTGCATGTGTGCAGAGTGTTTGTTTACACTGACTTGACCTCATTTGTAGCCAGCAGGTCTTGCCCCAAGCAGCAATACTCTCCTGCAAGCATTGAATCATTGGGTTTTAACAGTAGTAGCAGGGGAATGAATGATGAAATGTAAAATAAATTCATATTCTACTTCTTCATCAATGAGATTTTATGATTTTAGTGTCAGCTCTTATCCTACTTGTCGTACTTTAGACCAAGAAAGGTTATTCTTTGGAATCCAGCCATTTGCGCAATCACACGTACTCCACAACCACCCCCACACACACACACACCCCAGGTCTGAAGGTAGTGTGTTTTTATGTTGGCAGGAGCCAGTGCTGGCACAGAGGAGCCCAGTAGACTGGAGGAGAGGGAGGGATCTGAAGAGGAGCGCCCCAACCGACTGTCTACAGCACTGGCTGGCAGCATGGTGAGCCAATAACACCGTTGGGGAGGGGACTGTTATGTTTATATATGCTGTATATATTCTGCTTAGATTCCTGGTTGGTGCCTCTCTCAAGACAAAATGACAAGTTGGGACTTTTTCACTCTCAAACAGGAAATGGCACAATACGCTGACAGGCCTAAACAGAGTGCAAGGTGTTGCAACATGTTTGACAACAGAATGTGAAACTCAAGCACTCAAATACCACACATGTCATTTCAGGATTCCCTGGTAAATAATTGTGTACGTGTCTTATTTTTTTGTTTAAAGCCGGACTATGCAGCAGCAGTTTCCAGACCAGATTCCTTCGCCGTTTTCTAGCTTTGCACCAGTTTTGTGCATACGCTTTTCGCTGCAGGGCTCCCCCTACAGCTTCGGCGCAGATACACTGTCGAAAAGACTTGTTGACGAGCCTCCCCCGCCCACCTAGCTGCTACTACGTTACCATGTGCATCTGTTTTCTAAGAAGCTGGCCGGCTAAACAGCGAGTCACGTCTGGCACTTAATGCACTTCGTGCTTCTGTGTTCAGCCGGACATATCGCAAGATACAGGCGACAAACCATGCGACATTCAAAGACCGAACTAGATATCTAAATACCAACAAGAACCTGGAATCAGAACGCAAACAAACGTGTTTGGTAGCAAGTGACTGCTACGCTAAACACCCGCTAACTATCGAGCGAGCCATCAAGAAACCAAGCTAAACACATGCAGGGCTCACAGTAAAACAGTCAAGCAATAACGTTGTTCAAAAGACTATCAAGTCACGTTGCAAAGACAAAGTTCATCCACTCACAATTTCAACAGCAACACGGCCAAGTCGGCGCCTGTTTTGGACTCCTCAAAAGCTCGTCCTATGTTTACTCGTGTCTGGTCTCTTTTTTTTTGTCAAGCTCCTTTTTCTTCTTCTTCTGTTCCTCCGACTGTGGCTTCTTGGGTCTCTTTATAGCCGACTGATACATGAGGAATACAACAATTGCCTTGCAACTGGCAGTTTATATCTACCCGGTTCCATGTTTGGGGGTGTGTTTGCCGTAAAGCAGTTTCGAAACTACAATCTGACTACATTTTCGAGGGGCGGCGGGATACTTCCGCCGGCTCACTTCCAGATTGACTTCGGACCGGTGGCAGCAAGTTGCATGTTCCGTTTCTCCGCCCAGAAGCGCTAGGGGGAGTCGTAGCAATGACCAAACGACCCAGAAAGTGTCAAAGAACATTCAGAATGACTTTCAGCCTGCATAGTTAGGGTAATTTTTGCTAATATTGTTGCATAGTGCCCCTTTAACAACCGTTATCATATATGTTGCTTATAAAGATGCATCGATTGCAGTTTTCTTGTCCAATTCCAAGTCTTACTTGTTTCATTCTAAGAACTATAATAATACTGGTTTATAAGAAATACAGGAAGTTAGCCAGTCAATATGCAAATGGATGGAACATTTGCTTCATTCACCAGCAAAAAAAAAGATCAAAGAGTAATTAAGTGGCTGTTAAAGTAATTGAGTGGCTGTTAAAATGTAAAATATTTACTAGCCATTTTGCCAGAGGACAAAGAACTCAATTTAGCAGAAAATCAAATTTCCCTTAAAACCATGTGCTTGTTTATTAAAAAGCAGCACGATAAAAGTCACGTTTGATAGATTTTGATAAGAAGACACATTTGATGATTAATCAGCCTTACTTGAAAAGATAACAAAACAATGATTTTGTTTCTTTTCTCATGTTTGGCCATGGTTTTGGGTAGCCCACGAGGGATCAAGTAATTTTTGCTGCATTAAATTTCAGTATTTCACTGTTTTAATGCAGTAGCTAATCGGCTTTAAATAAATAAACAAACAAACTCCTACTGGTTGTGCATGTTTCCTCCACAGAGGGAGGCAGGGAGATTTCTGGATCAACAAATATGCAAACAAATAACTGGATATAAGAATTCAGCCGAAATGGGGACTGATGACTGACCAATTTGAGTGAGTGAGAGTAAATCATCCTCAGGCGGCATCTCCATCCGTCCCAGTAGTAATTTACTCAGCAGGGTCACAACTTTTATGGCACTGTTTGTTTCATTCAAGAACGTGCTGCCAATTCAGTAGAAGTGCTGTGTAGCAAGTTACAGATGTTACAGGTCTTTGATGTAGCTTCCTGCCACATGTCTCTTGTACAAATCTGTTTTGCACATCCAGACCTGATTAACCTCCTATTTACATGAAGAAGCTAATGGGGATATGTGACAGTTCAAGTTATTGAATGCATTTACCCCTGAGCATGCCTACTCTGTGATCATAATACTGAATGTAAACCTCAGCTATGTGATCAAAATGTAAAATAAAAGGCTTAAGCTGTAGTCTAGCAGTGAAAGTGTCCACCCAAGATGACCAAGGCATCACTCTGCTTCTGTAAGTACTGAACTAAGATCTGTCCATTTATCTACTGATTGCCCTCTAGTGGATACTTTTGGCTACTCGGCTCTGAGGCCAAACCAGTTGTTTTATGTGATATTATCATGAAAGTAATCTGCGCACAAATATGAAGAAACAGTTGTACTGCTCAGGTTTCTACATGCGCCTTTGCTGATCCAGAGTGATTCTTTGGAAGTGCTGAGTCACACAGCTTTTACTGTACATGAGACAGGCAGTGGTTTGTTTTGCTACAGTCGTGGGCCTGAAGGTTGTAATTATACTGAAGCATAGTGAACACAACAAGCGAGCTGCAGGACTATTTGTAGGTCACACAACTCTAATTGCATTTCAAATGAGCAATGCAAGCTGTGCATTTTATTTTAAAGTAATTATAAAGCGCACATGTTAACAATGGTTTGACTTTGACTGTAGTGCTCTTTTTCTCTTTGCTGAAGAAATGTCAGGGCTGTAGACCAACTTTATTCTCTAGTAGCATTGGAGCTCCCATACTAAAAACTTTAGGAGTACCGGCACACCACTTAAATCATCATGCTTTGCAATGCATCTGTTCATAATGTTTTGAACTGCACTGAACAGTAAATTGCCTAAACTGCAAACTGGATTCTTTATAACAGACAAAGTGACAATTGAGTCACTGATTTAAAAAAAAAAAAAAAATGTGTTTGCGATTTCAAAAAACAAAATCAGAGGGCATGTGAGTTTGTCGAACAGGTGCTCCTAGTTAGTTGCACGGTCTCTAAAAATGGTTGCAAATTTCATCTCAAAGGTCACAGTCTGAAGCCCTGGATATGCTTTGAAAAAATCATCCACAATCAGCCACATGATGGCCTGTCCTTTTGCTTTGTCTCAGTGAACGTACTTCAGCGATAGACTAAAAGAGAGGGGAAGCAGGGACCGGATAAATGACAGATTCCTCTTGAGACTAATGGATGCAGCTTTTATGGGACAGAAATAGGAAGTGTAACAGGAGGATGTGTGTCCCGAGGTTCTGGTCAACTGGTTCCACAGAATGCCACGGTGGCTAGCTGCCCAGCTCTCAGCTTTTTTATGGGATGCGCAGTCGAGCTCTGGGCTTAATTGATGGCGGGACTGATGAACAAATAATGTGCCCACTGATGCACGGAAAACAAGAATGCAGACCCCAGCTTGTCCTGTGTTGGAAGTTCAGCTTCATACATTTCTGAAAAGCATTCTTTATTACGCCTTGTGGCGTTGTGTGTTGCCTTTTGGGTATGGTCAGAAGTGTGCTCTGTTGCACGTGTTACATGATTCACCAGTGATCTCAGGTGTATTAAAAACACCTATGAGTCCTTCTGCCGCAGCAGGTGAGAAGTTCACTTGAGATCAGCAAAGCCCGTATTTGAAGTCAAGTTACTCTGTGATTGATGCATAGACATTTGTCGTATTTGTGCAACATGAATATGAAGTTTTTTATACATGTATGTTATAAAACTTATAAACATAGAAACTGCTACAACTAATGATATTTATCTGTTCTCAGTTGCTGTTGATCTAAGGGTTATTTTCTCTGATGGATCAGTAAGACAATTGTTCCAGCAGTTTGTTCCGCAGGTAATATGATCCCTTTAATCCTGTCTTGTGAAGCGGCGTTTAATTGCTTCCCAGCCTCCCGCTTTTTCACTGGAACGGAACAGGAAGTATTGAGTTCATGCTGTTGTCCACTTATGCTTCGGTATTGTTAGCAGGATAATGTGAGAATGGAAACGGGGACAATGGGGTTGTTTTACTCAGCCCTCAGTACTCGCAGTGCATTGTAATGCTACCTTGTAGTGGTTGTGCAGAACCTGTGAGAGAAGTTTGTGTTTCTGTGTCACTGCCCCACATGATGTCACCTGCTTATGTAAGAATCAAAGCACCTGTATGTGTGCTTTTTAAATATTTTTACAAAACGCTGACTAGACACCAGACTGAGGTAGTTAAAGCCAAAGGGTTCATTCCAGGTTGTTGGAATGTTGTTAATGACTTGACTATAGCTCTCCTTGAAGGGTCTTGTGCTTCTAGCATTGTTTGACCCTGCTCTGGTTCCTGAAGTCTGGCTTTCAGTGTCTGGTTCCCTGTTCCACCTTTACATGCGCTTCAAATAATGGTAACTTTGGTGTTTTGTTCACTGTGGTGTATGTCCCCTTATCACAGGGTTTCCGCGGAGTCTTAAAAAGTCTTAAAAAGTCTTAAATTTGACAATCTCAATTTTAGGCCTTAAAAAGTCTTAAATATGTCCATATTTTGCATATAGGTCTTAAATTACATGTAGTCAGGTCTTAAATATGTACGTTCATTTACCGCTTCCGTCATCGCCTTTTTTTTGTTTGGAGGAAATGTGTTGGTGAGATTCACAGTCAGCTCCGTGTGTTCTTCTGTTTGAAGTATCCAGGAATGTAAGTTTTATTTTGCCAACAACGCGGTCGGAATTTCATCGGCGCACACTTCGCCAGTTCCGGAACGACTTCGATAGCTGAATCTGCCAGAGGACCCTCAAATTGGGCACACTCGGTGTGAATGCGCTGGTGTCACACACAAAATCGTAAAAAACACCAGTTAGCTAGCGAAGTCGCGCTATCACACACTTCTGTACACCTTTGTCACCAGTTCCCGGTCCAATTTCATCCAGTTCTGCTCGACCGGAACTCTGCGCCGCCTCTGCCGCCTGCCTTAAGCAACATTCAAACCATCTTTGGCCCAACTCCGACGTTGAAAGCAGAGGTGCTTTCGATTTTGAACACCGTGTGTGTGTGTGTGTGTGTGTGTGCGCGCACACCAGGGTTTTTATACTTAACTAAAATGAAATTCCTAGATAAAAGCTATACTTAAACTACTTAGATCACTTGTTAAACTAATTAAAGCTAAACTAAAATGAAAACACAAACTGAAAAACTAAATTGAAATAAAAACTAATGAAAATTTTATTTTTTATTTTTCCTTACTTTTTCGTACTTCGTGTAGGTCTTGAATTTAGTTCAAAATGGTCTTAAAAAGGTCTTAAAAAGGTCTTAAATTTGACTTGTTTAAACCGGCAGAAACCCTGTATCAGAACCTGTTGACCAGAACTATTCCATGTTTCTGATGTATGTTTTTTGATGGATGCCTGGCAGCCAATCAGATTATTGTAAGAAGGTTGGAAAGATTGCATAATAGTAACGAGTAATCTCTTTTATGGTTTTATATTGTAAAATGTATGTATTAATAACTATATCAGTTTACAGACACTTAAAACCGTTTGGATATATTTTAGCCCCATTAACTTCCTGTGGATCATATCTTATTCATATCCCACTTCTATAGCTGTGTGTCAACATGTAGGCTGACACTCTGCATTGGTGACTCGCTGCCCTCCTTTCCTAAAATAAAACCTCAGACACAAGAGGCCAAATCTGGTGTTCAGTTTTGCGGCTGGTTTGGGTGGGGCTGGGCAGGCAGAGAGAGGGAATTTAAAGCCCAGTGTTTGGACTGTGGAGCCACTCATCAATTAGGTCACAAAATTCAGAAATACAACATTGTCTAAAATGTGCACCCAGATTTTGCTTTTCTGTGGATAACTGGAAAACTATTTGAAAGCCTTAGCTTTACATGCCCGAAACTGTTCAAAATATAAACATAAGTTTTATTACAACGTTATTTACACAAAAACTATGATCTATCTAAACATACTGCATGTTTACCAGTATACCTGTTGAGGTTGTTCATAGCCTCAGTAAATAGTTAAAAGTTATTCTATAGTTCGCTAATCTCATCCGGGGGAAAGCCCTCCACTTTTCCCAAGCTGATGAGCTTGCACTTCTTCCGAGATATGAGAAGTCTTAATCATTGGGCTGCTGCCAAAGAAATGGACACTCCAGGTGCTGCTGAGTGATTTTCTGTCCCACAACATCACATGACAGAGAAGCAGGCATAACTTCCATACTGTACATTATTTTGGCTCTTACTCACTATGACAGCTCACGCAAGCATTTGTGTATGATAAACAGTTAAAATCATATACCAGGAAAGATTGATCTGCTGATAAGTTTGGGCTTAGCTGCAATGCACAGTACTTTATTTCACTTCTACTTTTCACTAAAGGGAAACGAATATAAGAAGTCACAGGTTTACCATGTGACATGTAAATGATTCTTTGTAAGCCACTGCTTGATTTGTGGAAGTGCGTTTTATAGCAGCAGACGCATGAGTCCATTTACCTAATGAGATGGAAGAGTACAATGCGTCATGCCTCCTGCAGCATGAAGCTCTCCCTCCTAATATATAGACCTACTAGAAGATACAAGCTGAAAGATAATCAACACTAGGCAATTAAAAAGTAGTGACATTTGTGAAATAGATCTAGTCTTTATTAAGTCTTTATTAAATGGACATTCAAATTTTTTTTATGCTCAACAAGGTCAATTTTGAATGTGCCTTTTTGAATAGAATAACCTAGAAATTACCATTTAGTGTGCAATATTTTGATGGATTCTATTAAATCAGCAAATTTTCAAACACAGTTGTGCACAGACAGCTGTACATATGTTTTGCGTACAGCTGTATTATTTATACAGTGGAAGCTGGATAAATATTCAACTTTTTTTGCTTAACTATTGTGTTAAGATGAAACTTCTTTGTAATCAAAAACATAATGCAGTTGCAACTAATTTCAGTTTCAGTTCAGCGGATAACATGGATGGATGTGCAGGGAAAGCATGTTAAAGCCCAGAGGTTAATTGACATGCTGGAAAGTCTTGCTGTTACATAACTACATCCTTGTGATTTTAAACCTTTATCCATTCTGGATTATTTTTACGGGGGGATGTCCTGTATTTGTACTTCATTTAAATTAAGAGAAATGTATTTTCATCTTTATTCTTCCTAACAATCATTAAAACAGTGTGTTAAAAAATGTAATCAAAATGTATTGTATGGGTGCACCTACATTGTGTGCTGGTCCACCTAAATGGAAAACGTTAGGCGCACCAGTGCAACCAGTTTCAAAAGTTACTAACTAAAGAGATACGACGCTCACATTATTCTGGTCACATTGTAGCTAATAGCACAGAGCAGCTTCCTTGTGGTGATGATAAAATGTACTACCTGCTGCTAATAATAACAATAGCAGTATGTATTCAATCCTTTTTAGCCTGGAGTTGGATTACTTGCCTACTTCTACCAGTACAGCCTGTATCACAGCTCTCCAAGAGGCTTTTATTTCTGGCACTGGCAGTCATGAAGAAGTCTGAATGTGAAACGTCTTTCTCTGAGCCAGATTCAAATCGTCAGGCTTCTGATAGATCTTAAACTGGGGTCAAGTGGAAAAGCATACTTGTTTTGGAAGGTTGTTTTACATGTATTAATTACAGTCACCTCACCCCCCTGTTCAAAATTCATCCCGTTCAAATGAAGCACCACCATGTTCAACTTACAATAGAGCCCCTCCCCCAGTATAATTAATCCTATTTTTTAATAGTGCTGTGCTCTGCATCAAGCCTATGCTGTGTGTACTATGCTATACGTGTTACATAATGTGGGGTCATACAGCTGGAGGCAAGTGGCTGTCACGACTCTGCCAGGGAGGAGGCTGTGGTAAGAAGGGGGGAAGGGCTGTGTCCCCCCCCCGTAGTATACGTAACACTGTGTACGCCGTATACGTCCAATGACCTTCACTGACTTTATCGCGGGAAAGGTGCTGTAGCTGAATGCTAGATGTACTGCACTTCTGTTGGACGGTGCAAAGAAGAAACTCAGAGACACGGGGAAGGAAGAATTTGTGTATATTGCTGTGTCACTGAGGATCTCTGCATAGACTCTCTCTCCTCAGCACCCACCCTCCCTCCCTCTGTCCTCTGCCACACATTTTTCTCCTGCACTAGACCAATTGCTGCCAATGCAACGGTTTTGTGATCGGACACTATCCAACCACTGGATGGGGTGTCTCTCTGCTCCGTCTGTGTGTATGAGTGTGCTTCAGGTTGTGTTATGTGCTCAGCTCGTGCAGTATGTGTGCTTGTGAAAGAGCCGCGGTACACTGCGGTTGATGTCAGATGGTGCATGCATGGCAGTCGAAGCATCTTCTGGATGCCGGCGGTACGCTCACGGCTTTACCGCCTTGTTGCTGAGGGAGAAGCGTATTTATTAGGAGATGTCGGTGAAGGGTGAACAAGGAGGGAGTGGGGGAGGAGTGTGAGATGAGAGGGAGACAGGGGGAGAAATGTGAGCATGTGAATGTGAGAGAGGGAGGTGGATGCGCATGCAGAGGGGGTGGAGCTTAGCATCAGGCAGTTCCCTCTGTCTTCCTTTCTCTCCTGCTCTCCCTTCTCGCAGTTTCCCCCATCCATTCTCTACAGTCGGGAAGGTACATCTGCAGTCACTTCATCACTTTTGCCTTCTCCTCAGTACTAACTCAGCTGATCGCGTGGACTGCTGCTCTCGTTTGCATCTTTATGGACTATTCTGCCTGTCTCAGCAGTGCAACAGGGGCTCTCTTCAGACACCAGCGTGCTCTCTCATCCCACTCTAGGAGCGGTGGGGGGGGTGGGGTGGGTTCCTGAATGAGAGCCGGGACTGGCGTGCCGTCCCACAGCACCTCTTGAGAAGGGGGGGACGTGCAAAAGGTGGGAAGGCGGCAGAGGAGCTGCAGGCAGAGGGGTTCGGAGTGGATGAGGGGTGGGGAGGCTCCGGCTGGGAGAAGAATGGTTATGCCGGCTCCTCGTGCTCTGGTCGTGCTGCTGCTCTACAGGCTGCGTGTCATTGAGGCACAGCCCTGCCTCTCCTCGACATGAGCCTCGCAGGAAGGGTGTCCTGCTCCATGCTCAACTGCTTTGTAAGTCCACAGGCTTTTATTTTGGATGTTCGCTTTTGTTTGCGAGTCTGGTTTGTGATGGGTGTGTATGAGAGCCCTCCCCAACTCGCCTGCTTGTGTGTGCCTGCCGGCCTATCGGAGGGGGGGTGGTGGGGGGTGTTGGTCGATACACGTGAGCGCTGCGGTTCTTATCAAGGAACCAACTGAGTCCACACTTCACAGACAAATTATTGAATTACCTCGGTGTCTTCTCATGCATGTGATGATGAAATGCTACTTTATTACTCTCATCACTCACCTCTGTCGCATGGAGGGCTTTGAGCTGCCGGTATGTTGATTGGCAGGGAGGGGAGAGGGTGCCTGTCAGGAGTGAAGCGTGTAAAATGTGAGTGCTGCTGAGAGGGAACACATTGTGCAGTCGCTGATCCAGCCTTAGTGCCGTGAAGTGTGTTCACTGCAGTGGAGGATGTGCATTGAGCAGTTTGTTGTGTTGAGATGTACAGGAGATATGGACCAATGACTGATGGCGAACAGGTGTTTCTATCACTTGGCATCTTGACAGAGTGGGGAAAAGGTTAACAGTTTAGGAACAACACTGAGTGGTCTTAGCCTAATGTCCCTAATCTTGAATTTGGTGATGGTTCACAGAATAACACCTGACCTTTCAGTGAGGTATACTGGCTGGCCCAATTAATACCTAACTTTAAGGAAATATATTTCGTAACTAAGCATTAAATGGTTTAACATTCACCTGCAAGCCCTCCCATATCGTTGGCCCATTAAATATAATACTGGAGTTTCAAAACTTTTGGGGAGGTTTTTTGTCTTTATGTTGATGAAGGTTCTCTGTCATCCAGGTCATTGATAAGCGCTGTATTGTAGGCAACTGGACTGTATTGTAGGCAACTGGACTTTTTTCAGTTTCAAGACATTTCATCTCTCATCCAAGAGGCTTCTTCAGTTCATAACTGGAGTGATAGAGTTGTTAGGGCCACTTGTGGTTCGTTGACCCAACCAGCCCTCATGTGGGTTGCTAGGGCTAGGTGAGCCCAGGTGTAAACGGTTGTTAAGCTGTCCGATGAGGGTGCATTGTAGGTGGGTGATAAGTAATGTTGTAGGCCGCCTCCCTTGTTCAAGGATGGTCAGCAACCCACACAAGGCTCTGTGAGACTGCATTTTGGTACACTGGTGCTTTGAGCTAAATGCTAAACACACCTGATCAAAATGACAATGCTAACGTGCTGGTGTAGCAGGTAGGATGTTTACCAAATGTTTACCAAATTGACCATATTATTTTAGCATGCTTACATTTGCTAATTAGCATAACTACAAAAAATTATACTAGTAAAGTAGAAAATAAAAAGATTTAAACTAGAAATCAGTGTATTGTGCCTCATCTCGAAGATTCAGTGCTCAAGGCCCCCACACACACCGCCCAGACTCAAACCAATGGCCAAATGCCATTATCCGACCACTCATTGCCTCTCGTCTGACCCGTTCGGCAGAAAAGTTGCATTGAAACATACCGCCTCGACAGCTGCCAATTACACTGTAGTATGCACGTTTTGTGCTCGCGCGACATACAATAAGTCTCCTTTATATCGGGTGCCGCTGGTCTCGTGCCAGTAATCCAAAACATGAAAACAGGAAATGATGGAACGGAGTGCATAGAAAAACAAAGCGCACACCATAGAGTTCAGCAGTGCACACTGAATTCCACACCGCGCTAGCACACCGCCAATCAGAATGGTCATGCAGTTTGCACACAAACAATCAGAGTATCCAATAGCTCAGACGGCCAACAGCCAACGCTCTCAGACTTAGCAAGTTGAATCGGAGCAGACGCTGTCCATGCAGTTCCAAAAGCTTACAACGCAGCTGAAAACACCGAACAGATTTGTTCCCGAACTCGTCCGAGTCTCCCCAAACGCTTCAGATGGCCAACGGTTGGCCCGGTGTGTTTTAGGCTTTAGACCTACTGTAATGAGACAGCATCGATTGATTCCTTGCTTTTTAGCATTGCACAATATCATGCTAACAATCAGCAACACACTAATGCTGGGAAAGCTCTCGTTAATTTCCAGCACTGCTTCTTCCACGGAAAACAATGGTTGTAAAGTTACCATCAGAAGTGCAGCTGCTGGTTTCTCTTCACTTTCTTTGTTACCAGACATGGCCGGCCTTTACACAATTTATGATCTCTCTTTAATATGTCTGTGGTGCAGCTGAGTCGGCAGTTCCTCTTCTGCGTCACTGTCTGTATAATTTAGTATCCACGTCCTCTGTCACTTTAGTGGACCACAGCTCTGTCAGTCTTCTCCTGTGAAAGAAGGCTGCAGCCTTGTGCTGACTTTAATCTTCACGAAAATTGTTGTGATGTGGAAGACAAACATCTCCAGTTACTGTTCTTTCCATCTCCACTATATCATGTTTATCTCCCTCTGCAATATGTTGTCTGCACTAAATGGAACTATAAAAAGGGTAATTGAATTGGTCAAGATTTTTCCATGACTCAGATTCTATTATTTCCACTAGCTAAATGAATTAAGGATGTAAGTACAGCCAAAAGCTTCTGGGGATGTGCTTTGGGCTCTATACATTTATGCACCCTCTTTGGTAACAGTACTGATGATCCTGGTATTGGGTCTTACCACTCAGCCTAACACCTTGTCAATATCACGCCTAAGAACTACACTGAAGGTGACACAGTCAATGTGTCGTGAGACTGAGGGCAAAATGCATCAGTAGATTACAGAGCGGGTTGTACTTTTAACTAAGAAGAATAGTGTTTAAAGGAGCTATACCGGCTGGCCGGTATGGCCTTAAAATAATATCACAATATTTTTAGCAACAATATTTTGGGGGATGACAGCAACATACTAGCAGATTGGTTGTGTATCAAGTTACTCATTTATTCACTGGTCTGGTTTTCTCTCCACAATCACCTCTGGGTTGTTCGAAATAAATCCCAGATTTATTAGAAAGATGTGAAAATATTCCGGTTCTACACGCTGTTTTCACCTGCTGCTAATATCTAACACTTCGCTCCTGCTGCATGCCTCTCCTGTACCAGCCCCCCATGTCTTGTCATCCTGGGAGTCATAGTCCTGATCAAAGTACCTGTTAATTGCCTCTGTACTGTATCCCCTGTCTTCAAACTAACGGTCTTGGAGGCTATGTTCAGTCCGAGTTAGGTGTCCTGCCGTGTTTACTCTAAGGCTGCCAAGTCCAGTTGAGCTAAGCCCTGTCGCCCATGGTGACTTGCCCTGTGATCCGATATCTCAGTCCAGGTACACTCTAGGGCCACTGGCTTCATGGCTAACTAAGCCAACAACTAATTAGCTTATAATTGCAAGCTACAGCCAAGGATAGCTAGCAATAGCAGCAGTTGTCGCCTTTGAATTTTGGCCGTATTTTACAAATAACACCTTTGAACCTGCAGTATGGAACTGTTGTCCCTCCCATCTGGCAGTGAAAGTAATTACCTGAACACTGTTGATGTGTTTACGATGCCATAGGCTCTGCCATACTCCTAATGACTGTAGCCTACTCCATTGCCATGATTGCTTCCCTGTTTTAGATGAATTATGCTTACTTATAGAAAACGCTGCCCCTGCTGTTTCTCTCAGCTGTTCAAGTAGAGCTCAGTTATAAGGCTAAAATGGGAATGATCATTTAGAACACGGCAGTCCATGAAATATTAAGATAGTTGGAGAGAGGACAGGGAGAAGGAAAAGTATATTTGAAAAGATTCATCATACTCTGCCATCTTTTGATCTTGACCTATTACTCAGTGTTCCTAACTAAAAAAATATTTTTGTCTTGGTGGTTTTTCGTTTCATATTTACTGATTTCCATTCTGTCCTGTCCTTCCATCCTGTTTCCATCCACCCTCCTCCTCTTCTTACAACCTGACCTCATTTGGGGTCATTCTTCATATTTCCGATGTGGAATGACTTTTCAGAATATAACAGCACACTTAAAAGCAGACATACAAGCACATGTTCCCCACATATTTAGGAGGTCACCTCTGCATCATGTAGTGGTTCTCTAATCTGCACAACTCTAGGACAAAGCCCCAGTCAGATTAAGTAAATAATCTGGTGAGTAAAGACAGCAAATTGTTTCCAAAAGCTTTGGAGAGAAAGGGACTCTGCCTCTAAAACGAGGTTGCTGTATCCATGGTAACCAGACACTTATTCATGAGGGTTGTGCTAGAGTCTTTTTCAATCTCTCCACCTTTTCTACCTGCCTGATTTGTTCATTTTTTCCATTCACACACATGCAGAAATGTCTGGAAGTCAGTTTTTCACCCACACTTTCCTCAGACAATTCAAGCCTTCTTTTAGTGAGTTTAAAACAAGGCCTCCACATCACACCGTGAACCTGCAAAGTCAGGGCTTTCTAGTTAGCTAGCTGATACTAACAGTGTTATGGCAATACATGTCATAAAGACACTACATGTGTTTTCCACTCTGACATTAATATTTGAGAAATGTGTTGAGGCGTATGTGTGTATGCGCGCATGCCTGTCAGCTCCAGTCTTTTGATTGCTTGTTGGACAAAGGTGGGGGAGGGTGCGGAGGCTCGCAGCAGTGACGAAGCAAAAACGTGTCGGGCACAGGACAAGCTGTGCTCCATCTTTGTGAGTCTGTTAGAAGTGAGAGCATTTCTCTTTCCTTTTTTAATCTTCTGTAAGCTGATTGTCTGGTTGTGGACGCACTGAAAAAGACCAGAAATCATGGAAACAGAGGCCTTATTGCTTGTGTTTGTTTGGAAATGCAATGACAGAGTTTTATGCCCTGGATTGATCAATTGTATTCAGCCATACGTTGGGACTTTGTAAGCTGATGTATCAAGGTTGTCTGCAGGAAAGGTTTTAGTAGCTGCAAGTCTTCCTCAGAGCACTGCTAAGCTTATATCTGTGCATAAATGCAGCACAGTCTGTTTTACTGTCCTTGACAGTTTCGGTCCTTTCATTGTTTCTTTAAAATACCCCAGAAATTGTCAGGCAAACAATTGTGTTATATGCGAAATTGGCGTTAACACCATTGCATCATTATAAGCCAGTCTTTGTATATAGTCTGTGTCATGGATTTATGGAGCAATACAACATCTACACAACTTTTAGTCAGCAGTTCTTTTGCCTTTAAAGTACACTGTGTTCCTCTCAGAGGAGTGCAATGTCAGGGCTGCTCCATAACAGAATTGAGTAAATGGTGCCAAGTATCTACCAGGTAATGCAGCACAAGACATACAGGAACCAAGAGTGTGTGCATGCGTGTGTGTGTGTGTGTGCTTCAAGTTTGAATGCATGATCCTCTCAACTGATTAGCATTTAATTTCCCTGGGGGAGGTTCTATAACTATAGCTTTTCCAGTAATTTATGACCACTATGTGGCAGGCCAGGGTATACTTTATTCCCTTTATAAAAAATAAAAAGGCAGAGGTGCCAGGCTGGTGGCTCAGACTGCCCAGCAACAGTGTGTGAGATTAGTCTATAATGACATGACCCTCACAGGATGCCAATGACTGATGGCCACTGTCATGGTCCACTCATTCTCAGGTGAAGTTTAGTACAACTGATGATGCACAGCTGCCTCATCAGTCTGGACGCCGAAGGCTGATGCAGGTCAGGGGTCAAGAGATTAGTGGGGTTGCATTGCAGAGGGATTTGAGAAGTTCAGACTAGGTTACCAGTTTAAAATTGAGGCTGTCCGTGTTGGCTGGAGTGTCTATTTCTCAGAGAGACACCCTAGTTTAAGTATTAAATTCAGTATTTTACGGTGAGTTCTGGTTGGATGCTCAATGGCTTTGTTCTTGTTATACTGCGTTCACGTCATATCATTTGGACTGTAATTACATGCAACTAATTGGGGAATAAGGTCAAGCGATGTCTTCTGAATGGTGTCTGATGTCCACACTGAAACATGTTCATGGACAATGACATCGTAGTTGTTTTTGGTGGTTTCTGAACTGGAGGCAGTGTGTTCCCTGTTTACATTAGCCTTTGAGTTGTTATTCAGAGATATTAGGAACTTGTGACAACAACAATATCTCCCACTTGGGGAATAACTGAAAATTGTGAACAACTGGTTGGCACCATTGCTGGCAGTTGAATGTAAATAAAAATCCAGTATTGGCACTCATACAATTGAGTCAGCTAATTTTAAAGGAGATAAACACATTTGCTTCTTTACAAACTGCCACAAATATGTGATGCACCTCAAATATATAATGTTGGCTAACTATCTGGTGTAATACAATGCTAGTAGTGGGCCTAACCATCTTTGATGTTATTAATGTAAGCAATAATGGAGTATTATACCAAGGAGAAGCTTCCACCTCACCTTCACCTCGAAGTGTGTCTATTGTGGAGGTGGAAACACAGCTTTAGCATGAACATAAAGGCATCATTTAGAGTTAATGGAGCCCACAGTAATACCAAAATGCACTTAACATTAGAGCATCTCTCATGAATTCCAGACATCTCAGTTTGGCAGAGCCTTGACAACCACCTCCATAACACTGTCATTCATTACAACGGATGGTATAGAAGTAACACGTAGAGTGGCAATGTGCACAGAATTATCCCATTAATCTGTCCCTCATACAGATATATCAGATATATCCTCACATTTTAAAAAACAAAAACAAAATTAAAGCAGCAAAAATGTGACTATTTGAATGAATAAACCCAACCCATTTCAGCTTTTCAGCCCCTTCAGTTGGCAGAAACGGATTGATTTATTATGTAACTTAAATAAAACTATATATTGTATTATATTATATATTGACCTAAAATAAAACATTACTATGCTTCTCCTGTTTCCTTATGGTTGATGTAGACTGTTTTTTCCACCGTAAACTAAGCTCTTGTGTGACAGAAGCTGAAATAGGATGCTTCAGCCATCCTACGGCTATGATCTCCATGCCATTGAAATCAGATGGTGACACGTTTGTGACTTGTAGAGGAGGGGTTATCCCTGTAGGAACACTATCTCCATCTGTTACCAATGGGTGGTAGGTTTAATCACCGACTTGGACCTTTGGATGACAGATGTAATGATAGTAAACATGGCATGAGGTCTGCATGGTGAGACATTAGGGGGTTTCCTGCTTTCCTTTATCTCATTTTTGCTGTGTTGTTTGTCCTGAGACAAGTCTTCTATTAACAAGAGACCAACCTCAGTCAATAGATGTAGTCAACTGGGAAAAAGAGAGAGAGAGAAAGAGACACGTGACTACATTTTGCCTCCCTCTGGACTCCTCTTCAGGACTCTGTCGTTGTTTTCATTAATGAACAGCATTGACATACGGCCATACTCAGATGGAGAAGCCAAATCCAGCAGAGCAGCAATGTTAGCAATGTTCAGGCAGCCAGAAACCTAACCGGGTTCATCCTAAAGCACTGAGGTGACTCAGTCGCCGTAGAGATGACACAGAAAGGCTGGATGTGGAGGCGACATGCAGACTACTACAAAGCTGGATGTTGTTAATGAGAAGCTCTACCTAATGTATGTTCAACTCTGTGTTCCACGTAAACATCACATTTCAATATAAATGCATTTTATGAGTATGCTTTGTATTGAGTGAAAAATATTTTTGTACAACTAGGTAAAAGAGAACGTCGAGCAAGGCCACATTTTTCACTTTCATCATCTGATCACTTTGTTCCCTTTGTGCCCAGTGATTGAAGTGTGACCTACATGTAATGAAAGTGTTTTGCTCAGTGTATGAGGGGGGCACTGACATTGTAAGCTGGGGACAGGTTTGACTTTCCTCTTTGTTCCCCTCTCACTCTGATCTCTGCTGCTTCTTGAGGTGTTGCAGTCTAATTTTAGCAAGCCATTTATTAGAACTAGATAAGACTGCATTTGGATGTTAAATTTATCAGCAACCTTGAAAACATAACATTTAATTAGTTTACTGAGCCCCCCTGCGCGGTCATAGAATCATTCAGTTATTGGGTATCGAGGTGACCTTTGCAAAGACTCAGAAAAGTCAATGTCAATGTCAGAGCATGACTCATGAAAAACTGCTCAAGTATGTAAAATAAGCCTCTGTATCTTTGTTTGCTTAAGACTGTAACTTCCAGTCACAAGGCCTACAGCTTTTTGGTATCTGATGCCCAGTGCCTACCAGCACAGAGCCAAAACAAACAGAAAATAAAGCTGAAAGTTGCATTCTTCCTTCATCATTAATGTTAATCAACCAGGGGAATTGCTGTTTAGGATCGAGTGGTAAACATTTTAAAAATAAGTTGGTCACCTGTGCCCTATTTAAAGGTAATTTTGGATCTCTCATAGTCAATGTTTAATCTCCTACGTGACGCCTGTGAGTTAGCTGATGGGGATTGTGAAATTCCACCTGGCATGTATCACATCAGAGGCTAACCGACCTGATAAATGCCCAGTATGAAGTAAGAATACTGAGGACATTAACTTTAGAGACTTTTTTAGCTTTTCATGATTTGATGTTTCTATTATTTAACTGTATTGGGTCACAAGTTATCATGTGGTCCTTTTTGAAAAAAAAAAGTTCCTCATGATTACAGTCTGATGAAGTACTTCTCTGACCACCTCTGCGTTGTGTTTGTGTCTGAAAGGGTGAAGAAGGGCCTCCCAGTCTGGAGTATATCAAGGCCAAGGACCTGTTCCCCCAGAAGGAGCTGGTGAAGGAGGATGAAAGCCTTCAGGTGAGCCAAACAGTTTTCATCAACCCCTGAGAGCCACTGCTCCAGAGCAACGCCCCATCTGCTCTGACACCTACCTACATGCCTGGTAAAAAGACCCAATGTGGCACTTCTAGAATATGACGTCATCTTCTATCCTGGCTCTTTGTGTGTCACCAGAGAGCTCCTCTAAAACACCCTCATGAAACTTGTGCAGTCACTAGGAAGAGTGTGACTGCCAAGATATTACCGCAAGAGTCGCCACTCAGCAGGATAGACGCCAGGCACAGAAGGAGAGATGATGACACAGGCCTTGGAGAGGCATTTGAATGTAGCTCACGCACTCTACAGTTAAGGCATCATACTCGAGACAAATCTTCTTCAGTATTTAAAAAAAAAAATGAATCAGTCCACCATTTTAGGAGAACACATACAGTGCAGATAAGAAAAGTTTAGAAAACAGGAAAATAAAATGATGACAAAGTGTTGTTATGTACAGTGGTTGACATACTTTAGGTTCATTCGATTGCATTAATTTAACCGCGGTCTTCAGACAGCTTGTGATATCACCATGATAAGATTTCACTGTTTCTTAATCAACTCTCACATACTTAATTCAAATGTGTATACCCCTCAAATTCCTGACACTTCTCTGCCAGAAAGTAAGATTGTAATGCACTTAATACACATAAAACTTGTCCTTCATTCGGAGTGCATTAGCTGACCATAAACTTTACCAAACCATATAACCTGGGATTTGCTCAGTGTCACATCAAAAATAACTCGCAGTGAATTGGACAGTCCTTTTTAAGTGCTTATTTTATTAAGGTTCATCTCTATTGCAGCACTGTATCCTACCCTGTCCCACAAAATAAAAGCAGGAATCAGAGCAGACGATAAAGAGCAGGGCAGCTAAAAAGCATTTAGGTAAGTGAAGTGAGAGAGATTTGTATGTCTATTCCACAATCAAGATGCCAGTCGCGATTTGTGATGGACAACTTGCGCCATGCCTTCCGTGGTGGAGAGGTTGTGCTCTCTGGCTGTCTGATGTTTAATGGAGCTGAGCATCGTGTGTCTGGAGAACTGGACAAAGAGAAAGAGGAGGGATTTGGCCAGTATCTGCTATGTCTGTTTTTATGGTTATCAATTGGAGCATTTTTCCTCTTGGGCTGCAATTAACCTCAGAGCTAACAACAATTGTTATGCATCAAGGGCCTGGTAGATTTCTTAATTTTTTTGTAAGTAGATTAAGGAGACTGGAGGGGATCTGTACCTTGCTGTTTCTGTACTAAACCCTATTCTCATTTATCTGCAGTCATACATGCAGCCACACATTGGGTCTCTGCTTTCGTGTGTTTCTTTATGTGCAGGCACTCCCGTGATAGTTTTCTCTGACAGCTGATGTCTCTTACCACATCAATCCCGCAGGCAAATGAGAGGCAATCCCTCAGCCCGCTGTATTTAATACCCTGCTGCCTTCACTACTGTGTGCAAGCTGCGGTGCATGCTTGCAGTTGTGTGTGCACACGTGCCTGTCCTCACAGGCAGGCTGCTTGAACCGGAAGTCACGACTCACAAGTCAGAGTGTTATTCATGGGTCTCTCCCTCTCTATCTTTTTTCTCTCTGTCTCCCTCTGTCTGTCTCTTTCTTTTTTGACTCTTGCCTTCTGTCTTTCTTTCTTTCTTTCTTTCTTTCTTTCTTTCTTTCTTTCTTTCTTTCTTTCTTTCTCTTTCTCTCTCCCTTTCTCTCTCCCTCCCCCCCTCCCCCATAATATTTCTGCTGCTTTAGGCTTGGTGGAGGAAACGTGACACAGTATCTTCTGCTGCACTTGCTGCCTGTCAGTGACTCATGTACCTACTTTGGGAGCACTGCTTGTTTAACGCAGCTCCCAGTCTGTACAGCATGTTAACTATGGCACTCTCTTCAGGACATGTAAGCTTTCTTGTACAGCCAAGCAGCGCACACTCTCACTGCATGTTTTAATTTCAGCCATTTCTGCTGCTGTGGATGCAATAAGTAATGCAAATTGCCCACATCCCCTGACTCATGGTGAATGCACAAATACTTTGGATAAGGCTTTTTCTTTTCTCTCCTTTTTAAGTAAAACTAGTAAAAAATAGTAAAACTGCATCTGAAGCGTTTTTGTTAGCTTTCTTCTCCTGCCAGTCATTATAAAGTTACAGATTTGATCCATTTCTAAAAGCATGCAAGATTTTATTGTCAAATATTAGATATTTCACTTTTTAGTAGTCCTAGTGCACAGTGCCAGGGGGCCGGCAGCCTATATATGGCTCCGTTGGTGTCTGAGCACAGAGTACTGTGTGCTCCATTTCCCAGGTTAAGCTGTACCCTTCCCTCATCACGCTTCCTGACCCGGCTCAAGCACACATTTTCAGTCAGAGATGAGCAACAGCAGGTGCAGTAATAACTGCCAGGGGTTTAATTTTTTATTCTATTTTTTAAACGTAGCTCTCTGGACCAACAATCTGATGCACTTGACATCTTGCCAATCGACTATATTCCAAGAATAGTTTGTTTTCCATTTATTATAAGTATTGTTTTTCTACCTGACAGTAAAATGTAAGCTGACTGAGTGGCCGCTGACTTGTGTTTACGGATCTGTCTATCACATCCAGCTCATGTGCTTGCTGCACTAACTAAGGCTGTGCTTTTAACCGTGTTGACTAATGTTGTTTCAAGTAAGCCTGATTTTCTGACATCTTACCATAATCCCCCATCTGCCCCGCTACATGTCCTCTTTTTACATGCACCAGTGGGTCCTCCTCTGCGTGACTCAGCAGTGCATGCTAATGCAGGATGAGGTAATGTTGTCTCTAAGCAACACTGTTGTCCACACTACCGGCAGGGAAACAACGAGACCAGAGTTGCAATTCGTGGTCCCCAATGACCATGATTGTGTTAAAGCAGGCAGAACAAACATCACACAAAAAGTGATGAGTAAGAGAAGTGTGAGGAGTTCATGTCAATGAGGAATGCATTGGCGTAACAGGATCCTCAATTTGTCAGATAAGAGAGAGTGATGTCTGAGCTGTAATATATCTCCCAACAGTCTTCACCGTTTCACATTATAGAGTTTTACGCCAGGTTGATGTATTCTGTGTACGTAATGTTGTAGCTTAAATCCTCCAGATCAACAGCAGCTGTAAAAGGTGGTGTAGGTCATCGTGGTTAAATCCCTTGTAAAAGCAGCTACAGTAAACCGTACAGTAACAATTACCAGAGTGGTCTGAAAGTAGTTGGATGCTTCCATTTTTATTCAATTTGAGGTATTGTTTAGAAGTTGGCAACCATAGCTGTGTGTCTCTTCCAGGTGATTGGCTTTTAAAGCTAATGCCCTGCCTCAGAGTGAAACTAAAAAATGTTTTCTATTAGCCTCTGTTGGGAACCAATTATCTTAATGTAGGGGTCTCGTAGCAGCCAAAACCTGGCCTCGGCTGTGCCTGTAATAAAATGGGCACAAGGAAGAATGTTAATGGACAGTTTGGGATCCCTGACTGTACCGTCAGCATTGGAGCAGACAGTCTCCCTCCCAGTCCTGCCGCTTGTCTGCCTGCCTGTTCATTCAGACTCACCAACAAGCCCTCTGAGCTCACAAAGGTCCTTCTGTAAGTCTTCTATGTGCTAATTGGACATCTACACATGCACACTGTTTCCCACATGTCCCCCCCTTTTGTCATTTCTGTAATGTCTCTCTGTCCGCAATCCCTACGAGTTTAGCTCCTAAGCAGGCTGGTGCAGGGATGAACTTGGGGCTGTTTGGTATGTTTAGTGCTGGGTATTGTTGGCAGATTTAAATACTAGTACAGTGTCTTACTTGAGTTTCATTTAGTAAACCAGAGTGACGCATTCAATGCTTCCCTTTGAAGAATATCAGCTTGTTTTTTCCTGCAAAACCTTTTTCTGTTTAAGAAAAGCCAATCTTCACTAATGCATCAATGTTCAGTTTTGTCTTGGTACAAAGCAGCTCTGCAAGATTTTTGCTATGATACAATGCCATTTTGAATAAGCAAAATTATTATTTAAAATCAGAAAATATCTAATCAAAGAAGCAAACAAGATTAAGAAACTGACAAAATATTTAGTAATCGTCTGTTGACTAGTTAAAATACTTTTTTATTTTTGCTAGAAATGGTGCCGTAGGGATGCTGATATCAGACCCTTTGGAAGTAAGCTCTTTGGTCCACCACTGTGATCCAGACTCGCATATCTCGACAACTATTTGATATTTTATTTGTGCAAACATTCATGCCATCACCTAACTTTATATCTAGCCTACCAACTGGTCAGAGTTTTGTCTGGCACCTGGAGGTTTGTGGTGGATCATTTGGGTCCTGTATCTTGGACAGTGGGGCCTCCATAGATCAGACTTGTTCCAGCAAAAGCTTGTTTGGATTGGGATCTGGGGAATTTGGAGGCCCGGTCAACACCTTGGGATCTTTGTAGTGTTCCCTGAGCCGTTCCTGAGCAGTTTTGGTGTTGTGTCAGGGAGCATTGTCCTGGCCACTGCCATCAGGGAGTACCGTTCCTATGAGAGGGGTGTACTGTAGATTAAACACTGTACTGTTAATTATGTTAAAACAGCTGTTTGGTGTCAAACTCTGCACATACATCATTCTACACAGTGAAGCTCAAACATTCAACTGTTGGAATGAGAAAAAAACACATTTTTGGCTAAAGGGGGACTTCAGCTCCATCATCAGGCAGAAATCTTAATCTATCCAATACCTTGATTTATAGCTAAATACCTGCACAATTAATGATGTTGTCATCAACATCACCTGTACTTTGGGTGAATGCTAACTAGCAGATGTTAGCATATTAAGATAGTGAACATACCTTCTAAACATCAACATGTTATCATTGTCAGGCTGAACTTTTAGCTCAAGATTCTTCTGCCTAAGTAATGTGTGACAGATTATCTATCACGATCTCAGACTGTGTAAATGTGGATGTTATGATTTTAGTCCCAGACATAATAAACTAGACACACTACTACTTGTACTAGACATAATAAAGTCTGACTATAAACAAGTGTTGGTGTCTTGTTTATGCTGCTTAAACTTAAACAATCTGGTTGTTTTGTGTCTCCACAGGTGCCATTCCCAGTTCTTCAGGGGGAAGGGGTGGAATATCTTGGTCATGCCGATGAAGCCATCATTGCCATCTCTAACTACAGGCTCCACATCAAGTTCAAGGACTCTGTCATCAATGTGAGTGCAATTCATAGACTGTAAACACACAGAAGAAGCACAAAAGTAGGATTTCACTACAGCCCAAATGGCATGAGTGTCTATGTGATCTCTACTGCTGCCATGCCATTACAGGAGCCAACAGCAGGAGAGAGGAGGATATAATGTGTAGTTTGGACGCACATTGGCTTTTTCCTATTCCCCCATATAAATTTTATAAACACATAATTGTGCTAACGAGGCAAATAAACCCACAGCTATTTTACATAAGGTACCAGTAAAGCGTTTTTCATAATAACCCAGTGCAGTTGGCGAGGACCTGTTTGTACCAGGATTGTGCCACAGCAGCAGCAGGCCCTCTGATCTCCAGTCAGGGGAGGTTTACCGTGACATCTAGGCTCCAAAGGCCCGGCCCCCACTGGCACTGATGTCCACTAGTTCGCTCCTGCTGACGTCAGGAACTTGCTCAAAGACAAACAGGCCAGTTGTTTGCATTCACTGGCAGCGAAATTCCTCCTTCTACCCAAATCCCTGTCATCTTTTCCAGAAGGATCCGACTTCTGGAAAAGATGACACGGCTTTGAAAATGAGGAGGAGGTGAGGGTAGATCAGCAGGAGGTTTAGAATGCTTCTTCACCTTGGCATACTTTAACAGGAGAGAGTCAGATAAATGCACAGTTCAAAGGTCACCACCCAACAGTCCCTACTGAACTGGTTTCCTACTGGGCAGAGTCCTGCATTGACCCCAACAGCACAGATGAGCTCTGTATGAACGCCACCAAGCCATAACCTCTCCTCCACACCCCCCTTCACAGCCCCTCCCCCTATTTCTAAGCTGTTTTCTTGCCCTTTGCTCCTGTCTGTGTTTGTCTTTCTCTCCATGACTTCCATTCAGCTTTATCGTGTGTTGCAAGTAGCACACTCCATGATCCACTCGGTTATCCTTCATCTTTCAACCTCTTTGATGTTTTCTTCCCTGTTAACTCTTCATTTCCTTTTGTCTCCTGAATTTCTTTTGGTTTAATATTTATTTTTTTCCATTTCCTCCTGTTGTGTGTCCTCCCTCCCTCCTTCTTCTCTGTGTGTGTGTGCTCCATTGTGTCACTGTGTTATAGACATACCCAGGTGTGGACAATGAGATGTCTGTGAGTACCATATGATAAATCACCACCCTCTGCCACAGTCTAGACAGCTTTGTCTGTAAGCTCTTCTACACTTGAAACGATTACAGTGTACTGGGGACAATTGTAATGTTCATTGGAAGCACTCTGCAAAATAACAGAGTTAATAGATAAACAAGCACTATATTTGGTGATAAGGCATAAAATAATATTTTCTCATTCGTTACAAGATGCACAATGAAGGTCTGACCAAAAATGACGCTGTGTGGGTGACTGTTTAAATCTTCGTTAACACATCAGTTCACAGGTTAACCTGAAAGCTTAGAAAGCAGAAACAGACAATAGACTGCGGATTGGTATCATAACAAAATTAAAATATGCTGCAGAGGCTTTCATCTCCTCTGCATTGAGGTTATAGCTGGACTGTGTGTATCTAGCCTGGATTCAGTCTGTACTAGACCAGAGGGTGGTAACCTCTTTGCAGATGTGCTGTCTGCTGTGGATGAGCCGGCCACGAGGCTGATCATCTCACACGTTTCTGTCTCCCCCTGCAGGTGCCTCTCAGGCTGATAGAGAGTGTGGAGAGCAGAGATATGTTCCAGCTGCACATCATCTGCAAAGACTCCAAGGTTGTGAGGTAAGGAGAGAAGCTCAGTCATTTACACACCTAAGACATCATATTAACTCTGCAGGTGCATGGATGCCATAATTGAGCAGAGTAAATGCAGAACAGTACCCATTTGAATGAATGATACAGTAGGTCAGGTCTGTCTGGCAGCAAGGAGGCAATTTATATCACACACTACCAAGTAAAACCGCAAATCAATATTTCCAGGTTTAAAAATAGCAGCTAAAACTCTCACACTACTTATAATTATGTTAATATGATTCTAGCACTGTTGTAGATCCTCCATCATTCCCTCCTCTTCTCATGAATTACTTAATGACATTAGTGATTATGGAGATTGTGTTTTGTGTCCTCACAGTTAAGGGTTATCCATATATATGTAAAGTAAGTAACATGGAAATACGGTACTCTCATGCTTAGAGTTGTCATTAATAGCGTTTCTACTCTGTTAATGATTCCTATTTTGGTTTGCATTTGCATTAGTATGACAACAGACTTCATGTGCAGTCATTTTGTAGCAATGATGCTGAAACATGTTAATTTAATGGATTAGTTAATCAATAGAAATGTAATTTGCAACAATGACTTTCTTTAATTGTTTTTTTTTTACTTTAAGTCATTTATCATTAAAAACATTAAACAGCTGCTAGGATCAGCCCCTTAAATATGAGACTTTTTTAATAGAATTTTTGGAAGTCGACTGGGTAAGGACATTTCAAAATGTTTGAATCTCATTCCCAAATCGTCAAATACTGATGCTTTGAGACCCGAGGTTTGGTCACCATGCCGAAGCATCAGTATATGACTTTTCTATAAAGTGGACCTCACCATGAGCTTTGGGATTTGATGGGCATTCTCGCGACTATATATATATAATTTATTGTATTATTTTACAATCTTTGCCTCTCCTGCTGTGTCTTGTTCCCTCCAGTGGCTGAATGATAATAATCAATATACTTTATTGTTATTAGTTGTAGTAGTAGTTGGGGGGGATAGTGATTCAATATTTAAAAAAATAATTTAAAGTTTCGAACTCAACACAATGTGATGTTCCCGAGGCAGCCAAGAGGGACCATTTTTCCATACCTACCTAAGGGTAGAGCTGCGAGAGGATGTGTGCAGCTATATGACAGATAGATACAGGCTCACTGTAGATTTAGCCTGTTGCTTCACTGTTTCTTCACTGTTATATTATTAAATGCAAAAGTAGCAGGATACCACTTATTATACTTATTATGATCGTTTTGGAGAAAAACAGTCAGCTCAAAGAAGCCAATGCAAATTGCAAAAATGTAACCTGGCTATTCCTTTGTTTTGTTTTTTTTTTAATTAAACTTATATTCATGTCTGTAAAGCTGTGGGCTACAGGCATTATATGTAGTAGGCCTAGAGTTGAAAGCTCTGTTCAAAGTACAGATTATTGCCCCTCTTTCCAGTAATCTTGCCACCTGCCCTCATCTGCAATGTGTTTTTATTAGGGCTGTCAAAGTTAACGTGTTAATAATGTGTTAACGCAACGTCCTCTTAACGCCGTTAATTTTTTTAACGCACGATTAACGCTCAGTATTAAAAAAAAAAAAACGCGCATTGTATGATTTACGGCCTTCAGGGGCACCCGTAGTCTTAATACAGAGGGTGGCAGAAGAATAAGAAAGGGAATCAGAAGAAAAGAAGCAGGGCTGGCGGTTCGTTAAAAACACGGCGGACTGAAAAGCAGCACTCGCTGCAAACTCCTCATCTCTGCTGTCACTCACGGTGGCGGACATTTGTTTCTCCATCGCCCTGATTATTTTGCGGGACACTCTCTCATGGCGTGCCCGTTTGCTGATAACTCATCCCCGCATGTTTATCTCAGGCTCCTAGCTAGCCTTCTTCCTCCCTCCAGCAGGCAGCCTGGCCCTGCTGCTGTCCTCCTCGGACAGACGCTGAAGCTCCGTTTCTCTCACTCTCTTGGGGTCGACAGAGAAACGTCTAGCGGCTGCTTCTCCCGAGTTTTCCTCTCAATATATCACGACAGAAAGTTTGAATTTCAAGTCGTACTTTTTATTGTTTTGCTGCACCGGAGCCATGGCGATCATCAGTGTGATACTGACTGACAGAAAGCAGCACACTGCGTGAAAAAGGCGAAGAAGAAAAACGTGCAGTGTCAGTGGACACCACTTGCAAGTCAAACAGACGGCAGATGCAGAGAGCCCGTCGCCCCCCCTCGCCAAAAGCAGACAACCCTGGATTTATTTTCCTGCAAGCATATTTGCCCTTTCTTATGTTGTTAAAAGTATTAAAACCTTAAAAAAATACATTAAGGTACATTTAGAACAGAAAAAAATGTGCCAAAAAAATTGCGATTAATTTGCGATTAATCGCAAGTTAACTATGGACAAAATGCGATTAATCGCGATTAAAAAAATTGATTGTTTGACAGCCCTAGTTTTTATATATTGTGAGAAGGTTAGAATGTCAGTATATCACTTATGATATGTGTTGAAGAGCAAATACCTGCTGTAGGCTGTTGCTTTGATGTGTTATGTTGTACATTTTTGTGCAGATTCTGTTGTATTGGAAACTGAATGAAATAAGAAATATAGAGAGAGAGATGTCACATTTATTGTTATTTTGGCTTCTTTAAAGTGGTCAGAGTGTGCTGTGTAGCATTTATTGAGTTGGAGCTGCTGTGTTTGATGATATCATTTAATTTCTGAGCATCTAGTCATTTGCCAAGACAGGCAAATATAGACAGATGGCAAATATATACTAACACTAAGCATGCTTACACTTGTTTTCGATAAAAAAGGCCTGTTTTATTTCACAGCAAGTCATCCGTCCATGGACAGCTGTAAAGTTCAAAACCAGTGGAGCTTTGAGATAATCAGCAGCAGATGTGTCAGCAGCATACTGGTTCCTCATCATTAAGCAGCCAAATCATTGCTCCTGTTTAAAGGCTGAAAATAACTGAACATCTGAAGAAATGAGCTCTTCTCTCCCAGTCCCCCATGCATATGAAGATGTTACGAGATATTTTGTTGTTGGATGTTTCTAATCTTTCTCATTTTCACATCTTGTCCTCTACAGATGCCACTTTGCAACGTTCAAGCAATGCCAGGAGTGGGTCAAACGCCTGAACCGGTCCATTGCTCACCCGTCAAGACTTGAAGACCTGTTCGCCCTGGCCTATCATGCTTGGTGTCTGGGAGGCAGCGCTGATGATGAAGACCAGCACGTTCATCTCTGTCGCCCAGGTTGAACACGCATAACAATTAAATCTGAACTTTACCCAAATGTTCGGGACAATCAGGCTGTATAATATTGATATTCCTAAGATAATTTTCTCCTGTTTGTGCAGGTGATCACGTGCGTCAGAGAATGGAAATGGAGGTGAAGAGGATGGGCTTCGACACACAGAATGTCTGGAGAGTGTCGGACATAAACTGCAACTTCAAGTATGTCACAGATACTTTACCATAAATAGCATGACGTCTCTGTTGTGACAGATAGCTTCACAAGACTGTAGCTATAAAGAGTCATCAAGGCCGTTTGAGAGAGTGAATGATGAGTGATGATGTTTCAGAGAGCTTTATGAGAGCCGTGACAGAGTTAAGGAGAGGCTGGACCAGAGACACTGTAACCACAAAGTCGCCAAAGTGAACAGATTGTGTGACTAACAGCTTGTGTGTGTGTTGGCATGTGTCAACACTGTGTGTCAGAAATCTGTCGGGGAATAGGAGTTTTGAATGTGTGAGGGGAAAGTTTGGGGGATGAGTACGATTACACTGAACATACAGACATCATGACCTATGTGTTATCTTAGATGTCTATCAGGAATAAACATCCATAAATCCACCTAGAGAAAAAAGTTCTCTTCAATATTATAGTAATCCAGTGATATGGGTACACTAAAAACAGGTAATGCTAATCAAAAATGTGGCATGCTCTTGATTATGCTAATTTTCCAAAATGTTAACAAATGTAGGCAAAAGAAAATGGGGCTAACAGCTAGCTTGCTGATATTGGCAACATTATACTTCCTGTTGACATCGCTCAATGCATTATGAAAAATGTAGATCCAAAATGTAAAGCATGAAGGAAGATTACGAATAATCATAGGAAAGACAAAATTCTTTAATATTAACTTTTTACATGTTGCACAACACCTGTACAGGATGTTTAATACTGAAAAGATAGATTTGTAGTAGACTATTCCTTTGAATACCTTACATAACATGGTTCAGTGTTAATACTTGTCTGCCTTTGTCTCATCCGACCTCTCAGGCCTGCAGCACTCCCATCAACTCCAGTCTTTAACACACACAAATAAATAACATCGTAGCATTTACTCAAGCAGAAAATATTGTGTGAATGTGTAATCTGTGTGTTTGTGTCTGTGTATGTTTGTGTGTGTGTGTACGTGTATTGTTTGACTTTTCTGTCTCCTGTACGGTCCGAGTAAATAAATGCTACAAAATAAAGGTCAGTCTGCTCAGAGGGCCCACAAGAGTGCATCCTGCTGAGGGAGACAGACACACAGGACAACCGGCTAATTAAACAAGCCGCAGCCTGCTGAGGCCCATGACTCAGCACAGTATTTCACTTTCCCTCTCTCTGTCTCACACACACACACACTGCAACTGTCTCCCCCTCCCTTCTCAGGCAGTCAGCAGGTGAATAGAAATTGAAGAAAGTATCATGGGAGAGGAGGAGAGGAGGAGGAGGAGGAGGAGGGTAGAGGCAGATGGAGTCAGGCAGTATCACTCTGTGATTTGTTCTCTGCCTGAGCTGAGAGTTCTTGATGCAGCAGTGACCCTGAAAACCAGAACACTCATGTGTGTCAAAGAATGTTGTTTGCTGCAGCTCAAAGCGCTGTTTCGTCTTGGTTTGTTTTGTTTTTCTCAATGACAGACTTACCTCAAGTCAGCCTTCATGTACTGGCTGTATAATGTTTGCAGTAACATAAACTACATTTTATAAAAAAATAATGTGTGTTGTTGTTCTTGTCCTCAGACTGTGCTCCAGCTACCCACAGAAGCTTTTGGTTCCAATATGGATCACTGACAAGGAGCTTGAGAGCGTGGCTTCATTCCGATCCTGGAAGAGGATCCCAGTGGTGGTCTACAGGTCGGTTCACTGGCACACTATCAAATATTTACACCATTTTGTTTCCTTTTCCTTCAGATCTCTATTTATGTTTACTGACTCAATAACCTTGACCTCCAGGCACCAGAAAAATGGGGCAGTGATCGCCCGTTGCAGCCAGCCTGAGATTAGCTGGTGGGGCTGGAGGAACACAGACGACGAGTACCTGGTGACATCCATCGCCAAGGCATGTCAGATGGGTACCAAGGGCACCTGTGGAGCGCCAGCCTGCCGACAACGTGGTGAAGCTCCCGACTCCTGCGACAGTGATTTTGGTAAATAGTTGTTCGACTTACTGTGTGAATGCAGATTCATGCATGCAATGTTGGAGCCCTGTCAGAGCACTGATCTCCATTATTAACAGCTCTCATTAATTTTCCTTACTTCCAAAGTGAATGCTTAATATAACAGTCAAGCAATAGACTGTTTTTAGTGGTGTCTGCATACATTAAGCTGGTTCAGCAAATACATTACTAAAAATTTGTAGTGAATTATGCAGCATTTAATCCAAATTGCAGTAAACTCCTTTTCTTGAATTGTTTACAAGCTCCCTTTTTTTTCTTTCAAAAAAGGGCATGCAGTATCCGTTCATGTTACTGATGATTTTCAGACTTGGTAAAGATGATGCCACTATGTCAAATTAGCAGTACATTTGAGGATTGTTGAGCATGTCTGAGGGACATTAATATAAAACCATTACTTTGTGCACAACAACAGGCTGGAAAGTGAGTGGCAACACATCAAAGTCTGAGTGCAGAGAGAAGAGCTTCAGTTGTAGCCTTGGAGTAATTACTTGTCTTTCTCCATGGCTGCTGTTCAGAGCAGGTCTCTTGACTTGTAATTGTTACCAATAGCAACGCTGTGGTTGAAGGAGATATTGATTTTCAGTAGGTTACAAATGGAGTCAGTTTCTGTTAATCATGTCTCTGCTACTTCTCTGATTCTCACACTCTCTCTCTGTTCTGCTCCCAGACACTTCAATTCTCTCAGCATTGTCCACTCATGACAGTGAAAATCTTCTCTCTGTCCTCTCGCCTGTGTCTCCAGACTCCTCTCTGACGGGCGGCTCTGGCTGCGATGACAACACTGTGCCGCAGAAGCTGCTTATTCTGGATGCTCGCTCATACACTGCTGCAGTGGCCAACCGAGCCAAGGGCGGAGGCTGCGAATGTGAAGGTGAGTACCACCAAACATTTGAAAACAATTTCATGAATTTTTTAAGACGTGCTCGAATGCAGCTGACATCGTGTTTGTCAACATTCATCACGTTTTGTGCTTACAATGCTATCTGCTATCATGAGTGTATATGGTTCTGATCCTGCTCAGATTCTGGCAGGCAAAATAAATGTAATGAGTAACTTAGATCTGCACTCTTAAGATTATGAGACGGATAACAATGGATCATTTACTTTGCTTGAAGTGTGGTACCCACAACAACTATGCAGTTCCCATGAATTCTACTGAGCTTTGTAGTCTTTTAGCATTTGTTTGTTTTTTAGGCCGATGACTCCATGTTGATAAGCAGCACTTCCAGCAACAACAGACAGCTGTTTATATCAAAAACTTTCTGATCAACCCACTGTGCACTATCTGTCAAGATCAGAGCTGACCAAAGAGGGGCCCTGGGGCCAAAATTGGCCTGCCATATGTTTGTAGCATACAATATACATATATACAGCATATAGAAAAAATATATAAGGAATCACAATTTATGCTGTTTTATATTTTGTGAAGTAGAATGCACATTAAATATGTGTAATCCCAAATTACAAATTACTTTTCATATTTATGCAGTAACACAGTCGATTAAGGGAAGCTGTGAGAGGCAAGTGGAACTTAGAAATATTACCCTGGCAAAACGTTTTTCTTACCTGAATCATAAGCACAAGAGCTTATTTTTCTCAGGAGAAGCTGCATGCACAAACTCTGCTTTTGGTCGCTCATCTATTAAAAAAAGCGCTGCTTTGTCATTAATTGTAAACAGAGGCCTCGCTCTGCACGATGCCTACCTTATGCATTTAATGTGAATTTTAACTTGCACGTATGATATTCAGTAAACAAATGATTTCTGCTGCCAGTGACTGCACACACTCACATTTATGGTTGACTGTTGAATGCTGAGGAATTCAAATGAGGATGTAAATGGTAAAAACTATGAATGTTTCATTCAATGTTGAAATCAAACACCATCATCTGAACACAAGAGGCTACTGGATCCTACAAGCTTTAGTGTTATTCATCTTATGACCTTCATCACAGTTTATGTTCATTTGTGTTTAGAGTACTACCCCAACTGTGAGGTGATGTTCATGGGAATGGCCAACATCCACGCCATCAGGAACAGCTTCCAGGCTCTGAGGACTGTCTGCAGTCAGATTCCGGATCCAGGAAAGTAAGTCGATCTGTTTGACCTTTCTCTCTGAGTGGCTCTGCCTTCATTTGTGCCTCCCTCTCCCTCTGCTTGTTCTGATTGCTTCACCTCACAGTAAGGCGACACCACACAGAGATGGGAACACTGCCACGGTCCAGTCCTGTTCCTGCTGGGCTGGCCAGCTGTCTGTCTGTACACACAGAGTGTGTTTCCATGTTTACATCTGTGTGTTGACTAGTGTGTTTACTTGTGTGACTCCATGTGTACTACATGTGTGATTGTATGCATAGCACATAGGTTGCAGCTATTACATCATGCCAGATTATTTGAGGCACGTTGTTATTCTGATGGAGGTGTGTAATGACGCAGGGAGGCCTCCAGAGATGTAGGTCAGAGCTCTGCTCCTTCTGTCAGCCTGATAACCCAGTCTAAATTCAACCTGAGTAACCGAAGCTGATGTTTTGTATACAATATCTAGGCTCAGATCAGTTCATAAGCTGGGACGGTTCCTGTATAGATTTGTATCTAATCTGTCCCCTCTGTTGTTTCCAGCTGGCTTTCAGCACTGGAGAGCACCCGTTGGCTGCAGCACCTGTCTGTCATGCTGAAGGCAGCCACTCTGGTGTGTTCAGCGGTGGAGAGGGAAGGCCGTCCTGTCTTGGTGCACTGTTCAGACGGGTGGGACCGCACACCGCAGATTGTAGCCCTCGCCAAGATCCTATTGGACCCCTACTACAGGACATTAGAGGTCAGAGTCTACACGGTCAAGTTATGTCCCTTGAGGTGGCTTTTCAGACCTTTTGTAGCGCACTCCTCAACATGGACCAATTAATTATCCCTGGACACAGCCATGGAGGTGTTGGGGATACAATGATTTAATCATGCAGCTCTTCTAGACATGGCCACTGAATGGCTCAAATTCTAACAGTGGGACAAGTCATTTCGTGGGGGTTGTGATGCTCAAAAAAAATGTATCCACTGTTTAATAGGTGCTTGTTTTACAATGTTAGATTATGAGAAAAGGTGTTTTTGGGCCCCAGTACATCATGTGATGATGTAATAACACATTTTGGCCACTACGGAAAAACTGTCTTCAAAGCCTGGGCTACATTAGCTGCTACTAGCATAATACTCCAAAGTCTCTGACAGTATATCTGTCAATGGAATACAACACTAAATCTTTCAGGTAGAGTTTTTGTTGCACTGCGATATCATCTTCTGACTACCGTGTTGTCCACAGGGTTTCCAGGTGCTCGTAGAGACTGATTGGCTGGACTATGGTCATAAGTTTGGGGACCGCTGTGGCCACCAGGAGAACACTGACGATGTGAGCGAGCAGTGTCCCGTGTTCCTGCAGTGGCTGGACTGTGTTCACCAGCTGCTCAAACAGTTCCCCTGTCTGTTTGAGTTCAACGAGGCCTTCCTGGTGGGTGGTCAGACAGAACTCTTTACTTCCCTCCATCCTTGGAACATTGACTAAATACATTTTTAGTGACAAATTTACCAATGAACCTCAATATAAGTGACATGTTGTCTGGCATTTCATAAAACTAGGGCCACAAAATGAATCAAAATGTTATCAAATTTGCAATATAGTGTAATATCTAAATCCTAGAATGTCATTTTTTATTGGTAACATGTATGACAAAAAAAACATAAGAATTAAGAACTGTAGTGCTGCAGAGATGCTCTTGCCTACAAATCATGTTCAGAAAATGTGTTTGTTGGGTACAAACCTAAAAGTAGTATCTGTCAAAATCATCCTGCTATGAGTTTTTTCAGTATATTGTGCAGCCCTACATGAAACCATCTTTAAATAAGGAAAACACATTGCAAATTAATGTTTGATTGATATCTCTTTTTGCATACCATTTATAATCCTTGAGCCATTGCCTTGAAAGTGTGGCAGCCAGTCAGAATAATAACCACCACTGTTGTTCTTTAACCTAATCGCGCTAATCTTCAACCAGTTGTTACATCGAATTTACAGAGCGCTGTCAAACATCAAGAAAATTGTAAATTATTTCCAGTGTGAAGGCCTGACTTGATATTCCGTCTTCCCTGTGTGTCCAGGTCAAGTTGGTGCAGCATACGTACTCGTGTCTTTACGGCACCTTCCTGTGCAACAACGCTCGTGAGAGGGAGGCAAGGAACATCTACAAACGCACCTGCTCTGTGTGGTCCTTGCTTCGCGGCGGAAACAAGAACTTCCAGAACTTCCTCTATATCCCCAGTCATGATATGGTACCTACAACTTTTTATAGTGTCATGGTAACAACTGAGAGTGTTCAGCTTGTGTAAGAAGAAGGTTCCTTGTTTAAGGGAACTGTGGTATTTATAGACTATAGTGAAAATCAGCACTTGTCTATTCTTATTTCTCTCAGACTCTAAGCAGAGAAAGTGGTTTGATTAATGAGTAATGGATAGAATACCTGGATTTCATCCCCTAGCTTTCTTTATCAGCACTAACAGGCCCCGTCATTACTCTATATTGACCTTGTGTGATTGTCCTCATCTGCCAGGTGCTGCAGCCAGTCTGCCACACACGAGCATTACAGCTGTGGACAGCTGTCTACCTGCCCACCTCCTCCCCCTGCACCGCTGTGGACGATTCTATGGAGCTCTACCTCCCCATGAGTGTCGCAGGAGATGAACTCACCTCCCGTTCTCTGGACAGGTGTGTGTGTTTGTTTGTTAGATGCAAACCTGATTTGTTATCAGTCTGTGATCTGTATATACTGTTCTTAAAGGTCCATGAATTAAAATGTACATGAATTCAACATTTCTGAGTCAGACTGCCCTCTAGTGTTCTAAACAGAGAATTGTATCATTGAAGAAGAAAACTCCTTTTGTTTAAATGCATTTATGTTTCTAGACTTCCCAAGACCCGCTCCATGGACAACCTGCTGTCAGCTTTTGAGAACGGGGTGCCCCTGACACGTACATCCAGTGACCCCAACCTCAATAAGCACTGCCAGGAGGGTCGTTCTGCCCTAGAGCCTTCACCAGCCACAGAAGAAACCTCGGCAGAAATCTCTGGTCAGGTCATACCTGACACTGAACTGGACAGCAATGAAGGAGAACCTCTTCATCAGAGTCCTGCCAAGACTCCAGAGGACGGCCCGGTTGCAGAGAGCTGTGAAGACGCACTGGAGGAGCCCTGCCTCACCACACAGCCCCTGCCCTCCCTGCCTCTTCCCCCCGTCCCTCTCAGTACAGACGTTGCACTCGCTCACACTCCCTTCCCCACTCCTGTCCTCCAACAAGCTTTGCCTCAGATCACCAACCCTCCTCTCCCACCACCTCCGCTGGAGGCTGAGAGCCCCTGTAGGACTGCTGAGAGCCCCACGTCACCCTCTCATAAATCCGAGCCGTGCTTACCTCTTCCCTGCAACGGCAAGGAGTCGCTGCTTAACGGCCACACTGACGGCCAGGTAAATGGCCAAGCAAACGGCCTTCCTGAATCTGCAGATCTGATGACTCTGAAGAAGGCCCTTCCAATGGAGGACTCCACCGAGACTCTCACAGGTGAGGGAGAACCTCCCCCCACCCTGTCTCCCGCAGAGAGCCAGGATGTTACCCAGAATAATTTAATTGATGAGGAACAGCCTGAGTCACAGCCACAGGTTCAACCCCAGAAGGAGAAAGAGGACACGAGGACAGAAGTAGTAAAAGGAAGAGAGCGTGTGTTAACTCCTGTAGACTGCACCCAGGTAGCAGCTCGCCACCTAATCTCCCAGAGCCAGCTCTCAGACCTGTCCCTGTTTGGCTCCCACTGGGAGAGCGTCCAGGGTCTGGTCCAGTCGGCGTGCAGCAGCGCCGCTCAGTCTGGTGTCAGCCGGGCCCTGCAGCCCAACACTTACCATAGCCGTCGGCTTGCCAACAAGCTGCTCCGCTCCCAGGGCTTCGCCATCGCCAATGGGTCCCAGTGCTGCCGCAGAGAGGCTCTTTGTTGTCCCAGTAGCCCTCTGCAGCCTGGGTGGCTGTCTGCTGCCAGGAGTGCAGGCTACGCCGGCCTGTACGGGCCTGCTGCCGCTGCCCTCAACAGCTACTCCCTGGCAGCACATCAGCTCCTGCCGGTGTCATACTCCTCGCCCTCCGCTTCCAGCTCCCCTCCCCCACCGCAGGCCCCAGCTTACCTGGATGATGACGGGCTGCCGGTGCCCATGGACGCCGTGCAGCAGAGGCTGCGGCAGATCGAGGCAGGCTACAAGCAGGAGGTGGAGGTGCTGAGGCAGCAGGTGCGACAGCTGCAGATGAGACTGGAGAGTAAACAGTACAGCACCCCTCCCTCAGAGCCAGACATCGACTATGAGGATGACATTGTGAGTATATTTTTTCAGGGATGATTTTAATACCAGGCGGCCAAGCGCTCGAAGCCTCTTTCTGTCTGCAGTGTTTGTCAATATTTACTTTAGATTATCTCCAGGAAGCGTTCTCTCTTCTCTCCTTCCTGTCAAGTCTTGTGACCTTGCCCTTTTCCCTCTGTGTTTTCAGACTTGTCTGCGTGAGTCAGACAACAGCAACGAGGAGGATTCTCTGTCGACCCACAGTGAGGACCGTCTGTCTGAGGGCAGCTGGGATCGAGTGGAGCCCAAGGACACAGAGGTCAGCATCCCTCATAGCTTCATCGGCTAGTATAGCTTCTGTCTCCAGTTCCTCACCGTCCTTCCTCCCCCTCACCTGTATGGTTATGAGCACCTCTATTTAGGCCACACTGTTCTGATGTAGGTGTCTTTGTGTGTGTGTTTGTGTGTGTGTGTGTAGGTCACGAGGTGGGTGCCCGACCACATGGCCTCCCATTGTTTCAACTGTGACTGTGAGTTCTGGATAGCCAAGAGACGTCACCACTGCAGGTGGGGCTTCACATTTACTCACACAGGAAAAGGTAGAAGAGAAACAACTTGGGGTTTAACCTCAGAGCATCAATCCTCTTCCTCAAGCACACTTTGGGATGTGATCAACACACTCCTCCTATAAAATATTGTTATGTTCAAAATGTTGCATCTTTTGTTTTAGGTCTAAAAATGTCCCTACTGAGCCAACATTATTTTCATTAGTTGATGAATACAGAAAAGGTGTCAGTCTTTTGAATACTTGCTGCTCATAGGTGGCCAGCTAAAATCCAGGGTTCATATCAGTATCAAAAATGAGTAAGTGTCTCTTCTACACTGATAATATCTGAAGCATAGTCAGCCTTTTACTTACCTTGGGCACTGAGGTGATTTGGCCGAAGCCTATGGCCAGACAGCTTGTGGTTTTTGGGCTGTTAAATCACAGCATTTGTCCAAAAAAGAACGCGCAAAGAGCTTCAAGTAATTATATTATTCACCATCAATGTTTTTTTTCTCCCATTTATCAATATCAATTGTTGTTTTTTATGTTATAGTTATAGATTATAGTATGATCAAAAGTTACTACCACCTAAACTGTCTTATTCATTTCTGACCGTCATGTAAAAAAGTCGAAAGCCTATTTATTTAACAACAATATGGATTATTGAAAAGCCAGAAATTTTAAAGAGTATGAATCCAGCACAGTTTTTCTGTCTTTAAACGGAGCCAGACTCGCTGTTTCCTCCTGTTTTCCAGTCTGTGTGCTAAGCTAAGCTAAGCAGCTGCCTGCTCCGTCTCATATTTAGCCCACAGACAAGACATTTTAGAGATCTTATCATCTAACTCTCAGGAAGAGAGTCTTTTCTAAAGTGTTGAACTAATCCTTGACACGTCCTGGCCTTGATATCTGCTTATACTCCCTTCAATTGTAGCTTCTTCAAGATCAAATTAAATAACACCCTGATCTGTGTGTTCACTAATCAAAAGCATCTAATGAACATTTGTTCAGAAGAATTTTTTTTCCTTTTTGAACTCAAACTTTTTTTTAATTCACATTTCTCCCGACACTCACAGCACAGCACAATTCTGCCAGTGCAGCAGACTGCAGTTCAAAGACTTTGCTTTGTAATTTCTAGGGAACAAACCAAGCTTTGGTCTCAGCCCATGGTTTCAGAATGAAAGGCTCTTGGTTAGCCAGAGAATTATTTATATGCTCCACTGAAACACTGGGAGAAAGAAATTCATATCAACTGAGTGAAAATACAGAGGACGGACAAAACTGTGCCAAATAGTAAATCAAGCTATTAGATGAAATTGATACGAAGCCCACACAGGAACGACTCAGTCAGGGTTAAATGGAATCGTTAAATCTTATCAGTTCAGTGTCTCATTTAGTCTGATCATCGGTCGGAAATATCAACTGAGAATTGGCACACTTTCTTTAGAGTCATTAGGGTGGATAAAGATGAGTTTCCAAGTGTGTGTGGGTGAGGGAAGAGCTCTTAAAATTGAGATTAGGTTAAGAATAAGATGAATTAAGCTGCTCCGTAAAACACATATAAAATATCTGCTATTGCGTGTAAAAACCGTATCCTAACTTTGTGTGCTCTCCATCATCAGGAACTGTGGCAACGTGTTCTGTAAAGACTGTTGTCATCTGAAGCTGCCCATCCCCGACCAGCAGCTGTACGACCCGGTGCTGGTCTGCAACACCTGCCACGACCTGCTCCTGGAGTCCCGCACCCGCGAGATCCGCTGCCAGCAGCTCAAGAAGGCCATCGCCACAGCCTCCAGCTGAGAGAGGCGTTGCGCAGCATGGCCCGCCTCGGCTCTGTCCTGCTCGTTTTGGAATGATGAGCCGGGCGCCCCGTTGTAACCCCAACCTGCTGTGGTTTTGGCTGCGGGGGAGGGGAAAGATGAGGAGGAGTTTTTGCGCTTTGGGAGGCTCGGTTTGGAAACGGAGATACACTGTGAGACTGTCTGAGAGGCGGGAATGAGGACGGAGATAGTCTGGGATGGAAGTGACAGCAGGGGAGGTTTTACTGAAGAACAAACCCCTTCTGGTCAAAGACATTTTCAGCCTGGATCGCGGCAGCGTCCGGTTGCCTCCACGTGGCTCAGTCCTCTAGCGGTGCCCCGTCCGAGACGCACCTCCAACCTGTCCACCCCCCGGCAGAGTCACCCACTTTTAGCACCAAAACACCTGCACCCTCCTTCCAGACACCGTCTCGCACTTCAGAGGACAATCGTTCACCCTCCCGCGTGTCGGGGACTCCAAAGCCTTTACCTGTACTACTGGAGGCTTTCAACTTTAAAAAGAAAAGAATTGCTGCTACAGTATTTAAAAGTCTAATTTTGTATTCTTATTTTGTGCACTACTAGCTGTTGTGTATTTGAGGGAATCTGAGACCAAACTTGAGCAAAAGGGAGAAATCTGCTGTTTACTTTGTCATCGCATCTTTTTCTTGGAGCCTGAATGTAATATGTAACGGATAACTGGATCGACTTTATGTGCATTTGGTGGCTCGTATATGTGTTCATTGCTGCAATGTGTTTTTCAAAGTTCTGTATATGCACAGTCAATGTGGTTCTGTCTTTATCAACGCTTTCCTCCGGTATGGCCACGTCGCGACGAGACGTTCTGAGGGATGCGTGCTGAGGGACAGATGGGTGCAATGCTGCGTGTTGTTTGTTTTGTGGGATGTGTGTGCGATGTGTTAAGAGGAAGAGAACACAAAGATGGTGGGAGGCTGCAGATTTCTGTCACGTCTGCTGTGAGAAAATGTCATTTGAAAGTCCCGTGGAAGGTTTTTCTGCTGAGATGTTTGCGAATGATCGGCTCGATGTCCATCTGACTGACGACTCCTCCTCAGATTGTTAGCTGGCGGTGAAGACCGCCGAGAAAAAGACTGAACAAAGTGCTTGGAGTTTCTTGTTCTGTTCAGGGGAGTTCGGCCACAGTCCCCTTTAAAAAAAAAATGTGTTTGTGTCTACTGGTTGTTCCTTGAGACAATAGTGCCATATTTTGTTCTGTCTATTTTTAAAGCCTTTTTTCTTTCTTACAGATGGCAGCAGGTTTCTAATTGGCCACCTCTCTGTATGTTTTAACGGTACAGATAGTTAGCTGCTTAACAACACTGAGACGACTAAAGCTTAACAGACGGTTCAGTTTGATAACGAGTCTAACTGCTTCAACAGATGATCGGATGTCACTGAATTAGTTAACCTGTGTGGTTATCCATCGTCTAATATCTGGGATTTTATTCACACGGTGTTCATGAAGTCAAAAATCTGTAAGAGGAACTCAGAAATGTAACATACATAGTTATCTGATCCATAGTGGTGGCTCAAACCTGTCACTTAATGAATAATTGTTGTAAAGAAATGCACTGTAAAAGTTAAATCCCATGGGTTAAAATAAAAGATTATATCATGCCTCTGTTTCCAAGTTTGCTTCTTTGCATGTGGCTGCGGAGAAGAGTTCAGTGTCGACCCCGGGCGGCTCATCACGAGGTCCAGACCGTGCAAAGTGACAAGGCAATGCGTGGTTTAAAGATATGAATTAATCACATTATTATATTAACAGGTTAAAAAGCCAGTGTAGTGCACGGTAAATTCTAGAAGTTTAGCAAACTGACCATAAAAACAAGAAAGAGGAACAAACACAATTTAACTGATGAGACTGATGTACACAGACGTAAAAGGAAACTGTTCATTTGACGTCAAGTACTGTTCTTAACCAAATTCTAAAGTAGATGGTATGTGGACTGTCTTTATCTCACTGATGACTCCTTTTGTATTCTAAGTGACCACTCTAAACGCTTTACAGCTCAAAGCACCATCATCCAGTCACTGGCATGCAGGGCACCACCTGGAGCCATTGATATGCGCAAACACACCAGAAGAAGACGAGGCACCTGATGCAACTCGGGGTAAGGCGTCCCGCCCAAGGACACTTTAGCTGGGAAGCGGAGCATCGACCACTCTACCTCCTGAGCCGCCCCCTGCTAATACTTGTACTTTACTTGAATGTCCCTTTTCTGCTTTTACAGTGAAACCCTGCACATAATGTAGCTATAATAAATCCTACGTAACACCCCACACAAGGCTGCATACACGTGATATAATGTACAATTATGAAACACTGGCAGTGGCTACTCTGCATAATATGTATCTTTCTTCTCCTTTTTTTTTTTTAACTTGTAATGGAGTACTTTTGCTTAACTCGAAGCTCCTCTGTAAACATGGTTTAGGGAGGTTGTTCTCAAACTTTCACATCAAGGGCCCCTAAACACCCTCTCCTCCCTTTTGGCTAAAAGTGATCAGGGTCCCCCATCCGATGAGAATTTGACTTTTAGATGTTTTATTACAGAAAGTGTGTGAAAACGTGACCAAAAATAGTCGTACATTCAATTCAATGATTCCCGTTTTTGCTGGGCACCTCTGGAACCCTCTCAAGGACCCCTGCGAATTAATGTATCAGTAATTCCTCAAATCACATCTTCTTTTTCCCCTCATTGGGAAATTCCACAATGTATGAATTTTCATATATTTTTCATTCAAAAAGTTGAACCGCTACACACAAGACGTCTCTGACTTCACTGCAAAGTCTGATCTCGGTGTTCTACACCACACCTGTGTAGGTTGCCTATTGGACCGAGACTGGCTTCTAAAGTACACGTGAAGATGTAAATTCATGTGTTTTACACGGAGCAGCTTTCCCCTCGTTAGCAGATGGATTTTAAAACAGCGTTAAAGTGTCAAACTGCACAAAAGTTGCTGTGCACAGTGAAGCAACGACCGCTGACACATGTGAGTGACGAGGGGAGGCACATGCTTTTCTTCCATTCATCCACCAGATGGCTCTATCCCATCATCTGAAACACAACAGTGGCACATCTGCAGAAAGGGCAGCCCTTCCAGCGAAAACAGATCAGCAGCATAATTGCATAATTTCACTGTGGTAGCTTTCTTTCTTTATCTATTTATTTTTGGTGAAGTATGAGTAAAATTCCTACCACTACAAAAAAAGAATCAACACTCATTTCCTTTCCCAGAACAAGTGATACTGATTTATGCTGACAGTTTCTTCAGAATGATTCCCTCATGTCATCACGTCAGAGTGATTACACTGAGTAACAGTTATTTTACTGGAGACTAACCCCAAACCGAAACCTTTACCACTACTGTAACCCAAACCTACACCTTACCTCACCCTAACCTTTAACCCAGTTTTCACCCTAAAATGTAATGGTTGTCCCCAAAAGGAAGGCTGGTCCCCATGATGTGTAAACACTGTGTAAACAGATTAGACCCATAACACGTCCACGCACACACAATCCACATGAGATAGCACACACTCACCATCCTGTTTCAGGAGAAAGTCATCAAAAATAGCAACGTAAGCTAATTCATGTTTTTTTAGGGAGAAATTTCTGCCAGTGTCCCTTCACTGTACTCACTCACTAACTCAGCATGATCAATAATTCAGGCCGAGGGTATTCTAGGTTTCCACTTGGTGAATGAAAATAAAGGTGACAGCTCAAACTTTTCTGTTGAGGGCCTTTCTTTTTTTCGTTTTTGCAAAGCTTTGCACTGACTGGGCAGGTTTTGTGGACCTGAGGGGAACTGGGCTGGAAAATAAACCTTTTTAAATATTTTGAGTTGATATCCTCTTTTAGATGTGCCACTCTCAGATGGAAATAGGTGTGTGTGTGTGTGTGTGTGTGTGTGTGTGTGTGTGCGTGTGTGCGCGCGTGTGTGTGTGTGTGTGTGTGTGTGTGTGTGTGTGTGTGTGTGTGTGTGTGTGTGTGTGTGTGTGTGTGTGTGTGCGCATCTGCCTGTGTGTCGCTCAGCATTCCTGTGTTTGAACCTCAAAGGGTCACTTATTACAGACTGGTGCTGTTCAAAAACCACAGAGCTTTATTTTGAATTCTAGCGCAGAGCCCACATTGTTATTGTAAGATACCAAATATGTCTGAGTGGATTTTCGGGAACATGTGCAGGCGACACAGTGGCGGAAAAGTAACTAAGTACATTTACTGTAGTACTGCCTTTTCGTCTCGCCTCCGCTCCACTAACATTTATGTGACAGATTAAAGGTGCAATATGTAAGAATTTAAGTTCAGAACATTTCCATATGAACCAACATTATCCAGTGTGAAGAATAACAATCACAATGTCATGTCAAAGTCAATGTCTATTCTATTATCTACTGATGTTAGCATGCTAACTAGCAGCTAGCCACTAGCCACTTTGTACCTCAGGAGGTGACATCAGCATCGTCAACACATCCCAAAGATTTGTTTAGAGCATGGATTTGACAGTTGGTCCTTTCTTACATATTGCACCTTTAAAACATCACATCAGTTTATAAAATATGATGCACAGATGTTTAAATTACCCACACTTTTACTACCACATTACTCATGAACAGTGATGGAATGTAACTGAGTACATTTAGTCAAGTACTCTATTTTCTGGTACTTTGTGCTTCCACTCCATTACATGGAGTCATGGGTGTCATTTTCACTCCACTACATTTTGGAGGAAAATATTGTCACTTCTACTCCACTACATTTATTTGATAACTTTAAGTCACTAGCTACTTACTAGTTTTACTTTTTCTTTAATGATTCCGATAATGAGATAAATGTTCTGTATCTGATCTGACAATCAGTTGATCGATGGCATAGCAGCATATACATACATGTAAATATATGTGTATTCTACTTTTGATACTTGAGTACATTTAATGTCAGATAGAGACCCTTACTCAAGTACTATTCGTATGACTGACTTCCACTTATACAAGTGATATTTCAACACAATATATTTTTTATGTACTTTTTCGGCAGCCTTGTGAAAAGTTCCTGATACTAAAAAAAACATACGTGAGGAAAAGTAAAAATGTCCCGTCAAAACATTACTTTGGTAAGAGTCAAAGTCACTCATACAAATAATACTTGTGTCAAAGTCTTGAAGCATTTGAAATCAAATGTATTTGAGTTACAAAAGCAATTATCCGGCAATAAATGTACTTCAGTATCAAAAAGTAAAAGTAAAGTATGCATCAGTTTCATATCTCTTTATACTGCATAGCTGCCTGTATTCAACATTACGTATGTTTTTATTTTTTTTATTTGACTGCCTGTAAATCATATTATATTAAATCAAAATGCACTCATAACATAAGAGAAGTTATCTGCCATGTAATGAATTACTAGAGTTATCAAACAAATACAGTGAGTGAATGCAAAATGTACCTCATTAATGTGGTGGAGTGAAAGTAGAATGTGGCAGAAAATGATGATATTCAGGTAAAGTACAAGTTCCTAACAAATGCACTTAAGTACAGTACTTGAGCTACTGTACTTAGTTACATTCCACCAGACAGTACAAATGAATACATCAATAACAATGATACAATAAAAACAAGGGGACGATCTGCACAATGACTACTTTCAATTTTGATAGTTTAAGTACATTTTGTTTCAAATACTTCTGTACTTTCTTTTAATAGAGTGTTTTCAGGCTACACTGTGCTACTCTAACTGAACTAATTAGAATATTTCATCTAGAATTATTTAACTTTCATTATATTACAGACATAGAAATAAAACATGGAGTCATGGGTGCCATTATTTCACTTAGTATGAGTGACATATGACTCAGGGTATCTGATACTGTCAGTGTGAAGTACAATGATATATCTGACCTTAATGTAAAGGAACAAGGTTGTGGAGGGGGGGGACTAATATTAATGCTCCTCTCCTCAGGGTGTCCTCTGAGGGTTACCTGTGGAGTCCCACACGGATCATTAACTGCAGCACCTGGACGCTTCTGTAGCTGCGTTACATTTTGGCCCCGGGAGCCCCACTGATAGGCCCCCCTGGCTTTATCAGCGCCGAGCCTTTATTAAGAGGCGATGCCCGAAGGGGGAGGGGCCACTCTTTCTTTCCTGTCGGGGTATGCCGATAGATAAGTATGAGACCCCCTGCAAGAATGCGATCACATTGGCAAAAACAAGTCATTGTGTTGCCTTCCCTCCGCCGACTCACACCAGACGCTCCAAGAATGCAGCGGCTCGTCCTGCACGTCCTCCTGGCATCCTTCTGGACCATCTGCACAGGATCAGGAGGTGAGTCCCTTTCATTCAGAGCCGGGAGATACGTCAAATAAGTGTTTTTTTTTATTTTAATTTTATTTAGATTGATCTCGCTACTGAACAGCTCTACGCAGACATTGTCATGGGAATGAGATGATTAATTGCCTTATCTTCTACCAGCAAAGCATTCTTTTTTTTTTTTTTTCAGCTGAATTTCAGCCTTTTTAAAATATTGATTTTACATTTCTGATCCAAATCTGTGAGGTCGTTTTACATCTGAGCACGCAATTGGCACGTTATTAATGACCGAATCAATGAATATATTAAACTCCTAACACTAAACAACGAATGTCAAGTCAATAAATACATCAGTGACACCAGCAGGGTGTTTTTTCTTTCTGTTTTTTTTTTGTTGTTGTTTTTTTTTTACCAGCTTTTCCAACCGTGCCACGTTCTATGCTCCATTAAAAAGTTATCAGTTGATTTACTGCGGAATCCCAAGACTCTAAATCCAGAGATAGGCGAAAAAAGAATGATGCTCTCGGTGGATGATAAAAAAAAAACAAACAAACGGGGAAAATCAGCACAGAGCCACAGCTCCTCAGAGGAGAGAGAAAAAAAAAACAAAAAAGACGCCTCCCCCCTCCTCCTCCCCGCACCGAAACAGCCTGCGTGACGCTCCCTCCACTCCCGCACACCTGCCCAGTCCATCACACCGATGATGTGTCCGCGTGCGTGCTTTTTGCGTGTCCGACATGCTCATCTGCGCACCGAGCTCCCTGTTCAGAGGCCCTGAGACTGTGCGTCCGCTGAGCCAGAGAGAGACAAGACCGGACCGAGCCGAGATGTTGTGGTTCGGACACCTCTCTCTCTCTCCCTCTCGCTCGCTCCCTCCCTCTCTCCCTCTCGTGCACCTGCTCGGATCCTCGCTCAGCCAATGGGAGACGTTTGCGTCCTGGTTGCCGCAGAGAGACGCGTCGAGCTGCGCAGCGCTCATGTCTCCACACTCACAGCGGGCTGTCTCCACCCCCCAGGCGTTCATCTGAGAGAGGAGAGCGCACTACAGACCGTGATAGAATAAACTCGACTATGATGGAGTGAAGTAGCTGTAATCCATGGCTGACTTGATCGATTGGGTTTTAGTTATTTTATTTTATTTTATTTTTTGGGTCAGTGCGATCAGCGAATGCGCACATGTGGAAGATCACCAACAGATGTGTTTTCTCGTGAACTCCAAACACATATTTTCGATCTGTCTGTAAAGTACGATCACATTAGGTTTTGGTATTATTTTGTGCTATTTAGAAGTCCAGTTAAAAGACCAATCCAATGCTATAGAGTGGATAGAAACGGGTGGTTTGCTGCTCGACAACTCTTACTTTGAAATATTCCAGTAATACTTCTTCACTTACTCGTGAGTTGGTGCTCACATCCAGGGGTGAGTTTACGGTCTATTTTCCCTCTGATGGTGTGAGATAAAGAATCATACCATTCTATCAGACACGCTCAGCTCGCTCTACGTTGAGGAGGCGCGTCCCGGTCACATGCGCTCTGTGGAGCAATGAGCCGCGGCGCACTGCTGGATGGACGTCGGTGTGTGTTTCAGCTGGACACACAAAGCCCCGGAAAAAGTTGCGTGTATGCGGTGAGAAAGAGAAACCCGATGAAAAACAATCAAATCCTCTCTCTTTTTTTCTTTTAGTCTGGAGTGACCGAATCGGCCCCAAAAAGAATGAAGTTCTCATTTTGTCGGGGGGTGGGGAGGAGGATTGGCACACCAATGGCACAGTCTCAGTTCCCCAGGTTTCCTTTTGAACCGTGTTTCCGCGTGTGAAACTCACACACACACACACACACACACACACACACACACACACACACACACACACACACACACACACACACACACACAGTTTATGTCTGGCTCTGTGCAGCGCACACAACACAATGGCATGAAAAGATCCGTCTCCGCGCTCACACTAACGTTTTCACTGTGGTCGACGTGCAGGCAGACGCGAGCCATTTGTTTTCGTCTCGCTTGCCTTTTGTTTCCCCCCACGACAGTTTCCTCCGCTCTCTCTCTCTCTCTCTCTCTCTCTCTCTCTCTCTCTCTCTCTCTCTCTTTCTCTCTCTCTCTCTCTCTCTCTCTCTCTCTTCTTGGCAGACACCTCACGGCCATTCAAAGTCATTCATATTGTGCGGTTCGCTCCGCGCCGCACAAAAGATCAAATGCCCAGCTCCGATTGGTCAAGGGTTGTGCGGACAGGAATCTGATTGGCTGAGATGAAAAACGACTGACTGGGAGCCGTAAAAATAGATGTTGGAGTAATTATTTAGATTGTTCAGTTAAGTAAAGCCGGCAACGTCACAATGTCAACAAAGTACACATTAAGTAAAAGCGCTGCAGTGACAATATGACTTCAGTTAAACATGTTTTATTAATCAGATATAGTTAAAGTTGCAAAAATACTCAATTAAATTACCTAAGAACAGATTGCTTCTTTTCAGACTGCTGGGGGTAGATACTTGGCTGGTAACTGTACATGCAGAGGAGTAAAAAGTACAATATTTTCTATCTGAAATGTTGACGCCCAAATTTGTACTTAAAGGGTAACGCCACCAATTTTTTACACTTGAAGTTCAGTTTAGTCATCATGAGTACACAGAAAAACAGCTGTGTTGTAAAGCCAGCTTTCAAACATCTCAGAAAACAATGCAAGTGACATCATTCAAGTCAGCCTGGGCCTAGAGACTTCATAATTATAGCAGCGGCCCTCCATTGCAAACTAGGGACTTAGAATTTGACAGATATTTACCGTGGTAAGTCTGATGAAACTGCTTTTGAGACTAAACGTCAGGACTTGTCCGCCTGTGCTTCTTGAATTTCGACCATTGTTTATTACATCTATCCTTTGCTGAGTCCCTAAGGTGGAGAGTTATCTTATCTTTGAGATAACGTGACAGTTGATATTCCAGAATTAAAGGGAAACTCTATCAATTTTAGCATTAAAGTGTGTCAGGTCTTGAGGAGTTCTACTGTGGAAAAAAGTACTGTGGTATAAATCCTTTTGTGACTCTAGAGGAACCTGCAGGTCATCTATTGAATTGCCTCCAGTGATGTCACTCAGTGGCCAGGGTTTTGATCAAAATCGATACAGCAAAACCTGAAATAACGCCTTCTTTATTCCAGATGTCCTTCCTCCTTTTCAAAACTTTGGTACCTACACTACCCACAATGCAACTCAGCCACTGAGTGACATCACTGGAGGCAGTTTATCTGATTCCATTCAGCTTCCTCTGGAGCTTTTAAAGTCTGCTCTTTTTTTTAACAAATGCAGTGGTACTGCCAAGGACCTGTAAACACACGTTAATGTGTAAAATGGTGGAATTACCCTTTAAGTGCAGCACTTGAGTAAATGCACTTAGTTACTTTCCACCTACATTTACAGAAAGAAACACAAGCAAACATCATTTTTATGGGAGCAATTTTGTTGGGTCAGAGCGCCTTCTATGAAGGTCACCAGCAATGACTGACTCTTATCAGTTTTTATTATCACTGTTCTCAGACGTAATTGGTGCATTTATAGGCCTCACACAGCTGTAGTCCTGAATGTTCCTATAATGAGACTAATGTTTTCTGCAGCCTCAGTGCAGATTTGTGAGGATGGAAAGCGGCGCATTTTCACAGTTACCACCCATACTGTTGGTCAGACCGTGTAGCATGTAAAAAGGGAGTCAAAGCCAAACATTCATCATAATCTTTAAATACCTTCAGCACCCAGGCCGTGCTGAGAGTCATTAAAAATTTCCTAAGATGTTTTTTCTACTGCAGTGTTTACGCTCCCCTCACTCACAAGTGTGCAAACCCTGCAACAAGAGCAGAAACGTAAGAGTAAATTAAAGATGTGAGCATATCTTTATTTACAGGCACCAGTTTAGGGAATGATGGCACATGTGAAAACAATCCGAAAACGCCCCACCTCCCCAAAAAAATGTGGCCCGCCTGCTGCGTTTATTTTCAGTACCCATTATCACGCAGGAGCAGGAGGAAAAGGCTTACCAACGTGGCAAAGAAACCAAGTACTGACTTCCTTCACAAACACCGGGAGAAGTCCCCATACCAGCCTAACAGCAGAGCTTGAGACCCTTCCCTCTATTTTTTCAATGGCATGTGTGTTTTTCATAAATATTTGATTTGTGAGATAGCTGCAGATATTTGTCTCCAAGCACGGGGATGGGAACATGCAAACCAATTGTGAAATATTAATAAACCCTCAGACAAACATGTGAGAATGGGACCTCGACTGATGCAAAAGATTGGCCCTGTGTTTATTCTGATAGCAGGAAAGATAAAGCACAAACGCCAACTTTTTTGTGAATAGGAAGACAATTCCTGTGTATTAGGGCTTTTTGTATGGCCGGGAATAACAGCTGACTTCAACCAATAGGAGAACAATTCACTGTTTGCAGCCAGGGAAAAAAAATAAACTAAAAAAGGGCACATTTGTAAATATGCATAAAATCTAGCTGGACAGTTGTCAGTGTATATGTTGAGAAGAAACATCCCATTCTGCTCTCACAATAGGCTGAGGCTTGTTAGTGTCACCCAGAGGTTAACAATGCAGGGGACTGACTGATATTATCATTGGCATCAAGCGGATGTGTGTTTATGTTTGTTTGTATTATTTGCTGTTGGCATCAAATATCAAGATGCAAGTGTGTGAGCCTTTTGTCAATGAAAACCTTCTCTCAACATAAATTACACAATTTCCTCTTTTTCAGATTGGTGCTATCAGTCTCAGTTCACCTGTGATGATAAGTGCAATGGTAAGTTCATTTAATTACATAGAAATTTAAAGAGGCACTAGGTAGTTTTGGAGAAGAAATTTAATCTCAGAATATTAATATTCACATTATTAATGAGGTAATAATACACACCCTTCCATAATTGAATAAACAAGCTGTTCTCAGAGGAAACTAAGGTCCCAAAATACTGTTTGAAACTAGAAAGGTGACAGGGTCTCCCGCATTTAGACAAAGTAAAACCGTATGAAATTGTGTTGGCCTTTAAGGTCATTTTGTTTATTCAGTTTATTCAATCATGAAAATGAGAAAAGGTTTGTTTTTATTGGTTTGCCTAGGTATTCAAAAAAACAGTCAATGAAGATCTTTCTCTTCTGTATTGTGTTGCAAAGATATACCTTGAAGTTAGCATGCTAACCAGCTAGGCCCGACATGTCCTGGTCTACTGGTTTTGTGTTTGTTGTGTAAACACCAACACTCATCTGGGGCTCCCAACTCCTAGATCAGATTGCTAGCTGCACTGCTAATTGTGCTAACTAGCTAGTGGCAGCTACAGTTAGCGGGTAATTAGCTTTATGCTGCTTTGTTTTGAGTATGACTTCGACAGGTGGTCAAGTATAGATATTGCACTTTAAATACATGAAGGAAGTTGAAAAATGCTCCACAAAATACCTGAAGCTTTAATCAAATATGACACTGAAGTCGTCTGAAATGAGCCAATGATCACAAGAATTCTAAGGGTAAGGAAAAATCTGAGCCCGTGATAATAACCTCTGATTTATTGGAGTTTAATTGAAGGAAATGACCTTCGAGGGACAGACCTGCAGTTTTCTATTCAGTTGTATCGTGTTATTGCAGCTGCATCAGAAGTAGATCTTCGAACCATCTGCATGAAAATGAAATCTGTCATGATGCTTTTGAAATATCCAACCTGAAGATAACATGTATACATGGAAGAGTAAAGGAATGATAATGGATCCCTGTGGTGCTCCATGGATTTGGATAGTATATTTCTTTTCAGAGAGATATGAACAAAACCAACCTACAACTTTCTAATATGTGTCCCCAATTAAGATTAAGTGATCACCTGAATCAAAAGTAGCAGTCAGATCTCAAAGACATAAGATGTTTGCCCACTGTCAGCTCCTTCGAAGAAGATTATTACCAACTCATAGAAGCGCTTTCTCCTTGCTATGACCCACTGCGAAACTGAACATAAATTTATCAGAGACTTTTAGCAGAAAGCGATCCGTCCAAGTTGTTTAACTTCGGTGGTTTTCTGTTTTTAGTGCCAGAAAAGTGGAATCACGCCAACAGCAACTGTGCAGGAAAAAATCAGTCACCGATCAATGTTGTCACCAGAAAGACTTTGAAAGATGAGCGGCTGACTCCATTCAAGTTTGACAACTACCAGGAGATCTTCAGAGGGACCATCAAGAACAACGGCCACTCGGGTGAGCATATTTTTCATTAGACATCAAATAGACATTACTGCTGTGAAGCTGTTGCGTGAACTCATTATGTCCTGTGCGTCCAGTTCAGGTTGGAGTTCCTCACTTGAGCACCATCTCAGATGGAGGCTTGCCGACCACCTACAAGGCTGTCCAGTTCCACCTGCACTGGGGCAAAGACGGGGGGCCTGGCTCTGAACACACTATCGATGGGGAGCAGTATCCCATGGAGGTAATTTAACCTGACTAAAGACACACAACTTTCTTTAACATGGTCAGCTGCTTAGTTTTATAAAACAAGTCCTCTAGACACATTTTTGATTAAGAGTTGATTAACTCGAACTGATATCTGCTTCTGTTTTTAAGAGCATGAAATGTACTATACAAATGATAATGACAGCTTTAAACTCTTCTACAGAAATTGTAAAAAAAACTTTTAACATCAGTGATATTGTCTCTACAGTTACACATTGTTCACATGAAGCACCAATACACTGATCTGACAACAGCACTATCTGACCCAGAGGGAGTTGCAGTCCTTGGGTTTTTCTACCAGGTAACAATTTTCAATCCTCTATTGATTACATTTAACTGCTATTTCAGACTAGAGCTCAAGTTGAAAAAAACAAACAAAACAGTGCTGAAATGTGCATATTTCCATTTCCAGGTATCCAACAGTGGAAACCGAAAGTATGACCCCATCATCAGCGCCCTAAAAAACATCAAAACTACAAGTGCTGAAGTTCAATATAACCAACTCAACACATACTGCAGCTACAGAGCACTGTTGACAACGTTTCATATTTTATTCTATTTTCCTGTTTTCAGATGGCAACACGTCTCTGAATCCCATCTCGCTGGCACAACTGATCCCATCTGAGCAGAATATGACCTCCTATTATCGCTACAAGGGCTCTCTGACCACCCCAGGGTGTACTGAGGCTGTGATCTGGACCCTGTTTGAGAACCCCATCCCCCTGAGCATGGATCAGGTTAGGACCAGAACATTTAAAGGAATTTTGTTTTTCATTAAAAATGCTGAGAGAAGTATTTGTTAGATTTGGCCACAATTTTAGTTTAAACCATTTTAACATTATCTATAAGTCTGATAGCTGCTGAAAGATGTATGCGAGCAACAAGTGATTTGCTTCTAATGTACTATATATGAACAAAAAAAACTAAGTCTTAAACTGACCATATTCACAATGCGGCCATTTTCCTCTGACATCACACTCAAGCCGGGAAGCTCGAATGTCCATGTTGCAAGTGCTACAAAAGTAGCAAATCTGACAAACTCTAACAACTTAACTGCTTCCTTCATTGATTGATTGATTGAATTAATTTGCAACTAAAAAGAGAATGGAAAGGGAGTATGCAGTTGGATATCTGGCCCTTTTTCAAGGTAAAACAACAAAATTGATGAGCTTCTGCTAGATAACAGCTAGCACATTTGCATCAACCATTTCCTAGCCATCAATACGTTTGATATTGATTCACAAGAGGATTGTAAATACATCAATTGTAGGGATAACATATCAACACACCTCTTGACCAGATGTAGTGAAGTGCTAATGCTAGCTAAGAAGTGGTTGAAAGCTGATGTTAGCTAATGGGTTAGCAAATATGTTGTTTTACCTCATCTTTTCAGTGGGTGATCAATCAGGAAGCGGTGAAATGAGAAAAATGTGTCTAAATCCTTTTGCTTATACGACCTGCGATCTGGAACACAGCAGCATAACGTTATCCCAGCATTCCAGCTATCCACCCTGAGGAAAATGTCCGCCATGTGAAATATGAATAATAATAATAATAATAATACTGATCTCAATAAATGAATGTATACTATATCATATGTTAATATTTTGTTACTTCTAGCTACTGTAGTACAAGTTGAGACAAAAATGCTACATTCACAGATTCAGATGGCACACTGGTGTTCTCTTTCCAGAAACTGGAAGCTAACATGAGTGTTTGTCTTCTGTCCCTGCAGCTGCGTGCGTTCTCTGAGCTCAAGTTCCCCGACGGGAAGGCAATGGTGGGCACCTTCAGGCCGGTCCAGCCCCTGAACGGTCGGCAGGTGTTCCGGTCGGGAGGCACCGTGATCCTGGCCAGTTCTGCCTTCCTTGTGGCCGCCATCGTCACGGCCTTGGGATTGTCCCAACCCAACTAGAGCGGGGGCATCCCATGCTGCACTGCGACATCCATGAACACAATAAGTTCTTTATCCAAACCCTTGTTTGTAACATCTTCATCGCATGGTGGCTAGGATGATCGACCACGTCGTAGTGCAGGCATGACTCACCCGGTGTTCCTCCCTTTACAACACAGATGACAAAGGCGTTCAAGGAATGCCTTACGACAGGTGCTGTGAGGGTTTGACCAGCATTCATGCATGCCTAGTGAAGTAGTAGGTCTTATTTCAGCATTATGAATGTGCCATAAAGCAGGTTACCAAGCACTCAAAGTGACTACTGTATTAAAACTTAATCACCAGATCCCTTAGTCATGCCCTAATTTTTCACAACATCATCCTCTAAAAAAACAACACACCCCTGTGTACACTTTAGACCTCATCCGCCTTGTCCAATGTCAGGTAAATTTAGTCTCTGCTAATGTGGCCAACGGTTTGTGCTCTGAGTGCCGATGTCAGCCCAATGACCTGTCACGTGACGCGTCGTTCTCAGTGGGGCATGTGAACAGCATTGAGCTATTAATAGCAGAACTGAGTCACAAAAGACGAGCTCCATTTCCAAGCCAGCGGTCAAAGGAGTCAGCAGTTTGGCTTTTCTCTCTAAGTCCAGGAGCGCAGAGTGTGGCCGTCAGGTGAACCCCAGCACAGCCACTCAGTCAGCAGCTGTTTCGGGGAAAGAAGGAGAGGGCGAGAGGTGTGAGATCTCTGTGGGAACAACTGAACGCTGATCTGAGAGCAGAGCTGCAGTCTTTCTCCTCCCAGAATCAGAGGCTACTGACACCTGAGACAAAGATGAAGAGGCAGAGATGCTAACGCTAATGGCGGGTCACAGAGCGAGCTCGGTTTCAGGTGGAGGAGGAGGAGGGAGCAATCTGCGAGTGTAAGGAGAACAGCAACCACCAGCATAGAAAATGCCACTTTTTCAAACTCATTATTTCCATGCATCGCTAATACCTGCATGAATCCATTGCATGTGTCGATTGCGCGAGATGTCTATCATGAGCTACATGTACAGGCCGCTGAAGTGATGCTGCACACACTTAAACTGTGTTTGCCAAATCCATAACACACACCTCAGGCACGCCCTTCCCTCATTTTTGACCCGTGAAGTTCACTGAGCTCATCTTGAGAGCGCATGACTGTGTTCATGGCTTGTATTAACAGGGTCTCAGAACGCACTGAATGTTATCGACTGTGAATTACACCCCACCGAGTCCTCGTTCATTTATTCAGGGGGACTCGTTATGTATCCTAGTGAGCGATCTGTGCAATTTTCCCAGCAAGATGTACTGTGATGATCGAGCAAGGAATCTGTATATTTTCCATTGTTTCATACGGCATCAAGTCATATTTCTATGCTGTGTCATTGTACACATGTATTTATGTACCGAATGTGTATATTGATGTGAGACGCACAGTTATTGTTATTTATGTATTGCAAAGTTTATATATCGTACTGAATGCAAACCCATATATGAAGCATCAAGTTGTCCATGACCAATCGAGTTTACTTATGATGTTCAAGTGTATGAGATTGTCAGGTTTGTAATGCTTGAAACTGTCATAAATAGTATGGAGAATGTGTTCCAACTGAACAAAAGAATAAACCTACTTACTTTTTAATGACAGTCTCTTCTGCTTGCACGGGCACAACTCGAGCCCCCGATCAAAACAAGCATTTAGCCTCAGTGTCAAGCCCGCCCCCGCACCCCTGCCCTGTGGAAACTGATATTAGAACACACTCAGTCGGCTCTGTTGTTTGTCTGCTCGCTCAGACGCGCAGACAAGCTTCTCACTTTCCTGTCCGATTCCCCTTTCGGTGTGTCGGGAGAGACTGGAGGGCGCTCACGCATCTCAATCCCTTAATCCTTTTCTAATTGACTTGTCCTTGATGTTACGCAGAATGTTTGCGGCCCTGACACGCATGCACAGCTGAATGGGAGCTTGTTGTGTCGTACACGGCTCCCCTATCAAAGAGGAGTCACACAAAACACACCGAAAACGACGAGACAACACACACCTTTCTTTTTCTTGCCGGCCTCTGAGACAGATTACAGGTGCTTTTTTTTTCAAATTCCATCCCCCTTTCAAGTCACTTTACGTACCCCTTCCCCCGTCTTTTGCTTTTTTTTTCCTCCATCAAAAGGCTTATTGTGATGGACAGGCTTAGGAAGACAGCAGCCCCCTCACAGAGACATGCACGGAGACAGAGAGAGAGTGCAGACAAAAGGTTGAATGAAAGCCTCTCCTTCATTCCCTGGCTCAGGCCTCCACGGCTTCTTCAGTTAAGCATCAGCAAGGTCCGGAGATCAAGGGGTGGATGCTTAATATCTGGCAGTGGTACCTCTAGTCAACAGGACAGCACCCATACAACCTCACTAACTCCTAAATCTCCACTCACATGACCCATGTCCCTGGGGTCTCTGGGACAAAGGGCACCTTTCTCCCTGGGAGAAACCAGAGGCATCCTCATTTTGAATGTGACCCTCAGTGAGACACACACAGCAGCCAATCAGATAGCCAGCTGCAGTTAAAGGTCACTGGGCCGCTTTTTGTCCATGTGGGGTAACGAAAAACAAACAGTGTCACCTTTATAACACCTCTGGTTATATCCCCACTTGTATGTTTAGTTTTGAAAACTTTTGCTGCATTAACACCTGCCGTCCACATCACTACTTCACTTCTGGAAATGCTACTGCCCCATTTTAGTTCGGAAACTCTGGAATTACTTCCTTATGTGGATGATGGGCAGAAACATAGACCCTTTGGACCAAGTACAGACACCCACGTCTGCTTCCTGATAGGGTCTTATCAGTCGCAACGTGTCCTTCCACTATTTGTCACACTCCTGACATGTTGCCCTTTTCTGGGAGAAATCAAAGAAACTAGCCTTTTCCCTCCACCACTACCAGTGGGTGAAGAAGTATTTCACTGCTGGGAAAGATGGACCTGTTATTGAGAATTTCCAGTACAGGCTCTTTTAAATCTTCCATTTCAGACTCAAGACAAACAAACTCAAAAACAACACAAAGCAAAGACCACAATATACACATTTAAAACTGTTTTTATTTCATATATATTTACAAATCAGCTATATAATCATAGGTAAAATTATTCGATGACCTGAGTTAATCCAGGAGCTGGGAGCTGTAAAGAACAGTTTTCTCGCCATTCCATTAATCCCTTGCACATAACTTGGCTGTCATTGCAGTCGAAAGAAACATATTTTTGAAATGCATTTTACACATTTTTTTATTGTGCAGAGGTGTGGGGCAACACATATGTGACTAATACTTAACCTTTGTATGTGTTACAGAAAAAAGCGATAAGATTTATAAATAAGGTGGATGTAAGAGAACATACTGGAAGACTCAAGTCACGTGTGTGTGCTGTTATGGACTTTAAAGAGCATATCTATAATTATCATTGCCGAATGTGAACTCAGAGTGGGCTCCGTGTTATCATATCGTGTAAGTGAGTATTTGAGTATTTAATCGTCTATACCCAGGAGGACACGAAAGTACTTGCAAAACACAATATGATGTCTTCACTTCCTGCATCTCTCAGGTAAGATAAATCTCTAAAATAAAAACAGTCTGTGGATCTACGGTGTAATGCGCTGTGCTGTCAACAAGAGAAATGTGTGGCCCGGTCAACTTTGCTCTTATCCAATTGATACACCTGCTAACCTAGTTATGGTGCTGTCAGTTATATAACTCACAGAGGCGTCTGCCAACAATGGCGGTCGTGATGTAACGTTAGCCAGCCGTGGAGAATAACCCCTCACTTGCCAGGTAATGTAGCAGCGGCTAGCCGGCCACAGCAGCCCCCGCTACTCTTGTTTTTACGGGGATAAGAATCTGGAGGAAGCAATCGAAAAGGGCCAAACATTCATTTCCTCTTAAATTAAACTCAGGAGAGATACGAGCCGTCGCTTTGTCCTTCGAAGTTTATCACACAAAGGCTTTTATTCAAAGAAAATGACACAGCAGGAGACAATTAACTGCTAATATCTTTTAGGAGCCTACTTATCAAAGCACAGACACTGTTACAGCCATTAGCATACATTTCCCATCAGCGGGGTCAATATCCTGTCATTTATACACAGCGGCTGACCTCAGTTTACATTCAGCACTGTGATAAATGATGAGAAAGAATGCAAAGTGACTTAAAGGGTTTTGATGTCAGAGTGGAACAATGAGTAGATCATCGGCCTTTTCAAAAGCTCCATTCTTCCTCTCTTTAACACTTGAGTTTCAATTGCAGGCGGGGTTAAAGGTCACTGGGGTCAAAATTAACAAAGCAGTCCAACAGCGAAGTTGTGATGTGACAATGAGCTTTGTTTGCCTCCTGATCAGAGCTCAGGTCCTCTGAGGTGTTCCAGGAGCACCGCGGCATCTTGTGAAGAGGCGATGGCATCAGCTGCCGCCGAGGAGGCTCGCTGCTCTCGCTGACGGAGCGATGAAATTGGAGTCAGTAAAGCCGACAGACCTGGCACGGAGGGCCGGGCTGTGAGAGTCAGCTAAAGCGATAGGTTAACCACTGTAATCCCTTTTAGGAGCAGCAACTTTGGGAAAGTGATCTGGATTAGTCTGGCCTACTGCAGACAGGAGTTCATGGAGGGAGAAGAGCGGTGGATGCACAGATATGTTGGAAAGCCCCGAAACACTAATGCAGGGAAATCACTCAAAGTTCACCTGTATGGTCAGGGGGATTTTAATTAGGTATTGTGAACACAAGCAGCTCACCCTGAGCTGGACGTGCCAGATGATTTGTTTCACAAAATGTTTTGGAGAGTTGGATCAGTATATTTTCAGGTATCTGTACTTTACGTATATTTATTTTTCTGACAACGTTTTACTTTGTCTCCCTGCATTTTAACACACATATCTGCGCTTCCTATACATTTTCAAAACAGTTTTGAGTTTTGTAGGGAAATAGGTGAGGGAATAATCAAATATCAGCTACACCAGGCACAACAAAACGTGCAGTATTTGACATCCTGGAACTGAGACTTACATTCCAGAGCCTGTACTTTATTACTTTTACGTGAGTTAAGAAGTTCAATCAGTTATTTTAGCACAATCTTTTGTTTTTTTACACAAATATCTGTACTTCTACTCGAGTAGAGAATGTCGGTCATGAGAAGAGCGGTAACGTCTTTTCCATCAAGAAAAGCTCTCCGTGCCATTCTTTGCTCTTCTTTTAATTAAATATACTCTCCTGTTCTCATATGAATAAGGCTATTGTATCTTTGAAGAGCCAACGAACATTTGCTTCTCTCATCGATCATCCTATCTTAACCTCGCCACTGAGCACTTAGCTCGAAGCCTGGCAGGATGGACTTGCGAGCGCACGTCATCACATGATGTCGTGAGCCCGGCTGCCTCGCAAGCTAAGCTCACCCACCTTCCAGAGACAGAAACTTTAAAGAATAGGTTTGCATTTTTTAGTTGGGGCAGGGTTTTGGTGGCTCATGGCAAGATGTTCCGTGGTTCAAATCCCAGCTGGGTTGGACTTATTCCAGCTCAAGGAAATTCATTGTAAATAAATGCCGAGTGCATATGCTTCACTCGGCATACTGTTTAGGAGAAAAAAAACTGTACACTTTAAGCTGCCTTGAACTTAATTGCGTCAGTAGAGAAAGTAATAATAGTGGTGCGGCAGTGTGACCTCAGGTTCTCTTGTGGTATCTGGTATCAGTATAGCTTTCAATGCATATTGATAAAATGGTATCACACAATAGAAATAAAATGTAGTGGCTTTGTCTGCATGTATGAGTGTGACGTCATCCTGCTGCCTCTCAGTCTGAGGGTGTGCAGGACTGAAAAGAAGCAACTTTTAGCAAAGATATGATAAGTTTACCTCAGCTAACAGAGTAAATTTGCTCCAAAGGCCAAACAGAATAAACTGCTCAATATCTGTCGTCCTGGAGACAAATCAAAATATGCGCACAAAGGGAAGTGTAAGGAAGCTGATGTGATTGCACTCTGGTTGTGAAAGTGACACTCCGCACTGACCTGAGTGCAGACTTGGACTGAGGTGGCGTCAATCAACAGGAAGGAGGCCGGGGTGAAAGACGGTCCCCCTTCTAACAGAAACAAAGGTACCTTAAGTAACAGCGCTCACAAAGAGCCGGAGGCAAACATGGCGAAGTCGGTCTATTTTTGACAACAATGTTATTTGGCTGCATTGTTCTGGGGGCACAGGCCAGCGCAGGGGTGAGGGGTCTTGCAAAAAGAGAAAATTGATGTGAAGCTGTAGGTTGACCCTACATGCTCAGCTGAGCCGGATTTATGGCTGGGTTTTCCTGAAGAACTGCTGAGAAATCAGAAGAGTGATCATGTTCTCAATAACCATATTCACATTGACTCTCATGTGTTAAAGGGCACATAGACCCTGCCAAACGTGGGTCTGCAGGACAAAGTGCACACTCACATATCCTGTCCAAAGACTACGCTTAGCAATAGTCGCCAATTGAAATTCCAGAATCCTCAGGAGGATGTGATTGAACACACATTCTATTATGTACCTATCTATGACTGTAAATACAACCATTCCACCCTCCTGCTGGTGCCACAATTTGTGTTCTGGCTGGCGGCACACCCTGTTCAGCCGGCCCGACGTGAGGAAGTGGGGGGCATTCTCATTTTCCATCTATTAAATTGAATTTCGTGAGTCATTTTGACCAGTCACAACTGCTGGTACATCATGACAAACCCCCCACCACCCACTTTCCACCATCCACCCCTGGCACTCAGCCTCACACCCACCTCCCTCCTCTCGTCACGCAGCTCTGCCGCTTTTTGAATGCAAATAAGGCCACACTGAAAAGAGAGAGAGAAAAAAAAAGGCTGAAAAGAGCAAAGCTTTGGTCCATCATCAAACAAATGCCCAATTGCAGAAGCAGGAACAAAAAACACAGTTTGTTCTTTTCAAGAAGTAATATTTATATTTTCGAAGGAAGGAGACACAGCCGGCCGAAATGTGCAGACAGACAGACAACTGCAGGATGAGAGGACAAGAGACAGGAGGTGGAAATGTCCTTGACTGTGGCTGTGCACAGCTCTGCTCGGCTGTGCTCGGTGCAAACTGATGTGAAAGCATGTAACTTTAGCGTATTTAAGAATAACTCACAGTACTGATACATGCTGTTTTCAGAAGTTCAAAACAGGAAAAAAAAAATGAACATTGCTAACACGGAGGGTCTGTTAATTACTGCTTTTAATGAACAATGGGATGAGTAATTGCTCATTTCGTCATGGTGTTGAGAATGTATTTTTCCTGCACCAATGTTATATGTTTATTTAGTGTGTTTACTCTTTACAGGGATGTAAATGAATTAGTTATTTACTGATCAACACTCCTCACTTACTCAGATCTGACTGCAGGTTTAGCACATGGATGGATAAGCAGTAAGAAATTAGGATGTGAAAATACAATGAAATAGATAAATAGTGTTACAGCCTACACAGTATCTGTGAACTGCTTCTTTTCTCGGCACCCACGCTTCATGATACTCTGTACACATGTACATTTATTTATTCTGCTCAGGCTCTGAACATGAACCTGCTAAAATATTCCATGCCGTCATTTTTGCAGCTTTTGTGGCTGTAGCTCCTAAATCTGATCGGATCATTCATCGTAATTTTTAGGTGCAAAACAACTCTGCAACGCTCTACAACACCTTTAAGCATGGCTAAAATCTTAGCAATATTGCCTGCTCATCCAGCAGCATTCATTTAGCATCACATTTCTCTCTTCTAGGAATTCGGCAGCGCCTGAGAAGCATGCCTGGGTCCAGCTGCGGAGCTAGTTGCCTGACTTTCTTTACCAGCTAACATTATCCGCTTTGAGTGCTGGCCGAGTGTGTATAATGGGTTTGTCATAGTAGTGTCCTGAAAAAGCCCTCATTTGGTGGAAAGTCATGAGACTGAGAAATGTAGTACATTCGGCAACACAAAACCAAAACAATGGGCTAAAAGAAGATAAAACGCTCAGTAGACCCAGGGTGGGTGATAGCTTTTGTGATTTACATTTAATATTGAACAGTGGCGCTTTATATTTTATTCTAACCTCATCTGGTACATAATTTAATGCTGTTGGTTAATTCTGTTGTTCAGTAGTGAATTGACTGCAACCAGATATTAGCCAGTGTCACAATCTTCTCGGCAGCAAGCCAATCGCTCCTGATGGCTTGAACACGGAATAACTGAGAATTCAATAGACCTGCGTCATCTGGGCGAATGTTGTTAAATGGCGTCTCTGTCATTTTTAGATTGACAGCAGCTGAGACAATACTAATTAATCAGGTTCCTCCGAAAAAGGAACTCTGAGCTTCCTGTTTTGGATTTGCTGTCTTTTCAGTCATGGTAACTGTGATGTGGGGAAACATGACAAAGGACAGCTCACGGTATTGCCAACGTGAGGACTGAGACAGTGATAATGGAAGTTGAACTGTATCTAGGAAAGTCAGGACACTTACCGTATATAGTATGTTTATCATTATTCTAATAGTTTTTATTATATTATAATTATTCAAATTGTTATTTCATTATTTCCAATATCTCCCTATTATTGTCTCTATTTTTTGAAAACCTACTCTTGTGCTGCTACTTATTTCCCTCCGCACTGCTCTGTTATACTACTGCTACTCTCTTATCTTATGGTTCAGCAACATAAATGTTAAGATATATATTTTATATAAAATGTACAACACACCAAGATTAAAAACAATTCACATAGAGTCTAGATTCATGCAAAAGTAAAACAAAAAGACATTAAAAAGAAGGAAATGTTTGAAATGTAGCTCCAATGTAATCCTGATCACTCAAATGTGAAACTAAGTGTACATACTCGCATTTAAATTCATGCATCCACTATAAATCTGTGAGTCTGCAGATCTACATGTTGGCCTATAAATGCAACAATATTCAATTCACTGACAATCCATCCGAGACACAAGCTGGAACTTTATTTTCTACATGGTCTGTACCTAAATACTATTCTGACTGTGCAGCCAAAGTCTCCCAAAGTTGCTTCTTAAGTAGCTGACCTGGTAACTGTTTCTGAAAATCCTTCCGCTTCTGGATTTTGGATTTCACAGAGACCATAATACAGAGAAAGGACCGGGCCTTGCACTTCCTTTTCCTGGATTCTGAGTGTGTCATCGCTGATTTACAGATATATGCTGCATCACTTCTTTCACACCACTTTCCTAAGAAACTGGTTACTGTGTTGCCCTTTTTAAAACGTAGGTAAACATAACGTAGTAAATGTTGATGTTGATATCGAACACATACAATTATACACAATAATGCTGGATTACATGCTGCAGGTACACTCTAATTCTAATCTTATTTTAGCTTGTGAGGTAAATAATGATATTCAATATCGATTCAGGATTCTATACATTTAAACCTTAAAGAACCAAATGCTATTCATGGTCTGCATTTTTCCACCAATAGCCATTGAAAGTATTTACTTAATTACCTCTCTATATGGTAGTTTTCACTGTAGCTTAAGTGAAAAGTAAAATTGTGACTTGGTGTTTTAATTCCATATGCAAATGCACACATTAGATGTAAATTGTTATGTTTAGTGCAAAGATTGTTAAGTCAGTGTTGAACAATTAAATAACTTAGATTAATTATATAAATGCAGACTTAACACATACACTTTATGTGCTAATTCAGTTATTACATATAAAGTTAAGGTGAATGTCTACATAATCATAATGTGTTTTTCAAGTCATTTAACATTTAGGGAATTTAGCAGACTCTTTTGTCCAAAGTGACTTACAGTAATTCATATATACATTCATATACTGATGGCGGTGGCTACCACCCAAGGTGCTGACCAGCACATCAGGAGTAGTTTGGGGTTCAGTATCTTGCCCAAGGAAACTTCGACATGCAGAGCAGGGGAATCGAACCAGCGACTTTAAGACAACAAGACATTGGCTCTACCCCTGAGCCACAGCCAACCCAAACCTAATGCAATCGAAATGTGTTTGTTCTGTCTCCTGTAAAAACATCCCACAGCTGGTTATTTAATAACACTGACTCAACAGAGACCCTTTAAATTTAACTTATGTAAAAGAATTAGATGGGAGAATTAATGTTACTAAAATACCTACAATCACTGTAGCAGAATGATTTTTTGAGTGGAGAGTGTGACGAATGGCGTACAGCGCCACTAACAATGAAAACTGCTACGTAGAGGGGTAATTATGTTAACACACGTACATAAAATTCACATAGGAACTGGTATTTTGACAACACTGTCATGATTACAAATTCAAGGTTTCTGTTCAGTATAATGTCACATGTAATGTTACAGGAGCTAACTAGCTAGCAGCAGTTAGTATTGGTTACTTTAGCAACAAGTAAAGTAAGTAAAGACAGAAAGTCACCGGGAGTAGAGGCAGAGCAGCTTGAGGACATCAGAGGGAAAGCTTCTCACCGTAAAATATGATCCAGTTTCACCAACATGTATTGTATTGTGCGACATAATGCCACAAAGCATACCGCACTTTGCCAGGATGATTGTACCCACCCACCCAGGTTACATAACACAAATACAAGCAATTTGCATGGAGCACGGAGTGGGACTGACTGCGACACTGTTCTTCCTTATACAAGACGCCGCACCATCAAGATGACTCTGAAGCTTCTATGTTAAGGTGAATAAAAATCCGAATGCTGCTTTAAAGACCATAAATAGCGTCCAAAACGGGGCCTCATCTGATTGAACATTTAGAGAATATTTGGACCTTTAGGGTTCAAGTGTGTAGACTCCTGAGTGGATATGTAGCAGTGTTATTTTCCTCACCAGCTTACGTAAGTTTTACACTCTTCTTTCACGTGAGAGAATGCGTACCTCTCTCTGCTCTTCCACAGTGACCTCAGATATTTTGAAGCAGCGCTGCCTCTGTAACGAAAGGCCTGCTGCAGGTCAATGGGACACTGTCTCGCCTCCCCTCTCTGTGGCAAAGTGCTCCGACCTTTCCAGAAGCTGGCGAGGAATCTTCCATATATTGTTTCGCCACCTCACCACCTTTCCCGGGGGAGCCACCGCCAAATTAGTGGCTCCGCGGTTGCCAAAACCCTGCCCCGGGCAGGCTGAGTCAACCCTCACCTCTGACGCCTTTACGACCGAGGAAGGAAAGAGGAAATATCAAAGACTTCCTTCTCTCTTTCCTCCTGTTTGCGGTCATCATTAGCGCCGCGGTGAGCCATTTAAACGAGAGGCGGCTCCCCTAGTCAGGCGTTCGTTTCACAGCTGAACGAGGTTCGGGGCCGTCTGTGCGCCGCTGCTCGGAGGTGCAGATCATGTTCAGCTTCTTCAATTTCACGCTGAATTAGACAAGCGCTCCGGTTTCAAAGGGGAATGCATCGGCAGGATTTGGAGGGTTGCATTACTGAGTGTTTCCGCGGCCAAGTCAATCAATTCGCACAAACACACACAGACACAGACACAGACACAGACACACACATAGGTGCACTGAATGTAATGCATACAAGAGACCGGTGAGGATGCCCCTTCTGCTGAGTGTACAAACACAGCTCTAAAAATACAGTCGAATGTTGTGGCGGGTTGCATGTATTGACTGCCATGATGTGTTGTCAACAGGGCACGCATGATGCTGTTGTTGTAACATATCTGTCACCCTCACTCCGTTCCTGCTGTCTGTCCAGCAGCAGCCTCTTGGCAGGTGATTCCTCCACTGTGCTGTTCAGGACACCGCGAGCCTCTCAGATGTCTGCTTTAAGTTCAATCAGCCTTTTCCCCGCCGGCCTGAAGAGGAAAAGGGGCTTCTCTTTCCATTGCTTGTGCTGACATTGTGCGGATTTCGAATGGGAGGCAGATAACTTTTTTTTTTCAAAGGAGTCTGTGGGCACCCCGCGGGGTAAAGCTCCTCTCTCCGTTTCATTCTATCCGCCCCCACCCTTCTCCTCACACCCCCAGCCGCGTTTGTTTGTTTGCCTGTGCGATCAGCTGCAAGTGTGTGTCCTCATTCTGCCCTGTGCAGATGACAACTATTGTCAGCATCATATTGCTGCGTGGATGTGAATCGGGGGATTTCTCAGATCACACAAACTGAGTAAGACACGGAAGCCTGCAGCATACAGTGTGTTACTGGTGGAAAACTGTGACTGTGATATACATCTGCACTGGGAGAAGAGGGAAACAGCCCAGCCATGTGACTTAAAAACAGTGAATCTGAAAAAAGTGAGACAGGAAGACATCCCAATACGTCCTTTGCCTTTACCACTTGTCATCTGGGTAGGGTGTCCTGATTCTTGTTGGGCTAGAGGGGTAGAGTGAAGTAGCTGCTTGGCCCTCTGAACAGAGGATTGTCAATGGCACACTTTGGCTCAATCCCGTTTCCATTGTTTACCCATATCCCTCATTCTCGGGGGCCCCGTTGCCACTGAGAACAGAGTTACGAGGGCTGGTTGAAATCTCAAAATTGGACAACCCTTCAAGACCATCACATGTCAGCAGTTGTCACCGTTGGTGTTTATGTAAACAGACGCCACTGGACATTTTCAATATGCTGTCTTCAGCTGCAGTGATTTCTCTTGTGTCACTGTGACAATCCTTTTTGATTGTACTGCTTTATTCTGTACTCTTCCTTCTACTCTGCCAGTCTGCATTGATATTAGAGGAGCGGTGCCAAGTGCAGGAAATTCAATGCAAGACTTGAGTTTAATTTTGGGAGTCATATGTGTTACGACCAGGGCCTAGGGGAAACCCTGGTGCAACATGAATGTGAGACTCCCCTCTTCCTCCAAGCACCACCAGCAGCAAAGCATTTTTCAATAGATTTATTAACAAACATTTTTCACAATCACAATATGCTGGCAGTCTGGAACAGCAGAGGAGAGCCTCCTAGGAACTGGGCGGAGCCGGCCTTTAAACTTGCAGGTCCAAGACAGCAGCCAATCAGCTCCCTCGGGCAACCTGCAACCACTCAAACACACCTGCAATCAATCTCACATACTCTCTCAGGTAAAAAGAGGGTTATTAAAAACAGACAAACATTTATGACCTCTTGGGTCGTAACACCTCCCCCCTTAAAACTGAACATTTCTCCCCTAAAGAAATGTTCATGTTAGTGCAGTCAGGTTTGAGCAATCATAAGTCTGTTCCCCCTTTAAAACCAATCTACATGTAGAAAAAACAATTCTGCACAGGACCAAAGTCAAAGACCAAATTAGTGGGTGCCACTCCCACAAACAAAATGGCCACCACCATGAGGCGAGAACACAAAAGCAAATACAATCCAACTGTGGTAACAAACACACACACCAAAAACAGTAACAGGTGACCAACACAACCGTGGAGTGCAACAGCCACTGCACAAAAGGTGTCACTGTGTAGCCACTGCTACACACAAATGTTGCCAGCTTACACCTAAGCTGCAACCACAAGTGACCCAACAAATGTGAACTGCCACTACCACACCCAAAATGGACACCTCGTGATCTCAAAACCGCACGTTACTATTTAATGGAGTGCAACAGACAGAGACAGAGTGACCTGACAAACTGGGAAGACACACCCACCACTCACGATCTGGGGAGCGATGCCATCCCAATCACACTAATTAATACACTAAAGCAGCAACACCTACGTGACCAAACCAAAAGTGGACTGCAACAACCACACACAAAAGCATCACACTGTAGTCACCACTACACAAATGTTGCCAGCTTACTCTTAAGCTGCAACCGAAAGTGATCCAACAAAAGTGGAGTCCAGTTCCACAACCAAAAGGTCACACAAAGTTACCGCACACAAGTATTAATCAGGGTCACACATCACAACGTGACCAACACAAAGCAACCAACACAAAGCAGCCATCTCACACAAAACTCTGTTGCTGTGCAAAGTATAACCCAAAGGAAACAAACTGCAGAGACACCCCAACTACCTGCCTACAAAAGGTGGCTAACTCACCTAGCTAGTCTTCAGTGGCTTGCCGAGCTCGAGGCGGCTTTAAACGCTGAACTCAGTGCATAACCGAAGACCAGGAATCTAGCCAACTGTCAAGCACTGAAGCGTACCCCCACTCAGGATTACCACCAAAAATAAGAAAGGCAAAATAACAAACATGGCAAATCCTTGAAAATGCCCGGCAGCTTTCTGGTTAGGGTGCTCAGACGGACACGAAACATGCAGCAACAACTTAACAAAAGAGATGACCACTACACTTAACTAAAGGCCACTTACACAAACACAAACTAAACAACATCTACCTCAACTCATGGACATTCAGATCCCGGACGAGCCCCCAATTGTTACGACCAGGGCCTAGGGGAAACCCTGGTGCAACATGAATGTGAGACTCCCCTCTTCCTCCAAGCACCACCAGCAGCAAAGCATTTTTCAATAGATTTATTAACAAACATTTTTCACAATCACAATATGCTGGCAGTCTGGAACAGCAGAGGAGAGCCTCCTAGGAACTGGGCGGAGCCGGCCTTTAAACTTGCAGGTCCAAGACAGCAGCCAATCAGCTCCCTCGGGCAACCTGCAACCACTCAAACACACCTGCAATCAATCTCACATACTCTCTCAGGTAAAAAGAGGGTTATTAAAAACAGACAAACATTTATGACCTCTTGGGTCGTAACACCTCCCCTTAAAACTGAACATTTCTCCCCTAAAGAAATGTTCATGTTAGTGCAGTCAGGTTTGAGCAATCATAAGTCTGTTCCCCCTTTAAAACCAATCTACATAAAAAACACTTCTGCACAGGACCAAAGTCAAAGACCAAATTAGTGGGTGCCACTCCCACAAACAAAATGGCCACCACCATGAGGCAAGAACACAAAAGCAAATACAATCCAACTGTGGTAACAAACACACACACCAAAAACAGCAACAGGTGACCAACACAACCGTGGAGTGCAACAGCCACTGCACAAAAGGTGTCACTGTGTAGCCACTGCTACACACAAATGTTGCCAGCTTACACCTAAGCTGCAACCACAAGTGACCCAACAAATGTGAACTGCCACTACCACACCCAAAATGGACACCTCGTGATCTCAAAACCGCACGTTACTATTTAATGGAGTGCAACAGACAGAGACAGAGTGACCGGACAAACTGGGAAGACACACCCACCACTCACGATCTGGGGAGCGATGCCATCCCAATCACACTAATAAATACACTAAAGCAGCAACACCTACGTGACCAAACCAAAAGTGGACTGCAACAACCACACACAAAGGCATCACACTGTAGTCACCACTACACAAATGTTGCCAGCTTACTCTTAAGCTGCAACCGAAAGTGATCCAACAAAAGTGGAGTCCAGTTCCACAACCAAAAGGTCACACAAAGTTACCGCACACAAGTATTAATCAGGGTCACACATCACAACGTGACCAACACAAAGCAACCAACACAAAGCAGCCATCTCACACAAAACTCTGTTGCTGTGCAAAGTATAACCCAAAGGAAACAAACTGCAGAGACACCCCAAATTGTTACGACCAGGGGCCTAGGGGAAACCCTGGCGCAACAAGAGTGTGAGACTCCCCTCTTCCCATCCTCAAAGCACCAGCAGCAAAGAACATTTTTAACAAAGTTTTATTCAAAAACAACACAATCACACATGCTGGCAGTCTGGGACAGCAGAGGAGAGCCTCCTAGGAACTGGGCGGAGCCGGCCTTTAAACTTGCAGGTCCAAGACAGCAGCCAATCAGCTCCCTCGGGCAACCTGCAACCACTCAAACACACCTGCAATCAATCTCACATACTCTCTCAGGTAAAAAGAGGGTTATTAAAAACAGACAAACATTTATGACCTCTTGGGTCGTAACATATGCCATCGGATGGGGTAACGCAATGTTGAATTAGGTCAAGTTGCAGGACTGTCATGCACAAATCAGCAACAACAGAGTAACTTTAGCTAGCTTGCTAGTTAGCTACCAAGACACCAGCAGACTAGTAGCGAGTGTTATACGCTTGTTGCAACTAAAAAGGCAGACTGGCAGGGCGTAAGCACGGCCTGCGTATGTTAGCCTATTAAGTATTGTTGACGTGAGGGTCCAGTTAAAGAAGCAGTGTTCTTTTTTCTTTTTTACTTTTTCAAAAATAGGACCCAAATGCAGAAAAACAGGCGGGCAGGTAGCATAACAAAGGTGGAGCACAGCAACACAGGAGGGAAACAGAACACTGGGAACACAGGCGAGTAAGATGTGGAAGTAGAAGCTAACGCAAAACAGAAATGACTGCAAATAAAACAAGCAATCACCAATCCAAAAAAAGGGGTACAAATTAGAAATGGCAGCCACGCTCTCAGAACAGAGAACAGCTCTGCTTCACCTCACATGAGCTTCGGCTCCATCATACATGCCAGGCTCACTTTGCGGTTTCTATCTTTAATCTCACACAGTTTACACAGAAAGAAGATGGAAAGGGGTTACAGAAAGGAGATATATAAATATGTTTTACCATGACTTATTTAGATTATGGTCATTTCTGAAGGGAAACCCCACTCAATCCATCCAGAAGCGGAGCTCCTTTGCACTGTCTACAGTGTACTGTACATACAGTCATGGGCTGATGCATCCACCAGGACAAACAGATGCAAGCGCACATCTGAAAGTCATTAATAACATTCACCTTTTAGCAAGGTGAGGGACCATATACAGTATCGCACAAAAGTGAGTACACGCCTCACATTTCTGCAAATATTTTATTACATCTTTTCATGGGACAACACTCACTACTTTACAAGTAGTGAGTGTTGTACAGCTTGTAAAACATTGTAAATTTACTGTCCCCTCAAAATAACTCAACACACAGCCATTAATGTCTATGAAAATGTCCAAATTGGGACCAATTAGGCATTTTCCCTCCCCGGTGTCATGTGACTCATTAGTGTTACATGGTCTCAGGTGTGAATGGGGAGCAGGCATGTTAAATTTGGTGTTATCGCTCTCACACTCTCATACTGGTCACTGGAAGTTCAACATGGCACCTCATGGAAAGGAACTCTCTGAAGATCTGAAAAAAAGAATTGTTGCTCCACATAAAGATGGCCTAGGCTATAAGAAGATTGCAAACACCCTGAAACTGAGCTGAAGCACGGTGGCCAAGACCATACAGCGGTTTATGAGGACAGGTTCCACTCAGAGCAGACCTCGCCATGGTCAACCAAAGAAGTTGAGTGCACGTACTCAGCGTCATATCCAGAGGTTGTCTTTGGAAAGTAGATGTATGAGTGCTGCTAGCATTGCTGCAGAGGTTGAAGGGGTGGGAGGGTCAGCCTGTCAGTGCTCAGACCATACTAGGGGCAGTTCTGGGGGGGGGGGACAGGGACCAGTGCCCCCGAAACTCTGAGTCCGGACCCCCCCTGTGGCCCCACCGACAGGGAGTCTGCATCAGTAATACAATGACAGATTCTTGCAGTAATTTTGTACTGAAGGGAAAGGGGGAAGAGAGGGAAGTGTCTCAGCAGTTTGCTACCCAATCAAAATTGTTGAAATTGTTAACACTGTTTTAAGTCCCATTTATCCCGTGTCTGAATGAGGGATTTGACTTTTTCCCGGATTGTATGTGCCCCCTAACAAAAAAAGTCGGCCCCAACCTGGCCCCCCTAGTAAAACCGGTCTAGAACCGCCACTGGACCATACGCCGCACACTGCATCAAATTGGTCTGCATGGCTGTCGTCCCAGAAGGAAGCCTCTTCTAAAGATGATGCACAAGAAAACCCGCAAACAGTTTGCTGAAGACAAGCAGACTAAGGACATGGATTACTGGAACCATGTCCTGTGGTCTGATGAGACGAAGATAAACTTATTTGGTTCAGATGGTGTTGAGCATCTGTGGGGCATCCTCAAACGGAAGCTCTGTGATGTCGTCACAGAGGAGTGGAAGAGGAATCCAGTGGCAACCTGTGACGCTCTGGTGAAGTCCATGCCCAAGAGGGTTAAGGCAGTGCCGGAAAATACTGGTGGCCACACAAAATATTGACACTTTGGGCACAATTTGGACATTTTTACTTAGGGGTGTACTCACTTCTGTTGCCAGCGGTTTAGACATTAATGGCTGTGTGTTGAGTTTTTTTTGAGGGGACCGCAAATTTACACTGTTATACAAGCTGTACACTGACTACTTTACATTGTAATAAAGTGTCATTTCTTCAGTGTTGTCCCATGAAAAGATATAACACTTTTGCAGAAATGTGAGGGGTGTACTCAGTTTTGTGATACTGTATGTATGTTTGTACATGTATATAAACAATAGTATGTTTTATTGAATACAAATAGATTGAAACAAATTAATTTAAAAACAGCTGTTCTAAAGCTTTCAGTCAAATCAGATCTTCCTCAGCAGTTGTCATGGAGATCAGATGGTTTCCTGAGGCTCCAGCGCCTGCAACTGAATGGACTTCAACTATTGTTTCCAAGGTCAATAATGAACCTTTAGCTTGAGAACACTGAAAGGGGCACATTCTGTAACATATGCAATAATTATTCTGAAGCATCTAGAGTAATAATTCATACAATACGACTGACACAATAAACAAAATCCCTTGGATTTGATGCCAAAGACAAAGACAGGAAAGCTGCTTGGCTTCTGATTGTTATTTCATGAGTACACATTCTATACATACACCAAAATATTACATTAATTGACAACAGTAATACAAAAGCAAATTTTTTCCTGGATCTGTCGCATCTAATATTTTCCCACAGTCATGTGAGTATTTGTTGAGGCATGTTTGGGTTTTTCTGGTCGTGAGCTCGCTCCCAGATGAGCGGCTCTCAAAACATCAGGCCCCTGCATTATTAATATTTATCATTCACACATCCTGCCATGAATTATTCCCCTGAATGGAATGAGATTTTGTCACTGGCTGAAAAAATGAGATGTTGTTTATTTATAAAAACAGGGGCGCCACTGTGGGGGACATTATTTGTGCGTCACCCGCTCCGGGCTTGACCCTTGACTCAGATGACGATTTCATCAACTGTATAGTAAGCAAATATGCTCGGTGTCAGCAGGCAGCAGACTGTACAATGGATCTCTGCATCCCTATCTGCGCAGAAATAACTTTGCTGGCATATGATATAAAACGGGTCATGTAGAAAGACCCGCGGCATCTTAAGCAGCTCATTAAATTTCATTTTCACTATTGATGGAATTCTTAATTAGATGTGCTTTATTGCCTGTGAGACAAGGAACATTTGTGTTTACCCACTATCCCTGTCTACATCCACTCCCGCAGCAGGAAGGCTGCCAACCTGCCCCGCAGCTCCTGGTTCCCCACTTAAGTTCCTAATGAGCACGATTACAACAGCTTTGTAGAATTCAATCACAATGTAATTTTTTCACATTTGTGCACTTCACTGAGAAACGTACCTCCACAGAGAGTGTTAGCAGGGACTGTGATGAACAATGACTGAAGGCACTAGTGTGCCTTGTATCACACCAGATATTTATGCCCCCCTCAGGATATTTTGGATATCACTCTAGTGATTCTCTGACTTTATCATGAGTCAAAATGTGTCCAATATATTGTTTTATGACCAAATGCCTGGTAAAGTACATGTTAGAATGGACATATTAAAATAAGGTGAACATGGTAAACATACTTGCTGAATATCAGCATGTTAGCATGCTCAAAGCACTGCTGTGGGCAAGCAGCAGGCCTTAGACAGCTGCTGGCATGGCTGTGGATTCCTGTTACGATCCACATCTGGGTTTCCATGTTGGAATGATGAAATATCACGAAGTAAATTTACTCAAGTAGTGCACTTAAGTACAATTTAGAGGAACTTACTCGAGTATTTCCATTTTTTTATACCTCAACTCCCCTACAATTTGGAGGCATGTGTTGTACTTTTTATTAATACTCTTATTTAATAACTGTAGTTGTGAGTTACTTTGAAGAGTGCTTGATGCTCCAAAACAAAAGTAACACATTTTTAGATTAATTCATTTTGAAACGACAGAGAATAGTTTGATTCGATAATCTGGTGAACCATAGTATATAGATACATGTAACTGTGCATATGATTTGTTTTTACTTGTACTTTTAATATTCCAGTCCATTTATCGTCAGAAAATTATACTGGATACTATTACTATTACTAGTTGATATTACTAGTAATACAGTATAGTACCATTCATATCAGCTTAACTGTTACTCAATCTTACGTGGCTTTCACATTTACTGAAGTAATATTTTAATACAATATCTTTTGGGTACTTTTTACAACACAGCTGTAAAAAATGCAAGGTTGTGAGAAACCCCCTTTGGCTTGTGTACTTAGCTGCTTGGCCTTTTTATGTTGCTCTTTTGTTAAATACATAGAGAGGCCCCTACAATGGGGCATCACACCTTGGCCAGAATGTACAGACTTTTAAACTTTAAACATCAGATATGATAACTTACTGTAGTGGAAGAAGTAGTTTTTAATAATTGTACTACATATAACTGCAGCCAGTCAACTAAAGTAAGAAATGACCTTTTATAAATTCTCTTAAGGAATTTCTTATACATCATCACTCTGCAGTTCTAAATGTCAGTAAATCATCAATAAGGAGTTATGGGTTTCTACCGTTCTATTAAGCTACCAAGATAAATTTTAGTTTGAATGTTCTGCGCCTTTCAAGGGCTCATATAGTTCACTGAAGGGTTCCTCAATATATTTGCCTGAGGAGACTCAGGACTTTTCAAAGCCTGGAAACCCAAAAGTTTTCAAAAGCATCAATTGTCATTAGATTCATTATAAACCTTATTACTGTATGTAATACAAGGATATAAAACTTGTACAAGTTACACAAATCTGATGCAACGGTTAAGGAAGTCTTCATCATCTGCGATGAGTGTGACTAACCGTGACCTGCCCACACACCACTGTTACACAGGACCATTACAGGCTCTTCAAGCTTTGGTTTGACACCGAGGTGACATTTTCCATTTTCAGGCTCACCTAAACATGCTCTGTTTCTCATAGTGTTTGTTCGGTGGCAGACGCATGGCACAGACCTGAACTGTTGACCCCCAACCCACAGGTCTCAGACGCATTGTGTGGGGAGTTGCCGGGTCGCGACCCGACATGACACAGGATGACACAGGTGACGAGTCTATAGGGGTGCGGGGTGAAGGACGGTGACATCATTTGCACCCAGCCCAGAGGGAGGATGTGAGATAGATAACCAGAATCTTGTTTGTTTTCAGTTAAGGGGAAGTGGATGAGTTGGAGAACTGGAGATAAGGAAAACAATACATCATCTGCTGATTTCGTATTCTTCAATTAGGTCACTGAATGTATATGAAACTGACACCTGCGAGGCAGAGAAGTTTTATTAAAAATTTCACATTAATACATGGATTAATGAGATGACGTTTTTGTACCTCAGAGTAAGAAAAGTTTATTAACGGTGAAATCTGATGAGCTATTTCACAGGACTGTGGTACTTCTGGCCCAAAACCTTGCTGACGTCCCAGGCGGTTCCAGATGTTTCGCCCTGGTTTGTTTATTGTGGGTGGTCTGCACATAAGGCCACAACTTTCTCATGATTTCTGTCCTCTTCCCCCTGTTGCCATTGCATGTTCAATCGAAACGTTCCCTGGACCTTTAACCGTACACCCGTGTTGGGCAGACCACATGATATATGGGAGTTTACATGGCCTGTAGGGGCCTGTGTGCCGAAGGTCGTCGGTGACCGTCTGTGGCCCTGTTTTTCACAGTGTGTCCCGCATTCGTTGGCACTAATTTGCCCTTGTCGTCAGCTTTTTCGGCAAAATGAGCATGTTGGAAAGGTGAAGTGAGAGAAATTACTCTGATTGGCTGTTCAGCTAAGCGAATAGCCAAGAGAAACGAGGAAAGAAAAGGAAAGCTCCTTGAGCCTGACGCTGTACTGACTCTTCATCAGCGCCATGTGCAACTTTTTATCAGGCATATTCTTGATTAGTCTTGGCTTTATTGGCGAGAGCGGCATGAAAAAACTATTTATCTGCAATCATGAGTCTTTGGGGTTCCCTTTTGGAAAACCAAATACAGACTAACACCACCCGCTGGTATGGAGGGATATTTCCTCTCAAGCAGGAACTGAATGTACGAGCGAGTTGGCCGTCAGCTGTAGTCCAGAGACGCTAGAAGTCAGTCACAGTTGGTGGTGCTTAGAGACCGTCTATATACTGATGGAGAATTTGCTAAATGTTTTGCGTTACAGTCAACGGAAAACCAGAACAGCAGCATACGATAGGTCAAAGCAGGTACAGAAATTACACAGTCAAGGAGATGAGGAGGAAGAGAAAATCCCCAGGGTCCCTTATAAAATCATTCAGTTTTATAAGATATTGAGTTACGAGAAACTTAATAAACTGTGTGAAATGCTGACAAATACTTAATTTTTTCGGCCTTCACGTGATTTCGGCACACGCTATAGACCCGCATTAAGTTCTTTCTTATTTTTGTGTATAAAACATTGTATCCGTTCGTCCTAGCGATGTACATCGGGACGCTCACTTGTGCACATGAGCGCAGTATCTCTCCCCCTCAGCCTCCCTACTTACCGTATCAATACTGTTGTCCTTTCAGTTTGTTAAAGCGCAGATTTTTTTGGGACACAGGCGACGCGACATTCGACCTGTGTTCCAAAAATCACTCCTTTTTTATACATAGAGTGTCCTAGTGTGTATCTGACATTTCCTTCCATGTCTGCTAAGTGAGGACCAACGCGTCATCTTGTCAGATAAAGCCATTGTTGATTAAAGCCTATCAAACTGGAGCAGAGAAGAAGGTCAGGTTTGATGAACACTAACTGTCCTGTACAGTATCTGTTTAAATGTTTTGTTTTGTTAGTGTTAGGATTTGTTGTTTTTGTTCTGTTCCTGTATGCTGCTGATATAATATAATGTTTATCCGACATACTGTCTCTGCAGGGTCACAGTCATTTCTGTTCAACTGCTGTTGAGCTTACAAATGTTCCGAACAAGGGGAATATTTCCTTTAATATCGATTGAATTGTCTTCAATAAGACGTGATATGATTAGGACACACATCATTACAATGTTTTTCTTACTTCATCAACATGTTTTATGCGCACTGTTGCACTTTGCTTTTTCTTCCTTTGCTTTTTCGGACTTTTTTTTTGCTGTACATCTCCCTGTCACCTTTGGCAAACCTTACCCAAAAGTTTTTTAATGGAGCAAGGCTTCTTTTGAGGGCGCTGACTAGGCACAGAAGCCTTTTTTCGGAAAACATCACTTTTGCGTCTCTTTTAATATCTGTCAAGGCGTGTCACTCGGTTGGAAACTTGGGCAGAGAATGCATCGCCTAAAAAAAATTCCTTGGGTGGTGCAGTTCACATCACGTAGCCGAACATGAGCATAATGAGAAAGTCCACTCGTTAGTTTCCCAGACTTTTTTCAGAAGGCTACAGCTGAAGTCAAACCACGGCTACGTGCGGGCAGACGTACGGTTTGTGTGTCACAGCCCCAGAGAGTCTCTGAGGGGAAAAGGTAGAGACACCTTGTCCACCCTGGGACAATAGGGGAAAAAAACTGTGTCACGTCATGGCACACAACCATTCTTAGTGTATCAGAACACAGAAGCAGACAGGTCAGTGACTTAGTCCACATATAATTACTTTGGCCTGCTACATGCTGGGCCTGACTGGTGTCCCTGCAGTGAGCTGGCACCAGCTTCTAAGGAGAAACCCCTCTGTGTTGATACGATCATAAACACTGATTAAGTCTCTTATCATAAGCACACGAAAAAAAGTTTGTTTCGCCGCTTCAAGGAACAATAAAATGCGTGGGCTGCTACACAGGAAGTTCACATTTGTGGAGGTGTGAGAGACTGCGACTGCATCACAAGTGTACTTTTGCTGACAAATGACACGTAGGGGCACAAAGAAAAGTTGTATTCCAAAAGCGACACAAAAAGAAAGAAAAATGGCTCAATTACATCACTGGAAGTCCTAAATATAGACATCCTGATAAATAGCTAGAGAGAGAGTCAGACGAGGGGGTTGTGCTAAGTGTCTGTGTGGTAAGAATGGAGCTAAAACCAGGAGGCATTTAACTTTGCATAGCATAAAGACTGGAATTAGGGAAAACAGCTACCCTAAACAATCTTCCTACCAGCAGCAATTAAGCTTACTTGCTAGTTGGCACAATGATAATCAACTTAGTTTTGAGTTATAACAATTACTTTTTAGCACTCATCAGTGATGTTTTGAAAAGACAGTCAGTGGGTAACACCAATTCAGGGAGACATCAATGTGTGTACCGCATTTCATGACAATCCATTATAAGGTTGTCAAGACATTTCACTCAAAACCACACAGTTGCACCAAACAAAAATCACACAAGACATTTTAAAATTTCCTTAAATGTCAGAAGTATTCCTTTCAAATAGCTTATATTAACTTCCATTAGCAGGCGCGACAGTGGGGGTGGTATTATTTTCACCTTGTGAGTCTGTCTGCGTGAGCCTGTGTTTCATCATGACAGAATGTGGTCCAGGGGGAACCTATTATAACAGGAACTAACACAGAGGCAGCTTTGACTATTTTGTCTATTTGTGTCTTTATTTGTCACAAACATGCAAGATGCAGTTATAAAAATGTGCAGTTTTGTGGCTGAAATCAAAAGTCAGGCAGATTTCCAAGATGGCTGTGGTCCAAGCAAGACTTTAATGACAGCCACCCATGGGTGCAGATCCCGGGGGGGATGGTGGGGACATGTCCCCCCCAATTTCTGAAAAACATGAATCGTCCCCCCCAATAAAAAGGGGCTCTGGTGATTTAAGTAAAGTAAGCAGTGATACATGCTGTTGGCTGTGTAGGACAAATAAACAAGAAAGTTAAGCACAATAAATGATTCCCTGTGCAGTACTTTTTGAATGATATGGCGAGCTTCTACGAAGTTGTGATTTATGGTGGCATGGCATGAGTTTCATACAGGCAAAAAAAAATCCCCAATCCTAACATCGGATCTGCACCCCTGCAGCCACCATTTAATGTTTGTTTGGAAGCGGTTGTATTTCGGCCTCCTTACTCTTATAGAATGTATCCTTTTGGGAAAATACACATGGGATAACAACACACCTTAAAGGACCTGTATCACAAACATTCCTATCAGGTCACTCTCAGCATCTACACGTGATGATGGATATGTCCTCTTATCTGAGGGAAGAGCCCGCTCGCCGAGCTGATTGCTGCAGCTCAGAGTCAACACCTGCTGTCACGTGAGCCCCCGAATACGTCGACCTCGCGTCTGTGTCGCGCACTTTTCCAAGCAAAGGAATGTGTGTGTGTGTGTGTGTGTGTGTGTGTGTGTGTGTGTGTGTGTGTGTGTGTGTGTGTGTAGGGTTTGATGAGAAATGGTCCCCCAGACATCCTCTGTGTCTGTCTCCGTGAACACTCTCCTGCATTGCCTGGCTCTTATTCAGGCTCCTAACAAGCAGGAAGGGGAAGCTGAGCTGTCGATTGTTTGTAGGAGGCAAACACTGATCAGAATTACCCCTCCTCTAATAACAAACGATGTTACGAGCATAGAAATATGTGACGAATGGCACAGCTATAATAAGTATGTGAAAATATCACATAGAGCTTTGTTTTATTCAATGTTATCCCATTCTTCTATTTAGTCACCACCACCCAATCAATTTCATCATTAACTTGTCTGCTCTGTGTTTTTTCTCAGGTCAGGATAAGGAATGTGACAGTGTCAGCCAGCTTTGATGATCTGAGACGAGGAGAGAGGGAATACTGATTTATTTTTCCAGCTGAAGACCGCAGGACGCTGGTCCACCCTGGAGAACACTGACCCTCACCAGAAGCGTGGACCTCTGCTCTGTCAAGAATGAACCGATCAGAAAAACAACTTGCATACTTCTGGTTTTAGCGAGAGCCTTAAAGCTGCTCATGTCAACATTTTTACATGAACAATGGGACAGGTGACTGTGAAAGGAAGGCAGATGTGGAAAACCTTGAGAGAACTATAAGCTAACTCTCCTCAGCTCTCATTAGCTTCTTTCAGCTGTTTGTTTTGGTTTCACAGGAAGCACCATTACAGTTTTGGTTCAGACTCACTGCTATCGCGCAGACATTTTGACATCAACAACTTCTCTTTTCTGTTCAAGTTTTTCTGTAAGCCATGACAGTGAGCCAACATGCTTTAACCCGAAGTACCTTGAACTAAGCCATCATTCATTTCATTTTTTTTTTTCATAGAACAGTGCTCTTTCCTACTGCAACAATTCGTCTGTATAAAAATCTATCTGGCGAACATCATGGAGCATTTAGCTGCTAAACACCCAATTATTTAAACCAAAATAGAGCTACAGTAGAGGGAGTGTGGATAAGAACCTACACTCATTGGCTGATCAGAAATACAACTGAAAATTGAGTGAGTAATAAAAATAATTTTCTAAAAAAATGTCCTTCGGATCTTACCTTGCGAGGCAGCTGGATTCGCAAGATCTCGCGAATCCATCTAGCCAGACTTCAGGCGATGCACTGTGGCCGAACACGAAGGCATCGAACCAATCAGTGTCCTGTGAGGAGCTACCAGAAGGTACGGGCATGGTTTAGGCATGGCGACCAGCAAGAAAAGTGTGCTTTTGTTTGAAATCGACTATCACACTTAACGTAGATTGCTACAACATAAGTTACAATAGACATGAAGTGTATGTTGCAAGAAGCTTTTGCCAATGGGAAAGATGCTTTCAATCTCCTTTCAACTGGCTTTGGTGAGAGTGAGTTAAGTTAGCGAGGTGGTTCCTCCAATCACCTTCCAAATATTTTTTGAAAGCGTCTGCCATTATTGCAGATGATTCCGCATAACGAAACATCTTGTGCATCAGGTTACTTTGGATCCACTAGCTGATGAATTATTCTCATTAAAGCTTTACATTACTCTGAGCGTGTTGGTTGACTCATCTTACTAAAGAAATTTGGAAAATTTTTTCCATTAAGCATTTGAACCCGACTGCCTCCTTGTTGCTGCGGATGAATCAGAGGAGATGGTGTTTTTAACCAGTGAGGATGTGCTGCTCAGTTTATTCAGAAAAACCCTTTTCCATAACCTGCAGTTGCCCTCTGACAATATGTGACCTTAACTGCAGTTCTGAGAGCTTCTCTACCCACACATTTCTTCAATATGTGTGTGTGTGTGTGTGTGTGTGTCAGTGTGAATAATTCCTGCAGCACCTGCTGAATGGACACCCAGCCGCTCTGTGTCATTAAAAGGGAAACCCATGGCGCTGCCTTAAATAAGCACAGATCAATTCTCCCCAATGCCGCACGCACACAGTTGTGTCATAATACATGCTGCTGTACACGCTCATATACAAGAAAGCAAAGTCTTGACAGCACACATCATACAGCAGCCTCTGCTCCCCACACGCCGAGCAGCTCCCTGGTGTTTTCCGCAGCCTCAATGAAACTGTCAGGTTATAGCCTCCACCACACATGCACGTCCCTCCTACATCGCTTTAATAAGTAAAAATGTAGCGTTCTCCTTTGTCTTGCCCGGGGGCGTGTTGCTTCTTCACATACATGTGAGGTGTATATTTAGAATAGTTAGGACGTAACAGTGGGTGTTGCGTGGGTGGATGTGTTGCACTGAAACCAATGATCCATGCTCGGCAAAAACAACCACACATGAAGGGGGCTCGGATGTGTCAGCACAGACAACTTCACAGAGAATCATTAACATGCACACACACACACACACACACACACACACACACACACACACACACACACACACACACACAGACACACGACACACACACACACTGAAGTAGCGTATAAGGGATAAACCCCAGATGCACCAGCTCTACTCTCACCCGTCCCCGCAGAGGAAACCCCAGCATCCAGACACAGCTCTGCGTGATGCTGCAACGATGTATTATTCACTATTTTTAAACATGGATTCTCCTTTTCACTCCATTTACACCATTTCGTGGCATTCAGGGACCTTCAGAGCAAATATCAAGCAGAGCACGTGGAGAGACGCGATGTTTGCAAGCAGCGAAAAAAAAACCCCAGCTCACAGCGCAGGTTGAACACTTTGCCCCAATTGAATCGCACGTGTGCTATTTTAGTTCCTCTACCGGAGTGTTTTTCATTTGTTCCTTTTTGGGAACAAGTCTTAGGTGAGAGATCACTCAGCGGGGGAAGCCCTCCTCTCTCTCTCCAGCTCATCAGCATGCATCCTTTAATCACTCGCACATCAGTATTCACCTCCCACAGGCTATGAATTATTCAACTCTCCGATTGCCACATGAGAACGGCGAGAGAATACACGAGAAAAGCCTGTTCCCTGTCTTTACTCTTCTTCTCACTCCTCCTCCTACTCCTCCTCCACTTCTCCCTCTTCCCTCCGGCTCCCTTCCTCACGCGCCATTGTCGCTCTGGCACAGGGAGATCAAAGATGGCGGGAAATCAGCTGCCTCCAATAAGTATGCATTTTCTACCCTGGAGGTGTCTGAATGTAAACACCAAGGCTGGTTTTATGTTGTTCTTCCAAAAATTCATCACTATTAGCAATCAAACCAAACCATGTTTCCAGTTACTGTGAGTAACTCTGCTCATTCAGCACAGGTGATCTGGCAGTGTGAGGAGTTACAGGTCCAGTTTTAGCCTCCTGAACTCTTCACGGTTTCATCAAGGACTCCCCAATATTACCAAACATGACTGATATTTGACATGACTATTTAAAATCAGAATGATTACATCCGTACGTTCCAACCGGACCACACCAGCCAATGAGAGAGCAGCTGACAGTGCTGCCAAGCAACGGTAAACATTGTAGCCCTTGAGGCTAACATTAGCGAGGCGGCTGTGGCTCAGGGGTAGAGGGGTAGCTATTTTAAATATCAAATATCAGTAGAGCCAGCGTCTGGTTATCGGAAGGTTCAATTCCCCTGGTCTGCATGTCAAAGTGTCCTTGAGCAATATACTGAATCCCAAACTGCTCCTGATGTGCTGGTGGGCACCTTGTTTAGGTCTACTTTCCCATGAGCTTATGCCATCTGCAAGGCCATGAAGCCAAGCCCCCTCTGCTGCATGGAGCGGTGTTCACCATTTATTAAAGATGTATTGATATTGAACATGCTGCGCCAAATTCGACACTGCACTGCCTTGGGTCCTCAGCAACAAATCTGTCCAGTGTGAAGTAGATCGGGTGAACAGTTCTCAAGATCCGTGAGTAACAAACAGTCAAACAAGACTGACAGACATTCTCGCTTTATCATTTGATGCAGCGCTTTGTCTCTAATACACGTAATCCCTATGCAGTTCTTTGCTAACGTATCAATCAACCAACCATGGAGCAAAAATATGAGCCGCAAGGACTAGTCCACCTGTTTCTTGACACTAGAACTGATGAGGCATCCAAATCCACAGCAAAGGTTGCTGACCTCTGCTCGGCCCTGCTCCCATGACAGCTATTATGTTTCCCTCCACAGCCCCGGCCAAATGACCTGCGCTGGGCCATTAACAGGTTGCAGCGAAACAGTTAATCTTTAGCCGCTCCCGTTCCTCACCAATACAGGTGTAGCTGCGAAAAAGAGCTTGTGAACAAACAAGATATCGATGCCATTTGCCTGTAATGTTGCTGCAGTATTGAAGCTGTCGTTATCCATAACGATTCTCTCCCAAAACGACCCTGTTTTCTCAGGGTCAGCCATCATGCTCTATATCTTCTTCGCACTGTTTGGACAGGAAGACGGTCGCGAATTGGAATTAAAAATCGATCGAGCGGGTCTGGGTGGCCGCGCAGCTGCGGCTCTCACTTCTCGCAGGTTGTGGTGTCAGGAGTTGCTGTCATACATCCGTGTTAATGCCTGTACCAGTCTGCTGTCATGTCATCTGCCGAGAAGAGAGAAAGATTTTTAAAAAATTTTTTTACTGTTATTCATTCACAACAAAGCAATTATGGGATACAAATGGTGGCCACACTTTGACAGATGGCAAGCCTCTCAGCTGCTTCTATGGTAATCACTCTACAGCTGCAGCAGAAATAACGTGTCACCTCCTCAAACTCATTACTGCAGGGAAGTAGCCATTAATAAAAATGTGGAGGAGGGAGCAGATCTCTGCTGTGGTGGTGGGGATGGTGGTGGTTCTGTAGGCTTCTGATCACAGCCGGGGCTTTGGCAGTGTGAAACCCTGGCACAGAGGGAGGCGCAGCGGGACTCAAGGGATGACTTCCTACCCTGTCATGCGCGCGCCCACACAGCCAATCTGCCACTACTGCTATCTGACTGAGCCTCCCAGGACCCCTCAGTGCAGCTACACCCTTATTTAGACATCCTCCCTTTTCCCCCCACACTCATATCTCTGGACAGAGACAACGGTGCATGATTTAACTATTAGAAATAAATCCAAAATACACAATGAAAAATATTATGAATATAACAATCTACAAAAATCTGTAATGGTATTAAAGCCAAATCCATCTTTTCTCTGGACTTTTCCATTAAGATCTTTGTGTTTTAGCTGCAAGAAGGTCACATAAAAGACTCCTAGCACACTTGACTAAATTCCAACTGCTTCCTACACCTTTAGCAACACATTTACAAACCAATTTAGAATGTTCAACTCACTTCATAATCCATTAATGACTAATATTAGAAGCAGCGCCTCAGTCGATCGTCCGCCAAAGAGTTATGGCGTTAATGTGTTATCACTATTTTACCACATGATGACCACTAGGTTTTATTATTATAATTACGCTTTTTTACTGCATGAGAGATTCTTGTTACAGTGATGGAGTGCTGAAGATACTCCAGGTAAATTTACAATCTGGACCAAGATGTGGAGGAAGGAAGCATGCAGCAAGCGGTCTCAGTGACCGGTTTCACCTTGTAACACATGTTCACTGGGCATGACTTGGAGCTTGAGCAGGGAGCCAAAGAAAGCTCTCCTTCCTTCTGCTCTGACTGACATTGGTGAGTAAGCAACAAAAAAAGGCACAGTGCAAAAAAAAAAAAAAAAAAAGAGCATAGATAGCACTTCATTTAATAGGTTTGCAAGTTTCATGGCGAAAGTGTGTAATAAAGAGCAATAATATCTTTGACATTTCTTTGAAATAACCCCCAAATTATCACAATAATTACTCCCAACGTGATTTAATAACAACATTTTGCTCATTTCCAGCAAGAAGTTAATAATTAGCTGGTTGTCTTTGAAGACTGTGCCCCGTGTCAAATTCATACTCCAAAGAAAACAGGACTTTCTGTCTTTCATCTACCGGCTAACTTGGCAAACATTCCATCACGTCAGTAATATTACACAATAAGCTTTCTTAGCTATCGCTACATAGCCTCCTTTGGCATGAACCTCTGTTTCCTTACTATTTTGAAATCAGTGTTGTGAGTTTAGCACCAAACTCCATCCAGGTTCCAAGAGTTCACATCAGCTAGCAATGCTCATAACTAGTAACTCAGGAGCTTTAACTCTTGTTTAGCTTCTATGTGTGTCTCTTGTGTTAGACGGACACCACAGTGACTCACCATCATCTCTTGAAGTGGTATTATGAGACAGGACAGGCCAAAGCTAGCTGGTTAGCACGCTAACTTCTGTAGTATGTCTGGATCCCAGTGCAGGAAGGTCTTTTACGCAACTTCAAAACTGTTATTCCTTCATATTATGATGATAATTTAAATTCATTTTTGGAATGTTCTAAACCAAATTCTTACATTTAGCTTTAAAACAATTTGTTGGTCGTGCTATTTTATTTCCAACTAGTTTCTGTCTAACTCCCCCTCAGCAGGTCACTAAGCTGAAGTGACATTAAAGGCAAAAACAAGAAAAAAAGAAGAAAAATTTAAATTGTTAAAACATTGGCTGACCAGGGAGTTTCCTGGAAAAGTATTAAAGAAATGACCAGCTATGTTTAATGATAGAAAAAATCTAATATGTTGCTTGGTATACCACCTACTTATCATGAAATTTCCAGATCTGTATCCGCAAGTGTTACCGCATTCTATTTCCAGAAATATCACATGAAATCCCCACAGATAGATAAGAGGACGATCCATCTATCAGTAAATTAAGAGGAACACGCCGCCGGGATTATGACCTGAAGAGTTTAGATGCAAAGCCAGACAATCCAGAGTCCTTATCAGATGAGCCACCGAGCAGTGAATGTTTATCCAAGCTGGGCAGACAACCTCGAGAATGAAAAGAGACAGGATGCAGAGGAAACACACAAGTACATCCGCACTACACTGGCACCAGTTAATTAGCAGTAGTCTGTTTCAGTTAATAACTGCGGATTACTGTTATTAGACTGTTCTATTCATCGGTCTGCTCCTTCGGAAGATATAATGACTGTTAAAATGTCTATGAAATAGAAATAGAAATCCGATCAAGCAATGCTTGATAAATATTTAAGAAAAAAAGTACATAACCAATCTATACAGGGCGAAATGTAAAGGTGAAGTTACCCTGCCACAGGGCAGTCAGTGGTAAGGGGAATTTACACAATGGAAAAAATATTTTTTTCCGCTGAAAATGCAAAATGCATAATTCACAAACCTGTGGTCACCCCTGGGTAGAAGTGACAGGGCAGGCACGGAGCTGGCATGCTTGGGAAACTCTCGTGTTTCATCATTGTACATTGTAAGGAGTTTCCTGGTGATATGTTGGGTGACCGTGGCTTGTCAAAGTCGGCATTTCTGTTTTCTGTGTGCATATAATTTATTGTTTGCTGTGCCTGTTAGTTTTGTTTATTCGTCTTGTTTTATAAAGTTCCTGTTTCTGGAGAGGATGTTAGTGTAGGTAGAAATAGAGGTATGTACAGGGACGCAAAGCGAATCTGTATATACTGCAAGATTTGGCTTTGTATTCTGTAGAATTTAAGCGAAAAATGCTACAATAACTGATATGTATGGAAGCCAACTTCTGCCAGTTAAAGAAAGAAAATTGATGAAAACTCAGCCTTGATAAAAGAAATCACATGATAAGTCATATTTATGAGAAAAAGACTCAAAATGATGAGAAAAAAGTCAAAATAATAATGATAATAATAAATAAAACAATTACATAGAAAGTTATAATGTAAATTTTGACATATCATCTTGTGATTTCAATCTTTCATCCAATCTTTTTTCAATTATGACTTTTTTTTATCTCATAATTATGATTTACCATGGAAATATTTTTGCCATCAAACGTTGTTTTTTTTGTTTTGTTGGCTGGCAGAAACGGGCTTGCCTAATCAGTAGCTCAGTATATCAACCAAACATGAATGCATGTCATTAATAAAAAAAACTGAACTGATATCAAATCTACTTGTGGGCATTATCAGAGGATATAACAAGATATAACAACAAGATCCCATTAACTGTCTCTGCACAAAATAAAGACTTAGATAAGGATTTTAAAACACAGACAGAGTGTACAGTTCTGGATGGGGACTGTTGTAAGTCGGCAAGTTACTGTTTCATCTCTGTTTTGGGAGGGAAACTTACTTCAGGTCAGAACTGAGGCCGTTACTACTCCTCCTGACTGCATCATGTTTTCTTTCATCACAGATGCAGTTGTAAGGGCGGGATTGCGAAAAAGCATTTCAGCAAAAACTCTAGCTCCGAGAGCTTGTGCCCTCCTTTATTCTCACATTCTCGCCCCCTATATTTTTTTCTCGCTCCCCCTGTGCTTTCAGATTAATAATGCATGAATGAACATTCTTTAAAACTGTTTTTACTGTTGACTCCTTTAAAATGTTTTGCCGACTCGCAAATTTATTCATAAGAAAATGGGAGAGGGCGAAGAGCGGGTCAACTCTGGAAGTAACTAATTATTTCAAATCAGAGGGTGACATCGGGTTCAACACTATCAGAAAGAAGCGCAGGATGTCTGACCTGAAGAGCTTCACTATGCAGTAATAAAGCTTTCTATATACACCTGGATGCCACTTTTTTGATTCTGTGTTAACTCCAATGCAATTTGCAGCAACAAAAGCAATCAGCAATACAAGTCGGTGTCTGTTCATGTTTATCCCACAATCACAAGCTGCCTTTTAAAATGCAAACTCAAGTGTCAATAACCAATGTTCGACAGACTGCAAAGGACAGGGGGGATTTTCAGACAACAAAACATTCTGATGGATTGATATGTTTGTCAGAAGCAGAGCCCTCCTTGCCTCATAGCGGTCTGACGTGGCTCTGACCTCTGCCAGCTTTTCCCCCTGCGTCAAGGTCATTCTTTTTTTTTTTGTAACCCACAGCTCCTCTGAGAATAATGAGTGCATTTTTTAATTTTAGTTTTTTTTAGCTCCATGATGGAAAAACAAATATGATTGAAAAATCCAATTTGACGCTGGATTCTTCATTTCTTAAAGGTCTGTAAGTTAATGAGGTTTTGGGCTGAGGTGAAGATGTGTTTTCACCTTTGCAACCATAATCTGAAGTCGTGACTGATGGGGGGGAGATCTGTCTACTTCTGGGAAGGAGTCAAAGCAATGTCGAAAAATGTCAAAAGGGTGCTGGCTGCAAAGTGAGAGTGGTAGACTGCAGGCAGACGGAGAGAACAGCTTCCCGTGAAGCCTTATGGAACGACGAGAGTGATCTGAACAGGTTGTGGATGCTTCTGAGAGTCAAGTCATTTGTTGCTTTGTGAAGCATGTTGGTGCCAACCTGTGTCATTGGAGCTTCACAAAAATATGCATAGATGTTTCAAAATGTGCTTTGTGGTCTAGATCAAATCAGTCAAAGTTGAAAACATTTAGGATTTGCTTCACAAGCCACGATGGTTACAGCTTCATCGCTCCAGGTTTCTCGGTAACACTTTCTGTGATGCCCATGTCTATAATGCATTATGAACATACTTATTGTGCATTACAACACGCATAGTGCAGTATAATCATAGTTACAGAGACTTCAAACCAGCTTGTATTGCATTACATCTGCCTACAACACACAGATTTAATTTCTCTACTTAAAGCACCCAATGGACACCTTGCAATAACTTAGAATCATGATATATTACATTATTATAGTGATTGTAACGTGTTATTAAATTTACCATAATGTAATACAGCTATGTGAATTTTTCAGCTGTGCAGAAATCATGAGTGTCAGTATAAAAGTCATGATTATTGTTTCAAGGCACTTATAATGAATATGTATCATTTATTTTCATAAAATATAAAATTAAATATAGGCACACTATTATGCACTATATGTTTGTTTGTTTGTTACAAGTCACTATGAATATTATAAGTGCTTATACCTGTGATTATACAGCGCTATAGGCACATTATAATGCCTTAAAGGGTTATGTGTTATCTGTTCATAATGCATTAAAATGCATTATAAGAATGTTTAAAATGTGTTATAATGCATACGGATGTTCATAGTGTGTTACAAGGCCATATAAAGATGCTCATAAGGTATTGCATTGCAAAGCGATAGTAATAATGCATAAGGATGTTCATAATGCATTAAAAGAAGAAGAAGGAGGGATCCCTCCTCTGTGGCTCTTCCTGAGGTTTCTTCCATTGTTTGTTATTTTTACCCTGTTAAAAGGTTTTTTTTCCATCAACATGTGAAGTTTTTCCTCACTCGAATCGAGGGTCCAAGGACAGAGGATGTTGTTCACTGTACAGATGTAAAGCCCACTGAGGCAATGTGATTGTGATTTTGGGCTATATAAATAAAATTGATTTGATTTGATTTGAAAATGCATGATAAGAATGTTCATGATTTGTTATAATGCCTGATAGATGCAGGCTTCGTCGAAAGTGTTTCTGGTTTTCTTACAGCACAGGACTACAGTCATAATTTTCTTAAATGCTTTTTCAAATGTATAATTGATGTCACCATCCCTTTAATAAAAATGACTGAACAGTTGAATGAAGACATCACTGACATGTGGGAACCAAAAAGACATCTCAAGTGAATTGGTGGGAAAATGACTCGAGACAGACTTCAGACAGGAAATTAACACTGAACTCGCCATTAACCTTCCATTAAATTCAGGCAGATGGCAGTGCTATGGATTGTTTGGATGAGTCTGTCACTCTGCAAAGCACTTGATCGCAAACCTTCCTTGTTTGTGCTTTAGATGTGAAGTACATTTCGCTTTTTATGTGCCAGACAGCAAAACTTAAGAAAAAATGATCTGACATTGAATTCTGTTTATTTGATTTTCTGAGTGTCTTGGGAATAGCGGGTTTTAACTATGTCACTTAGTCAATGTGGAATATTTTTGATTTGCTGAGAAAGCATGCTCCCCAAGAATGAATCAGAACAAAACTTTGGAGGGGAACCAGAGGGTCATGGGGTTAGAGAATAAGGCAGACATAAATCTGAAGTAAAAAGAGGAAAATGCAGAGAAGGTTCTGTTCCTTTCAGTCTGCAAGAGTATGTGGAGTCACTCCCTCTGGGATTAAGAAGTTATGTGGGAAAAGGAGGCAAACACCAATTTGTGGCCATCAGGGATGGGAAACATACCTGGAGAGGGAATGAGTCAATGTCCCATGCATTAAAGCAAAACTGGACTGACTGATCATTGTCAAAATGAGATGATTAAAGACTGCACGATGTAGCACTGCCATATTGCTTCAATGGATTTAATTCATTCCCTCACCCTTAAAATTTAGAAGTTTTAACAAATACGTTACAGTTTTGTCTCATGTCAAAATTACATCAATTTCAGGCTGAAATTTTTTAAAAATCAATTACACCTGCTATGTTTTAGTGTCATAATGAAAAAACTCTTATTGTTATATATAAAAAATTTATCTGCTATTTGTTATTAATTGATTCACAGAGTTCTGAACCTCTCCTGCTAGTGGGCTAACCCAACATTCACTCCACAAATTTCTCTTCAAGATTATGGCGCACTAATCCCTTCAACTACACTTGCAATGTACAGAACAGGGCCAGTAATTCGCTCATGATTCATCCATACTGGGCCACTGACACGATGCTTAAAAAAAATATATATATATGTATATCATTTTGTAAAAAAGTGATTTTATCCTAATGGTGAAATGATCTATGGGATTTCAAGATAATTAGTGGAGATTTTATGCTTTTATTAGAAATTTCAGAGTAGAGATGACAGGAAATGAAAGGAGAGGCAGAAGGGGAATAAAGATGAAGGTCCCCAAGTGGGCTGACGCCACCAGGGAGTAGATAATGACTTCATTTTCATTTTTGGGTGAAGTTATCCTTTGAAGTGGTTACTGCATTACTAATTGGATGCTCTACATGTCAAAATGAACATGGTGCATTTCTCTGCATACATTTGTGTCCAAAGCTAAAACTTCACTCTGTGTCCCCCTATGAGGTGAATCCATCCACATACTGATTTTTTGTGGACACAAACCTTTTGGACACTTTCACAAAATCAATGCACTGAGGTTTCTTTCTTCCATTTTGATCAGTTAAAGGGTTTTTTGGTGAGTTTTTCCCTGAGACCAAGAGGTCTATGGATAGATGTTGACACTTGATGTACAGACAGAGCCCCTTGAAGCAAATTGTGATTGTTCATATTGGGCTATAATTGGCTTGATTTGACTGCTGCTTTGTCGCGCTGTGCATCGGACTTTGGTGTACGGTCGTCTGGCGCCATCTAGTGTCATTCAATAAGTGTTGCATTAGTGAATGATCATTTTACAAAACAAGTGGTGGGCTTAGAATAAAGTAGGCCTATAAATGATTTATTTTGTTTGTGTGGTTTGTTTTGTTTCTTTGTACGGCCTTGATCTTTGCCAGTATAAGGCCAGGGCACGTGGGCGCTTTTAATTTGGTGGGGTAAAAAGACAGGATGCGACCTTTCTGTTTCATCTTTAGATGCTCACCTGTACAACTCCAAGAAATATATAAATATAAATAAATCAATAAATATCAAATAAATCATCTCGTGATATATGTTGGGTTAAATCAATCATGTAAATAATAATTCAATCATTAGAATTCTTTTTTTCAATAAAGATTTAATAAATAATCAGTTTAATACTTTCTGACATTTGAAGGCAGCGCGGGGAAGCTATCCTACGGTCACGCGACCACGGAATAGATCATGTGACTGAGTCAGGAAGTGGTGGCGGTTCCTTCTTGAGCTTAGTTTGCAATAAAAGTTGCGCTCATGGAGGTCAGGGCTGCGGGGCTCGGGATGCTCCGTGTCGTGTTTCTGTTCGCGGTGTTTGACGCGGTGTGTCTGCTGGACAGCGGCATGCTCTTCCCCCGGGAGTCCCCCTCCAGAGAGGTGAAGGAGCTGAACGGGCTGTGGGACTTCAGGGCCGACGACTCCACCAACAGGAACCAGAGCTTCGAGAGGGCATGGTACAAGAAACGGCTGGCAGAGGTGAGCAGGACAGTATTAAACAAAGTAAACTACAACAACAACAACTCTGAGAAGTAAAGCAGCTTTTCTTTTCTTTGCAGTCGTGGAAAGTTGAGTCAAATACAATGTATAGGTATTTGTACTTGTTGAGTGTTTCCATTTCCCATTACTTTTGTACATATGTTGATGAAGGCCACTTTACACTCCACCACAGTAACACACATACAACTTAACGTTATATATTCAAGGTCCAGAAGTTTTGGACCTCTCCTTGAGGTACCAGTACTTGTACTTTGCACTTTTATTTTATTTTTTAGTATAACAGCTCAAAAGATTTAGTGACAAGCTGTATCCTGGAAAGAAAAATGCCACGAATATTGGAATATTTTTGTATTTTGGCGAGGACTCAACAACTTTGTGCAAAACCTGATGACTCATGTCATTGGAATGATTTGCCAGTGCTCCACAAAGCTTCCTGTGATGCCACACACAGACTGCTTGGCTTTCTCGGTCCTCAGATGCCCACAAAAATGTTGAGTGAGGTGGAGGTCAGGTGACTGTGGAGGAAAGTCCCTCACAGTCAGGACTCCCTGGGCTTTCTTAAGTCTTAAAGTAGTTCTGTCAAAGTTGTGAGGTGTGTGGGCTCATTGTCCTGGTGCCATATGAATCCCTCCACAAATCACCAAAGATCACACAAGAAGGTGGAGAACGTCTCTGGAGAATGGCGTGGTACTTCTCTCCTTGGCATGGGTGGAGGCGATGCTATGCAGAAGTCCAACTCCAGAAGAGGAAATACACCCCCAGACTTAAATTTTACCACTGTCATGTTTCACCATGGTTTTGAAACTCTGTGGTATCATTCTCTCTCCTATTCACTCAGGTTTATTGAGTCAAATTCTGTATCTGTGACAAAGTTGCTTATATATCTCTGGGGGGAACAAAGCTTGGTGTGATGATCTTCTGATGGTGTGGTCACTTTGGCTCTGCCTGATCATCCTTTGGATACAACTCATCTCTGTTTCTGTAAAGCCTTTCAGACTTACATGCACTGCCCCTTTAGATATATTGAGACCAGCCATGACTCTGAGAAATTGCATAACACAACAATTGCACTCAATACACGTTTACTTCCTTTCTGCATCCTCATACTTCCTGCTTATTTCTAGGTAAACGTATGAAAAACATTGTATGAAAAACATGTGACATGAATTCAGCCCAGTGCATCACAAATGTTTATCTTACATTAAAGACACACATCTATATATTGAGAACTCGGCAGCCTGATGTTATAAATGTTGTAGTCTTTGAGTAGACTGAGAATAAAGTATGCCCCCTAACAAAATATGCATCACATTTGACTGAATGGGGAGTATGATGGCTTTTATTATCCCTGTAATGACCAACTCACTACAGGCAGATGCACTGTTAGAAATGAAATACTGTCTTGTATGTTTTTTTCCTAGACTGGTCCAGTGATCGACATGCCAGTTCCTGCCAGCTACAATGACATCACACAAGATGCCGCACTAAGAGATTTCATAGGCTGGGTGTGGTATGAACGAGAGGTGGTGGTGCCTGCCCGCTGGATCTCTGATGAGGGAACAAGAGTGGTCCTCAGAGTGGGAAGTGCTCACTATTTTTCAATAGTTGTGAGTATGACGTGTACCTTCCTCATCCACTCCAGTCAGAAACTCGCCTGCATCATTTTATTACAGTTTTGACATATGACCCTTTTATACCCGCCTGTTGTGTTAATGTGATCAAGCTCATGTGGAGTCATCGTATTTACCTTTTGCAGTGGGTGAACGGGGTGAAAGTGACTCAGCATGCAGGCGGCCATCTTCCTTTTGAGGTTGAGATTGGCAGTCTAATCCGCAAGGACCCCATCACACCGTGCAGGATCACCATCGCTGTCAACAACACACTGAGTCTGGAGACTCTTCCTCCAGGAAAAATCCAGTACATGGAGGACCGCACCAAGTAACCTCAGTTTTTAAATTTTAATTAAATCACAGACTTGATAGAAAAGCTTAAATTAATATGCTTGCTTTCCTACATTTACATCAATTAGCTATCTGCTTCAGTGTTTAAATTACACAAATATTTATTTATTAATAGTTTTAGGGGTTTTTTATCCTTTTTTTCAGCAGCTTTTGAATAATAAAAAATTGACCGTCTGTGAAATCTGTAATCAATCTTTCTCAAACTTGACACGTAATTTGAACAGTTTTTGTTTCCGCACCTTTGGCGAACAAGCGATGTTCCCTGATCCCAGGGATTCTAGCCTTCACTGGTTTGATGTAGTGTTTGGTTGAGATAAACATGTGTATCTGTCAGTGAATATCTAATTGTTAGCAAGTAAAATGTAATTCTTCAACAGGTATCCTGAAGGTTTTTTTGTGCAATATATCTACTTTGATTTCTTCAACTATGCTGGCATACATCGTCCTGTGTTGCTCTACACTACTCCGAAGGCTTATGTGGATGACATCAGTGTGGTGACTGACTTCTTGGATAACACAGGTAAATAAATAAACCTTACTATGCTAATTCACTCAATTTCAAATTGTCAAATTTTGAGGGTAAAATGATTGTTATCAAAAATCACTTGTAGCTTTATTGAGAAGAGATGATTTATTTAATGTGCCGTTGTTGAGTGTTGTTCTCTCCGTGTTTAAGGTCTAGTTAAGTACAAGGTGTCGGTCCAAGGTGCTGCCACAGGCACCATCAGGGTCACTTTAAAAGACAAAGATGGCCGCTCTGTGGCCTCCTCCAGCAAACCATCCGGAGTGCTCAAAGTAGAAGATGTTAACCTGTGGTGGCCATATTTAATGCACGAGAATCCAGGTTATCTTTACTCTATGGAGGTAAGAACACACGTTAACATACATGTCAAGGTGAAGTTTGACTGGATTTGAGAGAGTAGTAACATAGTTGACTGAAGAGGAGAAGGAGAAGTTAATATGTGTACAAATGAAATAGAGCAAATTGACTAATTTCTTCAGCTATAGTTAGATGTGTTTTTTTCGAACCTAACTTTGAATCCTGTACACTGTGAAGGTAAGCAGCACGTCTTTCTCTCTCCTCCACCTTGTTCCTGTTGTAATGCTTTGCATGTTTGGTAGAGTATTGCACAACTGCTTCCATTCAAAATGTCTGCTGAAAGAGATGCAAGATAAAATGCTTCTGACATTTGCACTTAATATCTAGGTGCACCTAATGGCAAACGATGGGAGATCAACATATGAGGATATGTATACTCTTCCAGTTGGCATCCGCTCAGTTGCCGTTACCAGCACCCAGTATCTCATCAACAACAAGCCTTTCTACTTCCATGGAGTCAATAAACATGAGGACTCTGATGTGAGTACCATCAGAGGGAGGCTAAACTTTTACTAGAAGATTCATTTAGCTGACAAGCAGCATATCTGTTAAAGCCGAGATAGCATCTACAGACTGTCTTTCCTGATAATGGACAGGAAATTGGAGGGGACCAGTTCAGTAACCACATCCTCCCTTCCTCTTTTCTTCGTGTTATAGATTCGAGGTAAAGGCTTCGACTGGTCATTGATCGTCAAGGATTTTAACTTATTGAAGTGGATGGGGGCCAACTCATTCCGCACCAGCCACTACCCCTACGCTGAGGAGATCCTGCAGATGTGTGATCGCCACGGCATCGTGGTGATAGATGAGTGCCCAGGGGTGGGCATCAAAGACATGTAGGTGTCACTGCTAACATCTCTGTGACCTTTGGAGTTGTTTGAGCGTTCAGTCAAAAGAGTTAACATCATGGAGCTTTTCTAAATACTGGCAGGCTCGGATCAACTTGATTTGAGGCAGGGACTTCAGTCTCTATTACAACAGGGCTATCTGCTTGAAGGAGTAAAAACTTTGTTCCTGTAATCTACTGTCTAAAAACATTGGTAATAATAGCTACTAAAACTCCACTAATTTGTTGGCACACATGTTTAATTTCCTATAAATTCTTCACAATAAAAGTCTGTTACTTAAAAGCTTTTATTATGAAACAGCAAAATCAGGACTGTACTTGAGTGCAATTTTAAGGCATTTGTGCTTTACTTATACTTTACTTATTTCCATTTTCTGCTACGTTAACTTATAGTTACTTTATATAACAGATATCCCTAAAGTACAAACAGGGATGCTGGAGTGAAACTAAATTTCAAACCACATAGATTCAGTTAGAAGCTGCAAAAGTACTGAGAGCCGAACAAACATGAGACTTTAAAAACACATTTGTCTTAGGTTTCCTGCACAGACATTATTTGCAACCAGTGTTGGGTGTAACGCGTTACAAAGTAACGCGTTAGTCTCTATTACAACAGGGCTATCTGCTTGAAGGAGTAAAAACTTTGTTCCTGTAATCTACTGTCTAAAAACATTGGTAATGTTTTTAGACAGTAGTTACAAAGTAACGCGTTACTGTAATCACATTACTTTTTTCAGTAACGAGTAGTGTAAGGCATTACTGTTCTGAATGTAGTAATCACATTACAGTTCGCCAAGCTCATTACTTACGTTACATTGCTAGGTTAATCAATTTTAACAGCATGGTCGCACGTATCACACACGGCGGGCTGGGGGGCGGCCGCCAATCTGATGACTTTCTCGCTAGATTCAGCGACTTTTCAGACCCTCTTAGCGACTTCATTTCTAAAAAGCTACGAGCGACAAATTTGGTGACTTATTCAGATCATCGGGGGAAAGGCGAGAAATATATTATATTGTAATTTACATGCTGCTCAGAGTGATCGCAGACCACGGCTCCTCTGCAGCAGCGCCGGACTCTCTCCCCTCCCGCGCGGCTGCGCAGGCGACAGGCCGGTGTGTGTATGGGGGCGCTGGCTGGGGCAGCAGGAGGGTTACAGATACAAACATTACTTTGAATTTGTTGAACGTAAGGAAAATAACTTGACTGTAAGGTGCACTTTGCCCGTGTTGGAAACCTCTCCTCACCGCTGCTAACACTACCTCAAACTTAACGAAGCACCTACAGAGACAGCACGCACACACAAATCTTGTTGCTAAGGAACCGTGGACTATATAACATGAATGAGACGCCAAGACAGAATGTAACGAGTAATGTAACGAGTAATGTAACTAATTACTTTCTCCAGGCAGTAATCATGTAATGTAAGGCATTACTATTTCTGAGAGTAATGTGTAATATATTACTTTTTTCAGTAACGAGCCCCAACACTGTTTGCAACACACGCTTCATAGAGAAATTAAAAAAATGTTGAAGGAGATACAAATCAGATTGACTCATCGCAGCCAAAAGTGCCAGTGGAAAAGTCAAATAACTGTCAGAGGACAGACTGACGTGTCATGCATCATGCAGTTCACCACTGCTCTTGAAAACATCCTGATTGTTGTAAACTTAGAGAACAAGATGTACTATACATGCAAGAAATTTAACCCGTATAACACAGGTCATGTTGAAAGATCAAGGCTGAGTTACAGATTGGACACACACACACACACACACATAAAAGACTTGGAAGATGCCCATTTGATCTGAATAACTCGTGGGTTGACAATGGGTAACATGAAATAACCTGGTGGACCTTTTGTGCCTGGTTGATGTAGTCGCAGTTTTGGAAACGCCTCCCTGGCCCATCACCTAGATGTCATGGATGAGCTGGTGCGGCGGGACAAGAACCATCCCTCTGTGGTCATGTGGTCAGTGGCCAATGAGCCGGCTTCGGAGATGCCCCCGGCTGAATTCTATTTCGAGTGAGTACTTGTCATTTAGTTTAGCCTGGATGTCAAGAACGGAATGGAGTCACTCATCAAATATTCATTCATACACAACACGGATAATTGACTTATCTGCCCCCTCTGGATGCAAGATCATTCACTATTCCTGCCCCCAATATGGCTCTTTATCTGTGCCTAGAAGAGCTGGAGATGATTTTTTGGGGGGTCATTTTTCTAACTTTGTTTTACAGAAAGAGAAAAAAAGGACTACCGGGACCGCTCTGAAAGCTTTAAACCATCTGTATATGTTCCTATAGGAAACTGCTGGTTTGTTTGTGGGTCCCAGCCTATCCCTGTACTCTGTATGCAAACAAGGAATGCAGGAAGAGGAAGTTACGAAGCTGTCCTGAAAAACAACAACAGCTAGAGCTCAGTCATAGCCTGAGGCCTCTCAGGACAATAAACAGAGCAAATAAATACTCAACCTGCTCAACTACAGTACCCATCAAGTAAAGCTGTGTGGTGTATGGAGAACAAAGTGTACACAAAATCATTTGTCACGCTGAACTTGTAACACACCAAGCAGTTTCTTCAGGTTACACAAATGTAACAGAGCTTTTTTTGTAATATGCTAGTAATTGTATGACATTGTAATCCCAGCAAACTCGCAATGTAATCTCTGTTCTGTTTTTCTTCTAGAACCTTGATAAAACATACCAAAGATCTGGACCCGACCCGGCCCGTCACTTATATTACCGACAGTAACTACGCCAGGGACAAAGGGGTGAGTTTTAACTGTACTCACTTCAATATTCATTAATACAGCATATTGATTGTCTTGTTTATTATTTGACACATACAGTAAGTAGTCATTATTTAGTATTGATGCAGGTGTTGTCAATATCCTATACTGTACAAGTATATTTTTTTTTTGCATTTACTTGCATCATGTTGCAGTGTATGTTGTAGTTCTGTATTTAAGTCTGCAAGTTCAAAGTTATATCCCTGTTTGCTGTGGTTACAATGGGAACACTAGTTGCCTCACCCAGCTGCACTCAAGTAAAAGACTTTCAGCCATACTCATAGTCTGGTGTTAAGTTACTTTTTCCAGTTGTTGTCATAGATTTAACAATTAAATTCAGTTGTGAAATAGTTTGATAATTGGCTTGAGTAATTTTCTTTAAAGAGAAAAGTCAACCATTTTAAGGTTCATTTCCCTCTTAGTGAAGGGTGTTCCTATGTTGGAACGGTAATCCTTAACAGGTTAAACTGAACATCTTTGGGTTGTTGAGAAAACAAGACGCATTATTCTGAAATATTATTATTATAGTTCTGTACACTATTTAGGGCCAAGATTATATATGTGTGTGAAAACATTTGCAGAAAAGTAGAGCTAAACATGCCTTTTCTGCCTCTCAGTGCTGCAAGTCCGCTCGTGCATGTGAACATAGTGACCTGAATTTAGTCAGATAAAATGCTCGACTGAAAAATAAGTGAGTCAAATGGTCAAAGAACCCTGCTGAGCTTCAGGGCTTCATTTGTCTGAATTCCAAAGCACTTGTTGATCTCAATAACAACAACAAACTAAGTTGTTGACATACCTCAGAATGGTTCACATTCCTTTACTGTGAGCAGTATCTTTCAGGGTGTAGTTAGAAATGTGAAGGTGTTGATTATTTTGCAGGCACTGACTACCTGCAGCCGCTAGATTGTAAGGAAAAACTACTATGCCTCTCAGTTCTGTTTTTATAACTGCTACACACAAGTTTCTATTGAAAAACAAAATTGTATCTCTACAAGTCATATTTTATCTTTCATCGTGTCCCCAGGCTCCCTTCGTGGATGTAATCTGTGTAAACAGCTACTTTTCCTGGTACCATGATTCAGGCCACCTGGAGCTCATCCCCCTCCAGCTCAACAATCAGTTTGAGAACTGGTATGGAAAGTACAAGAAACCTATCATCCAGAGTGAATATGGAGCTGACGCAGTGCCAGGGCTTCACAGTGTGAGGACTCATACACATACACATCACAATGTTTGTTGTGTGTTGAGTGTTTGTTGCCTGCTAGATTTTGGTCAACCTTGCATATTTTCCCAAACTTGTTCAATACTGTGGGTAAGAAGCCGTCTTTTCTCTCTCCAGGATCCACCAGTGATGTTTACTGAGGAGTACCAGAATATTGTCCTGCAGAGCTACCACAGCGTGTTCGACCAGAAGAGGAAGCAGTACGTCATCGGGGAACTCATCTGGAATTTTGCCGACTTCATGACTGTGCAAGGTACAAAAACAACAAAGAGCTCAGTTTGCTTCCAATGAATGAATCTCTCCACACCTTAACCAGGCTTCTTGTTGATCCGTCTTGTGTCTGCAGGCTTGACCCGTGTGGTTGGGAACAAGAAGGGTGTTTTCACCAGGCAAAGGCAGCCTAAAAGAGCAGCATTCATCCTGAAGGAGAGGTACTGGAGACTGGCAAATGAAACGGGAAGACTCGGGCTGCCTCCTTCTAATCATCAATGCCATGCCGTCAAGTACCCTTGGTAACACCCACCAGCTGGCACACCAAGACCAGGACAGGACAGGCCTGATCTCATGTAAACACAGCTTGATGGAATATGCTGGCAAAATTTACTGAAGCTGTTTACTGAAGCACATTTAGAAAATTTCCTTTGAAATCATTTCAGTGTGTATGCACAAGGTTTAACATGATTCTTGGAAGGGCCAAAAGTATCACAGAAAAACTTTTAATCTAAATATTGGACCAAAAGAAGGCACCTGTTGTATTGCATTTTATTGTTTTGTTAATATGCAAAATAGTACTAGGATCCCAGGATCCCAGGTTCCATTAATCTACTGGCTTTCTGTGTAAAATGCCAAAGCCCACTGTGTTCAGATTATAAAGAATAATTGATAATTAGGAACCCTACATCTTTAAAGAGCATTACAAAAAATGAAAACTCTTTTTTATTCTTTTAAATACATTTTATTATTATTTGGGCCAGAAACCTCTTAGAGTCCAAATTGAATGTAGTGGCGGTCCAGCTTTTGGAAGCTCATCATTGGTGCAATTCAGATTTTAAAATAATAATCAGAATTGTGATCTATTTTCTTGTGTAACACTTGTAGTCATGACACAATATTTTGATAAGGATATGGAAGGTCAGACCTCAATTGCTATCATTAAAATATCAGATCAAAAACATTTTTGAATGTTAAGCTCGGGCCAGAGAAAGAACAAATTACAAAGACACTGTAAAAGAAGCGATTTGACCAGAAGATCTCTTCTATTTTCCTGTCATACATGTGTAATTTCTCATTTTAAATGCATAAACCAGTGTTTTCACAGATTGATGCAACATGGGATGGAAGCATCTGTCCTTTCTGTGCATCGTACAAACAATGCGACTGGGCTGAATCACAATGCTGTAATCTAATCAAAGTGTTTTATTTTTATATGTGAAATTAAAGAGAAAAGAATGACTTGAATGAGTATGAATAAAGGTGTTAAGGGCAAAATGTGCAATCAGTATGTAAACTGTCTTTTATTTTCCAAACAATTCCCAACATTTGCAGCACTACTTTTGGTAGAGCACAGTCTGAAGTGACTGAATCAGTGTTTTCAAAAGATCAGCATACACCTACAATGTAGAGTGATTGTTGATGCAGGTTCCATCATCAGCGACTCTACTTGTATTCTCATAGCTGGACAAATGCTGATTCGGTAGCAATGTAGCATTATATTTAATAGATGTTAGAGACATTTGACTTCTTGTTACGATAACAAAACGTGAAAAGCAATAAAAACAGCTGTATTTGAACTGGCCCAGCTATAAATGCTGTTAAAATTCAGTCATGGACAAAAATATTGGCACGTTTATTTCCTTTAAGTGCATTGGGACAACACAAAAAAGCAGAAGAAAAAAGCCATATTTGACATCATTTTACACAAAACTCCAAAAATCGACTGGACAAAATCATTGGCCCTATTAAAACTGTGGGTAAATAATTTCATTTCAAGCATGTGATCTTCGTTTAAACTCACCTGTGGCAAGTAACAGGTGCTGGCAATATAGAAATCGAAACTGAAGCCAGTTAGAGTGTATAAAAGTTGACTCAATCTTTGTATTGTGTGCCTGTGTGTGCCCACCAAGCATGGAAAAGAGAAAGAATAGCCGAGAACTGTCTGACGACTTCAGAAGCAAAACTGGGGAAAAATTTCAACAATCTCAAGGTTACAACTCAATCTCCAGAGATCTTAAAGTTCCTTTGTCAACTGTGCACAATATAATCAAGAAGTTTATAACCCATGGAACTGTGGCAAATCTCCCTGGACGTGGATGAAAGAGAAAAATTGATGAAAGAATGCAACGCAGGATAGTTGGAATAGTGGATAAACAACCTCAGTCAACTTCCACACAAATTCAGGCTGTCCTGCAGACTGAGGGTGCAACAGTGTCAGCTCGAACCATACGTAGTCATCCAAATGAGATGAAGCACTTCCCTTCTGGGAGAATGTTTTGTGGACAGATGAGACTAAGGTAGAGCTTTTTAGCAAAGCACGTCCCTCTACTGTTGACAAAACAGAATTAGGCCTACAAAGAAAAGAACACGGTACTTACAGTCAAATATGGATATATGAATATATGGAGGTTCAAAAATGTTTTGGGGTTGTTTTGCTGCCTCTGGCACTGGGTGCATTGATTGTGTGCAAGGAATCATGAAATCTGGAGAATATCAAAAGATTTTGTAGGGCTTGGTGTCAGAAAGCTGGGTCTGCGTCAGAGGTCATGGGTGTTCCAGCAGGACAATGACCCAAAACATACCTCACAAAGCACCCAGAAATGGTTGAAGACAAAGTGCTGGAGAATTCTGAAGTGGCTAGCAATGAGTCTGGATCTAAATCCCATAGAACACCTATGGAAAGATCTCAAAATTGCTGCTGCGAGAAGGCACCCTTCAAAGCTGAGAGACCCGGAGCAGTTTGCAAAAGAAGAGTGGTCCAAAATTCCAGTTGAGAGGTGTAGGAAACTTGTTGATGGTTATAAGAAGCGATTGGTCTCAGTTATTTTCTCCAAAGGGTGTACAACCAAATATTAAGTTGAGGGTGATTTTTTCCGACCCAATTTTTGAGTTTTGTGTGAAATGATGTCAAATATGTGAAGGTGCGGCCTTCAAACTATATACCAGTTTTTTAAATTGTGTTGATATGTAAAACCGGACTTACGATAAATTCGTGTACACCACGCTTTTTCGCAAATATTGTTGTAACGTTTGGTGCAGGAAGAAACGGTAAAATAAAAACTGGCTTTTCTCAGGAAAGTGTCCACAAGCAGGAAGTGCTTGCAAGCATATTGGTGGAAAAAGGCACAGAATCAACCAATCACAAAATTATATGGCTTGTTCTACAGTTCAGTGTTTGACTTTCACTGTGCAGAATGGTGTACAGATTTGAATACTTTAATTCACATTAATGGCTTATTTTGGGCATCTTTATTCAGTGGCTGCATGCAGGTAGGGTGGATCAAAACCAGTCTGTTCAACTGGTAATTGTCGTGTTGGGTTCTTTTTAAGGTAGTGAATAGAGACTGACTGCAGAGAGCTGAAGTTAATGCGCTTTACTTGTTACTCACTCAAAACATACAACAACCTCCCAACATACATTGCGGCTCTGGTAACCCTTAGCTTAGAGCCCCCTCTAGTGTCTGACATACACCTGTATCCAGATCACACAACCATAATTCTGACATTTCCGTTAGGTTTATTGCATTTATGAGGCCATTCAATGACATCTCACAATGTCATGTCATTGTCCACCCTGTAAATTTCACGTCTCATGAAAATTAACAAATTATTTTCATAGGTTAGTGAAACCTTATGATTCCTTTATAAACAAACGAGAGCCAAATAGTATTGCTTGAAAGTTTGACCAGATATCTTTGTTGTTAGATTTTATTTAGAAAAAGACAACAGACGAATGCAACTCTCGCAGATTTTATAGAGAAACAAACAGTTTGCCATAATTTCATTATTATTCAAATAACTTTCCCACAAACTAAAATATATTGTTGAGAACGGGACTAAATGGCTTTCTGATAATGTACATTTTATAATCACTATGAAATTACAATGTATTTACTCTACTTTGAATTTGTCCATGACAGGGTGGACATATTTTGCTGTTTGCATGGGCATTGTCTGCTTGCAGTTAATCTATAAAAAGTGTTGGCGCTTGACCAACATGCATTTCTAACAGCATAACATCTACTTAATGCAATGAATATGAAGTTCACTGGAAAATCTCAGCTTTTTATTTTGGAAATGGGGAAGTCTCAAAGGCAGCTTATGGTGATATTAAAAAGTAAAGCATTTTAGACTTACATGCACTGCCCCTTTAAAAATGTCGAGTCTATCCATGACTCTGCGAAATCGCTTAACACAACAATTTCACTTAATACACATTTACTTCCTTTCTGCATCCTCATACTTCCTTCTTTTTTCTAGGTAAACGTATGAAAATCATTGTATGAAAAACATGTCAAATGTTTTTCTCATATCTGAGACACACATCTGTGTATTGAGAACTCGGCAGCCTGATATTATAAATGTTGTAGTCTTTGAGAATGATGGTATTTAGCATAGGCTGAGAATAAAGTATGCCTGAGAGTATGATGGCTTTTAATATCCCTGTAATGACCAACTCACTACAGGCAGATGCAGTGTTAGAAATAAAATACTGTCTTTTCAATAAAGTTTTATTTTTTCCTAGACTGGTCCAGTGATCGACATGCCAGTTCCTGCCAGCTACAATGACATCACACAGGATGCTGCACTAAGAGATTTCATAAGCTGGGTGTGGAATGAGCGAGAGGTGGTGGTGCCTGCCCGCTGGATCTCTGATGAGGGAACAAGAGTGGTCCTCAGAGTGGGAAGTGCTCATTATTTTTCAATAGTTGTGAGTATGACGTGTACCTTCCTAATCCACTCCAGTCAGAAACTCACCTGCATCATTTTATTACAGTTTTGACATATGACCCTTTTATACCCACCTATTGTGTTGATGTGACCAAGCTCATGTGGAGTCAGCGTATTTACCTTTTGCAGTGGGTGAACGGGGTGAAAGTGATGCAGCATGCAGGCGGCCATCTTCCTTTTGAGGTTGAGATTGGCAGTCTAATCCGCAAGGACCTCATCACGCCGTGCAGGATCACCATCGCTGTCAACAACACACTGAGTGTGGAGACACTCAAAATCGGGGATCGACACTTTTTGCTGCCATGACGGCAGCGCGCCGGAGATGCAGCAGCTCAGAGTGGGTTGTTCAAAAACTCTCTTTTTAGTAAACTCTGTGTACACTAACAATGTTCTCAATGCTCGTGTTCATGTGTAGAGACCCTGGTGATACTACAAGCAAAGTTCCATGTTGTGTCGAGCCTTCTTAGTGTTTTAAAAATAGCGATTTTTATGCTAGCGTAAGAGTGCCCCTGCACTCCATTGAAAATTAGCTTTCCCGAAAACGAAACTACGGTAAATCTTAAAAGTGCCCTTTTCATCGTAATTATGCTTTTACACAAAGGTTCGACTCATATACATTCACAAATAAAGCCTGGGTTGCTTTTTGGCGAGATTTTCACTTTAAACTGGCCTTTCACCTTTTGTTCCACACCTTAGACATCAAGCGATGTTCCCTGATCCCAGGGATTCTAGCCTTCACTGGTTTGATGTAGTGTTTGGGTGAGATAAACATGTGTATCTGTCAGTTAATAACTAATAGATAACAAGTAAAAATGTAATTCCTCAACAGGTATCCTAAAGGATTTTTGTGCAAAACATCTACTTTGATTTCTTCAACTATGCTGGCATACATCGTCCTGTGTTGCTCTACACTACTCCTAAGGCTTATGTGGATGACATTAGTGTGGTGACTGACTTCTTGGATAACACAGGTAAATAAATACACCTTACTATGCTAATTTACTCAATTTCAAATTGTCAAATTTTGAGGGTAAAGTGATTATCAAAAATCACTTGTAGCTTTATTGAGAAGAGATGATTCATTTAATGTGCCGTTGTTGAGTGTTGTTCTCTCCGTGTTTAAGGTCTAGTCAAGTACAAGGTGTCAGTCCAAGGTGCTGCCACAGGCACCATCAGGGTCACTTTAAAAGACAAAGATGGCCGCTCTGTAGCCTCCTCCAGCAAACCATCCGGAGTGCTCAGAGTAGAAGATGTTAACCTGTGGTGGCCATATTTAATGCACGAGAATCCAGGTTATCTTTACTCTATGGAGGTAAGAACACACGTTACCATACATGTCAAAGTGAAGTTTGACTGGATTTGAGAGAGTAGTAACACAGGTGGCTGAAGAGAAGAAGGAGAAGTTAATATGTGTACAGATGAAATAGAGCAAAATGACTAATTTCTTCAGCTATAGTTATGTTTTGATTCCAAGTTTCCCTCAAATCAAATAACCTGGGCAGGGCCTTTGGCAAGGTTCTTACCTTCAGTGCACTCAGCAGTAAAGTAAACTCAAGTGTTTTTATTCGAACCTAAATTTGAACTCTGTACACTGTGAAGGTGAGCAGCACGTCTTTCTCTCTCCTCCACCTTGTTCCTGTTATAATGCTCTGCATGTTTGGTAGTGTATTACACAACTGCTTCCATTCAAAATTTCTGCTGAAAGAGATGCAAGATAAAATGCTTCTGACATTTGCACTTAATATCTAGGTTCACCTAAACATGAGGACTCTGATGTGAGTACCATCAGAGGGAGACTAAACTTTTACTAGAAGATTCCTTTAGCTGACAAGCAGCATATCTGTTAAAGCCGAGATGACATCTACAGACTGTCTTTCCTGATAATGGACAGGAAATTGGAGGGGACCAGTTCAGTAACCACATCCTCCCTTCCACTTTTCTTTGTGTTAGATTCGAGGTAAAGGCTTCGACTGGTCATTGATCATCAAGGATTTTAACTTATTGAAGTGGATGGGGGCCAACTCATTCCGCCCCAGCCACTACCCCTACGCTGAGGAGATCCTGCAGATGTGTGATCGCCACGGCATCGTGGTGATAGATGAGTGCCCAGGGGTGGGCATCAAAGACATGTAGGTGTAACTGCTAACATCTCTGTGACCTTTGGAGTTGTTTGAGCGTTCAGTCAAAAGAGTTTACATCATGGAGCTTTTCTAAATACTGGCAGGCTCGGATCAACTCGGTTTGAGGCAGAGATTTCAGTCTCTATTACAACAGGGCTATCTCCTTGAAGAAGTAAAAACTCTTTGTTGCTGCAATCTACAATCTAAAATCAGTAGTAATAATAGCTACTAAAGCTCCACTAATTTGTTGGCAAACATGTGTAATTTCCTATAAATTCTTCACAATAAAAGTCTGTGATTTAAAAGCTTTTATTATGAAGCAGCAAAATCAGGACTGTACTTGAGTGTAGTTTTATGGCACTTGTGCTTTACTTGAGTATTTCCATTTTCTGCTACTTTTGACTTTTGGTTACTTTATACAACAGATAAAGTACAAACAGGGATGCTGAAGAGAAACCAAATTTCAAAACACAGATATTCAGTTAGAAGCTACAAAAGTACTGAGAGCCGAACAAATGTGAGACTTTAAAAACACATTTGTCTTAGGTGTCCTGCACAGACATGACTTGCAAAACATGCTTCATAGAGAAATTTAAAAATTGTTGAAGGGGATGCAAATCAGTTTGACTCATCGCAACCAAAGTGCCAGTGGAAAAGTCACATAACTGTTCAAGGACAGAGGACAGACTGACGTATCATGCGTCATGCAGTTCACCACTGCTCTTGAAAACTTCCTGACTGCTGTAAAATTAAAGAACAAGATGTACTATACATGCAAGAAATTTAACCCATATAACACATTTCATGTTGAAAGAACAGATAATGTAGAAGATTTGGAAGATACCTACTTGATCTGAATAACTTGTGCTGCGTGGGTTGACAATGGGTAACATGAAATAACCTAGTGGATCTTTTGTGCCTGGCTGATGTAGTCTCAGTTTTGGAAACGCCTCCCTGGCCCATCACCTGGATGTCATGGATGAGCTGGTGCGTCGGGACAAGAACCATCCCTCTATGGTCATGTGGTCAGTGGCTAATGAGCCGGTTTCAGAAAGGGCCCCGGCTGAATTCTATTTCGAGTGAGTACTTGTCATTTAGTTTGGCCTGGATGTCAAGAACAAAATCACTCACTCATCAAATATTCATTCAACACTGATAATTGACTTATCTGCCCCCTCTGGATGCAAGATCATTCACTATTCCTGCCCCCAATATGGCTCTTTATCTGTGCCTAGAAGAGCTGAAGATGATTTTTTGGGGGGTCATTTTTCTAACTTTACTTTACGGAGAGAGATCAGGACTACCAGGACCGCCCTGAAAGTTTTAAACCATCTGTATATGTTCCTATAGGAAACTACTGGTTTGTTTGTGGGTCCCAGCCTATCCCTGTACTCTGTGTGCAAACAAAGAATGCAGGATGAGGAAGTTACGAAGCTGTAACAACAACAGCTAGAGCTCAGTCATAGCCTGAGGCCTCTCAGGAAGATCAACAGAGCAAATAAATACTCAACCTGCTCAACTACAGTACCCATCAAGTAAATCTGTGTAGTGTATGGGAACAAAGTGTACACAAAATCAAGTGTCATGCTGAAGTTGTAACACACCAAGCAGTTTCTTCAGGTTACACAAATGTAACAGAAGTGTTCTTGTAACATGCTAGTAATTGTATAACATTGTAATCCTTACAAACTTGCAATGTAATCTCTGTTCTGTTTTTCTTCTAGAACTTTGATAAAACATACCAAAGATCTGGACCCGACCCGGCCCGTCACTTAAATTACTGACAGTAACTACGCCAGGGACAAAGGGGTGAGTTTTAACTGTACTCACTTCAATATCAGCAGGATAACAGAGTGAAAACCTGCACAGCATATTGGTTGTCATGTTTATTATTTGACACATAAGTAGTGATTATTGGGCAAGAGATTATGGAGACTAAACAATTCACTTTTACAGGAACCAGAGTTTATAGAACGAATAAAAAAAGAACTCAAAGATTATGTGGACATAAATGACACAGAGGATATAGATCCAGTTACATTATGGGAAGGAGCCAAAGCAGTCTTGAGAGGACATATTATTTCATATTCCTCAACTAGAAAAAAAAAAGAAGGGCACAAGAGAAAAAGCTAATTGAGGACATAAAAACAATAGAGAATAGACACAGTAAAAAGAATAGCAAGGCAGATAAGCTACAATTAAAAGAAAAACGGATAAAATTAGAAAAAATACCTATGTTTGAGATTGAAAAGTTAATGACGTTTGCAAAGCAGGAAAGTTATGATGGTGGGCCAAAGTCCTGAAAAATACTGGCTTACAAACTCAAGAAACAAATAAAGAAAGCGCATATTACAAATTTAAAAATCAGAACAAGTTGGAATAATAACTGACAAGGACCAGATCGTAGAAGAATTTGCTAGTTATTACGAAAAACTGTATAAGGCAGAGGCAAGGGTAGATTGCGAACAAATTCGGGCATGTTCAAGAAAACTGGAGCTACCAAAAGTAACATAAGTAAATAACGAAAAGTTAACAAAACCAATAACGATAGAAGAACTACATAAGCAAAAACAGGGGTTGAAAAATGGGAAATCTCCAGGTGACGACGGCTTTACCAATGAATTCTACAAAGCTTTTAAAGATCAATTAAGTCCGCTACTGATTAGAGCATACAGGCATGCACTAGATACAAGAAAGTGGGCTCAAACATGGCTATCATCAATAGTAATATTGATACATAAAGAAGGGAAAGATGCTACAAAATGTGCATCATATAGACCCATATCACTGCTCAACACGGATTATAAGATAATATGATCAATATTAGCGAACAGGCTAAAAGATACAATTACAGATATAATTAATCCCGACCAATGTGGATTTATTCCAGGAAGACTCCTGGCTGATAATATTAGATGAACGCTGAATATAATTGATTATGCACAAAGAGAGAAGGAAGAGCTATTATTGATGACATTAGATGCTGAAAAAGCTTTTGATTTAGTTAGCTGGCCTTTTATGTTTGAAACAGTTAAGAGCTTTGGTATGGATGACATTTTGCCAATGGTTACAAGTACTTTATAGTAAACCTGTGTCTATAGTTAAAACAAATGGTACCCTGCCAAGGAAAATTAGTATCCAAAGAGGCACTCGACAAGGAGACCCTCTCTCTCCTTTATTATTTGCTATATATATTGAGGTGTTGGCAATAGCCATAACGAAAAATGAAAATATTAAAGGGATGAAGATAGGGAAAGAAATACATAAATTAGCACTATATGCAGATGATATAATTATCAATCTAACATCACCTGAAGGCGCTATACAACACTTATGGAAGGAGATTGAAGAATATAGTACAGTATCAGGATATAGAATAAATGAAGATAAATGTGAATCCCTTAGTATTGGAACACAGATGAATCAAGTTTTTAAAGAACGTTATAAGTTTAAATGGGACACAGAGATTATAAAATATTTAGGTATTTTTATTAGTGCAAATTTGAATGAATTATATAAAAACAACTACTGCACTCTGGAAAGAAAAATAAGGCAAGATTTAAACAAGTGGAAATTAGTACCAGATGGGATATATAGTAGAGTGGAAACGATTAAAATGATGATACTTCCACAACTTCTTTTCTTACTTCAAGCATTGCCTGTTATTCTACCAGAGACCTGTTTTAATACTTGGAATAAAATGATTGCAAATTTCATTTGGAATAATAAAAAACATAGAGTTAAATTTAAAATACTAACTCAACATAAAGACAAAGGAGGGCTAGGCCTCCCGAATATACAAAATTATTATTATGCAACACAAATTGCAACAATAATGAAGTGGATGAAAGGTGACACAGAGATAAAGTGGATAAATATAGAGAAAGAGTTGGCAATAGGGTCAATTGGAACATTATCTTTTTTTAAGGAAAGAGAGCCAAAAACAACAGCTACATCTTTTCTGTATAGAGATCTTTTCTTTTCTTTTAAAGATCAATTAAGTCCGCTACTGATTAGAGCATACAGGCATGCACTAGATACAAGAAAGTGGGCTCAAACATGGCTATCATCAATAGTAATATTGATACATAAAGAAGGGAAAGATGCTACAAAATGTGCATCATATAGACCCATATCACTGCTCAACACGGATTATAAGATATTATGATCAATATTAGCGAACAGGCTAAAAGATACAATTACAGATATAATTAATCCCGACCAATGTGGATTTATTCCAGGAAGACTCCTGGCTGATAATATTAGATGAACGCTGAATATAATTGATTATGCACAAAGAGAGAAGGAAGAGCTATTATTGATGACATTAGATGCTGAAAAAGCTTTTGATTTAGTTAGCTGGCCTTTTATGTTTGAAACAGTTAAGAGCTTTGGTATGGATGACATTTTGCCAATGGTTACAAGTACTTTATAGTAAACCTGTGTCTATAGTTAAAACAAATGGTACCCTGCCAAGGAAAATTAGTATCCAAAGAGGCACTCGACAAGGAGACCCTCTCTCTCCTTTATTATTTGCTATATATATTGAGGTGTTGGCAATAGCCATAAGGAAAAACGAAAATATTAAAGGGATGAAGATAGGGAAAGAAATACATAAATTAGCACTATATGCAGATGATATAATTATCTATCTAACATCACCTGAAGGCGCTATACAACACTTATGTAAGGAGATTGAAGAATATAGTACAGTATCAGGATATAGAATAAATGAAGATAAATGTGAATCCCTTAGTATTGGAACACAGATGAATCAAGTTTTTAAAGAACGTTATAAGTTTAAATGGGACACAGAGATTATAAAATATTTAGGTATTTTTATTAGTGCAAATTTGAATGAATTATATAAAAACAACTACTGCACTCTGGAAAGAAAGATAAGGCAGGATTTAAACAAGTGGAAATTAGTACCAGATGGGATATATAGTAGAGTGGAAACGATTAAAATGATGATACTTCCACAACTTCTTTTCTTACTTCAAGCATTGCCTGTTATTCTACCAGAGACCTGTTTTAATACTTGGAATAAAATGATTGCAAATTTCATTTGGAATAATAAAAAACATAGAGTTAAATTTAAAATACTAACTCAACATAAAGACGAAGGAGGGCTAGGCCTCCCGAATATACAAAATTATTATTATGCAACACAAATTGCAACAATAATGAAGTGGATGAAAGGTGACACAGAGATAAAGTGGATAAATATAGAGAAAGAGTTGGCAATAGGGTCAATTGGAACATTATCTTTTTTTAAGGAAAGAGAGCCAAAAACAACAGCTACATCTTTTCTGTATAGGAAATACTGTAAGGAACTGGAGACGACTGTGTAAAAAATTTAAAATACAGAGTGTGAATGTACGGCTCAGAGAAATGCTGCATGATCTGGACTTTATACCAAATCAAAGTGATAAGATTTTACATTCCTGGGCTGGTAAGGGATTAATTTCATTTTCACAATTTCTTACTGAGAATGCAATAAACACATATGAAGCCATGGCTTCTAGGTATGGTCTGGAGCAAAAACATTTCTTTAAATATCTACAGATAAAAAGTTATATTAAGAAAAATTTAGAAGAAGAAAAAAATGAAAATGAATTATTAAAATATTTGGTAGAAAATCGAAATAAAGGTAGGATGAAACTTTCATGTATATACAGAATATTGCAAAAATTAACAATTGTGGAAAGTAAAGTAAAAGAAAAATGGGAAAAAGAGTTATCCATAACCATCTCAGAGGAAGCCTGGAGAAAATCTTTGAAGGACAATTTTGAAACTACACAGTCAAAACATTGGAGAGAGTTTGCATGGAAAATAAGTCTGAGATTTTTTATAACTCCACGGATCACTGGAAGGATCTCTTCTCTAACAGGATCTGGTTGTTGGAGAGGATGTGGGGAAAGCAAAGCAAATTATACACATATCTTCTTTACATGTCCGGTAATAAAGTCTTACTGGGAAGAGGTAGAGAAAGTCATAAAAGATATTCTTGACATTAAGGATTCCCTGACATTAGAAAACTGGCTGGGTATCAACATGTACCATAAGATAAAATTAAAAGAGCATAAGGTTTTTAATATGTTGCGCCTACCTGCACTGAAGCAGCTGACCAGGATATGGAAACAAACTAAAACACCAGAATTACATTTGTGGTATGAAACAATAGAACAAGTATTTGAAATGGAGAGGCTAACACTCGTGGCTAATGGCAACTTGGAGAGATGGAATAGAGAATATTTTGGATATATTGACAAGGTGACGAAGTGTTTTAATAGTCTGTTGTAGGACAGATGATGTGTACATGATACATTCACATGCACCACATGTGCGCACCTGCACACATACACACATACATTCAAACCAAACTGTTCTTTTTTTTTTTTTTTTTTTTTTTTGCTGCTTGGTATTTTTATTATTATTGTTGTTATTATTATTGTATTGTGTATATGTGTATATGTGTATATATGTATGTATGTGTATATATGTATGTATGTATATATATGCATATATATTTTGTTATATATATATATTTTTTTGTATTATCTTATTTGTTTATTGATTTTTATTCTCAAACCTTTCTCTTCTTTCCCAATGTATGTGTTGTTTTTCTGTTGTTAAAATGCTATAAAAATTTAATTTAAAAAAAAAAAAAGTAGTGATTATTTAGTATTAATGCAGGTGTTGTCAATAACACATACAGTACAAGTATAGTAAGTTTAGTAAATAAGTTTTTGCTCTTGTTTGAAGAGTAACTTAACACCTGGAAATCTTTTTTTTTTTGCTAACTTTTCGCCTACATCATGTAGTTCTGTATTAAAGTCTGCAAGTTCAAAGTGACATCACTGTTGGTTGTGGTTACAATGGGAGCTCTTGTTGCCTCACCCAGCTGCACCCGGGTGAAAGAATTGAAAAATCCAGCCATAGTCTGGTGTTACGTTATTCTTTGAAGTTTCTGTCATAGAGTTAATGATTAAGCTAGTTAGTTGTCAAGTAGTCTGATAATTGGCTCATTGGTTTGAGTATTTTTTTTTAAAGAAAAATAAGGGAGTCAGATGGCGAAAGAACCCTGCTGAGCTTCAGAGCTTCATCTGTCTGAATTCCGAAGCACTTGTTGACCTCAATAACAAACTAAGTTGTTGACATACCTCAGAATGGTTCACATTCCTTTACTGTGAGCAATATCTTTCAGGGTGTAGTTAGAAATGTAAAGGTGCTGATTATTTTGCAGGCGCTGACTACCTGCAGCTGCTAGATTGTAAAAAAAAAAACTACAGTGCCTCTCAGTTCTGTTTTTATAACTGCTACGCACTAATTTCTATTGAAAAACCAAATTGTGGCTCTAAAAGTCATATTTTGTCTTTTATCGTGTCCCCAGTCTTCCTTCGTGGATGTAATCTGTGTAAACAGCTACTTTTCCTGGTACCATGATTCAGGCCACCTGGAGCTCATCCCCCTCCAGCTCAACAATCAGTTTGAGAACTGGTATGGAAAGGGGAAGAAACCTATCATCCAGAGTGAATATGGAGCTGACGCAGTGCCAGGGCTTCACAGTGTGAGGACTCATACACATACACGTCACAATTACCTGAGTGTTAGTGCACCAGGAATCATATATCACTGTTTTGTTGCCTGCTAGATTTTGGTAAACCTACATTGCATATTTTACACTGTGGGTAAGAAGCCGTCTTTTCACTCTCCAGGATCCACTGGTGATGTTTACTGAGGAGTACCAGAATATTGTCCTGCAGAGCTACCATAGCGTGTTCGACCAGAAGAGGAAGCAGTACGTCATCGGGGAACTCATCTGGAATTTTGCCGACTTCATGACTGCGCAAGGTACAAAAACAACAAAGAGCTCAGTTTGCCTCCAATAAAAGAATCCCTCCACACACCTGAATCGGGCTTCTTGTTGATCCGTCTTGTGTCTGCAGGGTTGTTTCGTGTAGTTGGCAACAAGATGGGTGTTTTCACCAGGCAAAGGCGGCCTAAAAGAGCAGCATTCATCCTGAAGGAGAGGTACTGGAGGCTGGTAAATGAAACAGGCAGACTCGGACTGCCTCCTTCTAATCATCAATGCCATGCCGTCAAGTACCCTTGGAAACACCCACCAGCTGGCACACCGAGACCAGGACAGGACAGGCCTGATCTCATGTAAACACAGCTTGATGGAAAATGCTGGCAACATTTACTCAGTTTCTTGAAGCTGTTTACTGAAGCACATTTAGAACATTTTCTTTGAAATCATTTCAGTGTGTATGCACAAGGTCATACCACCATTAAACATGATTCACGGAAGGGCCAAAAGTATCACAGAAAAACGTTTAATCTAAATATTGGTGGATCACGGACCAAAAGAAGGCACCTCTTGTATTGCATTTGATTGTTTTGTTGATATGCAAAATAGTTTAGTTTAGTCTAATTGATCATTAGGAACCCTACATCTATAAAGAGAATTTTACCCCACAAAAAATGAAAACTCTCCCAATAATTATTTTATATACATTTTACTATTATTTGGGCCAGAAACATCTGGAGGCCAAATTGAATGTAGTGGCTGAATGAGTATGAATAAAAGTGTTAAAGGCAAAACATGCACTTAATATGTAAACTGTACTTTTTCCAAAGCATTCCCAACATTTTCAGCACTACTTTTGTAGAGCACATTCTGAAGTGACTGAATCAATGTTTTCAAAAAATCAACATACACCTACAGTGTAGAGTGATTGTTGATGCAGTTTCCACCATCAGCGTCTCTACTTGTACTCTCATCATAGCTGGACAAATGCAGATTTGGTAGCAATTGTAGCATTACAATTAATAGATGTTAGAGACATTTGACTTTTTGTTGCGATAACAAAACATATGTGAAAAGCAATAAAAACAGCTGTAATGGAATTGGCCCAGCTTAATGCTGTTGAAAAATAGCTGTTTCACAACTGCAGATTATGGTGTCAGTAAACAGACAGTTCTTTTTAACAACTTCCTCGAAACATTCAAACTAATCCAATAAACTGTATCAGCACTGACTTTATTAAATGGAGTGTCAGCTGATGTAATGGATCCACATTCAATATTTTTGCTGCGATATCAATTTTCACAGCCACAGCAGAGATACTGCATCGTGTATTGTTTTCAGTTTGTTGATTCTGAATCCTTCGGCCCTTTATGTAATCTAGATGTACTAAGTTTCACAATTAACAACAGAAGTGAATTAGTAACATATAAAAAGTGATATGTAGAAATACTTAAACCCAACTCTTTAGGTAGGTTTAAATGTGTGTTTAAATGTGTGCTACACCAATTTTTCACATGCTGTTCCCACGAGAAGTTCTGCTAAGCCCGTTTTACCAGTTGTGTAATTAAATAACCCTTACGACAGCATCTTAGCTTAGACTCTATAATGTTGCATCTATGTCTCTTCTCTTGATGGTATTTGATAGTTCAGACTGCAAATCAGGAAATCTCTGCTGTTCCCCTTTGGACTCAACAGCAAGGACGGCCACTGCCGGAAGCATTATTGTTCCGGGTTGTCTGTATGTCCGTCCCATACTTGTGAACGTGATATATCATAAGAAGGCCTGAAGGAATTCCTTCAAATTTGGCACAAATGTCCACTTGAACTAAAAGGAGGAACTGGTTAGAATATGGTTTACTCAACAATTCATATAATGATTATCATGATTATTATTACACAAAGGATAAAATGATGGTCAAAGGTCAACTGCACTGTGACGTCATGATATTATGAAAAAAATATTCCAGCCATTCTTCAGCGCCATAACTTGGGAACAGCAACTTGACCAGTGCATAGAGACATGAAACCAACCATTTTCAACACATAACATTATTATAATGGAGTGAGTTTTGCTTGTAGTCAACACCTACATTACATCTGACAAGTTGTTACAGACCTGGGATTTGTATTTATGACAGTGGTGTTGCGCCAAATCACAAGATGTGCCAAATTCTACATAATGTTGCTTTAAAAAAAATAAGGACAGATTTTGAACCTCCCCTCACTCATTAGGAACGGAAAAACAAAAACAGATTTAATTTAGCAGTGATCCCCTTCTGCTTCAGTCACTCTGACCACATCCTCAACAGCATTTCATTTCATTCAAATAACTTTAAGTGACAGGTTGTTTCAGAGGGAATGTTTTAATGGTAGATCATTTCCACATGACAATGACACAATTAAAAATGTTCTCATGTCAACCTTTTTCCACAGTTTTCCCTTAAAGTAAGCTGGATTTTAAACCGATTATTTTTTTTTGCACCCTCCTACCATTCATGTAACACTTTTCCATGTAAGAAAATACAGCATTTTAAAACATATTTGGCAATACAGAAGCAAACCCAGTAAGTTTTCCTCCACAAAGAAATGTAGTAATCATTTATGCTGACACATGGATTCCTAGCCCTCCAACCCCTCAACTTTTATTTTTTAACTAAAACAACCCAGAATGTTAACAGTCTATACAGCTAAAGGGCATAATTCATGATGAAAAAGAACATTACAATCATGTAGTTTAAACAAGAGTGTATTCTCAGCTAACAAACATGTCCTAGCTAGACAAAATAAAGATGATAATTATATAGTGGAGTTCAGGAAGGAGAAAAGGAACGGCCATTGATTTGACAGGGCATTTTTGTCTGGCTATTTCTGAATGGACTTTTGCACTGGTCAGATCAAATCTTTGGGAATTGCCAATTTATCAGATTACATTTTAAGGAAGGCAAGCAGGAGTGCCTGTTAAAAGATACCATTCTTCATTTTACAAGGCGATTACTGTTGCTCGTCTTTGGCTCAAGGCCTAGTGATCAAACAGAAGGCACTTTTGTTGGCATTGGTGATGCAACTAACATGGCAGTTATACCTCAGGGCCTAAATGAATATTAATGAGAATGCAGTATCGTTCGTTCTTTTGACCTTCTTTTTGACATTAAATCATCACACAACATAGTGATCCTTTTACCAGCCAAAGACTTCAAACTTGACACATTGTCCAAATTTCTTTGACATTTTCTTTAAAGTAACTGCACTCAACTAGTGTAATAGGCTTGCATATGACTGGACACCTACTGTACACTTGTCAGTTATATCATCAGTACACACAGGACACATAGCTGTTGCCACAGTAACTAGCACATTATGTCAGTTCGACTTTAAAGTTTTTTTTTGTTTTTTTTTTATAAATGTCCCGTGTGAATGATTCCATAGGAGACTTGTCTCATGTGTGAGTGCACAGGCTTTCCAAGAAAAAAAAAAAAGGACAAAGACAAAACAGTGTGGTTGTTAATCTGAAACACTCAGAGTTGAGATGAATAAGAACATGATGTAAGCCAGACAAGGCAATACTGTATAAAGGAAGATCTGAAAGATGACTTGCTAAGAAATGATGCAAACAAATAAAAACATTCTAAAGGTGGACCACATATGGACTGGAGCTTGCGTGTTTTACCAGTTTACCGCTAGTCACGTCGATGAAACATTACAGTGAACCATTTTCCAAAGCAAACCATGGTGTTTAGGGGGTTTATCTCCCAGGCAGCACATTCTTTTTCTGTATGGCATGAAAAAACGGCTGGCAACGATCTGAAATTTGCTTACAGCAAAACATGTCTCAGTGTCAGTTGGGGTGTCATCTCTGCTTGAGGCTCTCAGCGCAAGGTTATATTAGCAGCTACTTGTGTTGAAGGAAAAAAGGGGACATCTCTGGCTTTGGTGAATTGATCTGTCATGATACAAGATTTTCACTACACAGTTATCATGGTCAAACCAATTCCCGATAACCATATTATCGTGAGATCTATAGATATTTAAGAAAAAAATGCTTGCAATCGAGTCAACTTTGTTGACTGTGTTTCGTCTCGTTTTTGGCAAATAAATTACTGTCAAAATACGAGTGGAGGGAGGTGGAGAGAGTCCGGAACATAGCGAGAATAAAGAAAGTTTACAAAAAGAACAAATTTTTATCAACTACTCAATTATTAGTGAGAAGGCAACCAGATGAACGCCAGCTGAGGGCCAAACATCTACGCTGGATCATTCAGACAATATCATATGTGTATTAGTAACACAATATCAACACTTTATTTTTTTAATGTCATGGCTATCGTGAATATCGCGATATTGCGACAACCCTATTTTGAATAGATGTTTTGATAGATATTGACATAGCGGACAGCATGTGTAATCTCACAGTGATGGAAGTGTCTCCTAAAATGTATATCCTTAGTGAAATGACTGGAAACTGTATTTCAAATATATAACATTTGCTATGCTTTGGAAAATGGCCAACAGTGATGTAACACAGCCTATAAATGACAAGTAGTAAAATGGATTACAACATGCATGAACAGATAACAGTTTCACTTTGAAAATATCCTGGGAAAGAAAAACTCAATTTCCATTTTCATACACGATCGATGACATTGTATGTCATCGCAAGAAGCATGTCACTGAAATGACATTCAATACTTGGACAACCCTCACCCCAAAAACAAAGAAAATGTCAAGGAGAACTTGAATGCTATAAATGTGAGGGGGCGTGGAGATTAGCAGTGATGGAAACTATTAACAAACTGGTTCAACACCACAGATGAATCACATTATTACAGTTATTACTACGACTGGTCTACATCTTCGACAGTGTGTCTAAGATTGTCCGATGGCCAACATATGCTTATAGCCAGGAGATAGTGTACCATGCGTATGACGGGTAGGATGCTTCAATCAGTGGATTCTGGTTGGAAAAGAGACAACTGTCCTAGTCTGTCACTCGGTGCTGAACCGAACTGACAGTACTATGGATTTGTAAGCAAAGCCACAACAAGCTGTGGCTGCTCTAACCCATACTGTGATCTGTCTCTGTACAAACCATGCTCTGCTATCTCAGCTTCACCGTCTATGTCTGTTCATCTTAGAAAACCATCAGCAACCTGGATATCCATCCTGTCTACAAACTGCCCACAAAAAAAAAACTCCACATATGGCTTAACATATTGTTTTGTTTCCTTACAGAACCGTACACCTTTTTTTTTTAGACTCGTGTCAACAAAGCTTTAAGACATTCTTTAAGTTTTGTTCACATCCTGCAAATGAACCGTAACTCAGCTTGGCAAGATCACCGCTACCGTTCAAATGACAGCAAGTGTATACAGGCTGCCGGACAGTGAACAAAAGCCAGGTGAGCATTTAACGCAACTGAAACGGCGAAGATAAGAGATGCTTCTGCCACCAGGCCGCTCTACCCTTGAGCAGACAATCACAGTGCAGCAGCCTTCGCTACCTCATGAGACTCTATTAGGGAGGGAGAAACACTTCACTGGTATCTTAATTTACAAAACTGTGATCATAAAAATAAAGCCTCGGACCTGTGACAATAAAACAACGAGCAAAACGTATGTTGACATGACATTAACCCCCACCCTCCCACTCCCAAAACATAAAAAGAAAAAAAAAAGAAAAGAAAGGTAATTCACCTTAAACACTCCTTTAGGCACATAAGTCTTTATGGATCCCACTTGAGTGGTGGTCAGGAATGCTTTTCACAGAATAACACAAAAAATAAAGAGTGAGGGTGCCTGTATGCAAACTCGGTGAAAAGAACCTAAAGTTCTGCTTTTTAAAAGACTCGTGTCGGTGGCTCCGGATGAGACGATAACCACGTACAAGAAAGAAATCCACACAACTCTGAACTGCACGCCTGACCAGGATTACAGGACGGAAGATGTCCCGAGCACATCTTCAGCACGTCTCTTCCTCCACCACCTCACTGTGACCTCGATCGATGTTTTGTTCCAGATTGACTGATGTTTTATCTCCCACTTTTTAAAAAATGCTTTTTTTTTACCTTAAAGGATTTGTGTCAACACTAAATCACAATCTAGCCTGGAATATTGCTCAGCAGCTATTTACAGAATTGCAAAAAAACAAACAATCCGACTGATCTACACACAATATCTCACATTGTCCCGTTTAATTTTTAGTGGTCCTCTTCAAAAGGATACCCTCTACGAAGTGTAAACATGGAAAAAAAACAAAAAAACTACTCTGTATAAATGTTAATCGTTCTGCCCCTCCCCCTTCCCGCCATAGAACCTTATCTGCGAACTGTAAGATGACCTAATGAGTGTTTTTTTGTCTTTTTTTTTTTTCTAATTTTGGGAGCCATTATTCGGTTCCGAGTTTTAGTGCAGATCCGCTGTGCAGTATTAGGACCTCTCTAACCATTTCAAGTAAACCCCTTTAATGTCCTGTTTTGTCTTCCGTTCTGCGATCCTTTTTTTGTTCAAAAGAGAGCCGTCCTCCTTCGCTCTGCCTCTGCTTGCTCGGCTCGATGCGTTTCCCCACGCACACACACACACAGCCAGCCCCTTCCTTAAGTGAGTACAATGTTAAACAAGGAAAACGAAATTAAAAGAAAAATCAGCTTTCACTTACGAATCCTTCCGTGTTTGCAACATTGAGATGTCAGGCCCAACATTTAAGTTAAATTTCTTCATTTTTTTTTTTTTAAACACACAGCAGAATAAACATTGTTTTGGAAGCAAGGTCTCCTGGTGGCAAGTCAAATGTTCAGAGGTCACATTTCTTTTTTTTTTGTCGTCGTTTGTTGTTTGTTTGTTTATCATATTTTTCTTGCCGTTCTCCACAGCTTAGTCCTGCTTGGCCTGCAGCTGCTGCTTCCAGGCCTCGTTCAAGTAAACCAGTCGCTTGTAGTTGAGAATAAAGAGAATGAAGTTCAGCGCATATGTGGTGATGCAGATGACGCAGAAGTCCTTCAGGACAAAGTAGAGGATGTAGCCCAGGTAGAGCGAGCCCACCACCGACAAGATGGATGTCGTCATGAGAATGAGGGCGGCCATTGCACTGACAGTCATTCCTATGGCGAGAAACACAAACTAGAGCTGAGACAAATATCTATAAAAAGAACACACAACCTTGAAACACACAAACAACCTGATGAGTCGGCTCTTTGCTCAGACCTTTCAGACAGTTCTCTATTTTTGGCGTCAGCAAATCTCGTGATGACATTGAGCTTAAACAGTGAATAGACTGGTCATATTATTGTGGTGTCACATGAGGTGCAGTCATATTTCTAACGCTAACGTTCACCAGTGTTTGTGCTGGTGGCGTTTGGTTTGGTTTGTAACAATCACTGTTTAACAACAGATGGGGATTCTCTTCTGCTGCCGTGTTATTAGAAAGGTTTCGCCTTTCAATCTGATGTACAGTAGCTTTGAAATTAACCTAGGATTTATACATTGCTCAAAAACATTGGTTGCTCCATAACCAAGCTGGAATAGTGGGGTCCTGGTTTCTACGGAGAACCCAGCCAACACTTTCTGGTTTCATTCACATGTTTGAGTCCCAGAGACTGACAACATAAAAGCATGACTAAGCTGCATATCTGAGTGCTGTGGCAGCTCACAGTGATCACTGTGAAAAACATGGAGTGTTAATGCTGAATATTGGATCTGATAATTGACTGAGCCATAATACAGTATATAAATACATTTATAATACTTTACTTAATAGCTGTAGTTAGTTAAGTGCATTTATATCAGCCACTTTTGAGATACTTTTCCTCAACTGCTGTTCACACGGGTGACTTTACCAAAGTAATATTTTAACATTATAACTTAACCCCTCTCAAGTATGACTTTTGGGTACTTTTTACAACACTGCGTGTACTTTACTTGGGTAATTCCATTTTATGTCTCTTTATACTTCTACTCCACTACACTACCTTTATTTAAAGGCTTTGTGTACCAGCTGCTCTGCGGATTCAAATTTCTTTAACAAAATAAAATCAACAAATAAAGTATGAGGTATTATTGATTAACTAGTTGTTTATAAATTACTTGAAGTTTCTCTTCTTGTTCCTACAGTGAGATGTTTGAGCTTCACTGTGTAGAGTGATGCATGTGCAGACTTTAACACTACAAGGCTGTCTTCACATTTATTGTAGATTGGTACATTTTCCTCTGTGATCAATGAAAATCAAACTTTGTGAGTCACGGCTATAGCAATTAGCGACATCACAAATGGTTTGGAAATAAATCCTGGCCTAACATTCAGCATACACAAGTGTGAAGGAAAAACTTGAAGCCTCCAGTGCACACACACTCAGAAAGGACTTAACAGTATGCAAAAATATTTGCGTATTTATATATTCTGGATTTTTTTATGAGCAAAAAGGAATGCATGCTTTTAAACAGATTTAAATGCAATAAAAATCACGTCAGACTCACATTAGAGAGTTGTTTGCATGCCTTAATTTAAATGTGGAGGGGATCTTTGAATGCTCTCACCTTTATCAGCTGCAACATTAAAGCAATGTACACATTAGTGCATCAATTGTTAGAATTATTCTAAGAATAGACATTCTGCATGATGCGTACTTTTGGTACACTAAGTTGTACTTTGGTAAAATTTCAAACGCAGGACTTTTACTACTAACAGTATTTCTACACTGTGGTATTGCTGGTGTTCATGTTGATGTTACCGCCTGTATCCACCACTGGGGGGCCATACAGGTGGTAACATCAATCACTACCTGACATTTATAAAGTTGTTGTTGTAGGGGAGAGGTATTTTATTATGGGAGATAACCGGAACACATCCTGACCATGTGTTCTCTTTTAGGGGTGAAGGATATGACAATACAAGCTGAGATAAAGTTGTCAGCTGCCAAAGACTTCGTCATGTCATTAATGCCTTAAAGAATAAAGAACTCTGGGTCTATGAGACGATTGCGGGTAATGTATGATCAGGTCAACTTTATGCAGGTATTGTATCGTTTTAATTATAGGATTTTTTTGTATTAATGTGATTAAGTACTTTGATTTGAGGGTATCTTATTTGCAGAGTTATCCAAATAAAAAAACTTTACTTTGTTTTTTTATCCATTAACAGTTTCTCAATCATGACTTTTTTTATATTACGACTCAAAATGACATGATTTTGTGGATTTTAACCATTTTCCAACGATATTCTCTTCACAATGATAAAAAAATACATATATAATAAGACAGGCACAATTACAGAATTCATTTTATGTGGATAAGAACATTTGAGTCTACAATAAGCACCTTTTCGACAGTAGTCCCACGCTGTATACTGGCTTTAATCAGAGAATACAGTCATGCCTACACACAAATATGGGACGGTCGAAGGCCACGAGAATAATGAAAGTTGTGAAACTCGGTGGTAATGCCTTTAATATGGAAATCTTGAGCCGCTGTTGCAGCGTGGCATTAACTGGGCTGCTATTGTGTTAGTCAAATGAGTGGTAGCTGCTGTGGCTAAAAGGACCTCTTGTTCTGTGCCAGCGCCAGGTGGCCGGGCGAGCCTGCAGGCCACTCGGCAGGCAGACATGTCAAACCAGCATGACTGTGTCAGCAATATCATCAATGTACTGAGATAGTGTCTGAGAGTGTAACCAAAGGGGGGGGAAGACTTCAAGTTAAAACAAGTCCCTTTATGATGATTGTGAGCTGTCGATGCCATAAGCAGACTGGGACACTGTAGAACAGTGCCCAAGGCGTTTTGATCACTTTGCTTATTTCTCACTGTCACTACACCAATATTTTATCTCTGCAGTCTTAGTTGAATTAAATTAGAATTAGGTTAAAAAAGACCATATGTTGATTGACGTTTGGTAGGTCAAGGTTCAAAAAGTATTAGCCTTCTTTTTAAAAACAATTATATTTATATGGCTACTAAACATGATGTCAGTATCATGTGAGTCAGGATTTCTCAAATATAGCCATGATAGGCAGTGTTGTGTCAGCAGACTCGCTAAGGAGATTTGTGCCCTAAATTAGTAATACTAGCAGATTACTCTGGATAAAATGACGTCTTACCTAGTAGAAGCTGAAAGGCATAAAAGACAATCCCGTAGACACTGTTCGGCTGGTTCAGTGCGCTGTCATTTCCAAAAATTGAGCCCAAGAGTCCGAATCCTCGACCCCACCTAACCACACGGAAGGACAGGCAAAGAAGGCGGTTACGACTTAATTTCAGGAGTGCAGAAGAACAAAAAAGACTGTGGCAATCTAAACAGATCATATCACAGCTGAGGAAAGCCAAACCAAATGAGTCACACTAAAGATAAAGTATACAGCAGGTCTTCCCGATGTTTGCTTCCCAAGAACATGAAGTACAAGCTGATTTCATTCTTTATCTTTTTTCTTTAGCAAAATTTGATTTGAGGATAGGTAAATTATAATACACAGAAAACTATTTATTTAGAGTTCAGTCACCTAAAAACTGCGTGAAAGACTATTTTCATTATCGATTAATCTGCCATTTATTCTTTTTATTGTTTGTGTACACTTCACAAAACGGTAAAAAAAAGAAAAAACGTCCACCAAAGAGGAAAAACAAATGCTGCAAAATAAAAAAGCACGTCTTTCTTGTACGGGAAAATCATCCCGACACGACTTGAGTACTTCAGTGCATGTGACAGAGAAACCCCACATCGAATATGTCTTATTTTAAGAACTCTTTTAAGTGCCATCTCAAGAGGATGACATAATTTGTCTGAACTTCTGTGGCACAACTACTGGGGCTGCCCACCTGTTAATACCAGTCTGTTATTCACCACCACCATCTTTAAACCTGTGCAACACAGCTGGTGCTCTTGTATAACTGAAGCTTTTGCCCTGCTGTGAAGCTGTTTGTGTTAAGCATATTGAGATCATGTTCATGTCAAATTTCGACATCATTTTTATGTGCCGATAGATTTCCTTCAAAGAAAACCACAAACTACAACATCCAGTACACTGAAAGGCAAAACAGATGTGCAATAAGTTTGCCTAATTGCAGAATTAGAGCAATATGAGTTTCTTTCTGTAGGAATGTTCATCTTATTCAGCAAATATAGTTCTCTTCATCACAAAGCCTGAAACAGCATCTCCTTTTTAATATCATTTTTTTTTTAATTCTGATTAAGTGAACATAAGAATTCATTCGGTATGAATGTTTTAAGTTTTCCATGTCTTATTTGAGGCTATAAGGCAGGCGCATGGAGACCTTTGTTTTATTGTTTTCCATTTAGAGGGTACAAGGTTCCTTTATTCATATATCAATCTACAACAACGGGTTGTGTAAAAGAAAATCCAAGTTGTTGTTCCTTTAGGCTACCCACAAAACAAAAAAATATAAAAATGGATGAATAAATAAGTCATACAGCTACTTTTTAAAAGTGGAGTGCGTGACAGAGCAACTGTCTTGAGAACCAAGAACCACAGTCGACCACACTATTAATATTTGGGAAGAGTGATGGTAAGACTTGCGGATCATACACGTTTAAAAGCCTCTGTGCAAGTATGTTGCCATATAAAAATAATTGGAAAAATAGCATGCAACAGTTATCACAGAGTGTGCAATATGTATAGCAATCTCATTTAATGTGTCACTATGTGGGAGCTTATTCTCCTTGGACACAACAAATTGTGTTTTCAAACATGCTTTCCCTCACTTTCACTACAGCAGGCATTTTAGCGTGTGTATCAAGGCGTTATCTTACACGGATAAGCACTTGCGGAGGCACGCGCAAAACAGGCAATTCAGCACACATAAATACAATAAGTTGCATTACCAAATATAGAGCATTCTCCGTCTATAGCGTTATGTAGACCGATATAGAAACTGCTAGGATTCTACTTTTTAGTACTTGCAAAGACATTCAATCATAGCCGAGGTCTCAGAGCTAATTTTGGGTCACACAGGTGAGACTGTCTGTAATATTAAAAGAGACACTCATCTTACAAATATGTCATAACTCCCAGACAGGTTGCATTCCGGCTGTGCTGTGAGTATTTGTTCAGGCCCTGCAAAGACGCTCATTCGGTGACAATCAATAGGTGGGGTTGGCTTTCATTATTAGTTGCATGCCCAGTAGGGCAACTTCACATAGTAGTACAAGGAATGTGCCACACTGAATGTTAAATGACTGATAATTGATTGCAAACTCATCTTTCTGAGTAAACCAACTCTGTTTTTTTTTCCTGTTTTTCCTGATGGACACGGCTAAAGTAAAACTCTAGCAGCAGCTTTATCTGTGTAGTTGTGGATGTTTATCTTTCTGGTAGTAATGTGTAACTGTAAGCAGCACTGAGACTTTACTGTAGCCAAACTGTGACAGTCCTCTCCACTGACCTCTGTGCACTGTCCCTTTAGGTAGCTGGGGTGTACTGTTTAACCCTTTGGACTGACTGGTAGCTGCCCGGTGACATTAGCTAGCACGGCGGCTAATGACAGCAGCGTGACAGCTAGTGTGAGCGCTAGCTAGCAGGTTCAAAAGTTACCCAAAACTATCAACACTGAGCCAGCTACAAACCGCAAATCTTAGCTTTGGCCGGAGGGGATGAATGAATGTATCCAGCATCAGACAACATACAAGACAAGTGTTAGAGCGGGCAAGCTATCGTCAACTTTTGTGCTAAAGTTGGTGTTACAGATGTTACATTCATGGAGAGCATCCAGTGTTGGTACCGGTAAACTCACGTTAGCAATCGTTAATTCATAAATTGCTAATTTAGCAACGCTGAAGGCGTTCTGCTGATAGCTAACTGGCTAAGAACTAACTACAACGTTAACAAATGGGCTGCGTTAGCTAACGGTTAGCGAAGTTAGCATCATCGGGCTAGATAGCTAATGATGTGTCTAATGAATGATAAGCTAAAAGTTAAGTTATTCCTAACAGGTCATTTAATTAACAGCCAGCTCTGAGCACGCCGGCAGTTATAGTTTGCAGTTAGCATTAGCAGCAGAGGGCAGCCGGCAAATGCTAGCTGAGTGCATTTGACAGTTAAAACCGCGCAGCCCTTCCCAGATTGTCACAATAGCAGGCAGCTTCATTGAGCGCTCTTTGCTGAATTCAAATTACCTTGAGCTGAACACTTTTGAACAGCTGATGGAGCTGCTGACGTCGCACATAGCCTTATAACTCGGATCCCGAGCCTTTTCCCTCTCGACGTGAAAGGCATATAGAGACAACAGTATGCCTAAAAGGCAAACGAGAAGCCTAGCTATTCTTTCCCACCGAGGGGTGGACACTCTTAGGACGGGCGCCGCCATCACTCTCTGGCCTAGCTGGAGACACGCATACATACGCAGGGAGCTCGCCTGTGAGACAGAACTGCGACGTGGAAAAGCGTCAGTACGTGTTCACTGTGAGGGGCGGGGCGGGCCGAGGGGCCCAGGAACAAAAACACAGGGACACTCAACATGGCTCTTTATGCGGACGCACTTTACACTAACAATGTGTGAGCAAATTCCGTTTTCTTACACTGCACAATATTGTTGTACTCTTTATCTCATATGAAAGAGTAAGTATATTCTATACTGTAAATCCTATATATCCATATTTATAATTTATCACATACTTACCCTGTGCAACATTCCTGTGCAATTCATGCTTGTATCCTCTGCAATTAGTGCATCCAGGCATTTTTTAAATGTATTTTTTCATTGTTGCACACCATGTGTGTATTACAGGTATGGGTGCATTTATGTGCAATTGTCCTCCTTGGTCATATCAGTATGTCAAAGGCAAAGAGTGAATATTTAGATTATTATTATTATTATTATTATTGTTATTATTACTTCATCTTATTCTATTTCTGTCTTGCTTGATCTGTTTTTACATTTTGATCTAAAACTCAGTCACTGTTCTTTTCCCTCCTCCCATGACTCTTAAACTGATGTATCAGGAGAATATCACTGTTGAAGGATGAATAATGTCTCACCTTTTGGTTTGTGCCAGGCTACATACAACATGCTAGTAAGAGTTAACCCTACCATAAATCCCCTGAACATTTTTACAAAAAAGGTTTACAATAAGGTCGTTTTAGCAACATTGTTATTAAAACATTTAATTTTCAACATTGATTTTATCTAAATATTGTTTCATTTGTCATGCCAATACTAATGATAATATTTATTTTTTAAATATTCATGAAACAAAAAAGAAGACAACGTAAAAAAAAAACGTTCAGTCCAACATAGTAGGGAATATGGACGTTCGAGGACTAAAATACAACCAAGTCGAATTGACAAAAAGAAAAAAAAAACAAAACTATACGTAGCAATATTTCCAAATAACCAGTAAATTCCTCCTAAATCACACAAAACAGTCATTATTTCCTTGACTACCGAGAGACATAGCAACGGCCACGTGACCGCGTGTATATAAACACAGGATGACATCATCTGTTTACTTGTTCCGAGACTCGTCTGGTGAAAACTGCTGCACTCCTTTCCAAATGGCGACAGATATGGAACGCTTTGTTTCTTTCGAGGAGGCGTTTTACGACCAGTACGACTACTACAACCTGCTCGAATACTCGTGCCACGCGTGCGGCAAAGGGAGAACCAAGAGAGAGATCGAGCTGAACACGAACCGCCATGTCCCCGCGGGGCACGAGAGGAAGATAGCAGAGAAATTTCACAACAGCCAAATGAAGCGCAGGAGAACCAAGAGCTCCTCGTCTTGACGCCTTCCCCTCGACGTTTACAGGTAACCGTGTGTCTTTGTCGTTTTTCAGAAAAGTGTTTGTATTGTTTGTGTTTTATATTTTTGGGGGAACAATAGGTCTTTGTGCAAGGAAAAAAAAACAACAACCTCCCGCTCGGATATTTGACTACAGCAATCCTGCGGATTAGGCCAGCTGTTACCGCCCATAATAACACCTTTTCTAATTACAGTCAGGATCTTTGTAATCTGTGTGTGGAAAAACTGTTTCTGTTCTGTATCTAAGGGGACACTCTGGTGGGCGGAGTTATATGGATCAAGTAGCTTCCTTTTGTTATGTTTTTCAACTCCATTCTGTTGGTATCATAATAAAAAAACAAGTCCGACTTCTTTTTTGCACAGGCGGAACTAGTGTGTTTAGCTCCCTTTAAACTGAGGCAGTTGTCACCATCACTCAGGCCAGCACAGTGGTGACATAAAGCTGAAAACAAGGAGTCAATTAATCAGTTGATCAACAGACAGAGAATTAAAGTGCAATCATTTGGATCTTTTGATAATTTGTTATCCCCTTGAGTCCCCTTTAATGCCAAATGTTCTGTAGTTCCAGCTTCTCAAATGTCATGATTTCTTTCTTTACTGACATTTTGCAAATCTAATAATTGCTAAAAAGAAAAAAATAATCTGCAGGAGAATAGATAATGAAATAATCTTTAGGATCTGGATGTAATTTGTGATTACCCATTTCATTCTGATCTCCACACAGATTGATTTCAAGTTGGACAACGAGTTGGATTTCCGATGTTGACCATGGCCAAGTGTCTTTGCCCTCCCCGAGAGAACGAATGGAACTCTGTGACAGTTGGGAATATGATGTCCGTTAAACAGTCACAGAACAGCTCCATTCCATACCCTACCCTGTAACAAGACTCTCAAGTTACAGCTGTGCAGGAATAGTTTGTGTTGAGCTATATAGGTTAGTGGTGTATGCTTGAAAAATTTATATATATATATATTCATTTCTGTTGGTGCATAAGATATTATACTGTATTTTAAATCAATAAAAACTGATGTTAATGTAACCACCTTGATTTTTTTTTCTATTGCTAATTAGTGATAATTAACATTTCTATGTGATTGAACACAACTGGTCTAGTTATGATTCTTCCCCTGTGGGTTTCCAGTGTTTTCTCAGGGTGAATGAGTGCATGCTGTGTATAGATTTTTATTCTGGTGGATTCATACGCACATCCAGACACCAATGAAGCAGAACTGCCTTTGAAATGCTCGAGGATATGGCCTGCAGCCTAGAGTGAATGTTTTTGTATGAATTTTCATGCATTTTTTTGTTATTCTACTATTAATCTAACTTGTATGGGCTTTTTTGGGTTCCAAACAGGGCTCCAAAAGGTTGTGGAAAATACATTGTAGTGGTTTTATTACATGACAAGGCGCATGACCTTGTTATTACATAAATAACGAATATAATCGTAAACCATCACCAGAAACTCGCATATACTGACCTATGTTTGGATTTTATTAGTGGGGAGCTACAGTAAATGTACCTGCTTTTATTTTGAAGGGGTACAAAACAGGAAGCCATATGACTACTTCCGGGTCCCTACACATGTGTGAGCTGCTGTGGATCTGCTAATAAACCGACCTTCTTGTTCTTCATTTATTTTCGCCAACAGCCAAGATGCAGATTTGTAGCGTGTGTAGCGAACAGACACCTAAATACAGGTGTCCCTCCTGCAAAATAAGATAGTAAGTAACTTAAAATAACGGTCGGTAAGCTAGCTAGCTAACTAGCTAGATAACTTCCAGTTAACTGCCGAGTCGTTTGTTTGGCAAGGTTCTCTATAACGTTAGTCTGTTGTCGAACTTTAAAACTAGTAATCTAAGAATAGAGAACAATAGCATTTATTGTGGGGTTTTTTTCTGGACATGTCTTAAAAATATTTAAATATTCGCTTTATCCACTAAGCTGAAGCTAATTACGATAACTTAACGTAGCATCGTTTGTAAACATAACGTTGGTTCTAACAGTAGCCCCACTTTAACAGTTGGGGAAGCATTAACAAAAAGATATCAACATATTTGCATAACATGTCATTATCTTAATGTAACGTCGATAAATTACACGTAAACACAAGTTTGTACATAAATACCACATGTGACGCAAGTCACGTAGGTCAAAGCGTTTTGCGATTTGACGTCATTCGCCACTAATCCCGTAAATAATAAATTGTTTTGGTTGATGGTTTGATACGTTCACTTATTAGCTCGCTGTGACTTTTAATTAAGATTACGCGTGTTTGTTTATTGATAGATGCCGTCCCCGGTATCGATATAGATATACATCATGTCCCAATGTCACTGTGTATTATCTTGATTGAGTAAGATCAGAGGTTTTTATCATCTGCCAGGAAAATGTCCTTCTTTCATTATTGCTTTTTTTTCCTACAGTTGTTCACTTGGCTGTTACAAGAGGCACAAAGGTAATTGAGCTTGATTTCAGTCCTTGAGTCATGTAATTATGTGATGTTTAGACAAGCTGTAATCATAATCAGAGGAAATACTATTTCCTATCATCATCTTTGCATGTCTCATTTCCTTTTTTTGGCCATAGACAGTTGCATACCTTTGGAGCAGCCGGCATCAATTGACGCTCCTCGGGATACGGATGCCTTCAACACTGGTATGTTATTCTTTCATCATCCGTGTGATTGTGTTTCTTTGTCAAATGCATCCATATCAGCCAGCAAGAGCACAAGATTACTGACTGTAATGGGTAGGGGTGGGCAGCATGGCAGATATTACCACTGCAAAAAAAAAAAAGCATACAAACAGCTGAATAAATGTGCTAGGGCAGGTAGCACAAGCCGAACTTGTGGGTGGTGGCAAATCGGTTACTTTAAACTGTCAAAATCATCTTTTAATTGTCCCTTCAAAATCCCAGTAAACGCCGTTCACCGTTTTCCAATGCCTTGTGTGAAAAGCTCCTTGATTTATTACCTTTACAGATCAGTGGACTGTCGACGATCTTCTAGACGAAGAGGACATCACCGACAAAGTGCCGCTACAGAGGCTCCAGATGTTGGGTATTAATCCAGAATTACCTTTTGTTTGCTCTTAGCCCTTCAGTTTTTCTAAACACTTTTGGCAGCAGCATCACATGTTTAGTGTATCTACAGATGACAGCAAAAAAAAAAAAATGAAGTTGAATAAAGGGGATCATTCTTGTTTTCTCTACAGGTCAGTCAAAAGAGCTGCGAGATCTTCTCTGCAACCCTCATCTGAGACAGTTACTGCGCTCTGTTGACGGGGCGGACAACAAATACAATGCGATGAAGGCTGCCATGCAAGAGCCTCTCTTTGTTGAATTTTCAGATCAGTGTTTGAGAACTGTCGAAAATGAAGCGCAGTCATTAACCTACAATGATGACGATGATTTATAAACTAGTTTTCTATCCACTTTTTTTATTATGTTTTTCTACGTGGGATGGTACCTTGTTTACTATAAAATGTCATCATGTATGCCACAATTGTTTTATTGTCATTTTTGCTGATCCAACTTCCTGTCATGTGCCTTGTCATGCTACAGAATGTAAATAGTGTTCAAATAAAAGCTAAAACGTTTAAACTATCACTTTCTGACTCAACACCAAAGGCTTTAAAATGTAGTTTTACGTGTGAACTTGAAGATCATATGTAAAGTTTGGGGTGAAAGAAAAACATCTACATTCAAAATGTTGCAACACTGACATTTATCTTAACAAAACAGTCATTTAAATATGAACAGAATTCAAGTTGTTGTACATTGATCCCTTGGTACTGCTGACACAAACAAGCACATAGATTAAATGATAAAGTTTCAGTCAATCTACAGCTGGAGAAGATTGAAAGAGCAGGAATTATATAGAAAGTAAAGGAAGATCTATCAAGTTTTGTCCCTGTAGTGATGTCTGATCTAAAACTAGGAATATAAAAGTCAGGTTTAAGTTACACAAATGCTATTTTGAAAAAGTTAAAGAAAAAAGAAATTGAATATAAGAAAACCTGATGCTATAATATCATGTTCATTCTGCCACACAAAACACTACAGTAAAAAGACTTTGGTATGTTACACAGTACCTGCATTAATACTTTGGACTGCAGCAGATTAAAACAAAGTGGTTTCATTCAACATTAAGCAGATGTGCATAGTATAAAGACCCCTTATCAAACAAAAAGCAGCTAATGATTCACGGTTCATTCTTTCCCAGTTTCTCACAAGGCGTGTGTGCTTGTTCATGACTCCTGACAGTCTGTTGCCAAATGTAAGCAGGCTTTAATGTGCAATACTGCATGAACTTTACATGTGCAAACTTGCTTGATTAGTTTTTTTTCTACAGAATAAATTACACTCAAAAAAAAAAGCCGGATGATGTGCCAACATATGTGCACCTGAATCACCAATATGTTTTTACACCCACAATAAATCTATCAAACTACACGTAAATAGTCACCCTAAATAAATACTGTTACCAGCCCATTTGTGATTTGAGTGTAGATTTCAAAAAAGGCACTCGTCAAAGGCCCAACACTTTGATCAACAGTCAAACATCCAAAGAGAAAACAAAAACCTGCAGTTGTCTTATTTTAAAAAGGTGCTAAGACGGTGACATGTAATTCCAGTTATCATTTAAGACTAAATTAAAAATGATTCTGCGTTTGTCTGCTCCTGTGGTGGCATCATCATAATCGCGACTCACACCCCATTTTCTACGTGTGGGACACATGGCACTTATTCTGCAAATGGTTGACAAGATAGTCTCTGCCTTATCCTGATGATATTTTTTGTTGTAGACGGTCAGGTTCACAGCATACTGCATTATCTCACCTGACCACTTATGAGGTTAAAATATTATCATGCCAGGATGCAGGTTTTTACATTTCTTTTCGCCCTTATACAAACTTTGGCATTCTTAAAAAAAAAACAGTTAATCAGACCTGCAGTGATCACTTTAAAACATGCATATAGTAAAAAAAACAACAAAAAAACATCTTAAAATACCAGGTTTGTTCCCTCTGTGTCATATTATGGAGGAGCAGCTTCTGGCCCACCTCTGCACCAGATTCTTCTTTGTCTGTGTCCATGAGATCAGCCCTCAGTGTTCTGCTCTCACAAAGTTTTCTCTAGCAGGATCTCGTTGAACCCTGTCACATCACACTTTTTGCCTGGTTGCCTGTCAGCGTAGAGGAGTGGAGATCGCTGACAGTGCAGCTTTACGGATCCCTGAAGAGAAAAAAAAAACCAAATAATTTCAAATAACCAATAAAAAAAAAAGACAATCTTTTCAAAAAGAATTTTGTTGATATTCCCTCACCTTGGGTTGAGCCCGTATGGAGGCGAGCCCCCGCGTGTACTGGTTGGTCTCCACCTTATACTCCCCTTTCCTGGAGGGCAGGTTTAGGGAGGCCATCACAGACATCATCTTCTGGAATCCTGTGGCTGTCAGAGACACGGTGATAGACGGGGCCGAGGCCAGAGCCAGACCCATGGGCCACCCTCGCACCGTGACAGGCTCCTGGATGTTGGAGAGCTGCACCGAGCCTCGCTCCCTGATAACAGGGTTCAGTGCTGGCACGTCCTCCTGTAGGTCCTTCGCATCATCCAGTTCTGCCTCAGCCAAAGCCTTCAATAGTGCCTGCCAGAAAAGTGACATGGATATTTAAATATTATCCATTACTCCGTGTATATTTATTTGTTTATTTAACAGGGATTGTGCACATTAATAAATATTGCTGTAAATGCACCAGTGTTTGTAAGCCATGAACAATGAGCAAGAAAACAAAATCTCACCCTCCACTTCCTCCAGGTGCCCTGGATGACTGAAGCTGCTCTGTTCCATCTGTGGACCTCCTTCCTGACCAGCCAGGACCGCACGGCTGCAGGAGGCAGAAACAATTCAACACGTAACAAAGCCATTCATTCTGCTAGTTCAATCAGTGCATTGTGGAGATGAATGTGTCTGTAGTCCCAATTCAGATGGGAAGTATCAAGAGATCATTTGTTGCCAACAGTTAATCAGATGAGCTTCCATGTGTAGCAGCTTCTGAAGGGATCAACACTGACAGCCTGTAAACATTACAGTGTACAGACTTTGCCAGCTGGTTCCTGTTGGCCAGACAGTGAGGTCAAAGGCAGCAGGCTCATGTACAGGGAGTGAGCACACAGAGCTCTGCTGATTCCACTCAGTGGTACCCAGCCAAGGCTTTAAGAGTTTACCTGCTTGGATCACGGTAGCAGACTGCCGGCAGACGTTACGTCTGCGGCACTGGTAACGCAGCCAGCAGCACTGAATGGTGAAGGCACACTGAGACAGGATCATCTTCCTCTGACCCTCCAGCAAATCCAACTGTAAGACAACAGCCAGGCAGGTCAGTACTCCCCCTCATTTGCTTGACAAGCCTGATACGTAACTGAAACACCCAATGAGTGTGAATAGCAACACACCAAAAGTTACATTTTTGGCTTTATGAAGTTAACTTGCAAATGATTTCCTAGGTATACATAAACTTTTAAATATGTGTGAGGATGTCAGAGATTTTATATAAATGACTGACCATTGATTGGGTGAGAAAAACTTTAGTCCTTCCGCAGTGCACCCATGAATTATGCTTCTCACTGTCAAGGTTGTACAAGGGGTCAGTCGCCTCGTGTCGTAATACAGCATGAAGGAGCTTCTCCACCTCTTGCCGAAGATTTTCGTTGCCGTCATCCTCCACGTCTAAGAAAGGAATTAGAGCAATCAATTCTAGTATGGGCAGAGCAGCACTTCAGCAGTCTAGAGATTCAGTTGTACCACACAGCATTTGTTTGACAGTATGTCAGTCAGTGAGGTACAAACTGTTCAGTGGGTTAGCGTGAGAGCACAAAGAAATCCAGCAGAATCAACAGCACAGTTGCCACAAACAATGATATGATATAACCGCATCATTCAAGGGTTCAGGGTTAGTCAGCAGGATGCTTGAATATTCGTGCAACAAGAGAATCAAGTCTACAGCCATGCCAGCAGCTCTGTCAGGCTCTACTCAAAAGGTGATTTCTTTTGCATGTATGGGACAAATTTTAACCTCCTAGTGGTGCTACAGGGAAAGTCAGGGGATCACCAAAGAGACTACATATCACGGTGGGGACCATGTGTGTATACGTGCCAGGTTTTATGGCAATCCATCCAGTAGTGATCGAAACATTTCACAAAAACCTTCAAATGTCAACATCATGGTGGCGCTACAGGAAATCAGGGGATCACCAAAGTCAGTAAGATTAATCTTCGGTGGTACATGAATGTCCGTAAAAATGTCCGAGCACTATATCTGATAGCTGTTGACATATTCCAGTCTGGACCAAAGCGCCGGAAAGGCACTGACCGACTGATCGCCTTCTATAGAGCTGCTAGTATAGTTAAAAAGCAGCTGGACAGTGGGTTAATATGAATAGAAGTTCAAGCGTACAATTATCAGGAATGTTCAGAGAAATATGTATCAACATGCAAAGCAAGCCCTGACAGTCATGCATGCATTTACCTGGAAAGTTCATAAGAAGTTGCAAATTATGTTAGAAAGTCCTGTTTTTATACACCAAATGGAAAAGTCCCAAGAAGAGTAGAGGACTGAGGATCAAATATACTAAGAGGGCTAATGGAGGAAAAGCATAAACCAGCAGACCTAAAGAGAGGACATAAAATCACTCTTTGTCCACGATAAACATGACAACATGTACCGTTCATTAACCCTGCAGATAACAGTACTTACCAACAGGAAGACTGACTGACTTGAAATCTGAATATTTTGCAATCAGTCCGTAACGTTGCATGAAGCCTTTGAAAGGAATTCTGGGAAACAGAAATGACGAGTCAACACAACTCAAAAGAAACAAACTTTAGGATTGAGAGTAAACATAGGAAAGTGTCTCACCTTATTGGAAAACCAGCAGCGCTGATATGGATGGTCTCCACAATCCCACAGGCCTCCAACTGCATGATAACCTGACAACAGACAGGAGATATCCATCAAAACCGGTTCCTTTGGTGAATATATAAAGTGTGGCCTCTGATTGTTGTCATTGTGGTACGAGAGAACAGTATTAAATGTGTGTAGAACATCTACCTCCTCCTTTTTGAAGGTCATAGGCTTGCAGTCCGGGTTTGGTTTGATGCAGCGAGTGTAGTGAGGAGTTGTTGTGTGGAGGATCTTCATCAGGCTCTCCAGAGAGTTCTACAATCAGACATTACCATCATCAGTTTCATGACTCAGCCCTCCAAGGAGGAACTCTACAGGCCTTGACAAGCTAATATTGTCTTTAATTGACTCCCACCTTGAACTTGGAGACCACGGTGACTTTGCTGAGCCCCTTGCTGGTTGTGTTGTCAGCCTCCTTATCAGTGAAGATCTGGTGAAGCAGGGGGTTGTCAGACTTCTGCAGCAGGTTGATGAGCTCTGGTGGTACTGGGTCCTAAAATAAAAAAAACGCAGAAGGGAATAAGTGGATGGCTCTGTGGACAACCTTCTCAATACAATATAAAATATTTTCTTACACACCTTATTTTTCTCCACAATCCCCTGTATCCGGTAGTTGACTTTGCCAGCGTAATGGGCAACAGTGAAGTGCGGCTCCTTGCTGAACTTGTCCCAGCTGATGTTAGCGTTATTACATAGCTCCTTCTCCATACGAATCCTCAATGTCTTTGCGTCTGAGGCTCGATTGAGACGACTCTCCTGTAGGACAGATGCAAAAAGTTAGAGACATCCACTTTTGCTAGATACATTCAGTACAACTGTACTGCAATCCCCTCTTTTTTATAACAAGTGGTTAAAGGGCTGGAGGATAAGTATAAGTATTCTCTCCTTCTACACAAAATTACAACAGGCTTTGCAATAATAACATAAGTCCATACTTGTCATTTCTTTTCAAATATAATTCACATGAAATTCCTCGAAAACGTCAACTCTACAGTGTTGACATGTAAGATATCCACTTCCTTTTTGGGCCCTCTTCGTTACTTGTTAGCTGCGGTGTAGCACTATTTGTAAATGTAACGGAGTGCTCCTACGACACGCACACATGCAACGCGTTTATGGAATTGTTGAAGTTATTAATTGCTTTGTTCATTCCTATTATAATATCCACTATTTTTGGTTTATTTATTTATGGTTTATTTATTAAATAGGCAGGCAGCTCATTAAAAAAAACTCTTATCTACAATGGCAGCCTAGCTAAAGACATTGCCTTAGGGCAGCGGAAAGACATCCAAACATTTCAACACACCCAAAAGGCAAATGACGTAAGCATTCCATAAATTACATACAATCTGGCACACAAGCAACAGGCACATAACTTGCAGATAAATGCTTAAGACTATAGAAAAACAAAGAACGAGAGTATCTTACACAAGCAGTATGACAAACCTGGTGAAGCAGAACAGCAGCAGAAAAAGGTAAGAAATATGACTGGGAACACAGTAAGCAGCAGACAGACAAGGGGCATCATACCTCGTTAAGAAGAGAAAACACACTGACAGGGCTCCCTTCTATAAGATCCAGACAGCTCTGGTTGTCTTGGTATTTCACAAAGGACCACTGCAACCCCTCTGACACATATTCCTCCTGGGAGAAGCACAAATAGACACAAATATTCAAGTACGAAAATCAATTTCTCACATAACACAAGGTGCAAAAAGATGCTCTGGTTTTCTGAAAGGCAGAGATTTCATAAAGACTGACGAAGCCTCTTGAATGCCTGAGGCCTGAACATTGACACAATAAGCTGTTCACCATAAGATGCTCTAAAGCTCTGCTCAGATCTCTGCATGGAAACAGAAGCAAAAACAAAGCGACGCTACCTGCTGAGCCCGGAGATAATGAGCCACAAAGTGCTGCTGCAGTTTCTCATTGGCATAGTTGATACACAGCTGCTCCATGTTATTGATGTGGAAGCACTCAAACCCGTACACATCAAGAACTCCTGGGGATCACAGGGAGGAGAAGAGAGGACTGTGTGAGCTTATGTAAAGAAACTGGAGCAAAGAAATGACATACATTCAGTGATCTAAGAGACAATAATGCTCTTACCTATAAAGTTGCACCACGTGGATTCTTCTGCACATATGCTGTTGTTGATGAATGTAACCAGCCATTCAAATAATCTGTTGGGAAAAGGTGACAAAACATAAAGAGCTTATAATATAAACCGTTATTAACGTAAATATGTTCCTCGCGGATTACTTTAATTAAAAAGGCAAGATGGCTTCACATGTGTGTGTTTGTTGCAAAGCAGAGTTTGAACACCTCAGTCACAGGACAAAAACAAGCTCTTGCATGACCAGCGCTTTCCACTAAACCTTATCACATTCTGACAAACCGCTATATAGCTTGATGATCAGATCCTTATTCTTACTGGGCGTAGATGACTTTGGCCAGGCAGTCTTTCCTCACACTGCACTCTGCCTGGGAACAGGGCTTTCGTACGCTCTGCTTCCCCGCCTTCAACATCCTCACTCTTAAACATGTATAAAGCTCCTCAGCAGGGACGCACAGCAGCTCAGCAGCCCTCTGCAAGAAGTCTGAAACACATTACATATTTCAGGTTTGTCGGTAACTTTGTCTGGAAATGTATTCTTCTAGCAAGCAGAATGACACATGAAAGTAAACTCTACATAAAGTTTTTCAAAATAAGATTTTAAGCACTTTAAGACTGAAAGTGATTGATAAGAGCTGATTACATGTCTTAAACAAAATCATATTCAATACCTTTGGACAGTTCCTCTAGGTCACAGGTTTGTGATTCATCCGAAGAAGAAGAGAAATTCAAATTTCCCAACTGAAGAATCCCTGCTAGTATCTGTAAGATAAATGTAATTCTATGCTTACACACAAAAACATATTATCAAAAATTCCAAACGGAAACCAGATAGAATTTTGACGATCATTTACTATTTAGCATTTATATGAAGTATAACAACATGTAATAAACTCTTTATAACAGACAATAATGTAGTTGTAAGCAGCTGTAACTCCTCCTGAGGGCACCCATGATGCTGGATGCTGGATTATAATGTAACTATTAATTCATTGTTAAGTAAAGTGTGCCCATTGACACAATACATTACCCTGAATATCTGTCTCTGCCTTTCTGCATTAATGCCCAGATGAACCATCGCCTCAATGGTCTCCTGAAAACAGTCCTCTATAAAACATTCAATGAGCAGCAGTTACTTGTGAGAATCACAGACAATCATAGCATAGAAGCCAAAAATGGATGAGTACACATTAAAAACATTGACCAACCTTCAACAGTTTTTTCAGAATTTGGCAGCCAAGCAAAACTCTGGCCATGAGACATCTTCCACTCCTTTCTCTGCTCGTCTGTGGCCCCTTTCATCATCTGAAAAACAATATGCTCACAGCTTTTACATCTGAACTATATATGAATGTGTTAATATTATACTAAAATATCAGATGACTGTATGAGCCCTGTTAACTGACCTGATAAAAGATGTGGAAGTTCCTCTCATTGGCCGGTTGACAGGCCACCCTGGTCTTCTCTAGCAAATATGTCTGTACAGATGCCCCCACTAACAGCTGACACCTTTATGTAACAAACGTGTTGAACAGATTAACCTGATGAACAACTTGTATTAAAGTACATACATACATTGCAGCAGGCTAAGTTTTACCTGTCCAGCTGGAGCTGGATGTACTTTCCAAAGCGACTGCTGTTGTTGTTCCGTAGCGTGCAGGCATTGCCTACATGGAGGGGAGAGTGTTAACAGAGTGACTGCTGACAGTGGTTATTCTCCCATTAACGAGGACACCAGCAATCAGCTTACTCACCGAAAGCTTCCATGATGGGGTTGGAGTCCAGCACCCTCCTCTCTATTCTCTCCACTGTGTCCTGATTCTTCACCACTGAGGAGGATGCTGCCACCGTGGCGTAATATTTCATCAGGCAACGAGATGTCCATGTCTGTAAAGAGACAAATTATTAGCATGTCAGAAGTCCATCGCAAGTTCCCAGTGCTGAAAAGATATTCAATATTCTAAGCAACAAATCCTCACTTTTTGGAAGGTAGGGAACAGGAAATGTTGGAATTTTACTTGATAGACAATTATCATCATGTGAAAATGTTCATCTAATTAATTCAAACACATTTTTTCAGCGATACACACGTTATTGGGACCTTAGTCAGAAACAAATCTTAATTCTTCAAGCTTAACACACAATGTGTTTGTTTACCTTTCCTGCACCACTCTCACCGCTGACCACCAAAGATTGGTTTACTGGCACCAGCTGGCCCCGGACATTCCTGTAGGCTTCTTCCGCCACAATAAAGATATGTGGTTTGAACTCCTGTTGACAGAGATGTATGTTTGAAGTTACCACAAAATAGCATTGCCGATGTTTTATGCACTTTAACACTCAGTCATGAAATATTAAACATACTGATCAAATATTGATGGCTGGCACACTCGTGGTACCAGTTAATGCTGAAAACACCAAACTTCTTACAATGCACCCACACCACCCATCGTTCTCCAACATAAAGAAAAAACACCATCCAGAAATATTCACAGATTAGTTGAATTACAGTGAGAGACAGCTGTGACTCTGTAAATACCTGGGGCTGAGGTGCACAGTGATACTCCTTCATCACATCCAGAGAGTAGAGGTCTGGGATAGGCTGGAAGGGGTTCAGAGCCACCAACGTGCAGCCGGCATGGGTGTAAAACACCTTCGCACTGTACCTGGCCTGCAGGCATTTCAACACTACCGGAGGATAAAAATTGAATGTAATTTAGGTATTAACATAAAAAAGAACAGGCAAACAAATATTATACAGATGATAACCACAAGACATGATAAAACGGAAGCATTTAACTAGCAAAAAATGTGTGTCTATAACAAAAATCTATATAAAATAACAGATGAGTCATAATCAAAGGGCTTTTTAGGAAAATATTTTCAGCAATTTCATGCCGTTTTCCTGACCTCTGCTGATATCAAGCTGTACTGTTTTGTTTCTCCCCATGCACTGAAACCAACACCGCCTTAAAATATCACTAAAACCTTCAGTATCAATAGCTGTGGTTACATGGACAATATTTCATCTAATTTCAAATCCCTCGGCTTACAGATTCCAACTTAACTGCACTAACAGTGCTCTTAGAGAGACATGCCCCAAAGCATTTCATGAGAATATAACTTTTTTCAACAAGCACAAAATGGTTATATCCACTGTGAAGCATCTAATCAGCCTGAAAGATGATGGCAATCGATTAAAACACGCAGTTCGACTTTCAATTTTTATGTGCAATTTAACAGCCAGAGCCTCTCATAGAGGAACATCTATTGGGTGGAAATGAGCATGGCAACCACAGACAAAATATTACAAAAGATTACATTTTATTTTCTTGAGTTATACTTTATATCATGCTAAATACTTACCGACCGCATAATAAATTAAGAAAGAATACAAGAATCGCTGTATTTTTGGGAAGCATGCGTCTGTAAATCATGCCCCAGGATTTGCTCACATGAATGATGATTGTTACCTCCCTGTGATTGTGTGAACTGCAGAATTTTGGTTGCACTGAAACTGTTCATGCATTTATTTATTTATTTATTTTTTATCCTCCCGCCAGATTTGATCTTGACTTGGTTAGATAATACACAGCAAATGCTGCAATCCAAGGTGACTCGAGCTGGAAAACGCTGCGTCACACTGGCTGTCTAATTGTAAATAAGGGCAGAGTTTATGCAACAAATAAAACATTCAGCTCTCACTGACGTTTAGCGGTGGTGATTTCAAAATGTATGCCATTGTATAAAGTGGACGGTTTACTTTGTTGATAAAAACTACTAAAAATGTATGACTAGTGAAATTACTAGTAGGCACTAGAAGGACAAAGGGACGTGCATCATGTTTATCAATTGATATAGCCCGATGCGTTACCTGTGGTTGGCGTCACTGGGTTGACTTTGGTGAGGTCATCATAAGTGTGGAGTTGGTCTTCATCGATGAGGAAGGCCCGAATTTCTCCCTCCAGCGAATCATTTAGGGATGGGGGAGGAGAAGGGACTTTCTGGACAAATCCTCTCACCTATGTGAAAGGCAAAATGTGAGGTACATACATACAAACACACACACAAACACACAGGGGGAATGTTGGGTTTAAAATATGAACTGACACCCTGTCAGTTATGTCAAGTAAATGGGTGGAAACATTTGTAAGCTTTTTTTTTTTTAAAACAAAGAAAAGCCTTGTATTTTAAAGCATAAATCTGCCAAACTTTCTCAGCCTATGAAGCACCTATAAACATCCCATATCATGCAATTAAATGTCCAAGCCTTATTCTAAGCTTTAAGAGAGCTTTCAAACAACATACAAAATGCATGTAGTCATCAAGTATTTATTCTTGCATCGCATGCCTTTTTCATTGACACCATGGTTTATCTTACAGCCTATAGTCTCACATGGGTAACTGCCACATGCAGCTGTGCAGAACTCCACTTTTCAATCAAATAGGACATGTGTATTTCCATTCAGTCACAATCACTCAGGACTGACGAATGCAAGTCTGCTTTATCCTGCCAAGATCACATGGCCTGAACCTGCTGTCCACCTGAGAACTGTCAACACTCTGAGGTGCTTAATTTGTGCAGACAGGATTAATCCAATGGCAGGTAGCCTTTATCCAATCATTCTGTGAGGTCACTTTAAACCATGTAATAAGTCTTAAGGTCGTAAATTTAATACCTAATAATGCTATATGAATAATATCTATGAGGACACACGTCTCAGGGTATTTTAGTGTGTTATGTTATGATTTTAGAAACTAGCAGGTGGCTAAAGAATAATCACACAAGCACAAACATCATGCTCAGGTAGATCAAGAACAATCCCTTAACAAAATGTAAGTTATGTGACATATGCTTGAGAAGCCCAGCTCATTGTCTGCTGTTCTCATTCCAATCTCAAGTCAAAAATCTGATCATTTAGTCAATCTCACCACTGGAAAACTGGCTACTGCCAGGTATGAGACACCACAGGTACCAGAGTATGTTGTGCACTGGTAGAAATGGACACTTAAAGACACTACAGACTTTTATACTAAAAGTGTCCCTCAACATTTTACAGCCCTTTGTAAGACTCGTTAGCATAGCTATATTAGCTTTTATAAAAGCAAGGGAGAAATGTGTTGCTAGATTTTCTACAAAGCAAGTTTGGCGTTAATCACTACACGCGTTGTAGGAACTATTATATTACATATACTATATTCCTCTGGCACATTAAAACTACGTTACGGTGTTGTTATTCGGTCACACATATGCGTCTGATTTCGAACCGACCAATCAAAACTGAGCACCGGTAACGTTACAGGTCGATAAAGTCCGTTCCAGGTCAACTTAACTTCAACTGCTGTTAACTTTTATATTTCATAAACCAAGAAGGGAAAAACTCTAAACCACCAGTTGACAGAAATTATGGACGGGTCTTCCCCGTGTCCCAACTCACCTTTCCCCCTCCATTCTTGTACGCTGGTCCAACGTTACGTCGGTGGTCCGCAGAACTCATTGATTTGACCGTTAAATTCCGTGTCTGTCCTCAAACTCAGCCGGAAAACTCTGATTAAAGATGTTACTGAATCCTACTTAACATGAGTTATGGTTGTTCCACCCTACAGTCCTGAACCCGCCTGCCTGAACCTCAGTATTTTCCATTACAGTCAGAAAATTCCTCAAGGACAACTTCCTGTGCCTGCCTGCTGGCCGTCCGTCTGCCTCACAATCTCCCAAACCACACACACTTATTCCCGCCCGCTTCCTGCTACTTCACGGGCCCAGCTGTCAGCGACCGGCTGACATAGGCTGAGATTTCTTTTATGAAAAAGGTTTTCATTAGACCTTATAACTCTAAAGCACTTCTTTTTCACAATGTCCCACAATTGAACTTAAAATCGGGACTATGTATATTTCTCAATTAACATCTACTTATCCACTTTACGAAACGTCGACTCTCACGTTATCAGTGTCCTGAAATAGATTCTCAGCCATGCTATTTGACCGTCATATTTATGAAATACTTACACTAAGTCAAGTACTCATTTTTTTTAAAAAAAATTTGTTCAGAATAGGTTTTAACATGCATAAAACTCAAGTCTCGGTTAAGGTTGGAGGTTCCCAGAAATCCGAGCTGTATTGAATGCAGCATGGGGTCGAATGCGGAAGTGAGCGCACGAGCTTCAGCGGCTCTCAACCGACTGTAAACAAGAATGCTGTGAAACAGGTCTTTTTGTGAATTTGCTTTTTCTACGCCGAAGAGACAAACCTCTTGGTGAGTAAAAATAACTATACAGTCGACTACCTGAAGAATGCTATTAAGCATCGCAGTATAGATGAGTAATAGATGATGAGTAATAGATGAATTAAGCTAACTTCCCTCACGATGACTGCTAGTGGAATACTGTCTGGAAGGTATAATTTTATAAAGAAGAGTAGCACACAGAGTGCTTTTGAACACTGTACAAGCTAACAAACAAAGGTTGTTTCCGAAAATCAGTAAGTTACATCGAGAGTTGAATAAATTATGCAATACGGTTACACCTTTGTTCCCATTTCTTGTAAACTCACTGGTTTCTGTCATAGTGTCCTAAATGTTGTTCTTTTTCTACTGTCTACTGAGCTTATTCATATGTATTTGTCTCCGTGTAAAGACATATTTCTCTCAAGTAGAAAAATATTAATTTGAATGTTTGCAGGCCATGTCTCAGAAGGAACTGAAGGAGGCGTTTGTCAGTAACCTGAATGGGACCAGTCTGCAGGAGGTGGTCCTGGGCTCATTTCTCACCCCGCTCTGCCTCATCAACAGAGGACTCATTCTGATCCTTTACCATCAGGCCAAAGGGTTTCTTCCGCTGCCGCTCCCACTGATTTCTCACCTGCTTCTTGACTTCTCTGTTCTGATTCTCCCCCTCGTCCTGTCATGCACCGTTCTGAGCAGCACTCTTCACCAGGTCATCATAAGCCTGACCATTGTTTCGGCTTGTGTGTTATGCTATATCTATCGCACCAACAGCCACCCTACTGCTGGGCACCCGCAGAACACTGTCAGCTCCTTCCTTCAGAGTCACGTTCAAGTCAACCAGGTTCCCTTTGTGACTATCTTCCGAGTGTTTGTAAATGTGAAAACAGCCATCAGCATCCTTGCAGTAGACTTTAGTGTCTTCCCAAGGCGATATGCTAAAACAGAAACCTATGGTACAGGGGTAATGGACTTTGGGGTGGGAGCGTATGTCTTTGCAAATGCCCTTGTATGCCCAGAGGCACGGGGAAGCACATCTCAGGATCTAAGATGAATCATATCACGAAGCAGCTTCTGTCTGTCTGGCCCCTGGTGGTTCTTGGCATGGCAAGGCTGGTGAGCTTGAAAATGAGCGGTTATCAGGAGCATGTGACAGAGTATGGCGTCCACTGGAATTTCTTCTTCACACTAGCCATCGTCAGAGTTGTAGCCTCTATGATTTTGGCTGTGCTACCACCGAGTAAGTCGTGGGTCGTTGCCCTTCTGATCAGTGGGTTTTATCAGTACGCTCTGGAGACATCAGAGCTCAAGGCCTTCATTATCCACAACAATGACAGAGAAAAGGACTTTTTGCATGCTAACAAGGAGGGCATATTCTCTGTAGTGGGATATGTAGCCATCTACTTGGCAGGAGTTCAGGTGGGACTGTATTTGATGCAACCAAGATCCCAGGTTAGACAGTGGCTCAAAGCACTTTCCAACCTCTTGTTGGGAAGTTTGGTCCTGTACACTGGTTTGTACATATGCCAGACAATGGTGGAGCCAGTGTCTCGTCGCATGGCAAATTTACCTTTCTCCATCTGGAGTGTTGCCCAGTCTTTGTTTTTTATGTCCTGCCTTGGTACCGCTGATATGGTTTTATTGTTTTCCAAAAGAACAGCAGGCTGTCAGTTAGTACCCTCATCGTGGAATTTGTGTAAAAAACAATCCGAGTCAGGCCCTGACAAAAAGACAGGTGAAATGGAAAGACGCTGCCTTGTTCAAGCTGTCAACAGGAATCAGCTGTTATTTTTCCTGCTTGCAAATCTCATGACAGGATTGACCAACTCCATAGTGGACACACTTAGCTGCGGCAGCTTAATTTCAGTGTGTGTTTTGCTTTTGTACATGTTCATGAATTCCCTTGTCATATACATTTTGCATCTCTGTGGAATTACAGTGAAATTCTGGTGAAACTACATTTTGTAACTGCACTAAAAGGTTTGTTTGTGTATTTTGAAGTTCTTTGTGGGGCTGGTGTGACACACATTAAAATTCTGGGCGATCAAAAACACTGGGAAGAGTTAATGGTGTAAGATATTTGAACATTATTTATTAATGCATGAAAATGAATGCTCTGTCTTGATAAAATGGTGCCTTGGACTAAGTGAAGACTGTAAAACAATATACAGTCAAACAAGAGATGTAGTTAAGACGTTTGCTTAAAATTATTTACATTTGTGAATTTTTATTTTTTAGTAGACAGTTTGGTCATTGCCTGTAAATAATGCATTCTACTTATACTGGATTGGTTTACCACAGAACTGTCATTGTTTTTACTTGAATTATAAGACCTCTGACTTTCAGCAGGGAAAGGGAAGGGAAGGCAAGGGAAATCAGCATTTTGAAATGATGTATTAAGTGAACGTAGCCTGTATTGGGAGCAATGGATTTTTTTCTGTATATCTTGTACACATCTGATGTATAAATATCTTTTATTATTTCTCGTTTGTTACTTTACTGCTTATTTTAATACTGTTTTGCTTGGTTTGAATTTCTTCCTGCTCAAATCTTAGTGACTGCAGCACCTGTACTAAATAAAATGATTTGTCAGTATTGAAAAGCAACGGTCTGTTCCCCATCATTGTGCCAAACCATCAATCAAAGTAAGGGCTGGGGTTGAAATCTGTGCAGCAACATAAAACTGATGGTTAAAAAAAGAAAAGCAAATAAAGATAAATAGTGGGAAAATGAGTTCTCACTTACCCATTTAAAAAAAAAAAAAACAGGATTTAGAACAGCAGTTCCCCTATGAATTGACACTTTTTCCTTCTCCAAAGATATCCGTAGTGCGCCCCCTGCACGCCACACGCATGACAACGTCAGCTACTACGTGTTGGGGGCAAAGGTCAAATCAGTCATGAAGATTCCGCCACCGTAGCAGCCAGTCACTGTCGCACTTGTTTATTTTTTATTTAAGAGTCGATTTCGCAAGCGGGTAAGTAAAACACCATCCGGGGTTATGCAGTTGTTCCTTATTTTGTCAAGGTGAGACAATATGTCCAGTCTTTGGAATGTTAGCGCGAGTAGCTGATAAAGTGACAGTCGCTAAGTAGCCAGTCAGTCAGTTGAACTTTATATTAGCCGTATTCAAGCTTGCTAACGTTAGCTTTATAGGATAGCGATGCTAACTAGTAAGTTAGCCAAGTTTGCTGGCATCGACAGGGCGTAGACAAACTGTGTCAACTACACAACGCGATTGTTATTTACCAGAGTGTCAGAACCTTCTGGATCTAAAGATCGTTTGAAAAGATTGCGCTAAGAATTAACTGGCCGGCTTCCTCATTTTTTCGAACCGTGCTGCCAACGAAATTAGCTAACGGGCTAACTGGCTAGTCGCTGGTTACTGCTATTTCGTGACCAGCAGATAGACGTTAGCGTGATTCAACGTCGTCTTCTTGAATTCAACTATTGTAGCCAAAACGACTTCAAACAGATTTTCCGAACCCTAACACGGTCTCATAACCTTCCCCCCACCAAGCTTTCGTCGCTCATGTTGTTTTGCTAACTTAGCTTGGTTATATCTGGGTCAAGACAAATCTGTTTCCAGTGCAACAGTGTTAGCAACGCTATAGAAGATGTTGGCAACCCCGGCAAATACATAATTGGTCTTTTGCACAGTGCTTGAGTGTCATGTAGTGCGCAACACAGCTTTTTATTGTAGTGACAAGGCGATATGGTAGATAGCATACAATGACCTGCAGTAGATTAGCATTAGCTTGATGTAGCCTGTGCTGATATCAGTGTGGTCAGTCGGTCTCTTGTGTGTCACCTGCAGGCGAGCTGCACCATAGCCAACCTGGAAGAAGTCATGGCACGTCTGGTAGCAGTGTGCAGGGAGGGGGAAGAGGACTACCCATTTCTCGCCAGACAGATACCCCTGTTTATCGATGATTCTCTGACGGTAAATAAGCTTTTCCACATAATGTGTATGAGCACAAGCACAAGGAGACCGTCTGTGAAGATCACAGCTAAGTGGCTAGCTCAGCCATAAGCCTCTTTGGGTCATGTGCTAGCACACCACATCAGTTCTCTGACTGATGTCATGTCCAGAAGTGAAGCTTAGTTACTACCGAGCAAGTCCCAACCTGTTTAAGGGACAAACATTGAGTTTTGCTGACTTTGTTGTATAATCTATTAATTAAGAAAATTATAATGTCTAGACAAATACATACATTTCTATGGGAGTGGTGAGGTGAGAGATGACATGCTTTAGACAATGTTGTCTGAAAGTAACAATTTTACTTTATTAACATGCATGTGCAGATGCAATATTGATGACAAACACCTAAATGTACATATATAGCTGCTCATACAATGACAGTAAAACTGGCATATAAATTTACAGTGCTAAAAACCTGAGTAAGGGTCATCTGTTTGTAGTATAATGGGCACCTGCTAGTCGATATCAAGAACTTTATTGGCAGTGGTGTAAACTTTAACAACCAAGAAGACGATTTTTACTGTGATCCTGTGCTTGTGATTTGATACCATATGCCTTTTAAAAGTGACATGTTTACAGCCTGAACAGAGATACAGGTCATTCCCTAAGAAATGGTTTATGTATTCAGACAGTTATCAGCAAGGCTGAAATAAGTCTTTGAGAATTTCAATATACATTACTGTATATCTTGTCAGATGGTGATGGAGTTTTCTGACAGTGTCATGGATGTTGACACCCAGGAAATAAACACGTCTCACTGGAAGCAGTTTTCTGAGGTGAGTGGTTTTAATTCTGCATAGTGGGTGTATTAAGCCAAATAAAAACAATTGAATTATATATAATGAATTATTATAATAGCTGTTTTCTGCCACAGTGTACATAAGCTCATGGAAATATGTAGTTTGTCTTTTCACAACATGTATGATTTGTTGCACTTTCAGTATTACTCCAAGTTGAAGCAACAGGACTTGACAATCGCCCTGATGGTCACATCCAGGGAGGTCTACAGTGCATTATCTCAGCTGGTGCCATGCGTGGGCTGCAGACGCAGCGTGGAGCGCCTCTTCTCACATTTGGTGGAATCTGGCAACCCAGCCCTGGAGCCCCTCACAGTAAAACCCACAGGAATGCTTTCTGTCACCAAGGCGTGTTTAGCAGACGTAAAGAAGCTCTACACCCTTTTCTATGTCCACGGGTAAGATACAGAGAATTTAAAAAAAAAAAAAAATTTCACTGCTGAATTAATCATATTATATATTGTTGTTGTTATATGTGTTTTTTTTTGTTTTGTTTTGTTTTTTTTGTTAGTTAAAAGAAAGAGGAATCCTCAGTATGTGATAACAACAAGAAAAAGCTCTCAGAGTTTGGTGGAATACTATAATGATAATGCTATTCTGTGCTTAAAAACAATTATACTGCAGTTTGATAGAACATTCCCTTTTTTACAGGTCAAAGTTGAATGACATGATTGATGCCATCCCAAAAAGTAAAAAGAACAAGCGCTGTCAGCTACACTCCTTGGACACACACAAACCTAAACCTTTGGGGTGAGTAATGTGACTATTTTCACCTGTTATCTTCATGAAACTGTTGTATCAGTTGTTTTCTTCACTAATTAACATTCAGGATATTAATGTTAAGAGCCTATATCTGAGAAGTGGAAGAGATTTTTTTTTTTTCCCAGCAAAAGAGAGTTGTTGGTTTTAGCAAATACACTGTATGACGACAAATTTAGCATCCATTTTTCCCTTGGACAGTTGGTGCCCCCTGCCATGTAGACACAAGCCACAAAAGACTGAGTTGTGCTATTTCCTCTGAAGCTTTATGCCAGTCATCTCTGTCTACCACTTTGTTTTTTCGTGTTTTTTTTCCCACATAGTTTATAAAATAAAGAAACCAACATGAAGTGTTTGATGTGTTTAAGGGGAGTTTCGAAGGTGGTTGTGGTTTTATCAAGACTCGTGCAAGGTGGTGAATGTTTTTGTAAATCTAAAATAGAAGCACTTCAACACCTCTGGCCAAAAGTGTGAAAAAACCATCATGTATTTTACCATTAACAGCAACGGAAGTATGAATAATAGACATTGCACGATATTTGGACAGTGTCTTTTTTCAAATCAGAAAGCAGCTATATACAAACAGTCGAAAAGGCAATACAGTGATCTAAACGTAATACTTTGGTTACTCTATATTGAAAAAAAGATCCTAGTTAATCTTGTGTTCGCTTCATTAAATATTGAAGAGTTTGTGTTCAAGTTTGGGAACCAAAACAGACCTGAGACGTTCATTCTTCTTAAGCTGATAATTATACTGTCATCTAAACCAATATATTATACACCCAGCCTTCTCCTGCCGCTTCTGTTGAATATCCGGATGCAATGCATGGGGACGTATAGCAACAGTTGCAAGTTTTTCTGTAAATGAGGACATTATGAATAGATTATAGTTTATTAGACAGCCTCAGTTAGATATGCTGGCATTGTTTAAGTGAAGAGAAAACAGCGCAGCATTTAGCAGCTAATAAGTCAGATATTTCCCTCAGGAGTTGGTGAGGACAACTTCAGCACTAAAGAAGAATGAAATATGCCTTATATTATCACAGTGACTACAAATAAGACTCCCAATGAGTGCTAATGTTGCTCCACATCTGCTGGATGTGTAAATAAGCAACTGTGTGCTAACAATTTGACCATATCTGCCAGTGTTATGTTTATAGCTCATTCCGCTACTCCCTAAAGGCCAACAACAAACAGTCATTACAGGTTTAAGAGATGATTACCGTGTATTGTGATTGTTTTGCTATAATAGTTGTATGTTTTTGCTTACAGGGGAAGCTGGATGGATGTGTGGGAGCTGATGTCTCAGGAGTGCAGAGACGAGGTCGTCCTCATTGATAGCGCTTGTCTCTTGGAGACGCTGGAGACATACTTGCGTAAACACAGGTAATGTGTGACTATCACAGCCATCACTTTCGATATGCTTTTCCCCCCCTTCTTTCAGCGTTGTGTTAAAGGTTGAAAGAGGACTGAATTGACAGTGTGTGACTTTCTTGTGCACAGGTTTTGCACTGACTGTAAGAATAAAGTGCTGAGGGCATACAACATCCTGGTGGGTGAGCTGGATTGCACTAAAGAGAAGGGGTATTGCGCTGCCTTGTATGAGGGACTATGCTGTTGCCCCCACGAACGCCACATCCATGTGTGCTGTGAGACTGACTTCATCGCTCACCTCCTTGGGCGGGCAGAGCCTGAATTTGCAGGAGGCTATGAGTAAGTAGCTGTTGAAGTTAGTTTGATTTGAGTACCTTTTTTTTGTTATGCCACGTTCCCTTCAATGTTTTTATACATTCAGTTGATGAGGCTGTCTCTTTTTCTTTTCTTTTTTTTTCTTAAGACGCAGAGAGAGACATGCCAAGACCATTGACATTGCACAAGAAGAAGTCCTCACCTGTTTGGGTATTCACCTCTACGAGCGGCTGCACAGAATCTGGCAGAAACTCCGAGCAGAAGAGCAGACCTGGCAGATACTGTTTCACTTGGGAGTTGATGCACTACGCAAAAGTTTTGAGGTACACAATTCAAAGCCAGCGTGTGCATAGCATTATTTGAAATTGATTAATCACATGATGAATGCATTATGGCTGTGTGCTAATGGATCTATTTCCCTAGATGGCGGTGGAGAAGATGCAGGGGATCAGCCGTCTCGAGCAGTTTGTCGAGGAGCTGTCTGAGGAAGAGCGGGCCAAAGAGCTGAAGCAGGAGAAAAAGAGGCAAAAGCGGAAAAATCGACGCAAAAACAAGTGTGGCTTTGAGATATCTGAGCAGGAGGCAGAGGATAAGGAGAAAAATCTGGACGAGGTCATCATCCTTGCATATTCAATAAGACATCTCTGTTTATATGCAGCCATACAGCTGATTGCCTTTATTTACATCCGGCCCATGTGGTGTGTTGCAGGGCTCTCTTGAGTCTATGGAGGACTCTTGCCAGGTCTGTGGTAGCCACGATGAAGAGGAGGAGGCCAGATGTGAAGAAAGCGTCGCCGCCAATGGAAACACTTCATGTAGCTGCCCAGACAACACCAAACAGGGTAAAAATGCACACAGGCTAAAGATGTAACAGTCGAGTCTATGATGTACAACCCAAAATACTTCCACACGCTGCATCACAGACGCCTCAGTGTTGGTGATTATCAGATAAGCACGGCTTTGCCAGCGTCCTCCTCCATTTTTATTCATTAGCCTAGCTTACCGAAAGGTTAATAGGGCATGGAATAGGTCAAGCTGATAGTGAAATATTGTGAGTGTCCTCTACAAGCCAACGTGTATCTTTTAGAATTTGCTGCACTAGCACGACCATTGTGAGGACAAATATTTTCCATGTGTTTTTCCAGATTTGTCTCCCCACAGCAATATTAGTGACTGCGGCTACTCCTCAAGTATGGAGGGCAGTGAGACAGGATCGCGAGAAGGTTCGGACATCGCCTGCTCTGAGGGAATATGCAACCATGACGAAGCAGGTCTGGTCTGAGAAGCTCCAACATGCTGAGGACTTACTACTTCAGGGGCTTTTTAAACATGCAGTGTCTTGAGTCTGTTTTTCTCACAGTGTTTTTGTTTTCACCTTCTGCAGGAGATGACCCAAATGCCCATCACTGTGCCGAAGACAAGGAGGAGGATGGAACAGACAGTTGTGTGGACTGCTGGCCGCACGCTGAGGAGAACACTCAGTGCAAGAGTAAAAAGAAGAAAAGGAAGGGCAAGGGTTTATGCAACAATCAGGTGAGAGGACAGACTGTAAAATTCACACGCTGCAGTACATGAAGAATATTGCAGGCCGTATATTAAATGAAGTGTGCACATTTTCCACAGGGACAAAAAGGTGAAGGTTGTATGCCAGATGGGAACACAACAGGCCACGGTCCACAATCATCACACACCTGCCGAACCAAAGAAATCTTCTCCTCCTTATGTGGCGACACATTTACCAGCATTGCACTACGATTACCATGGACAGCACGTCAGAAGAACCTCAGCCTTCATGCGGGTCCTCTAGAGGCAAACATGAGTCTCGTGGAACTTCTGGTTAGTGACAAATGTAGTTCAAAACATTCAAAAGTGGGCCTTTTCTCATAGGAGGCGATTTGACTTGATCTAGCAGGACATGCACAGGGCAAACTTTTCTTTTTCTGAATAAGAATGAATAGATTGGTTTGATTCTTATGTAAACTCACTTTGTCAATACAGGACGATTCAGAGGCGACTTCAGATGAAGAGAACTGTCTGACACAAGATGAAATCCAGGCGTTTTTAGAAAGAAACCAGTCCTTCTACAACAACCGCCACCAGTACAGACAGCTCCTGAAAGAGAAGTTCACCAACTACTGCCGGGCCACTGAGCGGAGTAAGCCGGTCTGTGGAAAGTGGTTCGCCACCACCAGTGTCAACTAACTGCACTAAGAAAATCTTCCCCCGGGAAAAACACTCGTGACCACTGCTGCGACATCTTTAGAAAAGAAAAATCGAAAGTACATTTGGTGTCCTGTTCAGTCAATTCTCCTTTAAAGTAAATGTGATTCTTACTTTCTGTTGCTCTTTTTCTCTCTCTCTCTCTCTCTCTTTTGCACACCAACACACTTTTCCATCTCGTTTCTTGGCCACTTTCTCACCAGTAATTGTTCTCTTTGACCAAGCCTAGCTATTTGTTGTTGGTCTTTTGTAGGGTCATTGGGTAAGAACACAGTGGAATCGGTAATCAAGCTTCGCAAGCTGTGACGTTAGGGATACATTTTAGGAGTCTTATTTTATGTATTCTTTTTTTTTTGTATGGTTTTGTTTCTATTTTGTTTCTCTTCGGTGACACTTCAATGTTGTGGTAAAGGTTGTACCATTTAAATGTGTACAGAAATTCTAAATATAAAGATTTTACAGAGAATAAACATCCATTTGTAATAAGGATTTGGGTGTGATGTTAAGAGCGCAATGTGCAAAATTTACTAAATAAAGAGTATTTATTAATATGCATTATACATTTGTTGGGTTGTCTTTTTGTTCTTGACCGCATCAAAGCTCTGTGTATTAAGATTTGATTTGTTCTTTGAGCCGCTTTTCCTGGCTTTTGCCAAGTAAATGCTATATTTCTTCAAAAAGTATTCAGACCCCTTCACTTTTTTCACATATTGTGTTACAGCCTTATGCTAAAAATGCTTAAATTATTTTCTACCTTTATCAATCTATACTCAATATACTATACTATATCACTGACAATGATATACATTTACATACATTTATTAAAAAGGAAAAATTGAAATATCACATTAAGATTTTTATTACCTGAATTTTCAGTTGTTCTGTATTCTTTTAACTCGTCAAGATGTTTCCACAAAACGTAAGATTGCTTTTCTTCCCTCCAGCACCCCACATCCCAGCAGATCCCTAACCTCTGTCCACGTTTGTCCCAATCTCTTGAAGGGACTCATTTTAGTCCTTGCAAAGGAAAACTGATATTCCGAGTAAACATCCTATGTTGGTAATGTGATGCAATGATATTAAACTACATAGGCTACTAACCAGGTACAAGATGTTTTTCTGTATGCATAATCCTTTGTGTGCAGGAATGGTGGAACTTAGAGGTGCACTTTTCAGTTTTGGGGAAGGAATTTTAATCAGAAGAGAGAAATGTGCATCTACAATTTTTTTTGAATGACTAAATAAACTGAATAAACAACTTGACCTTAAAAGACAACACAATTTCATAATATTAAATTTGTTTCTATTTGCAAGGCCCTTTTAAGCAGCTGCCTTTAAGCCTCAAATGATGTGTAAACTTTATTCCCTTCTGACAACAGCTTGTTTGTTCAATTATAGAAATGCATCAACTCAATATATTGGAGTTTGTATTATTATCTTATTAATACTGCTAGTGTTAATCGTTCCTTTTCAAAATCTACATAGAGCACCTGTAAATTCAGCAAATCTGTGGAGATGATGCTACCTTCACTTGTATCGGAAGTGTAAAAGTTCTCCGTAAAACTACCTGTCAAAGCCTTCGATACAGGTAAATCTATAATATGCTGTCTTTAATGTTGACTTCATTATATGTGTAGCTTAAATGTTACTGATCTATGTTTCTGTTTTAACCCTCGATTGTTGTCACATATTTTTGTTTCAAATAATTATTTTAAAAAAAACACATGGGTCGTATTTGTGTTCGACACACTGTGGTATTTCAGTAAGGCTTGATTAGCATGAACAAAACTACTTTATTAACTGCTGTCATGGTTAACATTTTCTATGGAAGCCAGTGGACTTTATTACAACTTAAACACCATTTAACTTTCAGGTTTACAATATTATTTTAATTAAGTTCCCCATGGACTACCACAATTCTCAGAAGGTTTTGATTACGTGAATTACTTGAAGGCAACATGCGAAGCACAATTTTGTGGTTGTCGTTGTCTCCAGCAGGCGGCGGTAGATCACCGAACAGAGAGAGCGCTCCAGGCCCCGGGGCTCAAAAAGAAAGTGGGAGGTGATGTGAACCAAACATTTACACACGCCAGGGCTCCTCATATTTCATCCAGAGGAGCGCATGGATCCGGGCTTTAGGCACACTGCCCGCCGCTGTCCTGGATGCTGCACAGATTGAGACCGGAGGCTACCGCATCCCTCAGTTTCAACGTATCTCAGATCACACTGATTGCTGCGAGTGTGACAGCTTGAACTAAGCCGACAGAGATAGCGCACAGGAGCGGTTGTTTCGCGTACAGTGCCGGTGTAAGACAGTACGGGGGAGATGGAGCGGTGGAAAGGCAGAGTGGCCCTGGTGACCGGAGCCTCAGTGGGGATTGGAGCGGCTGTAGCCCGGGCACTCGTCCAGCAAGGCATGAGGGTTGTCGGCTGTGCCAGGAATGTCGACAAAATAGAGGTGGGCAGTTTAATTTATTATAACGTGACAGCTGTGGGAGAAGTGGGTCCGACTCGCAGCGGAGGCTAGCTCTGTCAGAGCAACAACAAACCAGCTAACTTACGTTAACTTGCTAGCTAACATTAGCTTTCCAACTTCAGCTAGAAACCGTTAGCCTCAACGTTGACGCGGTGCGAGACACTGTTAAATGAAGGTTACGCGGCTTTGTTGGTTGAAATGAACAAGTCCGGCAGGATTTTACACCAGGTAACCAATTTAATTAAAGAAGAGGCACCCCGTTAATCTTAGTAACAGTTAGTATCAGGATCACACCATTTACTAATATGAAACCACAGTCAAGGAACAGTGGCTTCAAAAAATGTGTTGGTTAACCAAAGCTAAATCTCGACCAGGTATTGCCACCGATGCCCCACATGAATAACGTGGGGACATTGTAACACCTGGTATTCAACTCCACACTGGCAAAGTATCTGATGGCACACAGTACCACCCACCAGATGACGCAAACACGATGCGCCTATAACCAGCACCTCTCTGCCACCACACACCCCTAAATCTGTAGTAATCTCTGTTATTAATCCTTGCTGGAAAATTCACTTCCCTTTGGCTGACCTTCTCTGCTGAGGTCAGAGGTCAGCAGCAGCAGATCACCATAGACAGAGCTGGCAGGGGTTCAGCGCGCCCTGCTAAGTGACACCTTCAGCAAAGGGATATCCCCGCTAACAACTGATTATTGTGTGGGTCACCCTGTCATCCTTCTTCTGCTGCTGATGTTACAGTAATAAACTGCTCAGGTAGAGTCAAGTTACCTTACCCCAGTTTGCAAAGACGTGTGCGTGGATGCTCGTGGTTCTTTGAGGAGTGTCAGGGGCGTCTCGTCCCTTGTGGGGACGCTTCGAATCAAGTGTTGCCCGTGTGTGTAAGAGTGTATTTCCCGTATCACATGTCAGGCTCTTTTATCTGTCAAACAGGTTCACCAAAAACAGATCCTGATGAATAGAATGACCTCCACTGCCACCTTTTTACACAACCTCGAATGTATTTTATAGAAGCGATTTAAAAACATTCTTATTTACGCTTTCATTCATTTCTCCCTCCCATATTTGATACAGCGTTATTTATTTCTGCTGCGATGCACTTATCATGTTTTTTTTTTTAGGTCAGTTTGCTCGATTGGCTCGAATCACACCCACCATGAGAATATAAGACGAGTCCAATCATTATTTAAGTCCTGCTCCCATCCTGACTATGAAAGTAATTGGTGTCAGTGGTGATTACGCTCGACCTGCATGTGAATTTGTCCCCCACACCTTAAATTAGCAAATTTATGGCTGTAATTAAAACAATTAATGAATTAATTGTCAAGGTGAAGTGCAGTGGTTGCAGCTCTGCTTGCGTAACACACTGTCTGACACACAGAGACTCTGGTGGAGTATTGACTGTGAGGCGGACACAAGGGCAGGTGCTAGCGGCCCCTCCCCGCTAGCGCTTGTCTAACCATAAGCCATAAGGCACTGCACCTTGCTTATCTCGTCAGCCAATAATTAAGCCTCGCTCTGTCTCCTTACCACGCTTGTCCTAGCTTTCCAGTGCTGTTCTGCAGGAGGCCTAGTTACACCCACATGCAGCCACCTTTTGACAGAGATGTTTTTGTTTTTTTTTCTTTAAGCACAAGACTGTGGTTTAAAACGCCTGTGGTTGTCAACAACACTGAATATTTAGGTTTTGTACTCTTATTCACACAGCCAGGCTGAACAGTTAATCAGAATTCTATCGAAACAACAATAGGACCTACTGCAGTTTTCAAATCGCAAAAGACTTTTTTTAGATTAAAGGTTGTCGTGCTGCAGAGAAGTCTTTACCTACATATTGCATTCTACAGGCTTAGTGAAACATCTCCGTTGGGTAGAATAGAGCCTCACAAACATGTAAGGATAATGTAACAATTTGTGGCAATGTGCATGTATTAATCACTTTATTGGCAATATGTGAGTGGATTGTAGCTTGTTGTCGCCTCGTGTTGTAATTCCCATGCCAGTCAAAAAGATTTGACTTTATACATGATCTCAGTGCCTCACTCTGCCCACCAGTAGCTAACGCTAGCTTAGCAATGGAGTCCGCTGACATGAACTAACAGCCGGCTTCCAGCACAGCACAGAAGTTCCACAGAGCCCCTTTAATAGATGTATTCTCATGCTTTTAGACCACAGTCCATTATAGCTAATCTAATAAGTATGAAGTTTATTAAATCAATATGTATCCTTTCACCAAATTGGGAGAGTGGTTTGTTGAAGACTTGATAAAAAGGGTCGTCAGTGCAGTACCGTGTTACATCAGAATTCATATCCAGCGGTATCCAAGTATCAAGATGTTTATGAAAGACGCGATTTATAAAGGGCCGCGTTTAATTACCATTTTCATTATCGATTAATTGGCCAATTATTTACACGATATATCGATTAATTATGTTGTGTAGAAAAAAAAATGTAAAAAGAAATGCTCAGTACACTTTTTAGGTCGAAGTTAAGTCTCTTTATGAGCTTCTTTTGTCCAACTAAGATCCAAAACCCAAAGACTCCTCATTTACTTACATAAATGACAAAGGAAAGCAGTAAATTCTTACATATAAGAAGCTGGAACCAGCAGATGTTTGACATTTTTGCTCGAACAATGACGGAAATGAACAATAAATTATCAAAATAGTTTACTTTTGATCGACGAATTGATTAGTCGACCGATGCTGCAGCTGCAGGGTTTGTAAGTTCCTCATCTCGTCTTGGCCTTTTCCCACCAAGTGGCCTTACAGTGAACCAGACAGTACGGTGTCCATTACATCCATTTGTAATATATTTTGGCTAAGCTTAGTACTTGAGCAACATCGATTTGAGGAACTCAGCTGGCGACGGTGTTGAGAAAGCATGAATTACAAGCAGTCAAGGTTTACTTTTCTTTCTAGTGATTTAAACAAAAGACAGTTCCTACATATTTCAGTGAGGTCTTGTTTTTGACATGCGGGTATTTTCCCTACCTTAGCTACACACATACACCCATGCCCATACACGCATACAGTGAGTGTAGATTGCACAATAGATAGCCTCCCTCCATTCATACTCTGGTCACATGGCCCCTCCTGTCAATAGTTAACTGCACCAGCTTGTTTCAGCCCCTGTCTGCAACTTGTGCAAGACTAAAACAAGGTCGCAACATTTCAAACCTTTATGGTACTTTTACATAACACAGATGTCAGTCCGCATTAAAGAGCAGGCTACATCGCAGCTGGAGCAGTCTCAATAATGGATGATGAAACTTGCGTGAAACTAAAGCTTTGATTCGACTAACTAAACATTTGTCTTTATTAGAGATGCATATCAGGTTGTCTAGAGTGACAGGTTTCCATCTCTCCCATCTATTATAGATTTCATCACTTGTACACGACCTTAGAGAGCGGTCTGTGTGAGTTGGAGGACAAAGCCGGTATTGTGCTGTCCCTGCTATGTTAACTGGGTTCTTGCTGTAGTTGGGCCAGAACTGGCATGCTGCTAGTGGGGGATGCAAGTGTCCATCACTAAGCAATTGTTCTTGACTTCCCTTTGGTGTTTATTTCTTTACTCTGGAATATAAAGCTTTGATGGTCAGCATTTTCCAACAGCAATATTCCCACTCATAGTAGACCAGCTGAAAGCGTTAATGGGAGAAATGTATTAAAATGATGTAGGTATCTGTTTTTCTGTGTACACAAGACATGGAGAAAGCGGAGTGGAGAGTTGTGGCTGCAGCATTGTTTTATTGTCTGTGAGACTATAGAGTAGTCAGTGGGGGAGCAGCGAGCTGAAAGGAGACGTGTGGTCACCATGGGCTCTGTACAGGAATGGAGAAGACGGGGCCGCGTCCAAGTAGCAGCGACGCAGCTTCTCATTCACTTTTGTGAAACCCCTCCAAGACCAGTGGAAGAAGCTTTTATTTTGCTGGAAGAAAAATGTCTTCCTTGTGCAAATAATGTATTCTTAGAGGTGACAAAAGCTTTTAAAAGTAGCTTCTGTGCAACGGACGGTGCCGTCCTAAAGTGTGCCACGGAGAGCCATATGTACAAGCATTTTCATCACAACCAAATGCTACAGAACATCGGTGGTGAGGTCACTATCAGACAAAGGAAGAATCTCAGGAAATTAAAAAAAAAAAATATATATATATACATATATATATATATATATATATATATATATATATATATATATATATATATATATATATATATATATATATATATATGTTTGTGTGATTGCTGCCATATTAGAAGAATTACAAAGAATAAATTCACCCAGAAATTTTAATTAATTAATTGTCTACTCACCCTCATGCTGATGAAAAGTCAGGGGAAGTTTTTTTAGTCCGTAAATCATATCTGGAGCTTCACAGCAAAACAACATTGCAACACAGCATTTCTCCTAAACAACTGAAGTAAATGGGGACTTGTTTTAAAACGTTTTAAAAGCAACCTAAAAAAAAAAAATTGCTCTGTGCAGCTCGCCCAAGATCCCAAATTGATTTGAAAAGACATTGCTTATACCCTCCACCTCGTGAACCACTTCAGACAGGGTCCCTGCTAACGCTTTTAGCTTAGAAGCTAAAGTAACTATTTTGGCTTTAAGAATAGTTTTCAAATCAATTTAGGATGTCAGGATCCAGAGTCTGTAGACGAGTCAGTATTGAGCCATTTTATGTTTTTCTTTTTTCTATTTTTTACTTTTTTAAAACCAGTCCCCATCTACTTCAGCTGTTTATGAGAATGCTGTCCTGCTGTGAAGCTCAATAAATGTTTTGAGGACTATGAATCGTTTTCACCGGCATGAGGATGAGTAGATAAAAACTGTTTTGTTTTGTTTTTTTGCGCTGAACTGTTCCTTTAAGTCTGAGCTCACTTTTTTTTTTTTTTTTTTTTTTTAGCTCTCTAAAGCACTGTTTGGGTGTATCTGTTTACCTACCACAATGTGATGCTGTAGCAAAAACACAGTCATGGGAGTATGACCTCCAGTTGCTGATCAACACAAAAATCCCTCATTTAAAATACATTACATAATATTACATTACATTTGCATAAAACGGAATTAATTCATCTTATTTTCTATTCTATTCTATTCTTTTCTATGCTAAACTTGATTTCACAAATACTGTAAAGTAGAAAACCTTTTCCATCTGAACCTCCTAGAACCCTGTTGCCAATATGGATGTAATTAAGTGCATGCCTACACCTTGAAATTATAAGAAAGCCATAAAAAGCATATTATGGTTTTTTTTGCATTATCTGAAGGTCAGGCCTAGTGTAGAGGAGATTGCTGTCGGTGCTGTTGTGTAGTGGGGAGGAGAGGCATAGGTTTAAATGGACTGGAGTCTGTCATATGATCAATCAAATTCAATGGTCGCCTATGCATCTAATGATTTCTGGAAAGTGCAGTTTGTGTCCAATGTATGCGGGCTGATAAGAAACATTGAAACCTAATTCTTAACAGCTTATGTCAAAAAAATCCTCACCCACAAGGATGGGGCCGCAATCTCAGCTATGTCCTTTCACTGGTCAACACAGTTTTCTCTGAAAGATTCAAATGTGCTTTTTACAGGGAAAAAAAAATCTGTCCTTGCTGCCAGTATTCACATTTGTTTTCACCAAGGCTAAATGCAGAAAGTACATCTGCTCCGGGACAATAAATAAACCGATTTGTATTTTTGAAGTCCATTAAAACTTTGATAAGGTGAAGCTGACATTTGCTGGGCGCTTTGAGGGTGCCCACAAAAGAGGCATCTGTCACAACACAAAGCATCGGCTGCTGCAGTTTTAGATCAGATAATTTTAGAAAACATAATTTGAGGGTTTTAGTGCTAAACAGATTTGAGGTTGGCATACAAAGAGCCTGTGTTTGCAAGAGATTGGGAAGAGATTCTACATTTAAAAACGTCCAAAGAAGATAATCTATGTCTTTGTTATTGTGCTCGGCAATAGAGAAAAACAGTCTGGGATAAGAAAACTCAAATCAGGCACATAATGACGGATGACTGTTTGTTTTTAATCGTAAATGCTGATGGTCTTTTGAGATTTAGACATTTGAGTATTGCTTACATTCAGTTTCTGGCCTTTATCTGTCTTAAGACTTTGTCAACATGCTTTTCTCAAGTGGGCTCGTATCAAACAGGCTCCTGAGTGGCTGCCTGTTCTTGCAGCTCTGCACAAAGCAGTAGTCTAAATTGGCCTAAGCATCTTTTTTTTGAGTGGGCACATTCTAATTCAAACTCAAAGGCCTTGGCAGGTGAGCCAGCAGGTTAATTTAAGACCTTGGCTGACCAACTTCGATTCGGTGCCCATTCTGAAGGAGCTAAAAGACGCTCAGTCATGCTTCAGAAGCTGAGGTGACACTATAAAAGTCAATCAACGTCTTCTCTGTCTGCAAATCTAAAACTGCTGTGTACTCACAACCACCTCTTGTAGGTTGTGTCTGGACAGCCCGACCTGTTATTTCATTGTGAATAGAATCACTTCAGAAAGGATTTGAAGTGGGTCAGGTCAGACAGCTTCACTGTTTGTCTCACACCCTCGGCTTTGGTTTGTGCTTCTTTCATTTAATCTGTGTCCTGATTTTTCTGAATATCTTTTTTCTTCTCTTCTTCCTCATGTTCTATAATTTTAGTTGTTTCTTTGATGGGCAAAACTGTTGCATAGATGGTTGCTGAAACATTTCCCAAACCCACTTTCATACTGCAAAGCTCATTTCCTTTTGTACATTCAGTACAATATCTATGAATAGTCCAATCATTATTTGTTTTAGCATTGTGCTTTTTGCTGTATCCCTTGTCATCGGCTGTGAGTTTAATCAAAGCACTGCTGTCTTCACCTGCACAGTTGTTATTTGATTCCCCGTGTCAATTTTCTCCTGAGCTCATCGAGTTACCTCACAGCTTCTTCAGCTCACAGGCTTTTGTCTTACCCATGCAGAAAGCTTTTCCACTGACTGTACGTTTTCCACTCGACCCGTGAGCTGACAAAGTCTTCTCCCGAACTAATAATCCATCATGTTTCCATGGGTTCTGCCCCCAAAGACGATCTCACCAACACAGCTAATAATGGCATTTTCTCATGTATGAATCCTCTTAAAATAGCAGTTCAGATTGTTTTGAGGGTATAAGTGACATATAGGTTTGCATACACATTTATGAAATACGGGGAGCTTTTGCTGGTAAAAATCGGTCTGTTTTTTTTTCTCTGTATTGATCCCAGGTGTACAACATTACCAAGCTCAGTATATTTTATGCTTGAAATTAGTTTGAAATTTACCTCCATCTATTCTAAAACCATGCACATAGTGCACAAAGAAACTTCTGTTGGCATATGTCTGCCAAATTGGAACAGTATAACATCGCGATGAACAATGATATTGTTGATGTGGGGGGCCCTACAAAGTTACTATACCTCGAAAGGTACTATAATTTAGGCAGCCCTCAATAGGGGTTAATCAGTAACCAAGCCCTTTAGGGCACCACACCTGTACTCATAGTTAAATCCACTAACGGCTATTTTCAATAACAAGATTTTACCCTCCAAACAGAAATCTACCCACATTCTGCCATTGGAGAGTGCCATTGCCAAGAGGTTGTTTATGTGGATGACATTGGTACTTTGGTAGGCAGTGCATGTCAAGTGGCCTTCACATGAATCTCAGGAGCCAAGGTTTCCCAAGAGAACATTGCATTAAATAGATGACTGTCAGCCATTGACGATCGATGATGGCCCAACCCTTGTAGAAACAGCCAGTATGGTATACTGATCAGCCACAACATTAAAAGAACAAACGGGTGAAGTGATAACATTGATCATCTTGTTACCATGCAATGTCCTGCTGGGGATCCTTGGGTCCTGGCATTCATGGTGATGCCACTTAATATACACCACCCACCCAAACACTGTTGTAGACAACGTTCACCCCCTCCTGGCATCAGTACTCCCTAATGGCTGTAGCTAACAATGTACCCTGCCACACAGCAAAAGCTGCTCAGGGATGGCCTAAAGAACATGACAAAAAGCCCAAGGTTTTTGACGTGGCCTCCAAATTCCCCAGATCCAGTCAAGCGTCTGCAGGGTGTGCCAGAACAAGTACAGTTCGTGGAGACCCCACCTCGCAACCCACAGGACTCAAAGGATTCACCACCAATGCCCTAGACACCACAGGATACCTCCAGAGTTCCTGTGTTCATGCCTCAACGGGACATAAGCCAAGTCCGATCCAAAGTGGCCCCCTCAGCTCCCATGGATCAGGCTTGTTTCAGCATGTCCTATTGATACCCAGTCAAATTGGGATCCGGGTAATTTGGAGGCTAGGTTGAAGCTTTGAGTTCTTTGTTGTGTTCCTCGGGTCATTCAAGTTGTTGTGGTGAGTCAGGCACATTGTCCTTCTGGGGGGGTGGGGGGGGCACTGTCATCAGTGAATGCCGTTGCCATGAGTGGGTGTCGTTGGTCTGCAATGGCGTTTGCGTTAGTGGTGTTTGTCAAGTGGCATCCACATGAATGCTAGGACCCAAGGTCTCCCAGCACAACATTGCATTGTAATGAGATGATAAGTGTTATTTACCTCACCTGTCAGTTCTTTTAATGTTGTGACTGAGACATGGATAAAGAACAGCCCTACTAAAATCAGTGAGATATACTGTGCCCACTACTTTGTCCGAATCTCACCAGAGGGGACTGGATTATCGTTTTACTACTATACTGTAATACAACTCATGTTACTGAATATTAATGAAAATTCAGTTACATTTCTTAATGCCATGTAAATTATTTAACGTGCTTATGTCAGGAGTGTTTTAAATGACTTAATATGCAATCACCAGGGTCTCTTGCAGTTAACGGTCTGATTGGTCTAGACAGCTCAGTGACCCCTGTGAGCCATTCTCCCTGCACCACCACTGTGCTGTCCTCTCTGTGCTTATCATTTTTCAAGGTGTAAGGTTTACTGGCATTGACATTCCCTCCCCGGGCCTCCTGCTATGATAGGTGGGGCGCTTCCTGTCCTGTCCTGTCGAAGACTTGCTGGAAAGCTCTTCATCGGCTGCACAGCCTGAGAGATTGTGTGTGTGATTTGTATATGCAATAGAGGAAGACATCATTTAAACGCTAAGTGCAACTGCGGGAGCACGCCAGTACTTGTAATTGAATGTACATTTGCAGCAGAGAGCGAAAGAAAGCACTTTGTGGTGAAAGGGCTTTTATGAAACTACAACACAAACGCAGACAACCAGTTCACCAAGTTCAGTAATTCCAAAACTGGGGCGGTGGGGGTGCAAATTGGATTGTTTTCGCTTCGACAATGGCCAAATTGGATTTGCTGCTGGGTGTTTGTTTGATATTGGACACATTTTATGGCTACTTTAAGCTCACATGCTGAATAGACCAAGCTAAGTTTGGCCCAGTTTGAAAGGTTTTCATTTTGGGCGCGTCAGATCAACAGAGTCTCCATGAGACTCTTCTGTGTCTGTTTCTGTTGTCTGTTCTGAGTTCCAGTTGTCATAAACTTAGCATGCATAATGATGTGGCTCAGCATCAGGTCGTCCTCAGGCCTCTGGTGAGAGCAAAGTTGCCCTACCGATGGCCTGCATCAGGTGCAGGAATAACCCGTCACATGAGATGGAGGAACCACGTGATGCATTCTGCTTTTCTTGAAAGAAGCTTCACCCCTGAGCATGTTTCAACTACAAACAAGAGAACTGGAGAGCCATTTTGTATCATATGATGCCCATGTGAATACATGACTAAAGGCTGCTCACTCTGTAATAACTCTAGTATTGAAGCATTGCTGACAGAAATACCATCCTCAAACTGTTTTCTGTCTTTTTCACAATAAAGATCTGCAGCTGCATTTTCCTTTTTTATCACTTTGTTTGGAAAAATAAAATGCCACCACACTGGTTGCACCAGTTTGTTACACAACACCTGGCTGCCTGCTCCGTCTTTAGTCTATCAGGGTTATAAAAGCCTTTTTCAAACCAAACACCTGCTGCCACGCACTTGTGATCACAGAAAATGTTTTTTAATTGACTCATCAACAGGCATCATGTTTAGATTAAAAGTGATTTATTCCCCGGGCTAACATTCAAAGTGCTGCTAGATATTGCCCCATGGTTATTCTTTGATTGGAACTCCTGAGAAAAACCTATTTTTATTTTTTATTATCTCCTCATCTTGATGAGACTATCCTGACAGAAGTGCTGTAAAACCACCCTGTTCAACCTTTAGCCCTTTTGGTTGCAGTCTTTCAGTGTGTGCAGTGTGTGCCCTCTACCCTGCTTCAATCCTGTTATACAGCCTACTGTCACCTTTGACCCCAGACACTCGGTGTGATTGTGCTCGGGCTAAACTTGAAAGAGTCTGCTATTCTGTGAAATAAAAATAGTTTAGTTGGATAATGATTAATTGGGCCTAGCAGTCTCAACCGGATGTGTTCCTCTGAGGCCTTCCTGTTAGTTTGTTTTCAGGAAGGACATTAAAGAAAAATTGCACTTCAGGTATTCTCTTCTTTTCCTCGTATCTCTGAACACAGTTTTGTCTCTCTGTTTCATGGCTTCAGGAGGAAGTATTGCCCACATTTCAGTCATTACACTTTTGAGGATAATAGCACTAAATTAGTCTTACAGTATTTTGATTCATCTGTCGGGTGGATTTTCACTGAAGCTGTGCATGCCCGACCTGGCCTGTTCTGCTATCTCTTGCCTTCCTATAGAGGAGAACATGCTGACATCAGAGTGCATTTTGATCCACTTTAATGCAGTTTGCTTCAGGTTTTGTTTTGTTCTCACTCTCCTTCTGGTTCACCTCCTGGCTGCCAAGCCTCCCTCCCTCTCCTCCTCCCTCCTTCTGCACACTTTTTGTGATCACTGGACAACAGCCTCAGTAATGAGGATGAAAATGCAGTATGACAGGCAAAATTGTTCTGTGTGTCACAGGTACTTAAGAGATGGGGCAGAGAGGATTAAGAGGGGAAGAGTTGGTAGCTGCGTTTACATCTCTTGATTTTCTTTAAGCCACCTACCAGTCTTTTCATAGAATAAGAGGAGACACGGTGGGCTATAACACAATCCTTCTTTTGTTTGGGCGACCTGAGACAAATCTAATTTCTCAGCTCTTTCGGCTCATAGCTGCTACCTTGTCCTATTGATCTGGCTCACCACTTAAAGCTTGTCTGCCTTTAGCACTTTGGCATCTTTTTTATTTTTATCCCTTTCCTGCTCTCTAGCGAGTTGTTTTCTCGCTGGTCCATTTACACCAGTTCCATGTGAACGGGTGAATGATTGATGAACACGGCGAGGGACAATGATGTCCCTCCATTGTAGACCTTATATAACAGCCCCCCTGCAGGGGTTACAGGCCATGAATGTGCCTATGTAGCCATGTACACATGTGTCATAGAGTGCTTGCGTGGGTGTATGTACACCCTCTGTCTACACATTGCATGTAAAGGGTTTATGACCTGTGGTGACTTTATTTGTCTATTGAATTTTAAGATTTTTTATCTTTCAGTATTGCTCTTATCAAGACTGTGTGGGTAATGGCAAACAATGATTTTATTTGAGTTACAGAGCTCTGAATGTGTGTGCACTCTTCCATAATGGCACGAGAACATTTGCCGTATGAAAGGAAGCGATAACACAAGAAGATATGAAAATAGGTTTGTACATGTAAAACATTTTCGATTTTGTAAATATTGTCCAGAGTAAAACGAACGGTGCAGAAACTTAATTAGAGCATCCAGTTTTTCAGAAGAGAGGAGGAAAATAATATAACCATTGTCCATTTAAAGGAGACATATGCTTAGGTTCATAATTTTATTTAAGGTTGCCAACATGCTTTAGTGCTAAAAAAAAAAAAAGAAAAACCCATCAATTTTCTTATACCGTTCAGTGCTGCAGTACTGTATGTCCCCTCCATCTGAAACGCTCTGTTTTAACTCCTGTCTTTTTGAGGTCCCCCCTGCTGAAAACCCAGTCTGCTCTGATTGGTCAGCTCACACACGCCTGACCGCTAACAAAAACAGAGCAGCTGTGCTAACTCAATTCTTACATGCCTAACTAGCTGCTTGGCATAAGTTATGAAAAATATCTGACATGGTGATGTAGTGTGATGTCACAAAGTCACAGAAATGACGACGGAACTGCTGACGAGGCATTTCAGGAGCGGTATTTTCTGTGGGAGAGAGGAGTTTCTGTTGGTGCAGACCTGTTTAGCTTTCAAGATATTTTATATGTTCAAGAACATATAGAACACTGAAGGACAGGATGGAAATGAAAAAGCATAATAGGTCTTCTTTTAAATTTTGGTTCACTGGATTCAGAAGCTTCATTTGATTAACTTCACTACACCTTGCCCTCAAACATATTGGGCAAGATACATTCAGTGGTTTACTCTCGTTTTTCATCAGCCTCTTCGAAGGTGCATTGCCAAACATGCTTAAACCTGCAGATACCCAGTTTCAGTTTGGATTGTGATGAATGAATCATGTGAACAGCGCATTTGCCAACTATGTCGCTGCATCATTGTCTGTGTAGGCCCGGTTGCTTAATTGTGGGACAGTGCGCTGTGCTGCCTTTGCTGTAGGTGTGGCCAGTATGAGGGCTGGTACTGGCCATGGCAGGACAGCTGGTGCCAGGACTCACCCACACACGCAAACACACACATCGAGATTCACAGCCTGTGACTTCCTGTAGTTGGACCATGATCACAGCCTTTTTGCTCTGCTGCTAGCACTTAAACCTCAATAACTCAACTAACTCTCCCCCTCTAACAAAAGACGTTAACCTCCTTTCTATATAAATGAGGGCCTCTCCACCGATCTGTCTGCTGGTTCCTTCCTGCCTCAGACACTGTATCTCCAGGGAGTCGGGCAAGTGTGATGTAAAGAAGTATGGTCTAAATTCACATTTGACGCAATGGATGAATGGCAGCGGTCCGTTAGCACAGGCAAGAGTTTTACAGACCAGACAGGTTTTCAGTGTTTTAGCATTTTGACAGCTTTATTTCGGTAATGCCTTCTCTCTGGATAATCCCAGTTAAAGAGCTTAGAGGAAGAGCAGGGAAATCTGCACACTCCAAGTGTGAGATAGGGTGCATTCACTCTATTACACGTTTTGTTAGAAAAAAACAAAATGATCCCTCAATCCAATTTCATCCTGATTATAAAAAAAGCAGGCTTCACAAGTATACTTGGTTTCCTTTTCCTTAAGGAGCAGATCCAGTGTCTGCCAGGATCAGCAGATATACTGTAGTGCTTATGTCCAGGTGTCCAGAAAATCTCACAACGTGGTCACATTGGTCCACATCACTACATGTAGTGATTACCAACTTTCAGCTGCCGCTTACTTCATTTATTTTCTGGTTGTCCACTTCCTATGAAACCTCAGATTGTGCAGCCTCTGCTCTGAGTTTGGTTGCATCAAAAGTGTCAAGACTGAGACGACCAATCCAACCGTCTTGCACACTCTTGCCCGGGTAGATATGATCAGTTTTGGTTTGAATTGCATGCCAAGTGTTATCTGTTACTAAATTTGACTTAGCACATTACTCACAATGCTTTTTGGGGTGAACGTAAGTGGTGACTGTCACCATCAAATGTGTTTGTAGGGTGTGGCCTATAAAACATATCAGTGCCTGTGTCTCTGTATGGTTGTTGATCTTTAAGAGGACCTGAGGGTCAAGTCAGCATCAGGTTGCAAAGAAGCATATCTGTGGAGCCAGAGTGTGCAATACTTTTTTTTTGTTTCAACTTTATTCTGCTTTCAAGTCTATTTCTACTGATCAGCACCTCAGCCCAGCCCTTGATGTGCATTATTTTTTTGTTGCACACCCACAACATGTCACATGACTGCTTTAAAGGTTTGTATCTCTGCCAGCGCTTTTATGGATTTGTTATTGCATGGTTGGACAACAGTAAATAAATCTGGATATAAACCCTTGCAGTTTCCTTTTGTGTGACTGACGCCAAAACCAACATTTATTGTTGATTGTGTTGATCAGCTCTTCCTAACCAAGAGTACTTTTGCAAGTTCCAGGGGGTATGTGGAAGGCTTAACTAACACATATACTATAGAAAAAATAATAATTGTGATTTGACTAGTATATTTTTACACAAACAACCAAATAAATTACCAGTTGGAGTGATGCTGACCTTGAGTAAATTTACAATAAATAGTAAACTTTCTGTTAATATTTCAAGTTGAAGTAGTAAGCCAACCATAACGTAGCTGCCTTTGAAATATCTGATTGCAACTTCCTGTTTACCTCTGAGGAAATATCCCAAACATTTACTCATTATCACTTTTAAGGTTAAAAGCTATTTTTCCTTTCCTTTCCAAACATTTGATACTTTTGGCTGCTTATGCCGGCGGAGTGTCACACAGTGCTGTGCATCATCTCAGTCTACCAGCAGCCCCGCCCTTACCACCCACGCCCCCTCCAGTCTGACTGGCACCCAGAGCGAGACATCAGGTGACTGGTGCAGCTGTGCCTTGCAGGAGGATCTGCGTCAGTTTGCATCAGAGCCCACAGTGGTGGACAGCCAGCTGACCCGGTTGGAGTATAGCCTGCTCAGCCTGCAGCAGGCTCAGCCCAGCTGTATCCCGAAGCAAGCAGCATCCCGTCAGTGCAAAGCTGGCTCTCTCTCATAAAGGGTCATGATTTGGGATTTAGTTAGAAAAGTGGAATTTGGACTTGAGAAGGTGACTTCTGGAGAATGCTCAATGCTCAGACAGCTAATGCTTAAGTGCATTGCTGGCTTTAAAAAAGTTGAATAATATCAATAATGTATCAAAGATGCAATATTTTAAGGCCTGTTGGAATTTTTTTATTTATATTTGTATGAAGAAGCAGCTGAAGGAGTATAGATAATTGGAAAATAGGAGGAAAGCCACAACACTATGCATTGGACAGAAATTTGCATAAATGTCAGTGTATGAATGCGCAGAACATTGAGTTTAAATTGAGTATGTGTGTGTGTGTGTGTGCGTGTGCACGAGCGTTAAACTGTACTAATTAGTAAATCTATAACGGCTGTGTTTCCCCAGCTGTAATCAAAGCTTGCCGTGGTGATGGTTAATGTTGTTTAACTCGTGGCTCAGCGTGTTTTTTTCACAGAGGTTTTAGCTGAGATGCACCTCTCATTCCCTGGCTTTTAGCTCGAAAGAAGAAGAAGGTCATACTGCCTAAATGACGGTATCTTTAGAGATGGGACACCCTGCTGAGCACACTGTATGAAATTTGTGTGTAGTGTCAAAAATATAAGAACTGTCGGGGTTAAGGAAAGCCGCTGTTTCAGAGTCCCTCCTGAAGGTTTTTGCTCTCAGGAAATATGAGGTTCAGTGTGGCAGTGTGATTTATGCTCCTGTCTCTTGGAGGCTCATGGAGCCAAAATTGTACGTCTGTTTGTTTCTGTTACTTTTCTGTGACCTGCACAAAATGTCCTATATTATTTTTTTGTATCGAGTGGAAGTTGTTGAAGGGGAGCGCTAGTTGAGGCAAATTTTTTGGAAGATTTTAACTGTTATGTCCCCCACTGTAGCTCTGAACAATCCTCCCCACACAGCTAGTGTGAAAATCTATAGAAGCAGTGCTCGGTGCAACTATTTTGCTTGTGTATGGGCCCAAACATCTGTAAAATGCAGCTACACATTTTTCTTGGTCGCACCTGATATTTAGCATTATTTTGCAACTTTCTAATAATGAAGTACTCTAGTGCTGCAGAGCTGTCCTGGCCAACATGTCTTTCTCTCCAGATTTAAGAAAGCATGTCTCTTTGGTACAGACCCCAGCAAATGTCACATCATCATGATTTAAATAGTTTTTTCAATTGCTAAAATGAAAATCGTGTTAATACTATAATTGTTTTCATCACATCGTACAGCCATAATTTAATTGTATTATTCGGTGCACATTATGTGCTGGTGCACCTAAATTAAAAAGTTGGGCGCACCATTGCAACCATTGTAAAATGTTGCTCCAGAGCTCTGAGAAGTGCTGAAAATTGCATGAAAAATAAAACTGTAATTGTGTATGAAGTGTGGATGAGTTGATGTGAGAAAGTGAGTTTATATTTGAATGTTTGAATATGTGTGAGGAGGTCAAAGAAGAGTAGGTCAGAGGGTAAGATAAGAGGTGAAGTTGAATGTTTTTTGAAAAGTTTTAATGGGAAAAAGTCGCTGAAATTAGTTTCTAGCTGAAAGACTGAGTCAGAAAGATTCAAAGTATGGGATTTCAGAGCAATCTTGCCCATTATTTTTAATGAGGAAAGTTTCCCAGAGCCATTGATTATTGATAAGTATGACAGGCATGAATGTAATGGCTAAGTAGCATACCAATCCCAACTGAGCTGATTATTTGATATCTGAATGATGCTTCTACACTTGAAAAATGTGGAAAGAGTCAAGTTGCCAAAGAAAAAGCATCAGACAAATACTGAATAATTTGCATGTAGAAAAACTACTATGAATGCTTGCAGCATTGACACTGATAGATATGCTTTTTACTATCAGGAAACAGACTGGAGTGGTTTTGGCTCAACTGGTGCTGTCAGGTTACCTCTGGCCCCAACTGATGTGCTGTTGGTTTTACGGTTTCATGTTACTACTGCTGTCTCCGTGTATGAGTGGGTAGGGTGTTAAACACGGGCTGCTATCTTAATTATGCTGCTGCTGCAGGTTAATCATTTATAGCTCTTGCCTAACCGTGTCTCAGTCAGGATAATCAATTTATAGCTACTTAAAAGCAACCTATTGTGTTTCAAATTGTGTTTGTTATCCACTGCCAAAGATGTTGTCTAAATGGCGTCTTCATTGTGTTTTTCAGAAACTGGCAGCAGAGTGTCAGAGTGCAGGCTACAGTGGCACATTGATCCCTTACAAGTGTGACCTGTCCAACGAAGAGGAGATCCTGTCCATGTTTTCTGCCATCAAGACGCTACACAAGGGCGTGGACGTGTGCATCAATAATGCTGGACTGGCCCATAATGAGCCTTTGCTCAGCGGAAAGACAGAGGGCTGGAGGAACATGATCGATGTGGGTGGATCACAGATACACAGATATAAAACGCTTAGGCCCGAGGCGGCTAGAAATATACTTAGGGCTTTCTGTATTTAGAATATGGACAGTTAGAATCGTCTGCTTAAGTCATTTTGATTTTATGGTCACTCTGCTCAATCAAGAAAGCAAAAGGAGGAAGTGTAATGTTTAACCAGCATAAGTGGAAGTCATATGAGTTAAAGCAGAAATGTTTGGATACATAGGTCTCACACACACACACACACACACACACACACACACACACACACACACTCTACTCCCCCTCCCCTCACAGAGGCTGCTTCATTGGCTCCGAGGAGCAGCCCTGGCACAGCAGAGGCCCACTAATGAAAGCCAGCACTATTTCTCTTGTTGGGACATTCTGATTCATTGAGCTCTTGACCACTGAAGACCCCCTGCTCGAACGTCTCTGTCCCCAGACTCCTGCTGCATTCGTAACGTTCGCCCATCTGTTGTCATGGCAGCCCACGTGAATGTATGTGTATTTTTAGCCTGTGTTTAATCTGTACGCTGACCTTGTTTGGTCACTTCCCCCTATCTTGCCACCACGTTGGATTTAACCTGCCGTCTATCAATGTCACTACTGTAGCAGCTTACAGGGCCACAAGCTGGATAGGAGTGGTGGGTTCAGATGGTCCAACACAGTGACCCAGTGAACATCAGTCAGCTGAACTGACAGTCTCATGAAACGTCGCAAAAAAAAAACAGGGTTCTGCAAATTATATTCACCTACTAATGCTTTTTTTCACATAGCATGAATGTAGCTTATTGTCTTCTTTGAATATAGCGTATTAATATAGACTGATAGTAACATGCACTAGCTGATATATAAATGGTCTAAGTTGCCGTCTTCCCCTCCCTTGCAGGTAAATGTCTTAGCCTTGTCTATCTGCACCCGGGAGGCGTACAAATCGATGAAGGAGAGGAATGTGGATGATGGCCACATCATCAATATTAACAGGTAAGGTCGGATCTAAGAACAAACGTATTGATTAGTTAAAAAATGCCAGTTAAAAAATGCCAGTTCGTTGAGGTGGTTTTAATCAGGAATGCTTTAAGTAAAGACAGTCGTGAGCTCCACCGGGCCCATGTTGGACCTGGAACAACGTGAATATGTTATTGAATTTGTATCTAAATTTTGATTTATGTCATTGATATCGAAATATTATACTTAATAAAATACTGTTGTTTAATTATGAATATCTATTGAATGATTCTATCACTTGATTAATGACGAATTCAAATGTTTGGAAGCTAGTCTGGGCATGTAAAGCAATTGACATGTTTCTTCCTCTAACAGTATGGGTGGGCACCGAATGGTGCCAAGTGCTGATGAGCACTTCTACTGTGCCACTAAATATGCTGTGACTGCGTTGACTGAGGGGATACGGCAGGAGCTTCGAGAAGCAAACACCCACATCAGAGCCACAGTAAGTTTGCTGTCAGCATTAGTGACAGAGTGTGCTATAGAGTGCTGCAGGAATGAGCCCTAGAACAGATATAAGTTAACTAACATTCATTTTTTCCTTCTGGTGACTGTATTTACGATTCAGAAATCGTAACAGCGGTGTTCATCCGTTAAGATGTATTATAAACATGTTTTTCCACAGAGTTTATATTATGCAGTAATCTAAAATCCAGTTGAAAAATCTGATATGCTTTATGTTGAGGGAAGTAGGCCGATGCTAACTTCTAAAATACATCATCCTTGCACTGTCACATTGGTCACTCTACATACAGTGTGCTCTTATTTTAAAATGAGTTTGGGAATGCTTGTTTTGTCTGTGTATCTAAGCAGGACATACTTCTAATATATTTTCCTCCCCTGCAGTGTATATCTCCTGGAATAGTGGAGACTGAGTTTGCCTTCAGGCACCACAACAGCGATCCAGAGAAAGCAGCTGCAGTGTATGAGAGTATCAAAGTAAGAGCGCACTTTCGACTGAGAGTCAACAGATGTGTTTCACTTATTGGTTGCATGAATAATACTTATTTTCTCCACTTTCCAGTGTTTGAAAGCAGAAGACATAGCCAGTGCAGTCACATTTGTCCTCAGTGCCCCTCCTCATGTCCAGGTACTCTCTTTTTTTTTATCTCACCAGCTTTTTTTTTAAAAGCGTATCAGTGTGAAATGCTATTTGGTTTCCGTATTGATAATTTCTAATGTTTCATCAGATTGGAGATGTGCAGATGAGGCCAGTAGAGCAGGCGTCATAGCAGTGAAACGGGAAGCTGCAGGAGGAGCGGACAGACTGCAGCCTTGGTGACTCCTTAGCGACCTCTGCTGGGCAAGGGGGGAGGGGGGGAGGGGGTAAAACAAATCAACTACAGCTGTGTTGGATCTACAGGGACGTGGTCAAAGAGGGCTGGAGCCTTAAGGAGGCTGTGCGAGGAAATGAAGGGCGTGGACTTTGTAAACCACTGCGAAAATTTACTACTGAATGCAGCGACCTGGTATTTGTGAATTGTTGAGCCCAGTCCTCAATGAGCTGACTCCAAACTACAGTAGGAACAAATAAGAAAAGGAGGGAGTTGCTGCTGTGCTATGTGGTCATCTGCACGACCATCACTTCAGAGGGAAGAGTATGCCATTGATTGCACATGTTCTTTTTTTTTTTCTGTTTTTGTTTTTCTAGGTCATATGACATATCTTTTTGAAAATTAAATGGAAAGAGTAATTGCTGTTTATAAGAATGACCTTTTTTTGTTTTGTTTTGTTTTTTTTATAAATATTTTAACTTTTGATCATAGTATTGATCTCATACTCACTAACCATAGACAATACTTTGTCATACTCACTGTAACTTAACCATCAACAGTTTGTCCATCACAACACCTTTACTCTTCATATGTGTTCACAAAGACATTCAGTTACCCGTGTTTTGAATTGATCCATTTTCAACCCATTGTCAGGATTCAGGAAGAAATGCAAAAGAAACGATACTTTGTCTGTTAAGCACACAAGTTTCTACAATACACCTTTTTGCCTGTGTAATTTCAGTTGTTCTGCACTTTGGATTCTTATATGAGGAGTTACGAGAAGGAAACACTGGCAACTTACGTAGGGGAAGAAACTAACTCCGTGCACATGTATACCCTAGAAATGTCTACCTTTCAGTGGAAATTTCTCCTTAAATGATTAAATAAAAACGATTGCCTACAAGAAGGTTATGGTTTGTGGTATGTTCACAGTACAGAGTGTTATAGTCAGCTTGTCATTACAGAAGAAAGACACAAGCTGTGGACTTTGTGACAGATTTTTTTTTTTTATTACAACTTATATGACATGAAAGACCGTTGCATGACCCCTGTACTCCTCTGTTTACCACCATTGTTTATCAATTTTATCAGTAGTGCCCTGTTGCTTTTGACCTAATGAGTCAGCTACAGTGAATTGGTTTATGTTTTTAAGGAGAATAGCTTAATACATACATTTAACTATCTTTGATATGGTGGCAATCTTTGATGAATGTACTGTCTAGTAAAAAAAAAAAAAAAAAGGACTGTGCTGTACCAGTCTCTACTCGAAATGTATCTCACAATTGCATCAGCGGACATGACCATCAGATGGCAGCATTAGCAAAGTTAAAGCTTAAAATGATGGCAGGGAAACGTGACCGTGACACGGATGTACACACAGCAATAACGAGGGTCTTAACACTGTCTTCCCACTGCATCTTATCACATTAAACATGAGCAACACTTTCAACGAAATCTCACAGATCAAATTCATAGGCTCACAAAAATTGCCAACTTATTATATCTGCATGGCAGATATGCATCAACACATTTTCACAATTCTGTAAATCATTTTGTAGTATCTTTCTGTTTGACTGTCTAACCAGGAGTTTGCGTAAGGCTTAAAGCAAATGGCAGACAATCATGTGATTAATTCGAGCTTACTAAACCTCTGCCACTCTGAATGGCTCGGTGAACATTATGACTGTGCAAAGCACAGAGGTATCAGAACTTCTCCTCCACAGGAGGATTAACAGCAAGATCAATGCTGGAGCTGATGGCAGCTATGTCTGGACCTCCATTCTTCCCTCCCCTCTCATAGTACGCTGTGTTTGACTTTTCATCCAGCGCATACGGTTTGATGGACAGCTTCAGTTTCTGTCAGAGAAATGGACCAGTAATGTTAAAACACGGCTTGATTTTTACACCAGTGTGACATAGCAACACATACACATGGGTTCTACCTACAATAACCAGGGATGGAAAAAGAAGGAAATAGGTAAATAAAGGTCACCTGTTTGAATGAGCCAGGAAGCACCCACAGTGTGTGAATGGCACCCAAAGGAATCCAGATGATCGAGGCCAAGGCAATGACCCAGCCGACCCCCTGAGCCCAGGGTGGGAAGACATAGTCCTCATAGCGGGCTGGTTTGAACTGGATGATGGAGAAGATCAGGATAACCTGCGACAGGAACATTTAAAGCTTAGCTGGGTGAAAGTTCTTCCATCTGAATCATGTTGATGAAGAAGCCTGTTGACGTACAGTGATCAGCACAGGAGCAACTACCAGCCAACACACTCTGAAGAAGATGTTCGCTCTTTGTCCAGTCATCTCTTGTAGGTTGTCCGAAAGTCGTTTCGCCCCTGCGCATGGAAAGCTTCTTCAATAGATAGCATTTAAAGGATATGTTCACCCAAAAAACGAAAATTCAGCCATTATCTAGCCACCCACCTTCATGCCAATGGGTAGTTTTGAAAGTTAACTAAAAGAATTCTGGTGTTTCAGAGTAAAACAGCATTTTTCATTGAAAATGAATAAAAAAAAAAATCATCATGGGGGTGAGTAGATAACAACTAGATTTTCCTTCTTTTCAGGAGTCTACTACATTTACATCTGAAAAGACACACAACTGAACAGGCGTTGTCTCACCATAACTCCAGCAGATGGCAATAACCTCAAAGAATGCAAGAAACATGATGGACACTATGGCAGTGTAATGGTCCATCAGCTGGAAAACGTAGATCCCCACCTGAACAGAGAACAGCAGGTACATGAAATGAAGGGCTTTTTTCATTTCAGTTGAAACTGGTTGAAAATTCATCCAGTTAATCACAATCAATACCTGCATGACACAAGGAATTCCCAGGAGGAAAGCAAAGCCGCAAATAGCAAGAACAAGCAGTTCCTTGCGCTTGAAGAACGTAATCAGAGTTTGATAGAATTCGTCCATGAGACTGGTCACCAGCACTTCAACCATAGCAAACTGGCAAAAACAAAACAAAGACGTCACACTGTAGCTCTGTGGGGTAAGTGCACATTAGTCCAGTCACCAGAATAAAATGCTTCAATTTCACGTTTCTGAAAATCCCAAATAAACTCAAAAGTGTGTCATACATATCGTTATCAACACGTTGACAACATGTGTCATGTCACGTTCACATTACATGAATATGAGCTAAGTTCAAGGTCAGCGACTGCAGAAAGGCTGGGTGAGAGGAGGTGTAAAGTTCCAACATGTCTGTGGTTTGCAGAATAGCCACTATTATATTCTGCTGATTGGTTTGCGGAGATTATCACACTTTTTTTTTCTGTGGATTATCCCTGAAAATGGGATGTTTTCCCCATTAACTACCTCACTGTCCAGTCCAAGGCAAAGAAGCATGAAGAAGAACAACACGGCCCAGAGCTGAGACACGGGCATGCTGGCAAAGGCTTGTGGGTAAACAACATAAACCAGTCCTGGACCTAGATACACAACACACACACGCACACAAAGACAAACGTGTCAGTGTAGCACTGCTGATTGAAAAATCATGAGTCGACTGAAAAGGAGGAAAACTTTTACATGACATTCTGAAAATTACAACAGCGCAATACACCCTTATAGAAAAAACACAAGACTATCACATGTGCAAAAACACGTGTGGTCACACACACGTGATTTTGTACATGTAAATTTAACATCCAAAATCATCTGCGAAACTCATTGTAAACACCCATGTTATAACAACATAAAAATGTGATCAACCTCAGTGATAACTGTACAAAAACACAAATGTATATCTGTATTCACTGATATGGGGGAAACAGGATCATATCTTATGGATGAAATGTATTCTGGTTATCCTTTCAATGTCCTCCAGCTGGTCTGCCTGGACCCTCAGTGATATACAGTGCCACATGAAGTCTTAACATGGGTTTTACACGTAGTCCCAGAGGTTTCACATGGGAATTTCCATCGGTGAACATAGAACATAGAACCGCATGTTATAACATGTGCTCCATATGATGCAACATGTGATTACATATAATCACGTGTTGCATCATGTTATTATGTCCACGTGGGAAATTCATATAGTTTTTCTGTGACGGTATGGAAACTATTTCAGCATCTCTAGCACAACCACTCAGTGAGGTTCGACTCCAAATATATTAAAGTCTTGAAATCAAAATGTATCTTTGGAATGTGAGCTGTTTTATAAATTTAGTGGGGAAAATGGGTAAGTTTATAGCTAGACTGCAACTTCTCCTCCCCTTTGTCATATCAACATGGCTATAATTAGCTATTCTCAGTCATTTTATTGGATTGTAGCTGTAGTTATACCTGTAACACCTGTCATGACCTGTTTTCTTTTCATTTTATTAAAATCGTTCATATGATTGTACTAAATTTCCAGTCACATAAGTATTGTGAGAGGAAAGGTGACACTGAAGCTATAATGTAATAATAATAAAAACATAATCTCCATTAAAACCAATCCCCCAGGAGCCGAAGATATCAGTGGAGATTATTTTTTATTGAGTTGTTTGCTTACCATCCACAGCCAGATCGTGGATGGGAATGCCTTGCAGATAAGACATGTAGCCAAAGGCAGAGAAAATTACAAAACCTGCCAGGATACTGGTGAGGGAGTTGATGATGGCTATAGTCAGGGTGTCTCTGTGGGGGGGAAAAAATGGTATTACTTACTTTCTGCCCAGAGATCATTACTGACACTGTTGTGTGGTAAAATGAGCATGAGATTATTACTTCAGAACATTGTTGTTGAAGGAGTTGTAGCTGGACATGGCCAAGAGGGAGCCAAAACCGATCCCGATGGAGTTGAAGATCTGAGCTGCGGCATTTACCCACACCTGCAACACAGATAGATGTTCATCCTAAACCACTGATAACTGCCAAGACCAATTATCAGTATCCATGCCAATCCAAATACTAGTATAAATCTTTTCTCCCGCTGCCCTGTGAAGGACACAAGCAGTTTCTATTTCCGTTTTCTTGTCTCCTCTCTCTCTGCTTTCTTACCTCCACTGAGAGCAGCTTATCCCATTCAGGCACAATGAAGAAGGTTATTCCATCTACTGCTCCAGGAAGCTGAGCATTGTTGATCAGCAATGCAATCAGGATAACGTATGGGAACAGAGCCGTGAAGTACACCACCTACAAACAAGAAACGAAGAAGGGTCGTCATTCACTGTATTTTCATCTGTCTTTCTCCTTGTATCCGTCTGGTTTTCTCTCTCTCTTTTTACCTACCTTGCCTGTTGATTTCACCCCCTTAAAGATGCATAAGTAAATAAGGATCCAAGCTAGAAGGAGAATAAGGAAAAGCTCCCAACGGATCACTCCTGTTTCGTCTACTCCGCTAGTCTGCTGCAGCATCTTGTATCTTAGAAGAGGACAAACATAAAGAGATAAAGAGTTATTGTGAACACTCTGAGAACGAATCTTATTAACAAACAGGTGGTTACAAAAGGGTTTCCTGCTGTACTTAATTAGTTCTTACAACCAGGTGGACAATGGGCAGGAAAGCAGCAGGGTTCCATTTTGGGCCCTTTCCACACAGGTTGCTGTGTCGTCAGACCACATTGATCCTTGAGCATTTTTAATCAAACAAACATTGTCCCCTGTTAGTATCTATCTACGAGAATACACCACTATGGGTAGAATAATATGCCAGTAGTCTGGGTAATGGGTACCCAGAAGGTGAAACCCTTGAATCTGACTTTAGGAACCCTACTAGGTCAGAGCATTTGATCATCCAGTCAAAAATCTACACCATTGAGAACAATCTTTGGTACAAACATTCACGATCCCCAGAGGATGACCATGGTAATCTTCTGACTTTTTCTCTATCAGCAGGTTCACATATGTGGGTCAGAGTGAAACGTTATGACAACAATTGGACGGATTATTGTAGAATTTGTTGTAGACATTCCTGTCTTTATGTTTATTTATGATCCCTGAGCTGTTGGAATATAGAGCTATTTATCACTCACTGCAGCTTTTAGTGAGATTTCAATCTGTCCAATAAAATCTAAATTAATGACTTTCCTATTATCCTCAACTGTATTTCTTAGATATTGCTCATTTTTCACCTCTGTTGCCTCCACAACCTTCATTCTGACCCTCTGGCCAATTATTACATTCATTTCAACACAACTGCTGGTGACCAAAAGCTATGTCTTTACAGAGAGTTTTTCATTACAGCCCAACAGAGCTGCTAGTGTGGTCACAACGAAAAAAAAGTTTGTTTCCCCTGAAACTCACATTCCATTCCTGCATTTATCCATCGACTACAGTTAGACCAGTTAATGAGTAATCCACTTTGAAAATATGAGGTTTGCACCCACTGTCTAAACAGCAAGACAGTAAAAAAGACAAAAGGAAGCTTATGCTCCAGAATGCTAACTGGAGGTTGGAAAACTGCCCCTAAGCCCCTAAGTGGTACGCTCCCCTAAAAATGTATACAACATGCTCACTGGCTATTACCCAGTCAGATCCCTCAGACCATCACACAAGTCTCCAGAATGTAGAATTAAAACTAAATCAGATGATAAGGTTCTTAAAATGCTGCTTTTCTCTCAAGCATTTGCTATTAAGTGTGTGTGTGTGTGTGTGTGTGTGTGTGTGTGTGTGTGTGTGTGTGTGTGTGTGTGTGTGTGCGTGTGTGTGAATTTTGCATGAATTTACCTTTGAATAAAATGCTCTATGACAAATTATTAAATTCAAAATGACTTGGCATTTCTCACACGTACTTCATATATTTTATCTGATTGCTTATCACTAACCCGTATCACCTTCCCTATGACTGATATCCCTCTCATGACTCTGATAAGGTGTAGTAAAAATTACTAGTATTAAAATAATTACTGTATTCTTCACTTCCGACATAATTGCCAGTCACTGCTTGTCAGACTGCTGGGAATTTGTAATCCTGCTATAGTCTAAAATATATCATGTCTGGTTATATAATCCTGAGAACCAGCTGCGGTTTCTCCCACAAAGTGAAACGTACTTGAAGAACTCCTGGCTCGCTGTGGAGGAGTAGCTGCTGTTGGTGGCATGACTGGTACAGTTTGCTGTGTTCCAGGTATTGTTGCAGTTCTGCCAGGGTAGGGGTGCCTGGAAGGAGCTGAAGAGGTAATAGAGGGCCCAGGTGATGACAATGTTGTAGTAGGTGCACATGATGAAGGAGATGGCCACCGATGCCATGCCCACTCCTGACAATAGGGAAAAATAATGTTTTTAGCAGTCAGACAATGCCTAATTTTCAGTTTTATTTAGGGACGTGAATGTTTCATTCGTGCCACAGAGTACCTTTTAACAGTGGGCAGACAATAGCCAGGGCGTGGACAGGCCCTCTCCTTGTGTACTGACCCACAGTCAATTCCATGTAGAGCAGAGGGATCCCCAACACCAATAGCATGAACAGGTATGGCACCAGAAAGGCACCTGGCAGGAAGTGATGACAAGTCAACTGTCACACACACACGTTGCCAACGAAAGAGAATTCACCTGCGCTTGTTTTATGATATCCTCTTATCGTTAACTTTTCTAAGAGTCATCCTGCACTTGCATTTTCCTCATTATGACTTGGGTCACTTGCAACAGTCACGTGAGGTATTCCTCTGCCAGTTATCTTTATTGTTTCAAACCAATGTTCCTCCCAGTTACAGGAAGGACTTTTCAGCACAGTACAGCACAGTATGGCCTCGTTTCATTACATGAAATGTAAACTGAGATCATTTAAGAACAATGTGAAACATTTTCAACACAATCGGTATGGAAGTGTTTACAGTCAGGCTCACTGGCAGCACAGTTTGTTAACCTTTGGACCCAGTTTGAAACCAGCGTGTATGTGCAGAGGGTGGTCTGGTTTTCTAATTCTGTGGATGAAATGTCAGCTTTGTTTCCTACCTCCTCCACTCCTGAAGCAGAGATACGGGAACCTCCAAACGTTCCCCAGACCCACAGCACAGCCGATACCAGCCAGAGTGAACTCTATCTGCCTGCTCCATGTTGGTCTGTTGGGTTGCTCCTTCATCGCTGCTCCCTGTGTCATCATTGTCGCTCGTCTGGACACAAACTCCATGCAAATGTTGGCTGGAATTTAAGTGACTTGGGGTGATATAACCTTCCTTTTTATTATCCTTAATGATTAGCTTAACTGAGGCACATCAGCATGCCGAGACTTACGAAGACAGAAAAGTTTGTCTCAATCAATAGGTGCCATAAAACACAGATTTGTGTTTTTAGATAACATGAAATGAACAAGGGTTACGTATGCCTGAGGGATTATTAGCTAATTATTTAACTTTTTTTTTTATTATCCATTTCTCCAATCAATGAGCAGAGCACATTTTGCTCATCTTAACATGTCGTTTTTTCTTTTTCTTTGTTATCAATTTACAATACGGACAGCATCAATGACTCTGTTGAACGACAAATAAATAATTTAAACTAGGTAAAATAAGATGTAACTTCTCAAGCAGGTTGGGAAAAGGCTTCCTTTTAACATTATTCTCATGTTTTTCACGTTAATTATGTAGTAAGAAAGGAAATTGTATTGAGAATGCCTACAATGTCACGTTTTTTCTAGATAATTATTACCCCAAGTATTCTGTAGTATGTTGTAACATTTCAGTCCAGGCTCTGCCTTTGTAACAGTTAAGTCTTTACAACAATGAATCTAAAACTCCCCTCTGTCGTGACAAGTTTTTTTTTTTTAAACATTTGCAGAATTAAACATGAAATGAGGGTATGGATGAACAACATAACTTGTTCTGAGAAACACATGCTGTAACACTGGTTTCAGGTGGGGTCATCATGGTCGAGTGATCCTAAAGCGATAACCTTTATGATATGGAGAGCAGTGGCCCTTTGAATATGTAACCACAAAGAAAAACAAGGCTAACCACTGTAGCTTTCCAAAGGTTGTTTATGAGTCAGTCATCTTTGTTTGCACTTACACTTTTGTCCCAGTTGGATATTTATGGATTTCCTGTATTGTCCCCTATCACTCATGGGAGCTCAACATATTTACCATGATGACTTTTAGAGAAAGCACTTTTTGGCTAATGGGGAAATAAACAACATTAGGGGAATGCCATTAAAATAACATTCTCACAGTACATGAACAACTCACAACATGAGTTGCAGGATAGGTTTTGATGGGTCATCCATCAAAAGGGAGCCAACTGATACACAGCTAACCGAGAAAAAAAAAGACTGCAGCAGACAGATAAAGTGGCGGACGTCACAGGTCGACAAATGGGCCTTAAGTCTCTCCGCCACCATCAAGGCCAATTTTGCTGAAAGGAGGGAATGTGATGCAGCAAATAATCTGGAGTGTGAGTGCCATATCCACTGCCCTCCACTCATACTTCACACACCTTCAACATAACAACAGCTGCACCAGGATGCTGTTTGTTGATTTCAGCTTAGTATTCAATTCCACCAACTTCACACTCTGGGCTTGAAACCCACAGTCTGCAATTGGATATTGGACTTCTTCATGAGCAGACCCCATACAGTTCAGATTGGCAGACACAGTGCTCAACACCGGAGCACCCCAGGGCTGTGTGCTCAACCCTCCTGTTCATAGCTATACACACTTATTGCACTGACATCAAGAAAACTCTACTGTGTTGATGCGGACAAACCACCATCATCGGCCTCATTACAAACAATATGAGAGTTCATATCGGGAACTACCACTCAACATCAACAAAACCAAGAGGCTGATTGTTGATTTTAGAAAAAAGAAGGGAAAGATACATAACCCTGCATACATCAGCTGAGCTGGTGAACAGTATTAGGTTCCTGGGGATCACCATCACAAAGAACTTATCTTGGTCATCACACGACTACGATTAGAAAAAAAACAAAAAACAAAAACAGACTATGCAGCAGCTTTATTCAAGTAAAAAATTTAGTTAAATTTGTTTGAGGGGTTTTGGCATTAATAAGAATTATTAAGCAACTTGTTTAACATTGTCCAGTAAGATAACAGCCTACATTACAGCTTAGGCTGTGTTGTTTATCAAATGACCTTTCAAACAACAGTATCACTCTTTATACATGACATTAAAATACTGAGATTTATGGAGTGAGGGGGCAGGGTTCACTGGGTCATAAGGCAGCTGAAAACAAACCAATATGAAGCATCCTCCAGGGAGTTAAAGAGGAAACACAGCTACCCGATAAAATAAAAGGCTCCAGCAGACAGATGCAGAGGCGAACATCACATGTCGACAAACATGCCTCCAGCCTCTCTGCCACTGCTAAAGCCAACTTTACTGAAAGCAGGGATGTGTTTTAGCAAGATGTTGATGAAGGTTCTCAGTCATCCAGGTCAGCTTAGACCACTACAGCACTTAGAATCAGCAAGAAATCTGGAGTGTGGAGGAGAGGCGGAGGATGAAAAGTAAAGCTGTAAGTAAGGCTGTGGGATGAGGGAGACATCAGATAACAGCCTGCAATCCACTTCCTGTCGTTCATTTATTTTCAAAACTGAGCAAAACACAAACCTCGAACTGATGTCTGCAGCAGCAGTGGATTCTGAAGCACACGAGGACGTCAGTCATCAGCTCAGGCCTTGCTCATTCAGCCCAATTGTGGCCAAATCGAAAAACGTTATTATCATGTTAGAACCACCATCAGCAGCGATGAGACTTCATATCAGGAGTACATCTTGCAGAGTGGTGCACAGACAACAACCCACTGCTCAACTTAGGCAAAAACAAAGAGCTGATTGTTCATTTTAAAAAAGGAGGAAAAGACACACACTCTTGTCTACATCAGGGGAACTGGGCTGGAGAAGGAAGGCAGTTTTAGTTTCCTGAAAAACACATTTAAAAATAACCTGTGATGTCTCACACATCAGCACCCTTGTTAAAGAAAAGCCTAGAGATGGCTTTAATTATTAAGGAAACTTAAGAAGGTTAAATTCATGTGCCAATTCCTGTCAACTTTCACAGAGGAGCAATAGAAAGCATACTGACTAGACACATCACAAACTAGCATGGCTCATGCACCGGCCAGAACATCAATGGTACCCACCTAGCAAAAGAGAGCATCTAAGAGATTCTTTTACATACTGGTCATAGTGAGACGTTGCTTGTTTGTGTGTGAGAGCCACCTTCTGGTTGGAGTGGGCACATCAGACTATTGTTTGGCACCTGGGAGAGTGAATGACAGTCAGTATCCCTACTCACGTAACTGTCTAACACTGTTAATGCTATACTCCAATGTAAAGGCTAAACTTGTTTTTTAAGAAGTGATGCTGAATTAAGAAGTTTGGATGCCAGCCACGGCCAGTGGTGGAATATAACCTATAATATAAGTCTAATTACTCAAGCACCATACTCTAATACAAATTTGAGGCACTTGTACTTTACTAGTCTTTTCTTCTCATGACACTGTATGATTCCAATCCAGAACATTTCAGAGAGAAATGTTGTATTTTTATATTACTACAATTATTTGACAACTTCAGTTATTTATAGATCAAGATTATTGCATACTAAACATTTAAAAATGTGTAATGACTAAGTTTACAGAAAACTCAATGTTTGGCATTATTGCATGAAGACTGCCAAACATGTCATGGTTCCAGCTAACCACTGGCTGAACAAAATGAGCACTGGGAAAGGTTATCTTGGGTTAGCTCTGTGACAGCATTTCTAACCATGTTGCCAACTGAAGTTTAACAAACCAAACAGTAATTTGAGTATAGATCAAATGATTAGCAGATGAGTCCATATTGAAATTAATCTCACTTGTATTCCTATTGTTAGAAATTAGCTCCACCTTAACCAAATGCAAAAGTAAAATCCTACTTTCACATTAATGTATGCGTAATGATACAATGCATAAGAGTATAAAAGTCACATGTGACAAGTTTTTAATGCACTCATTACTTTTACTTGAAATGTCCACTTGTCATATTCATAGTCAAAACCAATAGGGGTAGCATATCACTAGACTAACTGCTAATTGTAGCTGCTGTTAGCTTTTTGGCTCATTTAGCAATGGAGTTAGTGGTCTAAACTGGAAGCTTGAAGCACTGGGTGTGTGTGTTAACACAGCTAGCACTGTGGCTTTGGACCGTGGATAGCTGTTTGTAAACCGTCTGAATATTTTTTCTACCACTGACCATTTCTTACTTTTGTAAGGCATGCACCTGACCCTCACCCCCACCTTTGTTGGGGTGTAATGTTGGAAACTCCTGCCCTCAAGAGAGGTCAGGGCTCCAACAGAGCACAAGCAGTCATGTGGTGTGCAGCAGGATTTGGTGCCATTGCTCCTCAGGAATACTTGTTGTAGCTTTATGGTATTGTGACAACCTTGCCAGAGGCAGCAGTGTGGGATAATCACATGCTGGTTATGGAGGACCAGTATCGGGTTGTGGTCCGGGCTATTCCCGGTCGGTACCTGCCCTGCAGTATTTCCTGTCCTTCCACCTCTATGTATTGCAGGAGCAGCACTCACACATCCATCTGTCAGCCACATGTAAAACATGACAACATCACAAGTGCACAGATATGGAGTAGATGAAAGAACAATATGCACCAATAAAGGCCATCACAAAATCAGTGAAACATGGCGTGGTGATGATTGATGATTGGTGTTCACATGGAATAAAATGTGAGAGAGCACTTATTGGATTATAGTGGGAAGATTTCTATATATGAGCAATCATAAAACACAATCTGACTCATTAAAAGCCAATCCAGACCTTTGTCTCTGTAAAAGCCAGGAGTCTAGGTGTTGGATAGAGTTTATCAGTGAGTTCACAGTGCATACAGAGGCAGCTCTGAAGGTGTAATCACTTGATTCTCTCAAGGTCTTATATTCAAATTACAGGTGTTGATGAAGGGCTGGAAGGATGTGCAACACCTTTTCTGCATCACTGCAGGCCACCCAATCTTACTTTGGAAACAAAGATGGTGATTGTGCAGTAATACTAGTGTGAATGCACCAGGAGAAAATCGGTAAAAGTTACTTTACATATCAGTGGGGTTTTGTTATCCTGGGAATGAGTAAATGCAATTTAAGCTTTTGACTGGATTGTGTTTTGTTCTGATCATGAAAATACAAACAATCCAAACTACTCGCATGCGTGTTCATATTTCAAAACAGATATTTGTTTGCTATTGTTTATATTCACACACACATTATCTTACAAATCCACAGTGCAGGGTATCAGCAGTGTATCTTCCATCTGGACTGGGCGTGCCCTTGCAACCCCTTCCATTTCAAACAGATGGACTGTTAAAACTGTGGCTATCACAGTAATCTGTCACAATGCTGATGATACCTAAGCACATAAATGGTACGTGGGCAGGTCACTAAACACGAGGTTGAGCGCCACAAACACATGCGGAAAATTACCGTGATTCTTGCTTGGGTTACTTGCGTGAGAGGACATTTAAACAACCACGCCCTTTTCATTATTGTGATATCGTATCCCTCTGCTGCGGAGGAGGGGGTCAGGACAGGGGGAGGGGTATCTGATCAGCTGAGTCAAGCACCAGTAGAAGGAGGCCATATGTGTGGCGGCGTGATCTTCAAAATAAAACCAAAACGATTATTTTGAAAAGACCTCGTTAAAATTACCTCTATTTTGAAAGTCCGAAGCGGAAGTATGACGTCTCCTAAAGTACGACTTGACGCAGCTGTCGCTTTTCCCTCGAGTTGAAAAAAATCATCGATAATCGAGAGTTGGAGGAAAAAAATCGTGAATTTCAAGACAAATAACTATTGTATGCGTCGAGTGGGCTTGGATACGCGTTTTTTCTGTCGGTAATATGGGAAACTGCCACACCGTTGGACCAAACGAGGCCCTTGTGGTTTCAGGTAACGTTGACGCTTTTTGGACGATGTGTTTGGGCTCCTTGGGCTCCTTCCTGGCTCGATGGAGAGACGAGCCTGGAAAGAAGCCACCAGCTTTTTATTCGAAATGTAGCTCGCATTTAACCAAAAAGTATCAAATAGCTAATATCCCGTGTAACGTACAACGAAACATATGATATATTTTAGCAGCTGGTCCGCAATTTGTTTCCTTTAAAGCGTTGCAAGCTAATTGTAAATATACCAGGAAAATGACGTTTTTGCCTTTAGCCAAACGGCAGCTTGAGACGAGCCAGAATACATACCAACCAAATGCGTTTCTCCTTGTAAATATTCCCGTAACGTTCTCGTAACAAATCCACCTGTTACTTACTTTAATTATCCATCTAAAACGTATTGTGTCGTTGCTGTAATGTGCGTTCACGTGTTTTCCCTCTACATGTTAAGTGGTTGTGATTTGGTTGGTTTTGGGACAGCATCTGCTCGTATGTGCACGGCAAACTGCGTTCTCTCTGGTGTTTTTATAAAGGCGAAGTAGCCGTAATAGGGCTGACTACTCTAAATGAGATGTTTATTTCACGTCTCTTTCTCTTGAACAGTGGTGGTAGTATACGATGGCTCCCTGCTGCAGGGGGAATAAAGCTAGATAAATGAAATTACAGGGGAGACTCCGATCAGCTCTGGCTCCGCACAACATCAACTGATGACACAGGACATTCGAGACTTTTTCTAATCTCAGCCCCCCCCCTTAAAAACTCAAAGGCCGGGGCCCCCTTTTGAGTCTAAATCCCAAAGACCAGCATTAGACTTTCTTGAATTCAAAATGCTCTGAGCTGAAAGTAAACACTCTATATGCCCGGAGACATGCCTGACGGAGATCTTGCCCACGACTGTGTGCACTGCACTCTTCTCGGTTTATAAATGTGGTCTGGCAGGTCTCTGCATAAAGGCTTTCCAGCACTCCTCTAACTGAATCGGTCAGGGCAGTTTTCCGGTCCAAACCACTAGTGTTGAACCAAAAAAAAAAAAAAAAAGGCAGTCAAGCATTGGGATTTTCCATTGTGAACAAACTTTAAGAGCATGTCGGTTACTACATAGTGGAATGTAATTTTGGAGCAGAGGTGAATGAATGTGAGCCACACATCCTGATTCCAAAACAGAGTAGCTTCATGTATTTGTAATGAAGTTACTACAGTTCCCTTTTTAGGCCTCATGTGGAAGGGTAAAACAACTTCATCTGTGTGTTGTGAGTATTTTTTTGAGAACAAAATCCCTCATCAAGAAAGCAAAAATTGACCGCAGAATTAGAGCTTGTACTTTTATCCTTCAGCTTTTATTTTAGCCTGTGTACATTCTCATTCATTCACGCAGAACCCCTCCCCCGTCCCTGTGAAGTGTATGCAGTCAGGAATCTCAGTAATGTCTGTGCAGACTGGAGCCACTGGGGTGAAGTGTGTAGTGCCAAGTATGTCTATAGGTCCTCAGCCTGTTACTACTTTTTTGGCTGTGGGATTTGGCAGGAGTCAGGTGGATTTTGAAAACAAAAGCCTGTTCTCACATTCATTCAATAAATCAACACTTTTAGTCTAGATTATGTTGTAATGTCCACACATGTTTTCTTGTTATACCCTCTGCTCGTGGTCAGCTTCTGGGTCTAAGTTTCATTTAAAAAGGCAAGAGCCCACTTTACTGAAGCCATGGGAAATGTGGCAACATAAAGACTCACATGACACACCAGCTCAATAGGTCATCATTATGAACTCAAACTGAGAGTGTTGCTCGGCTTTCCAAGTACCTCTTTTCCATTTTCCTTTTTCCTGGTCTGCACATAATGCTACTGTTTCCTGTGGTATATTGTTTATGTCAGTCATGGGAAATGTACTACGCCGCCGTGTCAGAGGCAGAGCTTTCTGTTTATAGACTTGCAATTTCACGATGTGAACCTAAAAGCAGTCTTCTACCAGTAACCCTGTTGATGGAAATGTTTTTGAAAAAATATCGGCAGTGTCTGTGTGTCCTGCTGTAATTTCTGGTTGTTGAGGTAGTATGTGCTAGTAAAGATAGTTCCGCTCCCCCGCCCCCCTGTCCATCTGTTAACATGTGACAGCTGGGAATGTCACACTCAACACTAGAGATTAAACTATCAGACTAGGCCGGTGAGTGTGAATAATACGTGCTGCTGCCTAGCCTAATTTACAACTCACATTCACTTTAAGATGTTTGTTACCATATTTTACAGTGCCATGTTGACAGGATGTCTACAGATCCTTAAAAAATCCTTTTCCTTTTTTTTTAAAATGAATATTAAGACCTTAAAGTTATTACCTAATGTTGCATTTGAACATGTGAGGTCTGAATTGTCCCATAAATTGTATCTAATTTGATTTCTCCATCTTTTAATTTGTTCTTAAATAAGTCAAGCTCTTCTGCGTAAAAGTCCATGTATCTGATATCACAGATTGTTAAATCTACCACTTAACCTAATGCAGTCTTTGACTTTATACCTGTACTTATACTTGGCAAAATCCAGATTAACCTAACTCACTCTAAAAACCACATTCCTACAATAAACCTACCTCTTCACAGGAAGCCGATATACTACCTACCTTTTTATATTTTCCTATAATGCTTGAATAAGAAAATGTTTTTTTTCTTCTTTTTTTAAAAAAAGTCAGCCCTTAATTTGAGTAAAGATTTATATATAAAAACTCTTTAAAAAACATAACATTTTAGTGTATGATATCTGTAGACTCCTTTGGAGGAAAATGAGCTGTTTCTGCCTTTTCTGCATGTAGCTGATGTCTTTACAGGACAGTTGTAAAGTGTGTGTTGTGTATTTTAAAGTATTGGTGTGAATTTATAAGCAACTTTAGGAGAGTTCACATGATGTATGGGTTGGATGAATAGCTTGCACTAAATGACATGAACCACAGCAGTAAAAAAACAAAAAACAAAACAACAACATTATGCTGCACTATGAGAATGGAGTATTTACATTGAGAGCACACAGGTGTTCTACAATTTTGCGAGCTTGATTCTTGAAAAAAACCCATAATCTTGACTTCAAACAATGAGAAGTGAAAGCATAGCTGCAGCGAATGCTTCTGTTGTAACACCAGAGGAACAAACACTGTGGCTGCTGTGGTTGGAAGATGGACCGGTGCATGTTTTTCTGACTTGCTGAACAGCACATTATCATCTTCCTAAGAAACCACTGGCAGACTGTAAAAACTGTGTCACTGCCTGATCTGGTCTTAATCTTTCTCATCATGTTACTTTGGATTTAAAGCCAAACCTGCTACCATAGGTCCAGATAAGACCATGATTTATATGTATGTATACATTTATTCATTTTAATGAATTTGTCCATTGTTTGTTTTTTTACAACTATGGAGTATCGGGAAACAAGTTGTAAACACAGCAATGAAATATTATCACCTTTTAAGTTAAAGAGTCTAGAGTCTAGTCCTGATCTACTAATCTTAAACACTTATTTCTTAGTAGCTATAGCAATGATTCCAGCTGAAAAAGGGTGTAAATGAGTGACCTGAATTTTCGTTTTTGGGTTAACTTTTCGTCTTATATGTTGAACTTGTTTGCATACATTATTTGTGTAGAATAATTGTTGTAACCACTTCAAAGGTTTCAAGAATCCCTGTCAAATGTCTGCTGTATTGCATATTATAACCATGTGACGTCCATTTCATCTTGTTGTTCCAAAGGTGGCTGCTGTGGTTCAGATCAAAAGACGTATGTTGTGGGAGGCTGGGCCTGGGCCTGGTGGCTCATCTCTGACATCCAGAGGTAAGACCTGTCTGCTCTGGCTCCACACCAAATAAAAATGCACAAATATCCTTTAGAGCTGCTCAGTCTCACATCATACCATGTTCACAGACTAACTCATACAGCTTTAAAGAACAGGGTATTTGTCACACAACATGTTGACATGTCTGAAAATGTGTTGTGTTGGCAAAGCCTGATATCCATGGAGCTTATTCCTCTGTGCTTTAGAGCTCCAATAATGATTAAAACACAGAAAGCCATACTATTGTACTCTGTCACACGCTCCTTCATACTGAACATTGGCACTGTAGATTATTTCGAGGCAATCACATATAGACTGACCTCAAGGTATAAATATTGTTGTGGACACCAATGTGTCTTAATCCATGTCTGAAAATAGTTCTCAACAAATGCACTTGCAATGCAATTATAGTCATGGGATTACTTCACAATAAGATGCATGACATGATTAAATTAAACATTACAAGTTTTTTTTTTTTTCATTTTGAAAATAGTTTAATTTCATAGGTAGGTGTTTAGAATGTTGATATTTGGATTTTATCTTTGTGTAAGTACAAATGCCCAGAAACAGTTAGTTTTCATTTGGACAAGAACTGTGAATTTTTCTCTTCTACCCTTGTACAGTTCCGTGGAAAATAAAAAGGGTATTTATAGTCAATTAAGGCAACAGACATTGATATAAAAAAAAACAACAAATGTTTACCAAATGTGTAAACAGCTGTTAGCTGCTTTTTAAATGCAGCTTCTGAGAAAACGCTGGGAAGAAACAGATGGTACATTATGACGAGGGCAGGGAAAGTAACAAAGATAATATTTACCAAAGGATACAAAAAATAACTGTTGTCCTTGTAGTGTTGAGCTCCTATTCTGAACCACTCACTGACACTGATGCAAATACTTTTCAATTTCTCCTTACTTTTTTGCTTGTTATTAACTTGATCATGAGCAAACAAACCCACTCCTTTGTCTGAGTCCTAATTAAGAGTAGAAAATATGCGACTGAAACATAAAATAATTTGACAGGCAAACTGTTTGTTTGACCTTTTACCCACGTTTGAGCTTAAAACTGTGTACTCAACAATCTAGTGACCCTTTAAGTATGTCACTGCATGGAAAGTTGCTGATTAAATGTGAAGCAGCTTTGGTTCACAATGAAACAGCCAATAGAGTCTGGGCTCTCATGTGACCAGCTGTCTCTGAGACTTTTTCGTTTCAGAGTGATCACACGTTTATTTATATGCATTTCTGTGTATTTATTTTCCACTTAAAGCCTCAATTGCATGAGGTGTTTTTTCAAAACATGAAGCTGTTACAAAAGTAAAACTAAGCATCCAGAAATACTATGAATTTAAACCTGAGCCTTTACCTTCCTTTACCTCTAGAGCTCCTGTTTAAATTGATGTTATTTGGTCTTTGCCCGCCTCTTTGTTTCTACTTTGCTAACCTGCTTTGCTTTGTCTGGTGTTGATCTTGTCCTCTCTCAACCCCGGTGTGCCTTCTTCAGGTTACCCTTTTTCCTATTAAGTGCTGCTCTTTGTCTTTAGTTGCTAGGAAACGTAACGGTAGAGAATGACAATAAAATCGAGTCGATGCATCGCTGGATTTATAAATCCCCATTTAGAGACAGGCTGTCCCAGGAATCCTCGCTCGCGTATTTTTATTCTGGTCATGTGCAGTTTGGTCAACATTTCAGGTGCTGTCTTGGGGGATAAAAACAGGACGGATGATCTTGGTCCTCTCCAGAGTGGCGACCACTTCAGCTAAAAGCCCTGTGTGCTGGACAGTAAAAAAACAACAAGGGAAGGCAGTGTGTCTTCCCGCTTGTGATGCAGTAATCATGTTAATGTCCAGGCCTATGACTCATTGATCTAATTCTTCTGTAGAGAAGAAAGAGGTGGAGCTGTTCACCAGAAAGACTCCTCTTCCAAGTGTTGCTGCAATCAGACTCTGACAGCCATTAATCCAAAACGTATTTATAGAAAAAGAACAGCTCTGGCTTTTTTTCTTTTTATATTCAGCTCTGAAACATAATCTAGCATAAACAGTCCATCTGGACTCATACTGAAGTGGAGCATAATGATTGTTTCCAGAGGACATTCCTGTGTAATCTCCATACAAATACAATCTTGCAAATGTGCTGGGATCAAGAATCCTTTCAACACTGACTTGACTTTTCATGGATCTTGCTCTTTGTCCCGGTTATTTAAACAGTTGTGAACAGACAAGAGAAGCTGTGCAGTAGCTGTGACATCTGGTTCTGTAAGTAGGTGTCATACTATATATGAAACTATCCTCTAGGGCTAAAACCAGCAGAGCAGGAGGTCAGGTTGTGTCTGTTACCCTCTCCCTCTTCCCTCTTCCTCTTGACCTTGGTTACTGACATTCCTAACAGCTGTTGTCCAACTTACTGTTTTGCCTCTGCTATTCCCGCCTGCCTGCCTGCCTGCGTAGAATGTCTCTGGAGGTTATGACCATCCTCTGTCGCTGCGAGAATATCGAAACTTCGGAGGGTGTTCCCCTGGATGTGACAGGGGTGGCTCAGGTAATACATTTCAAAAGACCAAAAAACAAAACAAAAGCAGTGGCTGGTGATGGAGACCAAAGGAAGACCCAGGAAAATGGTTCAACTAACGAGCTAACGTCTGTGTGTGTTTGTTTTTCTCATCTTCATGGCTTTTTCCTTCGGCAGTGAAGGGGAGACACAGCTTCGCCTATAAAGCTGAACTCTGAGTCACCTTTGGCAACGGGGTCAATAAATGAAAGCTATTAAAATGTCTAGAAAGATGATTTGAAGAAGTCGATGCAAAATACAAATTGAGTTTGAAATGTAGCTGCATTTAATAAATAATTCAGACAAAATCCCAAATTCGACGAGGTTTGAGTCTCTGGATGGCATCTCATTTTGCTCCGTTGTTAGTGATCTGGAGTCCTTGGGTGAATGGTTTCACTTTGTCCTGTTTCTTTCCTTGTGTTCTGGCCCTTCCCTTCATTTGCTTTCCCTCCGAACATGTCAATTTTTATTTTATATTTTTCCACATTCTTCACAGGATAACGCTTGAGATTATGACCCTGCAGCCCAAGTGTGAGGATGTAGAGACAGCGGAGGGTGTAGCTATTACTGTCACTGGGGTGGCTCAGGTAAATCACCACACTTTTCCGGGAATGCCAGTTCAGACTCCACTAACCCACCCCACACTCCCTCCTCCTCCTCCCCTCCTTTCTCTGGTATCACCCCATAATCACAGCAGAGATGATGATTCATACAGAGGGCTCAAGTGATGACGCATACTGGTATTTTACTTTGTTATACAGCTATACATACACATGTTGGGTCAGAATATTATCTGCATGATTATCCCTCATATCTGGGCAAAATACATCTAGTTAAAGTAATCTGCCTGCATTCAGACTGACAGTAACACTGTGTCAAAAGCACAGCCTTCCTATTCATTTTAATGAGACCATAGGATTGGCACAGTTCTCTTGGCACCATGTGTTTGTCAAGACTTTAAACTGGACCAATCATCTGGTTAGTATTTTTTATCGTTGCAGCTCATGCAATAATGTAAGTCATTGCACTTTGTTGACAGTGTTATTTTCAGTCTGAACTTGGTCATAGTGTCAGGAGATGGGGTCTTGGCAGAGCCTTATGTGCATTTTAGTGTCAACCTCTGTGTTTTTTGTTTCTTTCATTGTGTCTGCTATTTTGTTGTTTGAACCTGTTCAGTGCCAAAATGTTTTGTTTTTTTTATATGTTGAAATCTTTTAGATGTTAAAGAGAAAATCCACCTTAAAATAAAATTCACTACATTTCTACTCCACAGTCCATTTGGGTAAATACCAGTACACAATGAAAGTTGGCAACACAAAGACGTAGACACCTAAACCGTTATAATCATATGTATTCTTTTAAATAAATGAATTATTTATTAATAGCACTTTAAAATATTGGCTTGAAGAAATAGTTTAGTGTAGGATAAAAACAAAGCTAACAGGAATAGATATTTTCATGCAAACTATAATGGAATAGTGTAAAAACAAAATCAAAAAACAGCAGTAAACATTTGGTGATCTAAAATTGGAAGTGGAATTTGGTAGCACAAGCTACAATCACTTTTTTTACTCTTGCTAAAACCAGAGTCTGCATGTGGTAGCAGTGTTTCCCACAGATATATTTTCAAGTATGTTGGCTAACCATTATAGCATTCCAATCTTTTTTTCCAAGAGAACGACCCCATTCGTGATCAGTTAACTAACGGACAATATGCCCTTGCTCTTCCCCATCGGACTACTGACAATCTCGCATGCTCTGCAGACCGACAGAGAGACGCCCTCTGGTATCTCATCCCTCCTGTAAATGCCCCGTTTTTGTAATCTCGTTTGATGCGTGCGGTTTTGATCAACTACAAAATTAACAAAAAGCAGCCTGCCTCAATGTAATGTAGGTAAACTCTTAAAGTGATTCTCAAATAAGATAGTTCATTTTTGAGTCTTATTCTCAGCATGGAAGAGATTATTCTTTACTCGCTAGTTTATGCGTCATCTCTTAAAGAAAAGGCAAGGTTTTGCTTTCTTTCAAAAGGAATCATAGTTGGGCGTTAGGTCCTCCAACCAGAGCAACAGCATGTGCTACACCATACTGAGGTGTGCCACCTCAAAAGTAGAACGACCTGGCACGATGGTGGTGGTTCCGAGGATACCGCACGTTTGTGGTGGCTGCCATGTCTGTAACTGGTCAGATTGGGCTGCTTGTGTTGTCACATACAAGTTTCTTATGCAGGTTGAGATGGTAGTAAACACAACATTACGAACCTTGTCAAAATACTAAAACAGCCATTCCAGTGCTCACATGTGCACTAAAATGCAATGCAACTATAAAACCATTTACCATTTCTCTCCTCTTCTGTCTTAAAATTTAAAGAACGAGTAAGGGCAAGCTCAAATAATATATATGTAAAAAACAACTTTCATGTAAGCATAGAAGTTTTTGTTGCAGTTAAAATACAGATTTTCAAAAACATTACAGCTTGTGTTTGTTTATTGTGTAGCCTAACCTGTGAGGGACTGGTAATAATGGTAACTGGAATGGAATCTCCTCTCAGCTGGATGACTTAAAATTGTTAAATCAAGGTTTTGCTGAGTGACTCGATGTATTCACATGCCCATTAACCCTGCACCAGAGGACCCAGAACTGTGAAATTTGGCAACCGTAACCACTGGCCACCACATTTCTGTCTTGTTTTGGAAATAAATGTTAACTGAGTTCTAAAACAGTCTAGTAAAAGTGACTTTTTTTTAAAGATGGATTTCTTCTTTGAAAACTCAGTGCAATAATATTCTGCTTTCTTTCATTTTCCTTTTTTTTTCTGCATACCAGTTCTCCTTTTTGTGTTTGAAACAAGATGCGTCATTATGACTTCTCTATTGAAGCCACAGTCATGCCAATGTTCCTCTCCTGTGTGTTTTCCTACATGCATGCTGACAATGAGCCCACTGTTTGGAGCCAAACAGCCCCTCAGTCTCACACAGTTCACTTAACAGAGAGGCTCATCATGCCACAGTTTGATTGGTCCAACCTAAGCCAAGCCATTATGGAGCGTCTCATGGCAACAGAGTTGTGTGTCCTTCTTTAATTAAAGAGACACACTGGTTCAGACTGAGAGGGAGGCACAGAATTTAATCTAAAGGGTACCAGAGTAGAATGTTAATCTAGTGTATTGTCTTAACCTCTCTATCCCAACTGGATTTCACTCTTCCATTTTAAACACATTTTGCAATGTGACTTTCAGTGGGTGTATTTCTGCCTACTTCAACAGGCCACTGGGCAGTTTGAAGTTCACATCAGTTGAACAAATTTGACAAAATGTTTCCTTTTTGGAAAAAAATATCTTATGTCCTTGAGGAATAAAAGGAGCTGAGGCAATAGTTGTCAGGAAAAGTTTTGACACCATTCTTTTTCTGTCACATTCTTCGTACTTCCTGTATTTTGGAGCTGTTGATTTGAAGAAGGCAGGAGGATGGGTGTTGTCATGGCTGGGATAGTGGACCGGGGTAGGAGGTCTGGAGTTAGGGCATAATACTTTTATTTGTCTTTATTCCAGTGTCTGCTGTGGCACGGCTCCCCCTGCTGTCTGTTTGAGCTGTCCTGTGTGTGGTTGTGTGGCTGATGTGCAGCCTTTTCTGTTTTCAGACATGTATTTCCTTGGAATGATGTCCATCCTCCCTGAATTTGTGTTGCCCTCATCCCTGTTATGAGTGCATGCTGCAAAACAAAACCATGTGCAGACCTCTCGCCTAAGGACCCAGCTCACTCTCTTTTTTCACAGCTCCTGTGGAGTCAACATTACCCAAAACCTTCCGTCTTACACCTTTTTTTATGCCTTGACTTTACCAGTGACTGCCTGTGTTACTCTTGTAAATTTCAGATCATTGTCTTTGATTTTCCTTTTGTTAAATTTTATTATAAATGATCAGACTAATGTTCATTTTTCATTTAATTTCCTCAATTATAAATTATCGTGTTTGGTGTCTTTGACCATCTTGACATATTGAAGATTTCTCAAGTGTAATTGGCACTAAATGACTACGAATCTAGCTAATATGTTGGTATTTTCTCCAGTGTAAAGTAAAACTTTATCAACAGGGAATATGTCCATGTACAGCAACAATGTTAGAGCAACATTTTATTGGCCAAAAAGACACAAGGGCAAATTCGTGTCTGCATCTTGTGATCACAGATGGAAAACATCTTATAGCTTATTAGTGACCATGTTTTGATATGAAAGCTACAGCTACAAGTGTTTCTACATAGAAACTCAAACACACATACAATATGACCACAGTCACTAGGTTATGATAAATCATACAAAATAAGGACACAAATCTCTCTCCGCAAAGACAATCCTAAAATGATTCACTGAAAACGAATGATTTGAATGATTTTCTGAAAACATTGTGTATCAGTCAAGGGGGCTGTATACAAGATTGTAAGCTAATTATTTGTGTTTACAGTCCCTTTTCCTGTATAAATAAGATTTGAAGCAGTTTTCCACACTGCAAGGTGTTTTTGACAAATCAATAACAGCGATGCATGACCATCAGTTTGATACACTTTAAACATCTCAGCCTGTATGCATCCGTTAGTTTGAATGTTATGCATTTTTTGTATTTACAGATTTTTTATATACATGCATATCATCTCAAATTGAATAGGAAAGAGTAATGTGTGGTTACTGATCAGAAATATAATGATTGTTGGATGATACAGCAACAACTAGTGCCTGTCATGTTTTCATGTCTGCCACACTCACGTGTGCCTGTATTTGTATTTGTGCCTGTGTTTGTGGATGTGTGTTCAGCTGAGTTTGATCTTTGCCCACGTTGACATCAGGTGAAGGTGATGACAGAAAATGAACTGCTGGGTTACGCCTGCGAACAGTTCCTGGGGAAGTCAGTCGTTGAAATCAAGAGCGTCATCCTGCAGACCCTCGAGGGTCACCTGCGCGCCATCCTCGGTGGGTAGTCCCAGTTATCACTGCTTGATTTTTTGTTTGTTTTAGTTTTGCCAATAAATGTAGGCAGTCCATCTAGTTTGTAGAACTTATATTCTAAGAACAAATAGAGATTGATATGTGCTATGGGTGTTGCAAACCAGTAATGTTTTTGCTACCAGAAGACTGTAAATGGTATTGTGATGACTCTGAGTCTAAATGAAGATATATTTTGTACCTGAGAGGCTGATGTGGTGTGAAATGTGCCATTTTACAAGAGGCTGGTTTAGTTGGCCCACTGGCCCAGTCTCATTTCCATTCTGGAAAAATGTGGTTCAAATGAACACAATATGTACCGCAGGTGTGTAATATCACGGAGCAGATATCTGCTTGCACATCAACAAAATAATCTGGTTCACTCATAGAGCAAACAAGAGCAAGGAAAGGTTAATTTGATTATAGTCAGTGTGAGGAAGCAGAACAACACAGACAACATATATTACGTGGCCAAATTGGCCGATGCTGCCTCTGTTTATTTAAATTCTTTAATATTTGCTGTCACTTGATGTATATGCATCATGTATAACTTCTACTGCAGGAAAAGCGGTGTTTAAAACATCAAGCATCAACGCTGTCATTACTTTAATCTTAAATCATCAGTTCTCTGATGTTAGTTGATGGTAGATGGTAGTGAAGATGTTTATAAATGACAATGTCACTTTTAATTCGACCATTGTGCTCTGTTTTGACATTCTGCCCGTCTTTATCAGTGTGCAATTTTGGTTACATAACGACTGCAGAAGTTTAAACAGGAAGGCACTAACCACGTTTCCCTTCCTTTCAGGCACCTTGACTGTTGAGCAGATTTACCAAGACAGAGATAAATTTGCCACTCTGGTGCGAGAGGTGGCTGCACCTGATGTCGGCCGCATGGGAATTGAGATCCTCAGCTTCACCATCAAGGTTTGAGACATGGCGACATAAAGTCCACTTAATTCTGCATTTACGTTTTTCACCACGGTTTCCTGTTTATAATTTAAATAAGGTTAATTTAGTCATCCATAGTCTTACCATATTGTGCCTCCCTTATGTATTTTTCCTCCTGACAGGATGTATATGATAAAGTGGAGTATCTGAGCTCACTGGGCAAAACTCAGACAGCTGCAGTACAAAGGGATGCAGACATCGGAGTAGCAGAGGCGGAGAGAGACGCTGGCATCAGGGTAAGAGGAGCCTCAAAAGGAAACGAGACAATTAATAAAAGACATTTGTTCCATTACTGATAATTGCTATTAGCTAATAGGTATTGTATTTAAAAAAACAAACACCAAACTTCTTCTAACCCATCTCCCTGTCATTGTCTTTCCGTTTTTTACAGGAAGCTGAGTGTAAGAAAGAAATGATGGATGTTAAGTTCTTAGCTGACACAAAAATGGCAGACTCCAAACGAGAGCTGGAAATGCAGAAAGCTTCCTTTAACCAGGAAGTCAACACAAAGGTGTGAGGTGTAAAGTTTAGGCTTAATATATTGTCAACAATCAAACATGAGTGTAAAGTATGAATAAAATCTTGTGCCTCTCTAGAAAGCAGAGGCTCAGCTGGCGTACGAGCTGCAAGCGGCCAAAGAGCAGCAGAAGATCCGATTGGAGGAGATCGAAATCGAGGTGGTGCAGAGGAAGAAGCAGATTTCTATTGAGGAGAAGGAGATCGAGCGTACTGACAAGGAGCTCATCGCCACTGTGAAGAGACCTGCCGAGGCTGAAGCCTACAAGATGCAGCAGCTGGCGGAGGGACACAAGTGAGTGGGACTGACACAGATCACAGAAAAAAAACATTTCCTGTTTTTTTTTTTTTTTTTAAAGGAACTTGCATTTTAAATACACAGTAATCCAAGCTCCACCACCAGCATTTATGAAAACATGGTTCAAACATGTTCACTCAATTGTCTTGATAATGCTAGAAAACAATCATTTTTAAGATAATGTTTTCTGGTGCTGTAAAGGTAAATCATGTATAATTGTGATTTTAATGGTCAAATAATTGATCCTAGACTTAATGACTCTAAATCTCACACATGGCACAACATTACATGACTGAATAATGAAAGTAAAGCACCTTTGCTGTTTCTCTTCCCCAGGACAAAGAAGGTGCTGACAGCGCAGGCAGAGGCCGAGAAGATCCGCTTCATCGGTGAGGCAGAGGCTGCCTCCATTGAAGCGGTTGGTAAGGCAGAGGCCGAGAAGATGAGGCTGAAGGCTGAAGCCTACCAGCAGTACGGCGACGCTGCCAAGACAGCTTTGGTCCTGGAGGCTCTGCCCAAGGTCTGTTATATACATTTATACACTTCTGGTTTTCAAACAATTTGTTATTTCAGTGGTTTGTTTTTTGGTCTGATTACGCAATGTCTGTTCCTTTTAGAGGACTGGTCCCAAAGTCATGTCATTGTTTTCTTTAAATGCCTCATTTCGTGTGATTGCAAACAATAACATGCATACTGTTCCAAAAATTAATAATCATAGGCAGCAAGCATCTACGTACTTGAAACACATTTCTAGTATTCTCAAGTTGGTAAATATTTTTATCCTCAAACATCAGTTCCCCTATTTCTATATTTATGTATTCCTGTCAATCTTTAGATGTGTATATACGGTATAAGGTGTGTTTTGTCAGTAAAATAACAAACAGATGCTCTCTGTGTTTTATCAGATTGCTGGTAAAGTGGCCGCACCTCTGTCCAAGACCAATGAGATTGTCATCCTGAGTGGAGAAGGAAGCCGCGTGACAGGAGAGGTGAACCGTCTTTTAGCTGAACTCCCTGTGTCCGTCAACGCCCTCACTGGAGTGGATCTGACTAAGGTGAGATTTTATTTGTATGTTATCTTCAGGGTCAGCTGTCTGTTTGGCTTTTTGTACAAATTTGAGCGTTTGCACTGAAAAGATAGAAGACAAATTGGTTTCATTATACTGTTGCTGATCTGTATATTTGCAAGAAATTGGATTTCAATCATCGCAAAAGCTGGCTTGGGGGCACTTAACACCTGCTGGCACTCAACAGTACTTTATCTTGCCAAGCTAAAGCCTCCATGCTAGTTGTTGGTTAATCATTAAAGTTTTCAGGACTTTCCAACCAAATGGCACCAGAATGGGAGCACAAGCCTGGGAGGCCGCATGGAGAATTGTAGCGCTGACATTTTGTCAGTGTTGTATTTTCACCTCGTTGAACTTCCTGGAGTGACAAAAAATGTTTTCACCATTTTAGGTTTCTTCAAATTCCATCCAGTTTTAACCAAAGATTGCACATTACATATTTGGGTGATCTTTTGTTGACTGATGTGCCAGGGAAGCTATTATTGAGAGTTGTAAATGTTTCAGTTGCAGCCTCTTCATCATATAAACATCTGACCTAGAGTAGTTCTGCAAAATTTGAAGTCATTGTGTCTTCAGTTTGTATTATACAGGATATGTACGGGTGCTTGAAAGTGCTTGAATTTCAATGTTGTGTTTTCAAGGTCTGAAAAATGCTTGGAAGTGTGCATGAAAGATGTTTACAGCATAATACAATGTACATAATTGTTATAAAAAGCGGAAAAAAAGTAATCATGACTATATGTATTCCTGTAGATTTGAATTTTACCCCAGCGATAAGGTGCGGGAAAATTTTGAAAATGACCCTTAAAAGTGCTTGAAAAGTGCTTGAATTTGACCTTGAAAAATGTGTATGAACCCTGATTATAGCAACATGTACTCATAAATGTTAATAACTGAAAATAACAAGCCAAAACTGGATTCAGATTTAGTCTCAATGTACCATCAGCCCCTTTGATAGCCATGATCAGCCTTCAGGGGGCGCTGAAGTTTAATTTGTCCACCAATAAAGTATAACCAAAAAAATGTAAAATAAAGTACATTAGCATTATCAACATAAATTATCAGCAGCAATCCCCTATACTTAATAATTGTCTCCTCTAGTTGCATAGTTCATTCCAAAGGGGTAAATTCAATATATAGCTGTAGTTATTGAATATATGGCATCACTGTGATCCAGGCTGTTAAATTTATTTATTATTATTATTCTTTGCTATAACCATCTAATCCTTCTCTGTCCTCTGCTCCAATAGATTCCTCTTCTCCAGAAGATGGTGGGCCAACAGTGCCAGGCAGCCATATGATGAATTAGGCCACAGACTCATTACTCTGATCCTTCAACATATATCTGCCTCAAGCATGACAATAATTTTTCAGCCTGTAGCCCCTTATGCAACTGCCTTTGACCAGAAACACTTGACGCCAACCAAGAGGTTTTTTTTTATATTTTTAAGAGGTTTTTAATTTTCTAAAGGAAAAAAAAGCTGGGGCCTTACTTCTATAGGACCAGAATGTGTGTATCTTCTGTTTTTTTTTAGTTTTCGTTTCAGACACATTGATTCTTATCACACTGTACTAGTTAGCCAGCATTTTAATGTTGCCGTCCTGTTCAGTACTACACGTCATCCAAAGCATAGTTGGGTATTTCTGAGAGACAAATGTCAGAGTTTAAATTTGGTAGTGTCAAACTCACTTTATAGGAGGATAAACAGCACAATCTTCAACAGTACTTGCTGTAAAGAGTCTCAAATATTTGGGACAAACTTGAATATTGATCGTTAGACATTTAAGTACCTTGGGAGAAGAGCAAAGTGACCTCTTTATTAAGCAGTTATCCGTCTAATGCTCAGAGCCGAGGTATTGAGGTAGCATTTAGTAGACTGAACAGAATGGAATTGGTAGCCTTTATTTAGTCTTTGCCTTTGAAATTTCTTTTAGTCAGACCTGTCTGTATCTCAGAGAACTTTATGGATAACCAAATCGCTGTTACACTTATGGCTCAGCATATCTTCACCCACTGTGATTGTAAAATTTACAATATCAGTGATATTTGAATCACTTGTATGATAACTCTTACCTCGCGGTATATTGTCATGTTGCCTGTCTTCTCTGTTTCGATGTGCAGTGCCTGTTCACCACGCAAGTGCCCAAACCTTAGGACAGTAAGATTTATGTCAGAGTATATCACTGTTAAAGATGAATGATGTTTAGATATTGTTCCCTGGTCTTATAACATCTGCTTATACTAACAAGTAGTGTTTACTCTTCACCTTTGTCATGTGTTTAGACACAGATATATATGCTAGGCAAAAGCATAACACAAAGCCATACTTAGAAAAAGATTAGCCTTAAACCATATTCTGGATGCCTGCCAGGCTCACTGAACACTTCTTTCTTACTCATGTTTCACGTGGTAGGCGTTCAGGGTGTGAGCTTTAATTCATTTGACTCTTTCCTGTCTTTCCTTTCCCTGAACTGTTAGTCTCAGACGTGTGTTTCTCAGATGTTGTTTGAAATGTTCACTTTGTGTACTTATTTTGTAACTCCACTCCTCGCCAGGTTGAAAGTTGCCACTGTGTTGCATATCTGACCACACCCTAATCTGTGATGACAAAGCGGGAATTTAATGTTGCATTCAGTCGGTCCTTGACTCATGGAGTTGGAAGATAAGCATGTGATGAGGTCGTTAACACCGTCTTTGGTGTTTGTGCTTGGTTGGTGTTGAGTTGGCTAAAAGTCAAAGTGGAGCAGTTGGACCAGTTTTCCTTTTCCTGCTGCAACATGTCAGTATTTTTATTTTTTTTTTTTGATTTGATCGATCTAATTACTTCATGAAGTCTGTTACAATCAGTAAACCATTGAAAGCAGATGTCAGCCAGCAAGTGTTACATCATCATTTGTGGCGTGAAGACAGTTTGCAACAAGTTGTAAGTTTCAACCTCGAGAACTTAGCAGGATTTTGACCCATACTGAGTTACTCTTCAATCTAAATGAGCTTTCTGTCGCTCCCTGTTGTAAATTTAAACTGCATATTGTCATGACTGTGTTGTTTTCACTACATTATCCAACCTGCTTATCTGTGTACACAATTAATTTGCCCTTTTTTAACCACATTGTGACTGATTATCAACCACTTTTCAGAACCTTTGACCTTTTTAAATGTTTTATTTTGCTGCTGACCATCATGAGGTTTTCACAGTCACACTGTTTACTGTCTCTGAATAAACACGGGGCTTGTGGCTTGTTTGGTCTGAGCAAATTTCATCTTGTTTTTATTCTTTTTGTCATGAATGTTACAGTTCCCTCCAATGTTTCTGCAATTGTTTACCTGCTGCAAATGTTGGAAACACTGCCACAAATACAATAATGGCCAGTATTTTTATTAACAAGTATCTTATATCAATCTGTCGGTGTGTCAAAGATCCCCCGATCTCACATGTGAAACTGCGATCATGGACTGCAGTCTGGCAAAGCCCTCCACCAGTTAACACTTCACTGTGCTCTGGTAGGGCCAATGGATGTCATTTCTAAGTTAGCTGCACAATGGACGATTGACAGTTTCTGCCTTTTACTTTAGCATCAGCATGGCAAGAAACACACAACTCACCCACCCTGTTCAGTTTCTGAATACATTTCTGGTTAGAAATGGAACAGTTGCAGAATCATTTGACTGAAAAGTGGTGAGTCACCTTATGTTCGTCACATGTCTGACCCTGGTTTATCAACGTGTGAGTGGTTGTTTCCAGACTGTGCGAAGGTAAATGGTTAAAATGGTCCTGTTGTTTAGAAAAGTGGAGTTTGTTTCTGTACACAGTGCCTTTGTTAAATAATATGACGTAATCTTGGAAGGACAGATGTGACATCATTTTAGACTAACCTGTAGAATACGGGTATGTTATACATATATGGTGTTCCGCTGTAAACCTCATTATAATCTTTTATTATGACATTCTACAATGCTAATGTACAAGGGAACACACACACACATTTAATTAGTTATTTGGCCATTTAATCGTGTACCAACCAATATGATTTGTTGATTTGCATTGGCTAATCAGAGGCAACTCTCTGATACTCCAAGTGGCATTTTAGAGGGCAATGTGATTAAAGACCAAACTATAGACCTATGCCTTAACTGTTGTCTTCATCTGAACTGCGTCCATCTGTTGTTTGTCATGGAAAATAATCTATAACCTCTATTAAAATTATAATGTGGATTTATATTGTGGCTTTACACGTAACACTGGCCTTTGAGAAGCTGACCCAGCATGGCTTTTTCAGCATGTGTTCATGTTACTCTGTGTTGTGTGTCACCCTATAATAAATGTTATACCACTCCCTGTTGGCCTCACTGTCTGTCTGTCATGGGATATTAAATCGGGAAGGCCCGGCGATCCCCACACATAGCTTGAAAAGATTTCATTGCCTGGGCACGAGGAGAAGATCACATCACAATGGTCATGCAAACTTTACAGGAAGGCAACAGGCATGAAAATTGACAGGCCAAGCAGGAGCAGATTATTCCACTGACAGCGAAGTGATGCCTCAACATACTTGCTTTGAGTATGTGAATATGAGAATTATGTGAGTCATCTGTAACAGTCACCAGATCTCAACCCAACTGGACACCTATTGGAGACTTTGGTGTCTGATGTTAGACAGCGCTCTCTACTGCCATCATCAAAACACCAAATGAGGGAATGTCTTTTGGGAGGACGGTGTTCATCCCTCTGGTAGAGTTGAGAGACTTCTACTGAATCTACTTAATAGTAGATGTCGTCATTGCTGCTTCTTGTTCTTCCGCATACTTTACCATACCATTGTTGTCATTATGTGATAACTGAAGTTACTAGTTACTTTGAAGCTTGCATGCTGCATAATAGATGATGAAATAATTGAAACAGCGATAATTCAAAGTAAAATAGCTCTGCATCTGAAAAACAAAATGATTATGATGATCAGAAAAATGCTGCACGGTGAATTTGACAATCAATCAACCCCTAGTTTACAGCATGTACATACATGTAAATGTGTAATTTACTTGTTATTTTGAAACTGAAGTATATTTAATATCAAATGCTTTAAGACTGTTACTCAAGTACTAATTGTATGGGTGATAGTGATATTTTAATATGATATCCCAAGTATGACTTTCTGGGTAGAACATCTTGCCAAAAAAATTCAGTTAGAGATTAGCTCTTTGCTGTATATGATAGATGAAGAACATTAAATCAAATATTAGACTTGTCAGGCTTCGAGACATTAATTTTCATGTCCCTATAAGCAGCTGACGTGGACATCTGACTCTTGATCTGGCCCAGAGGCATTTCATATTCAACCTGCAGAGGGCAGTCACATCATGCCACAGACAGTGATCGAGGACACAGATACGGCTGCAACAGACTCCAACCATGCTGCTGTTAATAATAGAAATTACAGCTACTAGCGTTATTGCCATCATACTTCTGCAAATAATAATGGTAATACACATTTTTTCATATGACTGATTAAAGGCTAATTATGTAGTGCAGTGGGAGTCGAATAATAATTTGATTGAGGGGTTAGTTTGAGCCATTTCACTTTATTGCTACATGTTTTTTTCCAAGATAATGTGTTTGATTTTTTTGAGAGGTGGTTTAATTCCAATCGTTTGGGCGCCGCAGAAAAATCAGACTGGAAGCGAATAGAGACCTGACAAATCCGTTGCAGTGGACATCATATATCAGCTGTAATCGTTTCGAACTTATATGTTGTTTTGTGTTGCCTCATACTGACTCTTTGGCTGCAAATAAAAGCAGACACCAACACCACTGCAGTGGCGCTTCAAATCTTTTCAGGGTGAGTTTTTCACTTTGTTGTGAAAATGACTGGAAACTAACGGCTGCCTGGACGGAAAGTGGGGGAAGCCAATGTTAAGTCAAAGTTATCTAAATGAATCATTAAAACACAAGAAACCTCCGCCGGGTCTTCTATACCTGCATGGAATTTTTCTCACTCATAGATACCAGCCACCTAGATTTTTTTTTTCATCTAGATCCATGAATTATTCCCTGAGAAATTAACAATGAAACATTTAAAAATCAGAAATGCAATGTTGAAGAAAGTGAGAAACTGCTGGATCCTGACAAACCAACCACGGGACAAACCAGCCACAGGTGAACACGCGACATCCTCCTTCAGTTAGAAACACTTGGCTTGTACACATGTGCTCGTCTGGTGCACATGGCCTACATGTTCCTGCAGCTCTCTTGAGCTGGACGACTCACCCCGCAGTGGTGGAGGGACTACCTCTGGTCCTGTACTTAAGTCAAACTACCGATGTTATGTGAACATCCTCTGTTACAGTTAAAAGGAGTGAAGTATTATCAGATAAATGTGTGTAAAGTACTGATTCAGCAGAAATTTGGCCCCTGGGACTCTTACATTAGGTGACAAGGCACAATTACTAAAAGTCTAATCCGTGACAATGTTGTCTTTTCTAATCATGTTTTATTCATGTAAAATCTTATTCTGAAAAAAAAAAAAATCAAATAGCTGGTAATTATTGTTACAGAGAGTACAACATTTCCCTCCGGACTAGAGCAGCGAAAAAGAAGAAGAATATAGAAAGCATATACCGAAAAACTCAAAATGGCACCGACAGTTATGTTCCACCACCGCTCATCATCTTTATGTACATGTCATGTTTTGGTACAATTTAGCACATAAATACCAATTATTTCCCCCATAAATAAGATATAAGTGCAAGTATTTATCTGCCACACTCCCTGTCCCAGAGCCGTCATCTTTAGAGTAATTACACTATGTTCACAACCTTTAAGGATGTAGCTGTTGTGCCAATTAAGGCAAACTCATGTACAGCTCTATTTGGGGCCCTACCTACAGGACGGAATCTCCTCTTGTTTAAAAATGAAGAATAATAACAATGGTAACGCTCACATTTCTTCTGGCCAGATGTTTCATACCTCTGTAATGGGAACATGAGCTACCCTCAGATAATGACAGATGGATTAAAAAAAAAAAAGGGTTCACATCAGAAGGAAAAATGGAAACTTTTTTTTTCCTTAAAACCTCCAGATACTTATTTTGCCTGAGGGAGGACCAAAATCACTCTTTTATAATGTCTCTCTCTGTCTTTCTTCCCCCAACTCTTAATTAGTCTGCTTATGTAAAAACTTATTTCCACAGTGGTTTTGCTTCTTTTTTTGCTCTGATCTGAGCCGGTGGAGTGAGGGCGAGGGCGAGGGGGGAGAGAGGGGGGAGACTGGACAAAGCTAGAAACGGCTGATGCACCTACACAATGTCATGGCATTTACTTGAAACTTTTCTCCACTTCACCTACAACTGCACCCAGTTTTAATCGAAACCCCCCCAAACCACCTCCACCCCCAGATGTTTGTCTCCTCTGATTAATGTGGATAAAGCCGGCGTGTTGCATCCTCCCTTTTTTGTTTTTTGCCTGCATGCGTGGCGACGAATAAACAACTTATCTGTGAGCGCAAATGGAAGGAAAAAAAAAAGAAAAAAAAAAGCATGAAGCGTTTCTGCTGCAGATAAAGAGCTGGAGCGAGACCAAGCCACCCAGATAGTCCTACCTCGTTCTTTATCTGCGCCTACACACCCCCAACCACCTCCCACACCCTGCTGACCACTATATAGTGTAACCTGGACCCTCCTAAAGAACGACTTCATGCACAGAATGCATAAAACAGAGACCTAGTTAGAGAATTGAATTACTGGATCGCTGTTGGAAATATTCAGAATCACAGCCCTCCCCATCCCCCCCCCGCTGTGGGTCCAGTGATAAATGAGTGTGACCTTAGAATAGTGCTGTCGAGTGCACTGTGAATATTTCTATGTTAATGATTCGCTTGTTGGAGCAGGTGTATTCATCAGCGTTGCTCGAGGAAGTCACTGCAACTCAATACCTGAAAAAAATAGGTGGTTTTATTGTGTACATCCTCTGATCTTGTTCAATTACTGCTTAACAAGCTGCTTTGTGATTTGACTTCAATGAGTCCAGGAGACAGGAGGGCAGAGGTGCCCTGGAAGATGTATTTTTCTCTACACAGACAGCCCATTTTTTTTTTTTAAAGGATGAAGACAAACTGTCGGAGATCGAAGACGGCAAACGACGACGCGCTCCATCACAGTCCGGGGTGTAATTTGATGCCGTGGGTTTGATATGCAGCGTCTTTTATGACACATCTAATAAAAAACCACATCTCAGCGCTCCCTATCCTGGAATCTGGCTGAGCGTGTGAAAAAAAAAAAGAAAAAAAGAATTTAATAAGTCAGATAACATGACATCATCTGACATATCGTTGTATTAAATTCCAGCCTGTGAAACCATCACACATAAATCCAAAGGCTCAGAGGACTTTAGAGGCGAAACATTAGCTGTATCACCGCATTGCCAGTGGAGCGAGGGAAGGCCAAAACGCTCAGCTAAATTCTGTGAAGAGAATTTAGAGAATTATGGAGGGAAACATTTTCTGTACCTGCACTATCTTCCCTAACAAACTATTGAAAATCGTCAAATTAAAGGAAAAAGGTCAGGTGAAGTTTCGCAGCCCACAAAACAGATGCGGAGGTTTTAAAACGTAGATAAAAATAAAAAATACAAATAAATAGACAAGGTAAAACGGCTTGACTGGCATAATCCAAGTCTGAGGAAACCCTGAGATCCCCAGTTGATTTGAAAAGACATCATTTAAACCCTTTAAACAGCCAAAATCTGAACTGTAGCTGCTAAGCTACAAGCGTTAGCGGGCACCCATGAGCTCAACTGCACATGAAGGGTGTAAATAAAGGATCTTTGGGATTCCAGAGACTTGAATTACGCCAGATGAGCTGTATGGAGCCATTTCATGGTTTTGTTGGGGGGGGGGGGGTCTCCATCTCCTTCAGTTGTGTAAGGAGAATGCTACAACCCAGTTTAGCTGCGAAGCCCCAGGAATGTTTTGTGGACTATAAAACTTTCCCTGACCTTCCATGCGGATGAGTACATGAGAGTTGATTTTTTAAAGGCTAGATCATTTTATCTTTAGTAGATAATAATTGAATTCTCATTTTTCGAGTGAACTTATCCTTTAATGACCATTTTCCCTATGATATAAATGAATGAATTCAAAACATTTACTAAAAGTTCTGTCTGACCTCTCTTATCATCTCAAATGACAGTGTATACGCAGTTAAATTAAAAAATGAGCTTCACGTGTCATTTTTCTGTCAGCCGGTTGTAATAAGGGTGTGGGCAATCATCGGAAAGAGGCGACCAGGTTAGGACCAGATAAGAAAAAAAGTTCAGCCCGTGCTGTCTGGTCCACCCAGATGTCATCACGTATGCTAATGAGGCCGGGGGCCTTTTAAGTGTCGGTGTCCAGCGAGCAGCAGCAGTTAGTATCCTGTGAAGCTGACATGGACGCAAAGCAGCCCCAAAATATGAGCACGAGGAGCAAAGTGTCAGCGGGTAGTAAAAAGGTGAGTGTGTAACAGAGGTGGAGGAGGCAATGAGGCCTGCAGGTTGGGGTTATTTGAACAGATCTTGTTTTACACTACATTTTCGTAAGATAAAATGGGAATTATCTTTTCTTTTTAACCTTCAATCTTTCACATTTTCATCGGCTGGCATTCACTGTATGCATCACTGACGAGTCGTCCACCTTTGTCTTGCAGATTCCAAACACAGCAGGGACTCGCTGCTCAACAGTTCTGTCTTGTGCCCTGGACAGGATATCATCTTATACTGTAAGTTTATTAAAGAGACACTACAGTATAGATGATGTACTATCCAGGGTTTCATTCCCCCTCCGGCACTATCAGCACACACTCAGGCCCAACCGACTGCTGCTGAAGCCTGCGCTGCACGCATTGCGGAGGAGGGCCGTCAAACCGTTACCATTACTGAGTTTTTAGTAATGGTAAGGGTTATATGGCCCTCGCTCAAACTCATCAGGACCGGGAGGATGAAAAGACTTGATTGATGTGTTATTCATGATCTTGTGATTCCGCTTCTGAGATGTACTTATGGATGCATGTGAAATGAAATAAAGCTTGGCTCCCAAAAAAAGTGAGTAGCTCATTATTTTGGTGAAAGCAGGGTCTCAGCACGCTTAATGTCTTCTGTTCGAAGGTTTACTTTAATGTACGTCAGCTATAATATCTTCGAGCAGCAGTTGGCTTGTCTAAGTGGTGATCTCTGCTGTGCTGCCGGCTTGTCTAATCACTGGGACGCAGCCGTTGCAGAGAGCAGGGATGGCTTGAGGGGCTGACACAGCTTCTGTGAGACATTCAAGGCCTGCCCCCCCCCCTCCCTCCTGTCGCCCTTGCTTCAGGCCACTAGCCGGTTATTCATCAAGACGCCCCGGATAGAGTAACCGTTGAGTTAACTCACAGGCAGCAGGAATGAATCCAATCACCATTATCTGACCCATTTTAGCATCAGGTTAGTGCTCCATTTTGCTATCCATTAGGGAGACAATTCAGCCCTCGGGGGCAAGAGCCGGGCTTTATAAGAGCCAAAAAAGCAGAGGGTGGAGGAGGAGGAGGAGAGAGAAAGGGAAGAAAGGAGCAGAACACAAAGTGATAGTCGCAGGGATGGATGGCCACACTTCAAAGGCGGTGGAGAAGGCTAAAGTGATGTGGGAGTGGAGGGAACACGGGTGGATGGTACATCAGGGACATTTGAGTGAACATGACTGTGCAGGTTCCGCTAGGCGCGAAGCGAGCGCCAAGTAAAAAGCTCTGAGAGCCAAAGATAAACCATCGGCCTTTTCACAGCTCGCCAAACCTGCTCAGCCATGAACACACTGTCAAACTTAGTCAAAACAGGCATTTGATGACACTCTGTGTCATGTTTGTTGCCTAAAAATATATCATTGCTAAATAAGTGCCAATAATTTATCACATATTAATTCTTCAGCTGGTGTGGCTGCTTTTAATATACATATTTTGTACATTTAACTTGTTTAGTTACCCATTTTATGGTAATATATATATGTACAAATATTTTATAATTGTCTTATCCGACTTCATGAGGCTGATGCATGGAGACAAAGGATGAAAAAGACAAAAAAATTCTTCTGATGTGCCACATCGCAACTCAAAATCTGCCTCATGATGAGATCTAATCCTGTGTTCGGCTCTGCAGGTCTGTCCTTCACAGATAAAAATAAAAGAGTCATCTTGAATCCAGTAGAACCGTTCGAGTCCTCTTCACCTCCTTAGTTTGACTGAGAGCTTCAGCCTTACATCCCTCAGGAAGATCCGACTCAAGTCCTCACCAACCTCATGGGCGATCTGCGCAACCAGCTGGCCAGCAGGGCCGATCACCATGCTCTGTAGACGCAAAAAAGATAGGAACATTTGTTTTATTTCACAGCAGGAAGATGAGTCCCATTTGAGTAATGCAGGTCTAAAAGACCAGCTTAAAAGGTCCCTGTCGAAAATATCATGATGGTATCTGTTGCAAACAACAAGGGGTGTGAGAAGGTTGAAGTTGGTGAACAGCATCTTTTTTCAAGAATGACTGCCACAATGTCCCCTCTCCCTGTAATTACAAACTATTTAATGAAATATCTGACAATCAGAACTGTATTCTGTTAAACAAAAGTTTGATCACAGGCACATATGAGCATAAATAACCTAAAAAGAACCTCACAAAGACTCAAACTTTTTTTGAATAAAAATGTTTAGTCCATCATGCAACTTCTTCTAGTGATAATTCATTTGAATACCTAGAAGCTCTATTATCGTATGTATTTTAAACCCTCTCTGAAGCTTGTTTTACATTGAGCTCTCGATTAAAAATAAACAAAACGATGGGTTTGTGCCAGGAACTGTTCATAACAGTAATGGATTTCTTTGCTCAATCACTGTATTTCACTGGATCTACCTATGTAGTCCTGTGCTGAATGTTAAAGCTAAAGAATGGTGTTAGTCTAAGCCTTCTCTTCTCAGGCCTCCTCTGGAGGTCACTGGCCTTGAAATATTTCAGTAACAAGGATGTAGCTCTGAATATTCTTTGCCATCAAATATGCATGGTTCAGAAAGGCTGCTCAAATATTTACAAGTTAAAAACTCAAGGAAAAAGGAATGTGGAGGTACTGGGAGACGGCAAATAAATATCAGAGGCCATTATAGGCCACAGGTGTCAATAACGGAGAGATTTCACTTACTCCGGAGTAGTTTGTAGTTTCTGTCAATATTTTTCATATTGATTTGGATGTGTGCATACCAGTGAATGCATAAGCACCTTCATGTTGTCGTACTATAATCTCATTCCATTCTTTCGCTTCTCCCAGTGTGATGATAATGAGAAATAAAACCCAGATTAAATATTAGATAGAAAGCGTAATTTTTAAGTAGCAGAGTGAAATTGCCGTGTTAGAGCACAGAAGTCACATAAAACATATGAGGTAGGTATTAAACAAAATATAATCAAAAAGCCCAAGAATTAAAATGTAAGCTAAGCTTAGCCAAGACTTTAAACAAGCAGCTGAACATGCAGATGTTTACAGAGGAGTCACAGCCCATATTTAGTACACAGGCTCACAAGACACTTTACAAGAGCCTGTGTTTCCAAAAGCCATAAATGTTTAGAGAGCACTTACCATGTGAGATTCTTTCTTGGCATAAAGTTTCACAGAAATATGGAGCTCCCCATTTTCTACCTCTTGCCAGAGCTCAACAGACTGAAAACAGAGAAAATGAAATATTAACCATGTGCTCGCTTCAACAAAGTGAAGGTCAGCGTGAAACAGGAGACGTCAGCTGTTGGCTTGAAACAGTAACCATTACTACACATCATCACAGCATTCTTTCCACGAGTATTTAAGATGTCGTAGCGGTAAATACAGACCAACACGATACTTACCATGTAAATAAAAAATGAAAATAATGCCGGAATGGGAAATGACAAAATGGCCCCCGGTGTGCAAACAAAAAGCAGAGGTGAAGCAGGCGGAGGCTGCATCAAAGCACACATCAGTATGTAGGTTGAAAGTCAGTCTGAAGGGCTTAAAATAAGGTGCGGACTCGGTGCAGTGAGATGTGATGAGCAAGTCAGTCAGCTGTCAGCTCATCGTCATGTGTGACGGAGAGTGCAAAAATGGTCCATTAGTCACCTGTGTCACTGAATAGGGCACTTCCTGAGGCAGACACTCCAGAAGCTTCTCTCTGATGATGTTGGTGCAGACTACCTCTGGACTCTGGTCAGTCAGGACCTCACTGTGGTACTGCCACGGTCCTGGCTTGGCCGCAACCATTAAGTAGTTCTACGCCGGTGTGATAAAAACATGGTTATCGTCATGAAATACAGTGGTTTAGTGTTATATTTATGATACAAAAGGCCATCTGTACACATTTCTCTTACTATGACCATAATCTTGCATGTACCTTCAGCGCATCGATGTACTCGCTGTCCAAAGAGGAGAGCATGAAGACGTCCTTGAAGTGAGGCCAGCCATGTTGGCTCCTCAGCGCCTTCAGTTTCTCTTTGCTCAGTACAGACTTTGTCTCTGCGCTGTCCTCAGGCACTGTTTTGTCCTCATCAAGCGACATCTCTGAATCCCTCTCTGGCCTCTTTTCAGCCCGAGAAGGCCTGATCACGGGCCTGACCTGCGTTTTTTGTCCGTTTACCACTCCGCATGTCAAGTCCGCTGTGATATTCAGCAGTCTGTCCTTGGCCTTAACCAGGTCCACCTTAAAAAAAGGAAAAACATCAGTGTACACATCTATGAGACTCTTAAGTGCAGGTGAACAATTCTTTAAATGTTTTGGAAAGTGTTCAAGGAAATCTCATAATGTTTTTTTATTTTTGTATCGTCAAGAGATCTCATTAAAAGACTCTAACCAACAACACAGTGATACCATGAAAAAGCAAGGCTGCAACCCTTCATATAGACAGGATCACAATGTTTGTTTACAATACATTCCAGGTAGAAAACCTCTGCAACACACATTAGTTTACATACAATTTGTCTTGATGGCAATTAAAAGTATATACATCTAATTAGTCTAAAATGCATTTCTGATACAGTCGTATCTTATTTATATCAAAACTTTCCATGACGTACTTTGGAGATCTAATTTACTTGCTGGTCCACAAACTAAAGAAAATGACTGCTTGAGTTTAACCCGAACTAGCAGTTGATCCGAGATGTCGCCGCTGTGTACATATCAGACACTAGCAAAGCAACACAGTACATAAAATAAGAACAGTGGAAAACTCAGAGAGGTCGAACAACCGTGTTTACATCTTTAAAATGTTACAGTTGGAGCTGAAAATGACAACACAAATAAACGTTAAATAAAGTTGATTTAAACGTCTCTCCACAACGCAAATCAACAGAGAGTTTTCTACCCAACAGTGACTAGGCAGAGTGATTTGGTCTATACTATCATAAATGACAGAGAAAAACTGAAACAAACAGAGAAACAGACACACACACAGTCTTGCTGCTGTAAATATCCAAATACATTATCTGACCCTGTTCGAGTAAAGTTCACTGCTACACGCTACAGTGCCCAGCTGTTTTAGAAATTATTTAGCCTATAAAGAAAAAGAAAAAAAACTCTTCAGGAGCATCGAATAAGCTGAGTGTCAAAAAAGGATTACGCAAGTCAGAAACAAATAAGAGAAAGATGTTGCGGTTTTAAGTGAAAGTATTGAATAACCAAGGCCTTATTCTTTAAGTTCAGAACATAATCTTCTCCAGGTATTTCTAAGAAATTTAGCACAAGGGACAGCTGCATCATCTTTTAATGGGGAATCTAAATGACAGCATTTGTTGGTGTGACGGAAGCCTGATGACAGTGCAGTCAGTGTGTATTATTCTGGGGAAAAATACCTTATTGAGGACCAGGATTGAAGGGATGTCAGGGTGCTGAGCCAGACATTTGAGCACCTCATGGTCAAGCCTGTTGCACGTCCACTTGTCTGCCGCGTCCACCATGACTACCACTGAGAATGGACAGTTCCAATTATGAGCCCTTGAAACTCAGCACTACATTTCACTCTCTGTGTTAAATCAAAAAGAAACTGCAGCTCAGCCTCAACTAATAAAAGGCTCAGTGTAAATTTATGTCATACTTAGGTCGGCTTCTTTGACTGTGTTCCAGGGATCCACGAGCAGAGACTTCTCCAGCTGGTGTCTGTGGAAACATGGGCCCAGTCATACATTGCACTGCATTACAACACTGCATGTACACTACAGATTTAAAAAGAAATATCTAAAAATCTAACGAAGGAAGTCACCTTTTGACCTTTGATGCAGTGGTGAGACCAGGAGTGTCCAGTATAACCTACAAAACAGTCACACACATGTATGGAATTTCGGCTTTTTAATACCATGAATAACTTATAACAGAAGATATGGGAAAGAGCTCTTACTATCTGTGTGTCATCTTCTGTTAAGACGCCCGTGGCACGAGTCCGTGTGGTGTGTACTTTCTTGGACACAGCAAACACCTTTAAGAAAGAATTATTCACAGTAAGAAAAAAAAAGTCCTAAGACAGGCAGACAAATTAAAGTGTGTAGGTGTAAAAGCGAGACGGTCGGGACAGTAACCTTTCTGCCAAGGAGCTGATTGGACAATGTGGACTTCCCAGCATTTGGGGAACCTATTATGGCAACTTTCAACACTTTTGCATTGTCAGGCTGATCGGGATGTCTGAGTAACAAAGATACCTGTTCACCTGAAAACACAAAAACGAAATTAATCATCGGGACAGACAATTTGACAGCAGTAAGAGGAGGAATTCAAACATCAGACTGGTGGCAGGATGACGTTGGGGAAAAAAAAGACTGAGCCAGAATGATCAGATGAGTTCAGGGATGTAAATCTCTGAGGCAGTGGTCTGATTACCGCTGTCCGGCGGAACTGAGGCCGGGTGGCGATAAAAACTGCCGTCTGCCTCTTCTGCTTTGCCTTTGATCAGTCTGTCGAGAAACGCCTCCGATGTAATAAAACAAGCAGGAGTGAAGATAAATCCGTTCCTTCCTCCTCTGCTGCAGGCAGCATTTCCTGTAAAGACATCAACATCTCTATCACAGTGTTGCCAACAAGGCTGCGGGATATCTGAACGATTCTGCTTACTTGGAAGTATATGGATATGTCAAAGTATAATAATGCATTCAGATGGCCCTGCTCATAAAACTAGCCACACAATGATTGTGCACATCGTGCATCTCTTTGGGAACCACAGAAAACTTTACTGAAAGTGCTTTTCTGCTCTTTAACAAAAACCGACAACGCCATAAGGAGAATTAGCTGATTTTCCATTTGCTGAAAGGATTTTTTGATTAGTCTATCGACAGAAAATTGCTTCACTATTTTATATGTATTGCAGATTTAGAACTTCATGCAAATTGCAGACATCACTTTCCTGTACACTACAAAACTGACAGTAATTGACAGCTTTTTAATATTACATACACTATACAATTAGGGATGCCCGGTTTAAGATTTCTGCAACTCATTTTGGCCGGTTCCCAAATATGCACATATTTATTCCATCTAATTGCAGAGAACATCAGTTCACTCTTTCAGTGGAATTAGCATATTATTATGGCTACTTTTATTGCGATGGCCGACCGGCAAAAGCCGATTCACATTGCTTTTCAAAATTAAATCATTAGCCTGTCATATCGGCAGAAATTCGCATTTCAGGCCAATGCCAACATTTGATTTTGAAGCCTTTATTGACCAATACCAGTGACATGGCATTATTGTCATGCATCCCTGTAAACAATTATTGGATTACTTGAGAAAAATATATCAAACATTAGTAAGCAGGCCTGGTTTAACACATGCAGGTGACCCTGACCTCTTTAAATTAAATCTACTCCTTTCCACTCATTGAAAAACACAGACTGCATTTATATTCACAGAATTAAGCTCCAGTGTGCAAGCCTTAAAGTCAGACATGAGGTGAATACAGAGAGATTTTCTATGTCAAACAGCAGATGCATCATTCTGTAGAGTGTAAGTTCAAATATCCAGGTGAAATAACATGAAGGAAAAACACATTAAAAAGTCAAATGCCAAAATATTCAAAGGGTAAAGTATCAATACAGAATGTTTAACTGAATCTGAATGTCTTCTGAAATGCCAGACAAAATGGCAGATTTTATTAAAACGCACATTACTTACTTATACGTAAGGGTGTGTTGATGAAGTACACTCTTGTACATGTTGGGTCACAGGTGTAAATGTGCCCCATATTAAATGGAAAATCATAACTTTTTTTCATACCTCAGTTGTTGTCAGTACCTGTCATTCACTCCACACATTGTCTCGGATGTCACAGGCAAAATTAAAAGCACCATAACATCATTTTTTGTATTCACACGTTAGCATACTGTGTGTCAGATGAGCGGGGAGGTGCACTGATTTATTATGTCGCTCTGCTTCCTCATAACGTCAGACCACGCTGATTAGCTTAAGGCCCAATTTTCCTCATTTTACATCTATCTCATACTTTATCACCAACACAACACGCTTCCTGGCTTAAGAAATTACACATGAAAATATGTCTGTGTCTGACCTGCCGTGAGAAACCATGACGCACTTTCCTGCCGAGCCGACACGACGGCCCGTCTGGAGAGGACGGCGGAGTCCCTGAAGAAGCGAGCACACACTCTGAGAGCCATGGAGCCTTTATACCTGCTACCGCTGTGTTAAAGCTCAAATGTCGGTATTAAACGTTTCAGAGGTGAGTCGCTTGTTTGCATTCACATTGCCTACAACAGGGAGACACCATGTTGTTTGACCGAAGAGAAACGACTTCCGCTGTGAAGAGAGGGTCCACAGAGGTCTGGTTGGAAGCTTCACCGCCCCCTAGAGACCAAGGTGTCAACTACAACATGTCCCTTCATCCTGCATAGTGTCTGTAGTCAGAAGGAGGTCTGTTATGATACTCAGCTTTTCAAAGTCTAACACTTTTCTTTTTTTAATAACCCAGATTAAAATGTCTTTTTTTACCCTAGTTTAGCGGTGTGGATATTAAAGGGTAACTCCGCCAATTTAAACATTGTTTACAGGTCTTGAGGAGTACTACTGCATGTGAGATAAAAGTAGTATAAAGCCTTTTTGTGACTCCAGAGAAAGCTCTATTTAATCTGGTAAATAACAATAATAATAATAATAATAATAATAATAATAATAATAATAATAATAATAATAATAATAATAATTATTATACACTTTATTTTATAGCACCTTTCAAGACCAAGGATAGAAGGTGCTTTACAGAATATAATAGCACACAGTACAAGAAAGATTCTAAGTGCTGTATTGTAGGCAACTGGACTGTCTCAATTTCTTGGAGGGGAGTTGCAAGAGGTGAAACATCTCCAAGAAAATTAAACAAGTCCGGTTGCCTACGACACAGCCCTTACCATGACCTGGATGACTTAGAACCGTCATCAAAAGTACCAGACAAAAGACAAAATAAGCAAATAAAATCCAATAAAATCAAATGCCTCACAAAGTACAATACTGGCGCAAAGAGCATTAATCAAGAAATATGAAACAGAGAGAACACAGATGAGTGTTATGAATATCTCTGGTCCTGCTGCATGGATTTTGATCATTTGTTTTTAAACCGCCCATAATGAGTCCAAGATTGCTACAGGAGCGCAATGTTAGACCAGTGGACTACTTTCAAAACCTTGTGCCTGGCACCTTTATGTGTACATTTCTATGAAAAATAACCTAATAAAAGTTATAATGTAATTTATATAAATAAAGCATAATTAAAGTAATGCATCATCTCGCAGCAAACCCCTCTGTAACTCCCACAGGACTCCTCCCCAGTTTGGGAACCACCTGTCTGCAGGATATTCAGAAGCCAAAACCAGCCAATGGCAATTCCAAATCAGCTCATCATAATGCACAAACACATCTGCCAACACGAGCAACTCGCAGTTTAAAATGGATGACAGCGCTCAAAAGATCTTCTGGCTCGGGTGATATTCTCCAGATTACTTTGTGAGGGATGGTGCGCCTATAACCGCAAATCAGATTTGCACTGTGCAGACTTTTCCTTTCCCTCTTGTCCCTTGAGTACACAAAACAGAGCTTCTCCCCGAGGGTGCTTGGAGCACATTTGTGACAATGTTGTCGAGGATATATCGAGCATCCGTGCTTAAAGCAATATGCCAACCTGAGGTAAACACTGCACACTTGCATATTAACACCCTGCAACTCCTCAGTACTAATTCACAATGACATGCTGATATAATGACTTGATAACCATGAAGTCTGTAAGGTTAATCATCAGGCTAAAAGGACACAGTTTGCATATTGATGGATTACTGTTACATGTTGTCTCCATTGTGTATGGCAAATCCAGGCAGAGCAGATGTCTACCCATAGTCCATCAAACACGCCGGCTGTTTGTTAGTCCTCGAGGACTTGCTCGGGGCGGAACAAACACCACCACTGGGGAGGACGATGAAGGATATCAGGTAGCTCACAATCTGTCATCATCTAACTCTAAAAGCTCAGCAGCAATGGAAGGGCAACAAAAATGGAGCTTTTAGCAGACACTTACTGCCGAATTCCAATTGAACCAGAAACCAAAAGGATATTTGAGGATCAGTAATGTTTGAACTTTCTCTCCATCTGCATCCCTCCCACTCTCTCCCTCTCTCTCTCTCTCTCCCTCTTAAATTCATTCAAGGCCTTTTCTCCCTCCGGGCTTTCCTCACATGGCCATTTCACGTGGGAGTGTATCAGAGTTCTTTCTATGACTGCATTAACTTTGGCCTTCAGAAAGAGCTCTCTCTCTCTAAAAAAAAAAAATACAAAAAGGCTTCGCCTGCAGACCATTTAATCATAAGCTGTAGCCCACTTTGCCACTTGAAGTGCACTTGCCAATGAGATTCAGCATGGTGTGATGGAAAACCTCCCTCTGCTGCTGCAATTCAGTGCGCCACTGATTGCTAATCAATCTTGTCTTATGTAATTTTAACAGAATTAGAATACAGTGTGTTCTGCTTTCCCTTAATTGATTGGGGAAAGGTCAAATCTCCCTGAATTCTCAGAATCTGCGGCTAAACCAGGTGATGGCTTTCCTCCACATCAGGTTTTTTATGCTCTGGTAACCTCCCTTGTTGATCTGCTAATATGACTAGCTGGGATTAGACATGCAATAACTGGCAGCGTCTGCACTAATAGGAAGATCTGGCTGCTCACGAGAAATAACAAAGTTCATGGAATAATAAGCACGAGCCATGGGGCATGTCAGCGGGGAGCAGAGGTGGGAAAAAACAATCTGTCAGCGCGTCAGAGCATCCATCACTCCATCACTGCTGATTGCAGTGAGAGGCGTGATGCTGCACAGCTGGCTGATTGTCTATAAAACAGCCGCTCCTGAACTTTCTCATGCTGAGGACTCCAACGCAGACAGGCTATTTGTACAGGATCCCGCAGATTAATGAATGGATGGATGAATTTCCACATTTGATAAATGAGAACGCAGCTAGGTTTAACTGTCACGTCTGACGTGACGCCCTGAAGGTCCCCCCAAGGTCCCTCGATTCAGCAATCACTGCTCCATACGTCCTTGCTCAGACGGCTTTTTAAAAGAGGTGATTTAGCTCCCAAACTACCCATATAGGTCACACTGATGCTCTGATTGTACAATCTCTCTCTCGGTGGGGGAGATAAAGGGAAAAAAAACTTTTATTCATTCTAGACTTGCAATCGATGTGACTTGTCTGTGAAGTGGATCAATAATGCCTCTCTTTGAAATCATCAATCACGTCAGTGGTGAATTTAAAAAGCGTAATTAGGAACAGCGTTCTTAAACATCCTGTATTGATGTCTTCTTTGGTATGGAGAAAGACACCATTCTGCATCATTAACTTTGTATTATTGCCTGATGGAGCCTGCTGCCTCTACTTCCCCACCTGCTGAACTCAGAGCGCTGTGTGTGATTGGGCTTTCAGACCAAATTCTCCCCTCTTTCACTTGCTGATGGGGGAAGTGAAGCTTGCAGGCCTAAATTGGCTGGAGTATTGTAATGAGCGTCCCGTCCATACTGGAACCCAGACCATGGAGTTACCCTTCACAATGCTTTCTATCAAGACTGTTTGCGGAGCTGAACATGTGTAATTTTCTCCCTAATCATCTTATTTGATTACCTTTGTGCAGCTCCTAACCTGACATGACATTACACGGCCTTGAGCACACATTCTCCAGCACTCCCATAACTTGCCACAATCTTCCGTGTTGTCCATCTGTCTCTCTCTGGTAATAAAATGGTATCAATACTGTGGAGAGGGCAGGTGGGCGGTTGTAATAGAGTAATTTATTTTAGTTGTCACAGAAATATAAGTCTTTGATTAGCGAGCTATACACATCAGGCTACACAAATAGAACCTTTCATCAAATCATGAAGCATGTGACACTATTGACCGTGGAGTCCTCTCACTGGGTTTCATCTTCCCAAACGAGATTCATAATACAATATGTGAAGGGCGCAAAGATGCAAAATGCAAGGGTAATTCAGCCCAAGGCAAATCTTTCAGCCAGAGAGCCAGATGAGCATTTCATATGGTCCAGTGAAATGCAGGAACAAACTGTGTTTAGGCAGGTGTTGGTGCAAGAAGTAAAATGACGAGTAAATGTGTTAATGTATGTGGCATCCTCACTGGATCCTCAGTGGTTATTTTCCCCAACCTGGGAACTTAAAGGGTCTGCTTACCTTGATTGTTTTCTCACATACCCCTAGCAGTAAATATCCATTTAGATAGTGTCGTTTTAAATGCCGAGGTTTCAAAGAATATCACCCAATACAATGAATGTGAATAAAGACACTGTAGGTAAGAATTTAAGTGATTTGGGCTTCATTAATTGCGCAAAAAGTCAGATTTATAAAAAACTAAAAAATTGATGGTAAAATCTCAATAGACAAGTGCAGATGCTTCCATACAGGGCACAGCGGCTCACTGACTGGTTTGATTGAGTAATGTGAATCATAGGCTCCTCTAGGAGATTTTAGAGTGAAATGTTAGACAACGCTCTCCACAATCATCATAAAAACTGGAATTCATGAATCATCTTGAGGAGAATTAAAGCTCCTCTGGAGGTGTGTGAAGCACAATACTTTACTCAAACGCTTTTGGTCGCTTTTCCCTTTCAATAAGTCAGACCATCATAGCCTGCTAATCAAAATGCGACAACATTTCGTCATTACAACTCAAAAACTCACCACAAACACTCTCGTCTTCAAAGGTTGGGATGGTAGACTTTCCTATTCTGTGCATTCATGTTTGTGCTACTTACAACAAAACACACTGTAGGATTTGTCCCAGGTTTCAGTTGATGGAACCATGAAATCACCATCACATTCAGTTGCTGCAGAACAATACCACAGTGTATACATACTCATTTACATGAAAAAGACCTGCATTGAATTTCACTCAATTATACATAGGGCCTATGGATGATTTTCCGTCAAAATGCACTGTAAGTACCGAACTAAAAGTACTTGTCACTTATTAATTGCATGTGTTATATGGAATTGTTATTATAATTAGTACATTAACATGTAAGCAGCATGTTAATACCCTAAATGGACATGATTGGAGTCAACTGAAACTACTTTATGTACTGTTGGGTATTCCTGTAATATAAATAATCATATCAATCAAACTGATAATATCTGTTGCTTTGTAAAATCTGAATCTTCAAGGGAACTGGTGATAAATATATAGATATAGCTGTCAAATACAGTAAATGTAGTGCTGTAAAACATTCCTTATTTTCCTCTGAAATGTATTTGAGTGGAAGTAGAATGAATTAGAAATACTCACGTTAAGTGTCTTCGGGAGTAATGGAATACATGTAATAGGATTACCCAATTAGGATACAAAAGAGGTAACTGTATTCCATTAAAATTACAGCAAAAAGATGTTATTAGATTACAGATACATTCTGTAAAAGGGGGATTACTAACAGGATTACAATTTTAAAATCAGGAATGATATACTAGTCCAGCACCAGGCACATGTGCACACATGACATCACTTCACGAGTCTCACACAACATCACTGTGGTCTGAAGAGAAGCCAGATACACCAGTCTGTATTATTACAGAAGACACACTCGTTATTAAGGCGTGATAAAAGCAATCTTATTGATATTTCTTTTCTCTTTCCTTGCATATGTTTGGAATTGAAGTAATCGAAAAGCAACAGAAAGTGATCCAGTTACATTACTTTAATATTGTGATACTTGGATTACTTTACTGACTACATTCTTTAACATGTCATTAATAACTGTATCGAAATACTTATTTAAAATAACCCCCCCCAGCCCTGCACACAACCAGAATGACAGCTAGCTGCTGCTAATTGTTGCTGTCATGGGCTAGTTAGCTCAGTTGCCCCATGCTGCTAACTATTAGCTGACTCTACCTGGGCTTTACTATTGGATCGCCTCTTGATGTACAAAGCAATACTATGAGACAGGAAGGGCCAGGGCTATCCAATTAGCATGCTAACTTGTGAAGATATCCATGCAACACAAGATATTTTTGGCACAACGCCAACGCTGGTAGTTCTTCATGTTCTGTTTGTTATTTTCATTTTTTTTAAAAACGTGTTGAACAAAAATTCTTACATATCGCAACTGTAAGATTAATTGTATTAAAATATAGTTTTTAAAGGTGCACTATGTAAACTCTCTTTGTTTTCGTGACTGAATGCACTGCATAAACAGACTTGACCCTAAATGATAACACAATTTCACACTGTTTTACTTTATTATATTAATTATATTTTATTGTAAATGTAACTCTTCAAAACTACATAGTGCCCCTTTAACCAAATATGTATATATATTTTTTTTATTACTGGTAACATTTCACCTAAAGCTAATTGTACACGATTACACAACAGTATTATAATTGTTATTATTTTACATATAAAATTATTAAGATTTTAATACCTCTGGCTCTCTGGCCAACCCTATTGACAGACAACAGAGAACAGATAAAGTTTACAGCTGTCAAAATGACTAAATTTCAACATATAGTTTGCGTTCTTTAACTAATTTCATCTTCCACTCAGCAACTCGTCCAATCGAATCTCCCCCTGCCTGTACCTTTAAACCACTCTGCTGTCCTGCGCAGCGCACGGCGCAGTCTGGAGCTGTCCCCAGCTACTGCGCATGCGCCGGAAGTTGCTGCCGCAGACAGCAGCAGCAGCAGTGATTCGGCAGCGCAGGGCAACGGGAGAGAATCTGTCCGTTTTAAACCATGGCGACGTACTAAACGATGCCTTTCGCAGAGGTAAACGGAGAGTAAGTAGTTGTATCTTAATAACACGCCTGCTGCCCGGTACTGTGTGACATCCTCTCATATTTTGGCATTAATATTGTGAAAGCTTGAGGAGGCAACAATGGGACTGTGTATGTTTCAGACTGACTGGCTAGGTTAGCTAGCCAGGAGCCTGGGCAGTCAGCTGGCACACTGACTGGCAACATGCAGCTTTATAGCTACTGTACTGCTCCCCTGTATTGTCTTGCCTATCTGCTGTAAACCCTAACGGCGTGAGTGGCTTTTATGAGCCATACATATTTTATTCAGGCACTAAAGGAGTCATAAATTCTTGTTTAACGCAGGTGTTCACTGGAACTGGGCTTGTGTTGTTGGGCTGGTAAGCTAATTGTTTTTTTTGTGTGTGTTTTTTTTGCAATGTGATAAGAACCAGCGAGGATTAAGTAGAGCTCCGTTTGCCTGCCAAATCATCATCATAATTGCATCTTCATCATTGGGATTTTTCATTAACCTGATGCAGACAGTTTTGTGGCACAAGTTCCGATCCTGAGAGAAGCCCATCTGTGAATGAAGTTCGAAGTGTGTTTTTTTCTCATGCGATCCCCGGCTTTGTATAAAGTATGGTTTGGCTGTCAGCTGGAGTTGTCTCCCACTGCTAGTATCCGATGCACTCATTAGGACATGCATGCATACATCTACATTTAGAGTGTCAGTCGTCCTCACGCGTCATACAGATGTTGTGTGCGCTTCCCCTTCTCGCTCGCCGGAGTGTCTGCAAATAGCACCTCTTAATATAACGACATGGGAGAAGTGTTCCCACCTGCAAAGGCAAGTGTTAAAGGTGATAACAAAAGGTTGACGTCACCGGGCTCATCCTGATCCTGCCGCACAACCTCGACCACTGAGGAGGAAAGGAGGAGGAGAGGAGGAGGAGTGCAGGAGGAGTAGTTTCGGAGGAGGAGAGCAGTTTTTCTTTTTTTTTTCTTTTCTTTTTTTGCCATAACGTCTAATGGTTCGTGTCTGGAAGGAAAAGGTTTATCTCTGATCAGATTTCGGGGATCCTGAGGGCACACTTAACTAATGGGATCCTATCGACGTTTCTCCCCCCTCCAAGGCTGATCTTTACACGGCGGAATGTTAGTGTTGCCACAGCCTGTCCGTGTTGTCTTTGGCTGCTCTGAGTCTGCTTTTTATGGCTGTGGTCGTCGGTCTGTAATGTCGTGGAGCATGACGGATATGATTTAACAACAGAAAAAGAAAAAAAAAAAAAGAGGCACACACACCGCAGTAAAGCAACACTTCTGAGACTGGAGGCTGGAGTATGGAAGTGATCGTGTTCAGTCTGCACATGGTAAGGTGGAGAAAACTGTTTCTGTCTGCATTTATTTGCATGGGCATTTTTGCGAGTGTTTATGTGAAAAGCCATTATCTCACCTTTACTGTGAAAATAGTGAGACTGTTTGGTTTGTGAAAGGGAGGATGTGCTCGGCCGCTGCTTACTCAAACAAGAGCCTGACATTACTTGCTCAAAAGTGCAGTTTTGCAATGTAGCTTTCTTCTCCCTACATTTTCCAAAGAGCAGATAATTAAATTTCAGACCTTGTTGTCTGGGAAACTCAGGCCTCTAGACTCAGTGCAATTATCGTGCGTAGAAGGAACCCTTTTTGCATTTGGGTGCTATGTTTCCCAGCACAATGAAGATTAATTAGGTCTTAGAAACAAATGACTGTAAGGCCTCTCCCCATCTGTAAAACGCGGCTCGCCTCTAATGACAGCAATCTGACGGATACTTGGAGGAATGAGAGTAAAAAGGCTTCAAAGTTGCTGTGAGATATTGTAATGTAAAGGCTTACAACGGTGCAGACTGTGACTATGCATGCTTTTAAGCATTTCCTTCCATTCACGCCTGGGAATGATTTGTGTGTGTGTGTGTGTGTGTGTGTGCGCTTGCTTGTAACGGCTGCAGAGGAGCCTGAATGTCAGGAGCACCTGGTTCATTAGTTCGTGTCACGCTGGTCAGCATTGTAGAAAATTACAGCGTTGGGCCAAATTGAAATACCACTTGAATGCATGTGTTAATTAGATCTCTGCGTGGCTTTTCAAAGTGTCTCTCCTCCTCTGCCAGTGAGTCATGTGCTGACTCTTTGACCTGTCACCGCAAACCCGGAGTCTTTGCTGAGGGCAAGCTGACAGGAAAGCGAATTTGCCTTGGTTTTTCCCAGCCAACCACTATCAAATATATTGGAACGTATTGATTTACATTGTGGGCAGGAGGGGGGTAATTTCCTCTAAAATACTTGTGTAGTATCTTGGCTGCTGTAGCATCTTGGCTGCTGTAGCCTCGGAGTCTGCCGGAGCCCGTGGACAAGGTTAAACTATTGAAAAATACATATTGTGGAGAACGAACACACCTACAAGTTTAAGCTTTTTACTTGAATGGAAGCTTTTAAAGTAGAGAGTAGAGTACAGTGTGGTTGTAATTTGCTTGCCCCCCCACCGTTGTCGAGATACTAACCTCTCTGAATCAAAGTTTCTCCTTGTAAGCAAATGGCACAGCAGATATCCATGAGCAAGTGCCTTACGCCGAATCCCGGATGTTTTGTGTCGCAGAGGGTTCTCCACGTGACCGCCAAACAATCTGATTCCCAACATTAGGCTTGTCTCAGGCAGCAGTAATAAGAGGATAACATCAAAGCTCTGCTTTATTTCTTAGAGACTTCAGAGCAAGACTATGAATAACAGATCACAAGGTACAAAGACTGAACGAGAGAACTTGAGCAGCTTTTATGTTTCAGCTGTTGTTGGGATTCACAGCGAGCTCATTAAAATACATTGATTAGTAACAGTCCCGATTCTGTGATTGTTGACTGTGAAATGGCTCGGCTAACCAGCATATTTTTGATGCAATGATTTTCTATGCTGGAATGAGCCACTTGGCCGATGCTCATTTTGGTTTATTCAAAGCCAGTCATTTGATGTAGCGTTTTAGAGACGGTACTTGAATTGGAAATGTGAAACCATACGCTCTTCCCAAAGCAATACATTTGTCCCTTTCATTTTCTAGCGGGGGCTCGTGTATGTTAAATCTCTTGCAGGTGTTGTCTGTGAATTTTATGCACATAGCAGATTTTTATTTTCCTCAGCCCGGTTGTTTCCAATGAGCAGCAGCATTTGTTGAATATCATCCGTTTTGCTAAATGAGACTGCCCTGCTGTCCCGGACAGCAGGCCGGAGATTTCCCAGGTACCGGTGATCTGCCAGCCGGCTCCACCTTTCAGTCCTCCAGTCAGCAGGGCAGCTGTCAGCCCACGTTCGCCCACTCAGCCACCCACCACTTCGGAGAGACTTCGTGCGAGGCCACCCGATGTCTTCTCAGCTGTATGAGTCTGCACTCAGACAGGGAGCAGATGTTTGGTAGCCTTTGTGCGAGTGGGCAAAGTCAAGAGACCCAGTGTGAGGGGTCAAACACAGGTCAGGCTCGGAGTAAAGAACTGCGGCCACATGATACATCCAGATCAGGTGTTTAGGACATCATGGGCAACTTTTGGTTACCTTTGAGAACAAGGGACTGACCTGCAGGGCTCAGGCAGCGGGTCAGCTGTTACATGGTATTCAGTTTGGTTCACATGGGTTGTTTTATTTTCTGCCAAATGACTGCAGGCGATAGGCCTGATTTGAAGACACACTTTCTGTCTTTGTTTGCTACATTTTTGCGTTCTCCATTAATTCTTTTTTTTTTTTGCATGGATTTGCATGTTAGCCGACAGGTCCAATTAGGGCAAAAAAGTACTGCTCTTGCCGGGTAGTTTGCGTAATCAGCAAACCAGAGGCCTTAAGCTAGGGAATGCTGCAACCTGACGTGACAAACACCAAGACTAAAGGGCTTTCTGAAATTGTTGTGTCTTCAGCTTGAGGACAATCGGGGGAAAATCTAAGCCTCCGGGTGACATTCACAGCGAAAACAGCAGTCATAGCAGCAGGAGGAACGAGTCGTGGTTTAGAAGAGCATCTGTGTGATCAGGCTTGTCAGAGGCACTGGAGACGACAGCGTTGTTTATCCACCTCCATCTCGCAGGAACAGCAGAAGAGCAGGGCAGATACTGTTATCTGTTTATGGCACAAGATAAGGCCGTTTCAATCGGATCACTGACCCTCCAGTGACACTCCACCCCCAGTGCCAAGCCCTCTGTAATAAGAGGTTGCCAGGCGAGTCCCATATCACTCTTAAGTAATCCTAATAGATGCCATTAGCATGTCTGCGGTTATTGCCGCAGTTTTTCCAGCGTCCATGCCAACTGTACATATCAGGGCATCATTAGACACAAGCGGAGAGGCTCAGACTCTGACCCGGTCTGTGGGGTCAGAAAGAATGCCACAACAAAGCACCAGTAAAGCTGTACGGGATATCAAGTGGAGGGGATAGAGGGAGAGTGAGCTCAAAGTGTCATAGTTGGCGCAGACATTAGATAAGGCTAAGCTACCAGAGGATTAAAGGGGGAGGAGATGTAAAATGCTGTCGGCTAATTGGGCTTTATTTTTAATATTTCAGAGGGTTCATTAGAGACTAAATTGGTTACAGATTTCAGCTCTGGCTGTGGAAACTTTTTGGACTAGCTTTAGAATCTGAATAAGAGCAGAGCAGGCCTTGTCATTGAAACCAGGGAATAGTGTTTTCAGGGGGAATGCTACGTTTGTTTACCAGAATGGTTGCATTTTATACATCTTGACAAACTTAAAGCCTAGTTATCTTACATCCTCACGTGTAATCAGAGCTGCACCGATTTATCAGCTGAACATCGGCTTCAGACTATCGGCAAATGAGCCATTCACCAATGGCAGTGACCGTTGTTTATCTGATGTGTAGCATCAGTTTTGTGCCGGTACATTCATGAGCTGCTGGCTAGTGACATCCCTGCCGTCATTCAGTCAGTCAGTCAGTCAGTCAGGATATGGGCTACTGAAAAAAAATCTTCTCATTGAATAAGTAGCTGTTAAGTTGTATAAAGGCTTTGAAGCAGTTGCTTAAAACAAACAAACAAAAAAAAACCTTTCCGTCGAAAGGTTGTTTCCTAAATGTGCACAATTTAATTTTATTTCTTATTTTTCCTGGCACAAAAGGGGGAATAAGTGACAGAAGACAAAATAAACCACAAAAACCATCATTGTCTAACAGCTCAAATTATTATTTTAAACATCAGTATCTGCCGAGATTTTCACAATCGGTGCCTCCTTAACTGAAACTCCTCTATTCTCTATTTGAGGTATTTAAAATGTCTGTTTTTTTGTATCTTGCCAGAAGAGTATCAGCAGGAAATTTGCACTAGAAACTAGTTTTTTGCTCTATTACTCTTCTACCCTTTGCAGAGTAACAATAACCTGAAGGATGGACTGTAGGGCATCATACAGCTATCTTCTCCAAAATGACAAAGCAGTGAGTGTATCTGAAAGCCGTACGAAGCAGCCGAGGCTCGGAGGCTTGGTCTGGGTCTTAAGAGCCGTGCTGGGGAGGGACGGAGGCTGTGAGGTGAGCGGTCAGCGCGCAGCACTTTGCCATGACCCTCCTCAGTTTATCATCGCTTGCACCACTTCTCCAGGCCTCATTGTGTGGGTGTGTGTGTGTTTTTTTTTTTTTTTCTGTGTGCGTGCAGTGTACTGGAGATCAAGCGTTGCTTAGAATGGGGCCCTTTATAACCTCCTAACCCTCCGCTCCCTGTTCGCAGCCATTGTTGGCCACAGTGAATGGTATCTCCGTGCCTTGAAAAGTAACCAGATGACATTCTTCCTGTTGTTCAAAAGGGCCCGGGGTTGTGTTGTGAAAAGCGGCTGAAAGGATAGGCTAAGACTGTGACCTTCAGAGGCTAATCTCTGGCATGTCATTCAGTGCCCGTTTGAAGCGAATGCAGACCTTTTCTTCCTGATAGCAACATACCAAGTCAAACAAGGCAGAAATTCCTCTTAGCTTTTCAACAGTTACACTCTAAAAACATTCGACTTAGTTTTCTATTAAACCTCCGCTATAGAGGAACCAGAGGGTGTTTTGTAGCGGCTGAACTGAATCGTTATTCCAGACAGGCAGTGTGTCTGACACCTACATTGTCCAAACAGTCTCTCTAGCCTGTGACTGAGCCCTCTGTACACAGACCTGTGGCATCAGCAGCCCCCTCTGTACTGCATGCTGAAATACCGCCGCTGCTCTGAAAGCAGTGGGGATGAAATGCACTTAGTGAGACAGTAAACATCGGTGCAGCTCTCAAACTAGCTTACGTTGTTTATGTCTCCTCCTCTCTGGTGTATTTGCTGTCTTCAGCTGGCTGCGTTTCCTGGAATGTGCAGAGATGCAGTTGTCGCTCTGCGGGGGGATGTTGGCTGTAATCACAGTTCAGAGTTCGGCTCTGTAGTCGGACTCAACAGAGCAGCAAATCAGACAGGAGTCACTTTGTTCTCACGAAACTAAAACGGCACGCTTGACCTTACTTTTTTATGCATTTGAGATGATCTGAACAGGATTTTTATTATGAAGGCGCAGGTCATTTTTAATGTTCAAAATTCATTATTTAAACTTCAACCACTGCTGTTCAATTTCTGACAACACTCATAGATTAACAGCCTTCACAGTGTAATTCAATGTTTCCAACCGGTTGTAGCGTTTTATCTAACATCATGACTCTCAACCCCTCCTTAACCAGATGCTTTTAGAGAGAACTCATCTTTACCATTAATGTGTTCAAGGGGATTTGCTTTTCAGCACGATAGAATACAATTTACTGGCATTGAGCCGTCTTTGTGCCGGTCTAAATGATCTCTGAGAGCAGGTCTTTGGTTGAGAACGTTTTCTGCCTGCCATCCTGTGAATAGCAGCTCCTGCTTCCTGTGTTAGCGGCGTGCCACCTGTATGGGGTTAATATTGAGGTCAGACCTCTTGCAGGAGCCTGTTGTCTGGGGGCCTCCTTTTTAAGGAGCTGGTTGTGCTGGCAGAAAAGAAAAGCTGTCAGGTTTTTAGGGCCTCTTTTGTCAGACATCTTTCAACGGTAAATGATTGGCATATCTCCTGCCATTTCCCCCTTTTGTTTGTAGGCCCGTCGAGTTCGAGCGCAAAAAAACCCCCGAAATTGACCATTATGTGTGATGTTTCTGCAGCCTGTGCGCACGCGTTAAAAAAAGGCGAGGTTGTTTACAAAGGAAGCATTGAATTAGAAAAGGAAAATGTCAACTTTTATCATGCTACTGCACAACCATTTTGCATTAGTCAGAAAATATCCCCTGAAGTAGTGTAACATCCGCAGAATGTGATTGAGATAGAGTGGGGAGACGGGGTGGTGGGGCAGAGGAAGAGAAGGGTGGGCCACGATTTGAAAGGCATACTTGAAAGTACTCGTGTGTAAAGAGTCCTGAGGCAGGTTCATGTTGCTGTGTGACAGAGAAGCATTCGTCTTGCTGTGTGGATCTGACGTCCCAGGGTCTCATTGCGAGGGTTTGCCTGCGCTGCGTGTCGGCTTTCTGTAATTAATAGCCAGTAGCCCCCTCACCCCATCAAGGGACCAGGTGCTGCTTAGATCTGCACTGGCACAGTAAGACAGCAGATCCGCTGGTGGTGGGTTTCACTGTTATCGGGATAAAACTCCCAGATGTCACCAGCGTCTCTCGCACTGTATACATGTCAGCTGACTGTGTACATGTAAACACACGGTGCCAGACTCAAAACAAGGAGATGATCATCATTATCATTATTCTGAGTTTTAATGGTGCTCTGCTGATGGATAGCTTGTTGGTAGAAGATAAGGTTCATTTAGTCTACTTTGTGTCAAGCACCATTGTACTCTTGTCCTGTGCTGTTTAGCAGGGCTCGGGGCCCTGACAGATTGCCATCCCGATGGGGAGATTTACCCAGCCAGCACTGCCAATGGCACTGACACCATCATTAGGCTTTGATCAGCTGCAGTCTGCGAGGGGAAGAAGAGAGAGTAATATTCTTGATCTAATTACTAGCAGACATTTCAGGCGGTGTAATGTGTGATTTAACCTCTTGTCAGAGGCTATAAAAGGAAGCTGGGTTAATCTTCCTGGCAACCTCTTTTCCACGCAGGGGAGAGTGTCTTTAAATTTTCCTTTTCCCTGGTAAAAAAAAAAAAAAAGGCCAGTGTGCTCACACACCAAGGTTGACTCTCTACTTGAAATCTCTCAAGGCAAAGAGTTCTCTGACCTTTGAATGTTAGCAACAGCTGGTCCACAGGAACTCATGTGCTGTGTGCATTTGGAGAATTGCAAGTAGAACAAAAACGCTGTCCTTTTGACTTCTGCTTCTGCTGTGCTTCCACCAAAAGGATTGTTTTGCAGCCCCCTTTGTCTCTCTCTCCACCGCTTTCTCTTTCTCCATCACCACCCACACACTGCAGCATGATGAGTGCAGGAGACTTGATTGAACAAATAGATTGTAAGTGGAATCGAGGGGTTTGGGTTAATCAGTCAAACATAGTTAAACAATTCTTTGGACATGAAGGGATTAGTCTTGCCTGCGTTGAGCTGATCAGATCCCATTCTCCCCAGCGCTGGCTGGGCTTTTAGGGCCAAGGGCCACGGCCTCTCTGGCTCCATGGAGAACCACACACGCACCCCTCAGCATGCTCCATTGCCTCTGAATGCCCCACCACTCTCCTCTCCCTTTGTTACCGAGCACAATTGGAATGATGGATTAGCAAATTAAATGCAGACCTTTCTATTCATGGCCATCCTTGCTCAAAGTCTCATTCACTGGATCCATCACAAATCTACTTTAAATGGTTACCAGGTTCACTGTATGTGCTTCAGTTCCTGCAGAGAAGTATTTTACCCTTAAATGCATTCTTGGAAAAACAATTTGGTGACTCCTTCCCAACAGAAAGGCTCTCAGTATCTTGTTTTCACAGGATGACTTCCTGTATATTTTCTTCCCCTTTTATTCTGAGTGCCGATCACACTGATAGGAAGTGGCCCTGATGTGATGATGTGTTGGCAAGCTCAGTGCAGAGCTACAGCCAGTCTGAGCCTGCTCTAAATTGCCTGTGTCACTGTCCCCTCCATGATCCCTTAGAGGGGCACGCCGATATGATTGTCCTACCTGACCCATGTTTACTTTTAGACCTCTTCTACATGTATTCTGATATTTTTGAAAAAAAATTCTTAGATGTTTTGGCTTCTTGCTCTCACGCATAAAAATTTGTAGGTCACTAAAGGAGAGGTTTTTGGAAAACTATGGTTTCTGTCTTATATGTGCAAGATGGAGCATTTGGAAAATGTTGATGTTATCTCAATTCACGCATGCCCATTGTTGCTTTGTGTAATAAGCATGCACCTGAAACAACAACAACACTGAAAGACACTGAAAAACAACACCCGTTTGTTTATGTTTGGTGATGTACAAAATTTAATATCTCCCAAGACTCGATATTGTACCATCCAAATACCGTGATAGACAATGTGATCGTCTTACAGCAAAGATGACATGAGGCCTCATTCAAATCTCTTGGCTCGCCACTTTCTCCCACTTTAAACTCAATATATTGCCAATCTGGCGAGCTGGTGTTATTCTTAGAAACTAAGTCCTTCATGTCTGTATGTTAAAGTGCTGTCGGTACATCAGACCAATTAACTTGTAATAACCTCTGTCAGTCCGGTCTCATTACCACCTCATCAAATGTCGACCACGTTGCCTCTGCTGCCACCACAGCCCAGCATGCATTTTTCTTTTCAAAATGAAAGCCCAAAGATGCAGTAACAGCTGTTTGATCTTTAATATTGTGAAAAATATTGCGTATGTCGGCAAATATCGTGATATTCAAAAATATCTAATATCAGCCCGTCTGTATGTTGACTGTTGACTGGATTTCTTTAAAACTAAATGGTAAAATATCCGTTTTCAAATTTCCTTATGCTTGCAGACATGACTTAAAAGTTTACAATCCTTATTTTGTTTTTGCCAGAATTTATGATTTCTCCGAATCTACCACTTTGTCAATCCATGCTTGATTTCAGGGCAACAAAGCCTCACATTATTACAAATCCTCTGCCACACTTAAATTATTTATTATTCTGTTTATGTAATTTTTTAAAAAATAACTGCCTAAAGAAATTACCTGAATGCACCTTCTCACTTGTAAGGAAATGCTTTGATGGTATTGAATATCTTTAAATTTTTAACTGTTAGTCAGACAGTTATGACAGTAACAATTGATTTTCTAAGATAAAAAGCCAATTAATCAGTAATGAAATAATAATAATCATTAGTTTCAGCACGAGTTGTTTCTGCAGGGAGGCATGTTCAGTATATCAATATAAAGCATTTATCTTCAAACGTCTATCTTTTAATCACATAGTATTTTATTAATACTGAGAAATGTTATAATGTCTAAATTAACAAAGAATACTATATCCATAACTTTTTCTCAAAATGAACTCCTAAAGCTGATGGTTCCATTCACACTTTCTAGTTTAATGTAAACATGACTTGGAGAATTTGTGCTATTAAGTCCTTTGGTCAGTGTTACGTTATGTTTTTCTCGCCCAGCCCTGTACTGTTTATTCAGCATCCAAGTTACAAAATACTTTTTTTACATGACTGTTTTTCCCTTCAGTGCTAATCAAGTTTAATCCTGTATCTCAACGTTCCGTTTTGAAGCCCATGTTCTACTTTTGTTTTCTGTTTCCCGCCAAACAGAAAACACAGGCCCCTTCGATCTCTCTCCCTCCTCTTGCCCTAGTCCCTCCTCCAGTGCAGTGTGGCGGGGGGTGGATTGCTGTGCTCTGTAGAGACCCCAATTAGCAGGACTAGCAGGCCTGCTGAAGGTCACTCCCAGAGCTTTGGTGTGAGAACAGAGGAGGGCTGGGTCGGCCAGGAGCAGCTCCGAGAGTGGCGGCGCTGAACTCTCAGCTGGACCCAGGAGTTCTCACACAATAACCACACTTTCTTAACTGCATAGCAGTTTGCATATTCTCCATTTTTGCATTGCACAGTGTTGGCAAAAAGTGGCTCAGGATTCTGCTAAAGGTCAAGTGTTCTTGGCGGACTGTCATAGTATACTGTGACCAATATCTGAGAGATCCATTTGTCATTAGCTCCAAAGTCCCCTACTTCATCAGCCTGTGTCTGGTGTCGGCTATCTCGGCCTGATTGATGGCTCTGTCCTTATTGCAGGGAACGGGGGTCGATGGCAAAAAATTTGCTGCTGGGTGCATTAATGCTGTGCTCAATGGCATAGACCTTTGAGCATGCCTCATCAGTCTTGAATCATTGGACGGCCGCAGGAGATCTGTATGAGCGTGCATGATGCAAGAAAGCAAGCAAGAGAGAGAGAGAGAGAGAGAGCGATAGGAAAAGGAGTTTTTTATCATCTGGGCCAACTCTATTACTCATATGACTCTATCGCACTGGTACAGGCAAGAAGACGAGATTGAATATTGTGATTTAAGCTTTATGCATTCAGCACTAGCCCCACACGCTACAAGTAAAAATTAGTTAAAGATTAGTTTTATTACTGATACTTCAACCAGTAGATATCTGCAGCAGCCAGCACAGAACTGGATCAGACTTAAACTACAGTTAAATCAAGGCAAGGGTATTGTTTAAAATGTTAATGTAGTCAATACGATAAAGTTGCTCGGGTATCAATACCGGAACAAAACTTTTTTTATTGCTTTGCTTTGGTGCTGAAAGGTGTCGAAAATTCAATTTTTGACTCACTGGATGAAAAGTAATCACCAGCCAAGAATACTTTTGCTGGCCAAATTCTATGCATATACGAGAACGGCTACAAATTATTACAAAAGGTACCTTGTAAGGGGATCTGTTGAACAAGGATATGGATGAGTTTGATGATAATGATTTTATACGATTTTTAAGCTTGGCGGGTCTTGATTTAGGAGCCTGGTGCTGACCATGAAATTGTATTTTCATCCTCGCAGTATGAACATGCACACATTGCAAAAGACTGCTTGAAATGCTATGTAAAGGAAAATCGCATTTGTCGCACCATGTTTTCACACTCTGTGTGCGAACATTTGACCTGTCTGATGAAGCCCCTGTTAGCTATCCTCAGATAAATAGGTGTCAATTTTGTGGCGACTGCTAGGTGAGCTAGCTTGATGGCTGAGGAAGGAGAGTAGGGCTAATATGGGCACTTGACATGGTTTTTATTTGCAGGCAGTAGGCCTACTTTCCTCAACGTACTCTCAGTCCACCTTAAGTGGTTAACAAATCCTAGAACTTTTTAGTTTGCTCCCTTTGACATCCCATCATATCAGAAATATTTTGCCAAAGATGCAAGCAAAGCGGCTAAATCAGTAATTAACTAATCATAAAATTGTGCTGTTGTTGTTCCTTGACATTTGGCTTTTTTGCTTTGCTTTGTGCGGGTTTGTTTTTGTATATTAATCCTGTACCTGTGTAGGAGTGAAAGTTCTGATGGCATGACAACACCAGTACACAACAACAATATGTGTAGGCTCACAGTCTGACAGTCTGACAGGCAGACAGACGGAGGGCCCTGCGAGCCTGGGAGGGCCAGATGTTCCCATGCAGACACAGAGGTGAGATGTTTGCCATGCCGGGGCGGTGTTTGCCGACTCTCCACAGAGTCACCAACTGGCTGCTCGGTGGTGTCTGCTGAGGAAAGAGCTGTGGGCAAAGAGACTCTCACATATACACAGAAGATGAAGGGGAGACCACAAATGTCTTGTGTGTCGCCAAAGGAGCACATCTCACACAACCCTGTCCGGTGTAGAAAGATCTCTTTTATTCTTCAGCTTCTCTGTGGTTGCGAGAGGGACTCGTTTGGTCTCGCTGGAGGCCAGACTGAATGTCAGAGCTGCCATGGAGGCGGCTGACCTTCGCAGCCTCGCATAGACACAGGATGGAGACGGGTCAGCTTTTATCGAACATGTACACAGCAGGGTTCAGAATCGGCATTTAGACATTTGTTTTTGACCTGTATGGCTGCACCTCTCAATGCCGCAGTATATTTTCACCAGACCTGTCTCTCAGTAATCTCCTTACTCTGCACTCTCAGAGCTTTTTTCGTGGCCGTGTCCATAAAAGATTGAGTGGCCCACAGTTATTACACCATTTAGATTCTTAAAATTGAGGGTCTTTTTACAGATGTAGACACCGCTCACACTTTCAGTGTATCATAAGGCACAGTTAAGACTTTAAGGTATTTAAACCAGCAGCATGTGAGCAATGTGTAAGCAATAAATGAGACTAATAGCAACCAAGGTAATGTTTTTAAAGCAGAATAGTAAAAGTTTAAATTGTTTGATTAAATTGTTGTCTCATATATATATATATATATATATATTATATATATATATATATATATATATATTATATATATATATATATATATATATATATAAATTATATATATATATAATTTAAAATTAAGTATGAAAATATACAGCTCTTATGGGAGAGAGGCCAGTTAGTATAATTTCACAGCGGATAAATCTCTCACAGCAGGCCTGTGTAACACTGGAAGCTGTTTTTGTGCGTTAAGCCCTTTTAGGATGATTTGTGAGAGTCAGCGTTCGCACAGTTCTGCCTAGCAGAGCTGCTCTGACCCCTCTCTTAAATCAGCCCGGCCGCGCTCGCTAACAGGCCAGGGCTGGTTAATGCTGGGTCAATAATATGGGTCTGGGTGGGACAAACTCACAGAGACTCAACTTTTTTTCTCTGTTAAACACAGCGTGCATGTCGATAAGAAGGCACTGGAAATACTAAAGGAGGTCATTGTTAATGAAAAGGAAAATCGCTGGTGTACATGTGTAGGTTCCTATGCATATATGTGTGCATGCATAGGGAAGAGAGGGAGATGGGGGAACAGCTGCATTGATTTGGTTTTGTTTGCTGAGTACTCGGAGCAGAAATGTAAGCCGTGGGAACACCTGGAGAGAGGGAAAATGGGAGAAGAGGTGGTGGCGGTGTCAGCTCTGCTATTGGCTCTGTACCAAGCATACATGCACACACGCGCACACACAAACACACCTCTGATGTGTGAGGGCAGCCTGGGATCCCAATCAGCAGCACTTAACAAAGCTTCCCTCTTTCTCCCTTTAATCGCAGGCTCAATTTGTCACTGGGGTGTCCAATTTCTGATAAGCGCTTTGACTGAGAGCAGCGAGGTGGGTGTGGGGAAGAACACAAAATGGATGCACCTGCTAACAAATGAAATCAAACCACTCCATCTTCATTTCCCATTTTTCCGCCAGCTGGAACAATGCTGCTGCGCTTTAGCTCTCAGAACACTGAGTTATTACTAACCAGGGAGAAGGCCTGGCTGACGTACAGCCACATAGTCAGCACATGCTCTGAAGTCTACTTTTAAACCTCTGATGGACAACTGGGACCCATTTCTGTTTCACTTGAAGGCCAAATGCATAATTTGCTCAGAGCTAATGTGTATTTCCAGAGCAATTATTTTGTCCGATTTTAGGGAATTTTCTTCGAAAAATAAGTAGTCAGAATTACAGAGCTCTTGTCATGTTTGTCTGCAAGTAATACTGGTTATAAACACAGGCTCATCTGTTTGTTTAGGTTTCTTCATCTTGCCTCCACCACAACTGTATGATTCATTACTGAGAGTTCACACAAGCCAGCAACTTGAAAAACCAGCAGCCTGAAGTCTGAAGATTTCTATCACTGCACATACTTTAACACAGAGAGATAGTACATTTATGGGAGTGTAGTATCTGTATATCTCTGTTGTTCTCACCAAGCTATCCTAGTCCTGGACCAGACCCTAGTCCTGGCATCTGACACGGCAGCATGTGAGTCAGCACATTGCTGTCTGGTGTGATATGGGGATATGTGAAGATAACACCACTGAGGAGATGAAAGGGGCACTGTTGCTGTCATATGTATGAGCGACGTCTCCGAGTTGTGTGATCTGATGGTTACCAGATGGCTGAAGTTTCTTCAGAAGATAAAGAGTGTCACCCCTGGTACTTTCATTCCTGTGTTTCTCCTCTGTTGTTAGCTGGCAAATCCGAAGCACCGAGCTAGCACAGTGTGGCTCTACAGATGGCAGTGTTTTTTGGCTTTTGGTCCCTCGGTTAGGTCCACAACTTCAGACTGAAATACTGCAACACCATGACATTTTGTAAAGACATTTGCTTATCCCTTGCCATTTCTTTCACTTATCCAGTGAAACATTTCAACATCTGATCGATAGATTTCCAACTTTTATTTGTATATTGATGCCTACCATATGATCAGGGATGCACAATAATATCAGCATGTCTTCAGTATCGACATCTGCCTGAAATCAACATTTCTGCAGATATGACAGGTCGGTAATTATCGCTTTAATTAAGTGCATGCGACGTGAACAATTGACTGTGTAGTTTGCTTATTTCCCACCATGAATGTGTCGATGTGGCAAAGCATTGTGTATCTGCATCTGCTAGTGGGCCGTCAAGATGAGGGAAGGCATAGTAATTAGTTAACTCCACCACAGGAGAGACTTGATGTTCTCTGCAATTAGGTGGGAAAAAAATGTGTGCATAAATCGGTATTGGCAATCGGCCAAAATGAGTTGGAAATGATTGGCATACCTGATGTTGACAAGTTTTGCCCTACATATGATGTATCCTAATGATTGTAGTGATCTTTTATGGTCACTTTTACTCAAAGCCAACAGCGTGTTACTGTCTGTGGTTTCAGCTGAATTGAACTATTCAATGGATTTAATTTAGTACAGAAAGTCATTATGAATTATAATAACTTTGGTAATCCTTGAACTCCTTATCAAGCCCCATCACGTAGTGTCCTAGTACTCAATATTGGTCTGTCTCAGCTTGTGGCATATCACTGTATTCAATAATTTTTTGATACATTCTGTGCTTCATGATGGTTTGTATCGTCTGTTATATTGGTCTTTGTCTTGACTCGGTCTCTGTTTCGGTGGCCATCAAATCAGCCCTACATTGTTTAGTGTGAGAAGCAAATGTTAGCATGCACACACGCTTAACTAGGATGGTGAGCTGCATGTTAGCATTGTTACTGTCAGCATGGTAGCTAACATTTAGTTGAGCTACAGCCTCACTAGCATGGCTGTAGACTCTTTATCCTGTTGATATTAGTTTACAAGTCCAGCACCAAGTCAGACTGATTTAATTGCAGTGCTGGGAAAAGAACAGGCGCAGCCCGCGAACATTGTCATGGATGATTTACCAACAGCTTTTGATTAATGTGACTAATTTCATGTGTTAAGCATTAATTAGTGTGAGGCTTATCAGGAGTGTGAGTAAATCAAATCCCATCTCTGGAGCTGCTTCATGAGATCTTTGCCTCTTTTTTACTACATGTCAGATCTCTTTTTTTTTCCCTCCCTCCAGCGGTTTAAAACTGTCATGTCTGAGAGTAGGCTGGCTTATGCCTCATTGAGGCGTGCCCAGCTTCTGGCTGCACTCTGGATGGATTTGCAGGAGATAAATAAATAACTAGGCTGGCACCCCTCACTTTGGATCCCCTCTGTTTTGGCAGGCCGTCCACACTGCATTTTCTATCAGGTGTAAACATGTCTGTCAAACTGCACAGCCAGGGGCCCCGGCGTTTTGGCATTCATGACGCCGGGCGTGCGGCGTTGCCAGCCCTTTCCGTCTGCCCACCTGACCTTGGCCAGGCTTGACATGACTGAGCACACTTAGCTCTACCTTCCACATTTGTAGAGCTCTTCGGGAAGCCAAGTGGGCTTAAGTGGCTGTTAGTGAAACTGACCCTAAGTTGAAGAATGGACCTTGGCTGGCTGTCCCAGCAGCGCTGACGTTATGGACGGGTAATGGCCATGACATAGCTCTGGCAAAGATAGCCAGGCCAGGCCAGGCCAGGACACTCACCGCCTGATATCTTCACATTCTCTCATCTTGCCACCATTACTGTCATCTTCTCTGTTGTGAGGAGAACTACTGATGTACAGACAAGAGAGGAGGAATGAGGTCAGTCTGATAAGAAGAGGCCACATACTTCCTTTTCTTAGTTTTCATGGTACACAGCTCCTCTAAGAGCCTGTGTTCTCATCGTGAAGCCAACTCTCCGTATCTGACACGTATGCAAAGATTTAGCCGATCCAACTATGGCCTATGTATTATTCCAGGGGCATGCTGTCTCTCTCCGCTCCATATCCACCATCTCACCTCAGGGAACTGTCACTTTTTCATCAGTTAGTTACCGAGCTTCCCCAGTTGTTTCACAGACCCCTCCCTCCCTCTAAAGGAGAGTAGTTTCAAGTAGCTGTCTTCCTCTCTCCCACACTACTGCAGCGGTTTCCTTGTTTGACAGTTTTATCCCTGACACTACTTGGAAACCACTATTTTACAGACTCTCAATTTGTGTGCGAGTTATAGGCTTGGGCTGGATGCCTTCTCGTTTTCACCCTCGCTATCATGGCCGTCTCCCACTCTCTTTCGCCCTTTCCCTTTTCGGTGTGAGATAACAGTCTGGGTTGATGAGGGCTCTCTAGCGACTGAAAAAGCAAGCGGCCCGTCCCAAACGCCTCGGGATGTGCTGGAGTCATCAGGATCCATTGTGTGAGGCGGTGAACGAGCCTGTCGTAGCCTCACATGCCTGTGGCCCTCTGCTAACAACAGAAATCCTTTTTTACTTCTGTTGTTTGTAAAGCCTGATGGGCTAATGAAGGCCACACTGATGTGTCATTTCTTCCACCAACGTGCTTAAGAGCCAAGGCTTTTTTCCCCATTTCTTTTGACAGAGCGCTCCGGCTTGGTATTCACGGGTAAAAAGCCACTCTCCTCTTCCTGCTTCTTTCTTTACCTCCTATTCAGACTCGGCTTGCAAAGAAAAGTAATTTCACTCTCTCTGTCCCTGAGAGAATCAACACAGTGAAGTTGCATTGAATTTCTGCTGCAACATTTTTTCTTGGCTCTATTTCAGACCCATAACCTGGGGGTAAACATGCAATTAAAATAACAGCAGCCTGCTTTCTCCTCCACTCCTCCTCTCCTTCAGCCGTTAGCACAAGCAATGTACAACATGGTGACTTGGTTCTCCTAATTGCTTTAGCTTTTAATTGGTATAGAAAAGCTGTTAATATTCAACCAGCGACCAAACATACTGTCTCACCTTGTTTTCCTTTTTCTTTATTGTTTTTCTCCACTAATACTGTTGGTGCGCATCTCCTTCTAATGAGCTTATTTTTGGTGCACAATCCGCACTTTTCCTCTGTGTTACCGCTGCTGGATATTTTAATAGATAATTTCCTATGTAATTAGCCTGATGCAAGTCCCAAATTTCTAACAAATGCAGACCATAGTTGATGAGGAGGATATTGATCAAAAGATTCGGCATAAATGCCGTCAGCTGGTCCAATTTCCTAAATGGCTTCCGTCTATCCAGTTCCTCTTTCTCTTCATTTTCTTTGCACTTTTTTTTTTTTACTTTCTGATGGCTTTCTTTTTTCTCCTTCCCCATGAGGAATGAAAAAGGAAAAATATAGGTCAGCTTTCATGGGAGCAATTTGACACATGACACAAGCCATGCGCATCAATTGCTCAAGTCCTGCTTTGTCTGCTCGTCTTTATTTGTCTATAATGAAAGCCACACAGTTATTCGCACACTTTTATTACGGTTCTATAAGTAGCTGGTGGAGACTTGCCGAGTCACGGGGGCCCCGTAATACTCTGAGAACCCTGTGGTGTCTGTCTGCACGGGGCTGATAGTGTGAGACGCCTGGCTTAACTCCACCAAGCCAATCCCTGCTCCACAGGCCGGCCCAGCTGGCTCGGCTCGGCCTCCACAGACACAACTCTGTTTCCATTTAGGACAGGAGGGGCTGTGTCTCTATATGACAAAGGCTGCTCGGCCACCTATTTGCCTGGCTAGATGGAGAGTCAAGCCCTATTCCAGGCCAGACCATGCTAAAACCTCTGGATGGTGGTCAGAGGGCAATTACGGCTCAGCAGAAGCACGCAGCCGAGCCTGTCACGTGCCGATGACGACCTGAGGAGGAGCACCTCCAATTTTAGGGAGCTCAGTCCCTGTGTGGACTCGACACTCTATCAGGTGTAGTCATCCAGCTCCTGATACAAATAGTCCATGTGTTGAAAAAGCCTCCGTGGGGGCGGGTGCCTTTGTAGCAAGCGCCAGTGTTTGGCGTGTGATGTATATTTGAAGTCGCTGTGGCAGTGGTGCTGATACGCGAGTCAGTAGACGTCAGGCGTCTGTCTGCTGGGTTTCATCTCCTCCTGCTCGGCGCTGCAAAGCAGAGTGTCAGCTGGGGCATTACCATAGACTGACCTTTGCCGCAGCACTCCCCACTGCACAGCTTTCTGACATTCAGGGGCGCTGTGGGGGAGGCAGGAAGGGGGTGGGCTGATGGCCTGTTGGCTGTGTTTTTTTTGTGTGTGTGTGTGTGTGTGTGTGTGTGTGTGTGTGTGTGTGTGTGTGTGTGTGTGTGTGTGTGTGTGTGTGTGTGTGTGTGTGTGTGTGTGTGTGTGTGTGTGTGTGTGTGTGTGTGTGTGTGTGTGTGTGTGTGTGTGTGTGTGTGTGTGTGTGTGTGTGTTCTTATAACAAATGAACTGACAGTTTCCGCTGGAGCTTTTTCTATTTTTTTCACCACATCATTTCACTCTCTTGCCACTGTTCTGCTTTTGAAATCCAGAGCAAAGACGCTTTTGTATTTGATATTTAGTTTTTTTCCTCCACCCCAAACCTTCCTGTTGTCAAAGAGATTGCTGTTATCTTTGTGTGAAATCTTGGCACCCTGATAAATGAGAGAGAGCTGGAAATCTTGCCTGCTGACATCAAGGCGCTATGTACCTAAAATCCTTCCAAGGCCGAGGGAAAAGAATAACATATCAGGCCAATTAAAGTTAATGCGTGGTGACACCCTGAATCGAGGGCAGGGATTGCTGCCATATGGCGGTCCAGGCTGTAAATCAGAAAGCAGGGGGAAAGGGTGGAGGATGAGAGGAGTGGGAGGCTGGGTAGCAGAAAGGGTGACGCAGCACCAGCACCCCCAAATCCTCAGATCTGTCTCAAGACTGCAGCTCCGCCACCCACCTCTCTCTCTCCCTCTACCCTTTTCTCCCTTCCTCCCCCCTGCCGCCGTGCCCCTGCAGCACCCCAAGGTGCAACGCTCCCAGGTATCTGTGTAGAACTGGCAGCTTCATTAAGCCTTGTTTTTTCTCCTCTCACTGGGAGGATTTAAATGAGCTGTCATCCTGACCTTTTTGAGCTCCTGCTTTTTAAAGCAAGTTCAGCAACCCCCCGCCACCCCAAACGCGCCACCCGTCTTTCTCTCTTTCCACCTTTCTCTCTCGCTTTGTCACTCTTTCCTCCACTTGTCTCTTCTCCCTGTAGGGGGGGAAGACACTTTTAAGCCATCACCCTACGGCAGACAGGCACGCCAAGGTTGTTTTGTGGGTAATTGCCTCTCTCATAGACGCCGTTTGTCTGCGCACACTTGCCGCCCTCTTCTGATGCCATGCCGCAAAAGGGGAGGGCACGGACTCTGTAGACTTAATTTGCTCCCTGACTGTTCTTCAGTGCTGATTAAGCAAGCATCTGTGGTGTTTTGAATACAGCAGTAAGCCAAGTGGAGCATGGCTAACGTTTTCTCCCTCTCTATTACATCAGGTTATTGCACGAAGTGGCAGGCATTTATTGTCGCTGGAGCCCTGTTTATTCGTTTCTTTTCAGCACAGGCTGAGGCGGCCCCATTGTTAAATGTCCCCAAAATAAAGGCCTCTCTGAGGTCTGAAGGACCGCAGTATCGATCAGAGACTCACTAACTTGTCAGCGCCAGGCCTCCCGACTGTGTTCTTTTTCGAGTGTACAGGAGTCATTAATTTCCTCCGCCATGGTCTAGTTGAGGCGGAGAGGTAAAGTGCAGGTAGCAGGGTCCAACTAGCTGGCTAACATGGAGGGCAAAGAGGAGGAGGTGGAGGAGGGATGGAGTCGATTTAAAGCTGCCAGGCCCTCAGGCCCAGTCTGTCCGTTTTACTTCAGCTGTTTGATGTTTAATTGAAGTTGTTATTGGCATCAAATGTCACCTTACCTGATGCTCCAGGTGTGAATCAGTTTCTAATTGAAAGGTAACGATGTCTCCCTCAGCCCTGTGCCGCCGGGGATCGGCCACAGAGTTCTATTAGTATGGACCCAGACTCTGTATCACCACGCACCATGTGCTGCCTTGCAGTTATGTCTGACTGCTGACCTCTCTCCCTCTCTCTTCCCCTCTCCCTCCCTTCCTCCCTCTCTCACTCTCTCCCTCTCTCTCTCTCTCTGCAGTGTGAGGAGAAGTGCGTGTCCCATGTTGCATTAGTGTCTGTGTGAAATGCTGGCCTGTCTGCCAGGGCCAGGTGACCTCCCCCTCCAGCTTCTCCCCCACACGCAGATGAACACTGGACTTCAGAAATGTAAGTACTGATCCTTAGACCCACACACACACACACACACACACACACACACACACACACACACACACACACACACACACACACACACACACTATTAACTACCACCACCGCCATCCCACACAACAAACCAAGCTGTTACAATCCCGCTGCCCGCCCCGCGTCACATGCCAATGCCAGCCCTGGCCTGGTTCTTCTTCTGCAGCTTTGTGTTAAAACCAGAATGAGAGAGAGAGAATATTTTGGTGCTCCAGCACCACTGATCTGTCTTCAAGGGAAATTAGGATGAACTGCGCCATTAATTTGCTGATGAACAGTGAACTGTCTCCCTCTCTCACTCCCTCGTGGCTCCTGAAGATCCGTCTGCCACATGAGTGCAGTCCTGTGTGCGTACTAAAGTGCTATCGCCACATTCATGTGTTAGATTCAACCATCTCGGTTACTTTTCACCATCAGGAGGAGTCGGTCGCTGTCAGACTCACAGACAGATTGCGGCCGAGCGGTTTTGCCCTGATGATCTTGTAATGTGAGCGAATTTAAGACGCAATCTGCTGCCCCCGGTTTAATGGCCGACGTGTCAGAGCTGGCCCAGTTTATTCAATGTGTTTGAGTTTCACAACTCGACTGCTGACAAACTTGGACTCTTTGCTGTGTGAGGGGCAGCAGCACAAATGGAGAGTTGAAGTCGGCAGCGTGAGCTAAGGCAGGATCTGGATCTGATCATTGGGATTGGAGAAGATTAATGCGAGACAAGTGATGAATGGAAATGGAGGCAAAAAGTCAGCGTTGTTGTCTTTCTGTTGTACCTTGTCACATTTCACTGTTCTTTAAAGTGTAAATGTTCATTTGTGTCTTTTTAGAACCTTCATATTCTGTAGTAATGTGTGGTCTCAGTGGGGTTTTGGGTTGTGAACAAAACGAGATTCATCTTCAGCATTTTCTGTCATTCAACAAACTGATTAATCGTGAAAATAATCAACAATGAAAATAACCGTTTGTTCCAGCCCTCGCCTTGGTGATGTCATACTGCATACACTATACCATCAGTCTCTTTATCCCTCCTGCAGCGAGCTTGTTAGATATACCAAAAGGGATCAATCACTTCCCAGACATCGATTATGGCCCATCCATTTGGTCAGCTTGATGCATTCGATCGTAAAAAGTCTGCGTCTCCTTATGCTCCTGCCTGTTCCTCAGAAAGGAAGCTCGGCCCCGGCTTGACCCATTTCTGCAGCAGTTTTTTTTTTTGTTGTAAAATGCTCCAGCTCATCAAGACTGTAATTTCAGAATCACAGTAATCAGCCAACCCCCAGGAGATCAGCGAGCGTGAGGGAGTCTGCTAAGTGCCAACGTCTGTTGCCTCACTCAGGCAGGCTTGTGACATGGTGCAGCCGTCAGCTATACTGTTTCTCTTGCTCTTCCTTTATGTGACAAACTGTAAGGCACATCAGAGCACGAGGCACAACCCGAGTTCAATTTGTTTCTCTGGTCGGCGCTGTAATCCATTTTGGTGATGGAGCGAGCTTCTCACAGCACGGCCAGTCATAGAAGTGTAATTTCAATCAATTTTTTTTTTTTTTTCTCTCCTCGTCATTCTCGTATAATGCCCTTCCTTTTAATCTGCTCTTCAAAGTGTCATTAACAGACACGGTGTTACATCAAAAGCTGCGGAGCTGTTTCTCATTTAGACTAAATCATTTTTATCAAAGTGCCATAGGAGAGAATGAAATAAAAAGGGGAAAAAAAAAATTGCTGTCAACTATCAGACCTCTTTAGATCACCGTCTGTATGTCTGCAGTTTGTGCAGCTGTTGTGTTTCCAGCTCTCTGTGCACTGCCACACACAGCCAGAACCAGGGCTCAACCCTCCCGGCTGCCCAAAGGACTCGTTGTCTCTGCAGAGCCCCGTCGTTCGCCCAGCATGGAAGATCATTTGACAGCTTAACTCCATGAGAGAAGCGCTTGACTGCTTTTAGGTGAAATTCACAGACTAGTTGTCACTTGCAATCTTTATTCAACATGCTGACAAGTTCCCTCAGCAGCAAAAAAAAAAAAGGCTCAGATGGAGAGTTAGCATAATTAGCTCCAATTTGTGTGCCTTTCTTTGTGCACTATCCTTGCAGCTACTCAGCCTTGTGTTACAGTATCTCGTCTTTGACACTTTCCCCTCCCTCTGTTTTCACAGAGAACTCTAGATCACCAGGCTCGCCGTGCTCTGCGACCTCTCGTGTGGGTGAATCCGCGCATAGGAGAGTCATTTAAAGTTACGAGCTTGCAGGTTGCTGTCAGAGGCAAGGCCAGAGCAGCTGCTCTGTTTATCATGAGGGAGTGACTGTTAGCAGATGATGGCTGCGAAATGTAAAGGCTGTTGGAGGAGTAGATCAGGTACGCAGAGAGACAGTGGGTCAGGAAGAAAACGGCTCATACTCCAGGCAGGATGACTCAAGAACCACAAAGTGGCCCTTGCTTCTCAGTTCTTCTAGGCAGAACAAACAGCGAGTACAGCTGGGCCACTCGGCTGATTTTCACATCTCAGTCCCCACTGAGATCAAAAGCAACCATGTTCTCTTCCCCTCCTTATAATATTATTCATTTTTCAAAGGTCTGCCAGCATGGGATGCTCTGCTCAAATGCCTGTAAAAATGTAAGGAGGTGGCATCGTGTGAGAAACCAGATTCACATGTCTAATTTGACGCTGAAGCTTCAGACCTAATTTCCTGCTCTTTTGTGAAAATCGCAATTTACAGCAGCATGAGCCCCTGCCCCCCGCTGCTTAAACCTTGTTCAATAAAAACAGTAGTTTGAATAAAAGAAACCCTAATTAGTGCCTGCTGACTGTGCACTTGTGTTCCAGCTAGCTAGCTAGCAGCGGGGTAATTAACGCATGGCCAGACTGGCCTCTTCCACGTTCCCTTCCTGGGAACGTGCTTAGCTGGAGATCTGAGAGATGATATGCTCGCAGCCGCCTACAAAATTCACTCATATCCTCATTAACCCTCCCTTGATGCTTTAAGCTCTTCAACTAATCCAGGTTTCAGGTTAAGGTTGAAATGCTAATAAGCTACACTTGCTTACTAGGACACATAATCAACAGCTGCCAGATCCCTTCAACAGACATAAACAGCAGGAGGTCGATTTGATCCTCTGTTAGGGGAAACTACTCTAAACAGCAATTTACCGATTTCATTACGTGTTTTTTTTACTGCCGTTCTGTTAAACTCTTCATTCTGATTTGCTTTTTTTTATCCCAAAATGCCTGCCTAAGCTTTGTTAACAATGTATAATCCCTTTTCCAATTTAATGTATTGGTCAGTTTCCAGACATTGACATTGCTTTCTTTGCTACTTGCCTGGGTCTACTTACTAAAGTATAAAACTCATTACAGAAGTGCCAGTGGCAAAGAAATAACACTATACACGGTTACATGCTCGCTGCCATTTTCCTTGCTGTATTTCTCAATCTAAAATAAAGAGAATGCTATGTTTCCCTCGACCTTTAACAGTTCACATTGTTTAATGTCCCTCTATAACAATATAAAATCAGACATACCAGTGTTATTCCAAGTCTGGTGGAAGACTTAGGTGCACATATTTGGCATAGAGTTTGGGCATCAGGAAGATTTTTTTGTGAAAAAATATGAAATTTCAAATCCCTTTGGACAATCCCTTTGGACAACTGTGTACAAATTATGGAAAATCTCAAGCAGATAATAAATAACAAACACAAAAAGCGTACACAAAAACTATCAAAAGAAGTCCACTTGGAACTAACTACAACCATTAGATCAAGGAAAAGTCAGTTATCCAGTTTTGATGCTCTCCACATTGATTTTACATTCAACTGGCTTATAGTTGGTGCCCAAAATTACATGAGTGCTGCTCTTAAGCCTTATAATGGCAGGAGAGATCCTGCATACATAAATATGAATTTATTATTCATTTCAGGTATTATATTAAAGGAGCTCTGTGGAACTTCTGCAATATGCTTAAAGCCAGTTGTTGCTTTAGTTTAGTGGACTCTAAAGTAACGTTGGCTACTGTTGCTCTCCATTAGCAGAGCGGAGAGAGGCGTACTCAAGAATGTGCATAAAGTCACAACCTGTGGACTTTGGTCGCGGAAAATCTGACCCGAGTCCTTCGCAAAGAACTCCACAGTCCAGCATCATTAAACGTGCCATATTATGCTCATTTTCAGGTTTTACTTTTATTTTAGGTGTCTACTAGAGATAGTTTACAAGCCTGATGTTCCAAAAATCACATTGTTTTTTCTTATACTGTCCATTGCTGCAGCACCTGTAGACACATCCTCTGTCTGAACACTTCATTTTAGTGCCTGATTGGTCAGTTCTCATAGGCCAGAGCAGGCACCACCTGTTTTTTTTCTGCTTTAGCCATGCCAGTGTTTTTGCAGCCCTGGGCCTGCTGGGGACGTGACCGAAGGCAGTTACTGTGTAGTTGTGACATCACAGCCTCACAAAAGTTCTGACGATTCGTTTAAAGACACAGTTTCTGAACATGAGCTCAGCCGAACTTGGACCTGCTTTATAATCGAAAAAGAGTAGATCTCAATTTCTGATTTAGTTTTTAACAAATTGTCACATAGATTCCCTTTATATTCGTATGTCTTATTATCTAGAATGTCCACATTTATGGATTAATTCTGATAAAGTCTGTCCATAATAAAAGAAATTTTCTTTCAAGTCTATGACAAGAACAGTTTGTGACATTAGGACTGAATTAACATCACCTGACCGCAATTACAAACCTATACAGAAACTACAAGTTGTTCTTGTCTCTGTATTATTAACCCCTACTTAACACTTCCATTATGTACACTTATATCCCCACATATCTCTTCTGCACCTCTCTTCTGAACCCAAAGCAAACCCTGAAATAAGATGTTCCCTTTGAAGTCGCTGCGGTCTTTAACATTCATTCAGGCTGTCCACAATCCTGGTTTCATCCAGAAGATCTTATTCCCATGAAATGATAGAGGATGTTTTATTCATTGCAACAACGGTACTCTCTTTCCACCTACTTACAACCCTTTCTACAGCTACATTGACACAAGGTTTGAAGACCAAGGAGGCTGTGCCAGAACTCACAGGCGCTAAATATATCTTGAATACTGACAGCAAACAAGTTGCATTTATCAAAGCGTAAGTTTGAAATGGTATATATTATATACTATTGTAATGGTACGTTCTAATGATTATTTTCATTATTATGATATCTTTTCATTTAGTCTATAAAATGTCAGAGCAAAGTGACTTCTTTACATTGCTTTTTTGTCCAATCAGCTGTCCAAAACCACCAAACTCTTCATTTGCTATCATAAATGACAAAGAATAGCAGCAAATCCTCACATTTAAGAAGCCGAAACAAGCAATTGTTTGACATTTTTGCTTGAGAAATGAGGAAAACAATTAATCAATTACCCAAATAGTTGGCAAATAACTTTCTTTCAATCGACTAATCGATAAATCAATCAAACGTTCATTAAGCTCTACTTAATATAACCTGTTGATACCCTGAAAAATGGGTATGCTAATTGTTAACCATCAAACTTCTTATGTTGTTATTTAGTCTGCTTCTAAGTCACTATAAGTAACATCTTTTCGTTAACCATCATTCATCATTACTTGAGTTTGACAGATGAAGTCCATCCTCAGCAAGTCTGTGAGTCGCTGTCTAAGTGTTAATTTATCTGTGTTTGCTTACTCTGGCATTTATTCAGCAAAAGACATTAGGCCTCAGTGATGGCGGGTGTCGAGCTCCAGCTCCTTGGCCCAGACCCCTGCATTAATGAGGCTGCCATCAGCAGGCTGAACACTTAGTCATAGGCAGCCCCCTGTGTGCCGCCCCATACCGGCCCCGCACATCGCTGCCCATTGTTTCCTGTTCACAAATAAAGCGGGAATTAATTAGCCAGTTGGCACAACTCTTGGTGCCGCCGTGTCACTGCTCGCGGTTCAGCTCTGTGCCTCATCCCTCAAACCCAGTCTGTCTGCTGTGAGACTGAGCATAATGGCCACAGCCGCATGAAACCACAGACCTCTGCCAGCAATTCAGAAATTACCACTCACTCAACAACAGAGAGAAGTAGCCCATATATGCTGTGATGATGACATCTGTTTTACCTGAACTAAAAAAGCCCCCTCCTTTTAAAACAAACAAACAAAAAAATTCAATGTAGCTCAGTAACAAGTCAGACCAGTGATCCTTCCCACGGATCAGCTGCACTTATGTCCATCAGTCCGAAAGCTGTGGTGTAAGTAGGTCAGACTGGCAGGGCTGTGGTGATGTGGACAGAGAGACAGAGAAAGCAGGGAGAAGAGCCTGTTATTCTGTAAAACGATTATCGCCGACTTTTATTGTGTTAGTGAAGAAAAGTGGAAGAGGGCACACTGCGTTAAAATGAAACACACAGTCATATCCACCAGACTGAAAACGGGCACATTATGTACAAGACACTGACATATCAGCCGACACCTGCGTGATCCTGCCGCTCGTTTTAAACAGGCTCATAAATGAAACGCGCTCTCGCGCTCACACATGCACAAACACATAATCATGTTCACATTGTCACTTTGGCATTGTTAAATTTAGCCACGGTGCTTAGCAGGTGTAACAAATGTCTGCGAGCCTGGGAGGTGTTCCCGCAGATCAGAGACGCTGCTGCTGTGTCTGATTACTTGTCTGCTGTCATGGAGCTCTGCTCTCTGCGTCTATCTCTTTCTTTCCTTCCCCCCAAAGCAGCCACAGGGGACCATCTCTGCCTTGCTTATTCTTTGTTTAGTTTGTGATTCAGTGGCAAGCAGCGTAGCCCCCCCTCCCCCAGACGCATTCTTATTGTTTGCCCGGATGCTACGTCAATTAAGGCCACTAAAAGCTCGTGACCTCAAAGTCACAGCCGCCACCACAAAATTGGATATCAGACTTGGAATGTGTCGGCCGCAATAATTCAGCTGAGAATGAGATTGGAAAATCTCTTTGTCCTCCTGAGATGGAGTCTGCAAGGGTTTTAGGAGAAAAACAGCAAGGTATGGAATATGAGAGCACTGTCCAATCAGGTTCCCCTCACCAGCTCAGATTACAATTGATGTGCTCTTTTGGGCCATATACACTTCCACCTGGATTAAGTTGTCTGACACAGTGTTCCTCTCTAACCATGCCCTTCATCTCCCCAATTCTGTCTCTTCTTGCTTTCTCTCTGTCTCAACTCTGACCTGTCCTGTCCTCCACCCCAGGGGACACCACACAGAGGATGAGATCCGCTCCGTTTCCAACCCCTGCAGAATTGGATGCATATGCTAAGAAAGTTGCCAACAACCCCCTCACCATCAAGATCTTCCCCAACAGTGTCAAGGTCCCCCAGAGAAACCACGTGCGCCGTACAGTGAACGGGCTGGATACGTCAGGCCAGCGCTACAGCCCTTACCCTTCGTCTCAGGCCAAGACAGGCCTCCTCGCCATCGTCAAGGTGCCCACCGTCAAAGGCATCTTAAAAGACTTTGACGGCAGCCGGGCTCGCTTGCACCCTGAAGTCATCATGAACCCTCCCGCCGGATCCTACCAAGTGGCTTCAACCAGCACTTTAAACCACCACCCACCTCTGCCGAACCTTCCTCGGCTCCAGCAGAGCTTACCCCTCCAACAACAGGACCCGCCTCAGACTCTACAGATGCCCCTCCCTCAGCAGCAGGGTCCCACCCAGACCCTCAGACACCATCCCCCCATGGCCCAGCATCCTCAGTGCCCACCCAGACTCCAGACTCTGTCTCAGCATCCAGCCCTTGGCCACCCACAAGGGCCCCCGACCATCATGCTTCAACAACAGCACCTTCAGCAGCAGCCACCACCTTGCCTGCAGGGGAGCAGGAAGCTGCCGGATGGCGAAGCTCCGCCTAATGTTACCGTCTCTACCTCAACCATTCCACTCTCCATGGCCGCTGGGCTGCACCAGGGCCGCCAGGCCGACCTGAGCACCATAGTGCATCAGATCAACCAGTTCTGCCAAGCTCGTGCCCAAGGCGCAGGAGCCACCTCCATGTGCGAGGGCCAGATCGCCAACCCCAGCCCCATCAGTCGCAACCTGCTCATCAGCGCCTGCTCCAGGGTGTCCATGCACAGCAACCCTGCAACTCCTGGCTTCCCCCCGCCCAACTGCATTATTGGCCCTCAAGAGAAAGCCACCGCCCTGGTGGCAGGTCACCCACCGCATAGCTTGGCTGCAATGAACCACTTGCCTTCCAACCACACTGATCTCAAGCAGCAGCACCACCTGCAGCATCTGCATCCGCAACAGAATCAGCAGCAACAACAGCTGCAACACAACACCCAGCATCAGAAGATGCGCTCTTGGAATCAGCACCAGTTGGCTCATGTTTCCCACATTCAGAACGGTGGGACCCACCTCTGCAAGCAGCCTTCCAGGGACCCCGCCTTCCATTTTAAGGGCATGAGCTACCCTGCAGAGGTATGTGTGGGTCAGCCTTACACACTGAAACCTCCCGTAGAGAGGCCCACCCCCTCTCCCCCCGTCAACAACAACTGCATGCCCGGCCCCATGGCCCACTACACTAATGGTCACTACTTCCAGTCCCACATTTGGAACAGCAGCATCCTCCCCACACCCAACAGTGATAGCTCCGGGTCTCAGGACATAGCCATGCCATTCCACGGTGTGGGCCCAGGAGGGTGCACCACGCTAGACTGTGGGCCCGCTGGGGCTCCCCATTACAGGCTGGGAACGAGCTCCTCCACCACCTCCTCCTCCGCCCAGACCAATCTGATGCAAACGGCAGATTACTTGGGTGGGGACTTCCAGACGCCCTATTTCCGCGATCAGAATCTCGGAATGATGGGCAAGATGCACAGGCCTCCTCTGAGCAGGGTAGGTCCAGAGGTTGGGGATGGCAGAACGGCTCTCATCCAGCACCCAGGGTACAGATAAGCTATGGCCTTGTCTACACGACAGTTATCAAAACCCCTTTGTTTAGTCTTAAGAAAGGAAACACATGAATAAAACTAAATTGTTAACTTAAACAAATGACCGCTAATGTTAAAGAGGGTAAATTAATATATTTAATGAAGAACAGTAGTTTTTCTTTTTCCTTTTTTTTTTGTTCTTTTTTAATAAATCTTGCAAGTGATCAATTGCTGCTTTTATTTTTGTTAATGAGTGCTTTTACCTGGCACTTTAGGGAACTTTTTTATGCGTGTGTGTGTGTGTGTATACACATCTGTACTGTGTGTGTCATTCCCACCTCTACTCTGTTGTACTATCTGTGTGCCTGGATCTCAACAGATCCTGTGTTATTTCTACTTCAGAACTATCGGTTAAGTTTTCTTATGCATGTAAGAAGGTTAGATCCCTCACTGAAAAAAAGCAACATCGGCTGATGGATGTTTTTCTTTACAGGGTCATGTCATAAATGTGTTGTTCCGATTAGTTTTATTCAATTCATTTTGGTGTTGACGCTCAAATCTCATTGTCATTAAACACAATCATTTGAGGACAGAAGAGAGAGAGTCACGAACTTGTGTCAGTGCAAAGCCATCAGACACTGGAGACTACGAAGTACAGCTGGAAAAGCTCGCTGTATGCACATGTACACAGAGGTTTTGATTCTTTTTAAATGTAATTATTTATTTGTATAGTTGTGCTATTCGAGACTGATTCCTCTCTGTCAGATAAAGACACTTGTAATCAGGTTGTTTGTACATAGCAAAGATCCAGCAGGGAGCAGATATGTTGAAAAGATAATGCTCTGTCCCGCTGAAAATGCTGCAATGAATTCAGGTGTTTAAAAAAAAAAAAAAAAAAAAAAACTTTTTGTCAATGCCAGGAAGGTTTGGCAACAAGATTGTGAAACGTTTAGTGCAGAAAAAAAGTCATGCGGATTAACTCTCATACCTTAAAATGGCCAAAGTCAGGTTAACAAGGACACACTGTTATTATGAAGATGTGCCATTTCGTGTTTGTTTCCTTTTCAGATTGTTATTGTTACCATGACAAATGTATTACTTGAATGTTGAGATTATTTGTTTTGCAGGTGTCAAGAGGGGGATAGTTAGTTATGAGGACAAAACTCTGGAGTAGAAGAAATAATAGTGTTGCTAATGTCATGTAGAATCGGACTACGAGCCTAACCGGAGTTTTGATCCTGACAGCGGGAACTTAAGTGAATTAAGTTATGTGTAGTTGCTACTGATTCTGATGTGAAGTCTGCTCGGAAAGACCAAATTGATCACTTGCAAGATCAGGTAAAACAAAACTGACGTTTTAAGTTTAAAGTGAAACAGCAAATGCATTGTTTATTTTATTGTACACTGGCTTACCTACTAGACTACTGTAACTTTAAAGTTTAAAGATTGTGTGTGAGTGTTGCCTGCTGATGTGAGTAGAGTTAAGGGCGAGTGTGAGTGCGTGTACGTGAGAGTGTGTGTGTCTATAAAACACAATGACGCCCATGTTCTGTTCACCTAACTCCCTAACAGCCCTTAAAAAGCCTTAAGTGTTTGGTCCTTGGACTTCCCTTGAAAAATGAGCATGGTTTTAATGAAAACCCCAAATAATGAGGAGAAAGAAGAAGGAGAGGATACACAGAAACAGCAATTTTTGGTTTCTTTTTTTTTTTTTTTTCCTGGTCTTTTTTATTTTAATGAAGTTTTGTTGAATAGACAGAGCAATTCCTTAGAGATTCTTTATTATGAAAAGCAAGAAAAATTGAGTAATATTTTGTAATTATATATTTTAGCAATGTGTAGTTACTGAGCTGTAACGTTTTTTTTCCAAGTTTCAAAGCTTCAGTTTGCAGTTGTGACTATTTATAATACTTGATTTGCTTGTTATTTAAAATGTTATTTTCTTCTTTGTTTCTTGTACTATTGCTGTGAAATGGAAGAAGGTCCAGAAGCCTTTCTTTTGTGTCATTCTGTACGACAGATAAGAGGCAAGAGCGTGAGAGTTGTGCTACTCTTTTTGTAATATTGTAATAATAAAATAAAGTTCTAATTTATGCTTTGAAATGAGTCCGAACGTGTTTTTTGGAATACATGCAACATACATTAAGACTGACTGACTGACAACAGGTGCACAGTATTCTACTTCCCTCTTCATTCTGCGTGAGTGTGGAAACGGAAACTTAAAGGTCTAGGGGAGTACTTTTACATATGTGAAAAAAGGGAGTCTTTTTATTGCTCCGGAAGAAGCTGCATTTAATCCAATAAATTGCCTCTAGTGATGTCACTGAGTGGCTCAGGTGCATTGTGGTTAATGTAGGCACCATGTTTTGTAGAGGGATAAAGTTTTTATACTTAAAGGTCATATTGATAACAATACTTTTACTGTTGTGCACACATCATTTTGTAATAATAATACATCTACAGAGCTTGTGAAATTACTGTTCTACCTTAACGGTGAGTCAACTAGCAATGTTAGCAATGTTGACGTTAGCTAGTGTTAGCTGTGTTAAAATAAACTAGCATTAGCAATGTTATAATTTGCTAGATGTTTGCTGTGACATGAATGCAATGGAGGGGGAGATGGACTCCCTCATTTAGTGGCTTTATGTTACCAATAACACCTTTACTGGTTAGGATGCATTACATGCATTTATATTTAATCACATACGATGTTCATATTTAAAGTATTCTTGCCATATTTATATGCTTTAAAGTGTGAAAACAATTACAATTATTCTCTTACTAATACTATTAGTAAAGATGATGATGATAAAATTAAAAAAACTAACAGACATTGGTTAATAGAAAGTGAGTATGGGGATCCACTGACACACAGAGTATCTATACATATACTTCATGCCATCTGCACAGCTGAGTCCTTCAATATTGTTTAATTGGGTTTCGTTCTGTATTTCTTCTGTTTCAGTTTTGATCATTTGTTTTTAAGCTGTCCACAATGAGTCCAGCAGTGTTATAAGAGTGCAATGCTAGACCGGTGGACTGTTTTACAAAACCCCTACATTGCCCAAAATGCAACATAGCCACTGAGTGACATCACTGGAGAGAAATGATCACCTTCCACAGGAGCCACATTTTTCACATAGGCTGTAGTTTCTCACCAAAACCTGTAAACAAACTTTAATGTGTAAAATTGGTATAGTTATCCTTCAACTATTGTCATTCTGTCTTATAGTTAGGATAAACTACTAATCATAGAATAATTTCTTTCAATATGAGCCTTACAAGTGTCTGACGGGTCCAGAGGGCCCGCCTAAACCTTATATATTTTGTAACTGCGACAGCAGATGTTGTAGGTGGTCACTGATGCCCTGATTGCTGTGCTTTCACACCATTTATCCCAGCCTTCCTCTGCCAAATAGAGACAGGAAGTGGAGTAGACAAAGCAAGCTGTGAAATCCGCAGGACTATCTGGCTGCAGAAGATTTAGCTTGTCTGGCTGTGATGAAAATGGGACTTGTATAAAGGGCACACAGCAGGAGGGCAGGATCAGCACCTTCGTGATCAGTATTATTCCATGAAGGATTTTGAGCGATGCCAGAGGTGCCGGCAGGTTGTGGCCTTTGTGCTGAGAGGATGTGCATCCTGCTCAGGTGGTGGCAGAAACAGCATGAGCAGAAGAAGCTTTTGGATTCAATGTATAATGTATTTCAGATGCATGACTCCCTAGGCAATTTGGCACCACTTGATGCAGCATTCAGCTTTGAAAGATCCTACTTTTTTTTTTTTTTTACAGCATTATGTCAGTCAGATGAACACACATCTACAATATCTTGCTCATGTCAGTGGAATATTGCCTCAAAGGCTGCAGTTTAAATCAAGCTGACAGTGGAGTATCAGTCAGTCAGAGAGGCGTTTCACACATCTGGCAGTGAAATTTCTTGGGGAGCAGAAACTGAACACTGTACGTAGGTTTGAACGCCTCGTTGCTCAGGTCAGTCAGGCTGAGCAGCCGGAGTGAAGCTCTCTGTTGTCTTTCAAATCGGTGGGGTGTGCAGACGGTTCATCTCTGTGGACTCTGGTGTCTGCCGCCACCGCCGGCTGCCCTGTGTCAAGAAGCCTCTCCAGCTCCTCCCTGTGGAGAAAGAGGGAACATGTTACTACACAAGGATGACTTTCTTGCAACAGAGAAATGCCTAAAAAGCATTTTCTAATCTCGAAAAAAAAAAACTCTGAGTCTGTGTTCATGTTCCTGTACCTCTGTGATGTCTGACGGGCGGGGTGTCTGAGCCAGGCTGCTGGACACGATCCCAGCACCCGGGATCCTCATTGATTTTGCCCAGGTTGATGTTCCATTTGTTCCAGTTGACTTCCTCCACTCTGAGACAACAAGAGGACACATGCTCCAATTACTGTCTGCCGTGTGACGCATCAATCAGCTGTCAGAGAAGGCAAATTAGTGAGGAACACAGTGCACTGCGCATCAATCGATGCTGCTCACACAGCTGCGTCTTTCATTAAATCTTCAGGCCTAACCTTGTTTCTTCTCCATTATTATTACTTTGCCAAACCTGGCCTTTATGCTGCTCAGAGGGCCAAATCCAAGAGCTGACGATATCAGCCAAAAACGAAGGTCGGATGACAACCTCGGTACTTTATCTCTCTCAGCATCCTCCCTGTGGTTGTGTCTTATTGAGCACAATGCGACACAGCCCAGGACCACCGCTGAACAGTAGACATATGAACAATACAGCCAGTCATAAAAAAATGCCTCTGCTTGTCTTTTATAACTCCTGTGAAGTTAGCCAACCACCACAAACATTGAAACATGCTCTTTTCTCCAGTCATTATCCAGGGCAGGATTAATCTGGTATAAGGGGCCCTGTGCTTATATCGGGTTGCCTTTAAATACAGGTACAGTGCGCATGCCAGTATCACTATTTTCACCAGGAACCAACCTGTACCTCTATGTACTCACTATCACTATCACTATGTGTCAGGTAGATTCTGGTAAATCGATGGAATGCAATTTTAGTGATTCTGCAACACTGCATTTAAGCAACGCTATGTATAGTTTTAACCTTACGATAACAGTTTCAGAATCATGTTGATAGTACAGTGTCTTGTAATAGGGTGAATGGTGTCTCCGTCTCAGCCACTTCACCCCCCCATCACTTGTTTCTGCACTATGTAACTTCAGTGAGAGGGTAGGATCACAGTGTTACACACATGTTTACCTCAACGTACAAGTTTCCAACACATAACACAGTTATGACGAGTTTTGTTCGTAGTCAGCACCGACATTACGTCTAACAAGTTGTCACAGATCTTGGATTTGTATTTACGACAGCGGTGCTGCGCTCAGAAACTTTGGAGGGTGCACAAAATGGCAATTTCTACATAATGTTGCTTTAAGGGGTTTCTTCTAGAGTTTTTGACCTTTATAGAGCTTTTCATGCAGCCCATGGCTAAAAAGAATTATTGGAATCTTTCCAACTGACTGGCACAATCCTTGCACATTTCAAAGTTGGGTAACCCTGATTTTAGAGTAGAGCTTGCTCCGAAGAAGGCTTAGCCCCGAGTTTCTGGGATTATCCGTTGGAAATCAACTTAAACACATGGCTTAAAGCCAGCGTGAAACACAGCTTGAGTAAACAATGGACTCGCATGTCATTTTAGATTGTCAACATTAGTCTTGTGTTCCAACGGACATTTATGAATTGAATAGTGTATCGCATAAAACCCCCTTAGCTGTTCTACAGTCACTGTAAACCACAGACTCTCGGGGCCTCGTGATTTATTCACCCAGTAGAAGTGCGGTGTGAATCCTACAGCGCTGGTCTCAGGTTGACCTAAGGTTAACAATTTGTGTGTGAAAAGAGGAGAAGTTATCGCAGGGTTTAGCGCTAGGCTAAGAATACGCAGTGTGAAAAGCCCTATTAGGGCTGTGGAGCAGGGTTACGCAGCACACACTCCTGTCTCCGGTGTTGGTCCTGTTCCACTGATCTACAGGCGGCGGTAACACACCAAGATATGCTGCAGTGTTTTAACAAGGTCTGGGAAGTTAAGAAATGCCTCCAACACATTCATTTGACCTCACAGCACCACTGGATGTGAAGATGACGTTTGCTGTTTACAAGAAAATCCCATGGGACATTTTTAAGCGCAGTGGGTCTTTGAGTTCAAAACACAGTTTTAATCTGATGATGACGCTTAGATGAAAAGTAATATATATAAGATCAGGGGCGGTTCTAGAGGGGGCCAACAGGGGCCATTGCCCCCGTAACTCTGAGTCCAGACCCCCCTGTGGCCCCCCCAACAGGGAGCCTGCATCAATAAATACAATAACAGATTTATTGCAATGATTTTGTACTGGAGGGAAAGACAGATATAAAATGTCTTAGCAGTTTACTACCCAATCAAAATTGTTGAAATTGTAAACACTGTTTTAAGTCTCTTTAATCCCGTGTCTGAATGAGGTATTTGTCTTTTTTTCCTATTAAAACTGGTCTAGACCCACCACTGGATAAGATATTTCAGTCTAGATATAAGTGGTGGACCAGCCGATTTCATATCTGTGATGGGGCGGGGATGCCTGTTTTGGAAGTATGTGTGTCTTCACATGCAGCTTATGATGGATGGATCACAACATTTCAGAATGATTGTATCATCATTGAACTGAAAGAAGCGAACCTGAAACACCGGCGACGGTCATCCCCGAGAGCAGTGCCCAGTTTCTTCTCCACCCCACAGCGAAGCCTCTTCCTCAGACAGCACGGCAGCCTTTTTTCCATGTCCAGGATAGTGATAGCCCTCTGGAAACAGCCACAAGTGCTTCATCAAACCACAGCCGCCTCGAACAGATAAACACCCCCAGCTGCCTGGGCCCTCCAGGATCGCCTCACCTGTAGCTGCCAGATGCTGCTGCTCTCCAGGGCGGTCCTCTCCACTGTGCGGTTCATGAGGGCGATGAGCATGTTGAGCAGCAGGATGTAGGTGAGGACGATGTAGCTGATGAGGAGCATGTAGAAGACCTCCTTGTACTGGTAGTCCTCGGTGAACTCCATGTCGCCCATGCCGATGGTGAACTTGAAGAGCTCCATTGTGGTGTAGGAGATGTTTCTGTAGGTGGGTTTTACACACGGCTCGTCGTTGTCAACTTGACCGAAGAGGCGCCCCTTCACCGAAGTTTTGGTGAGGTTTTTTGGAGGAGGCTCTATGAGCAGCGTGACCACCGCTGCGACAGGAGACAGGAAGCAGATTATAGAAACGGCAAGTGTGCGAGAGTCTCATTGCAACTTTTGACCTACTCGCTTCCTCTCCTACAAACCTGGTACATGAAATAGACATGCAAAGTTGTTGGGGTTTTTTTGTTTTGTTATCTTTTCTCATTTTCTGGTCCGAAAGCTCTTGTCGAATTAATCTTTTCATTCGCAGAGGGGACATACCCGCTGAAAATCCAAACAGGAAGACGACGTAGACAAAAAGAAAGCGCAGGATGTCACTGAGGATCATCTGCAAAGAAGAGAAAGAGATGTCAGGGATCGGATCATTTGCCAGATTGTCGCGTTCACTGTGGTAGGGTGTGACCTCTGTATACTACCTTCTGTATCATGACGCTGTAGATGCCCATGTGTATGTCGCCCCTGGAGAAGTAGAGCAGGTTCACCCAGCTGAGAGCGAGACACAGTACGTAGAAGCTGAGGTACTCCTGACGCTTGCATAGAAACAGCGCGGCTGAGACCAGGAAGAGGATGCCCTGCAAAAAACTATCAACAGCAACAACAACAAAAAAGGTACTGAAAACCATGTGCACTGTATGAAACGTCAATGATAATAATGCAGGTTGGTACCGTTAAACAGGAGGCTACAGTTGGGTTTGTTTGACCGATATATGATTCCAAAGTATGTGTGTCAAAACAAAAATGGCAGAAGAAGAATTCCTCCTCAGATCATCTGAAGCTGTTACATGTCACCAGTCTGAGCTGATAATAAACCCCAGGAGAGATCGACCGACCAAAGAACGACACAGTGATGTTTATTTTTATAATGGCAGAATTTAAGATTTTACAGTGCCTATTAAAGTGTTCAGCGCCCATTTGGAAGTTTTCATATTTTACCCTTCGACAGCATTAAACTGAAGCAGATATAATGTAGTTTTCTGTCAGTGATGAACAGAAAAACGGCTCCTATGTCGAAGTGACAGCAGATCTCTACATGGGGATCTAAACGGATTACAAATATGAAATATGAAGTATTCACCCACTTTGATAGGACACATATGAAACGTCACAAGTGGCGAGATAAAAGGAGTTGACCTGTGTGCAGTCCAAAGACAAAACCTACACCAGAATTTACAAAGGAACACGCCCAAGGAAGACACAGCAAATGTATCTGAAAAACCAAAAAGTACTGTAAAATTGTTTGAGTGCGTACTGTAGGTCAAATATCTACAATCACCAACCACTTCAGTATGAATGATTACTATAGATAAGCTCACAGATGCGGTTCCAAGGCCAGTATGCTCTCCGTGTGATCAAAAACTCTATTGGTACATCAATCAATGTGTTTTCTTAGCACCCCAGTGTTCTGCTGTCACATGACCAGTATGCTTTTAGAAATTATTGGGGCTCACATATGTGTCTCTCAAGCGTTGTACAGTCCTTCTCTCTTCGTCCATTTAGTTCAATAAAAGACGGTTAATGATAAATATTTCTTCTTCTGAATGTATATGCCCAAGGGGTCCAATTCCAAGGGGCTGAATGCTTTTTATATACACTCCATGTGTGCGTGACTTATGATTTAAAAGGTCTCCAAAACATGGAAGACCAAAGAAGGATTCATTCCTGAAACCATCAATTGCATAACTAGGTTAACAGCTCATTCCCCACTGAGTGAGGATCAGGTGAAGCAAGTTGATCCTAAACTGCATATTCTTAAAGAGAGGTGTAACAGCAGCGATCTGAAGATTTAACCTTCTGGTGTGTCAGTACTATGTCTAGCTACAGAGAGCAGGTAAAACACTGCTGACAGTCTGATGCTGGGGAACTCACTTTGGTAGTTGATGTTAGATTGATTGCAGTTTAAATCAATTGCAACTTGCAACTTGCCAATCCCAACTTGGGCACTTTACCTTAAAATATACTCTGTTTTATTGTCTAATTTGCTGTAAATGGATCCAGGATTTAAGAAGTGAACATCCTCGGTATTGAAGATTACTTGAGACAAGTGATTGAGACCATAAACTCATTAGTAAAAATGTTTACTGAGGTAATAAAACCTCTTTTTTGAAAACTAGTATAGTCGCCCTCTGTTGGCCTTTAGACACAATGAAGGTTTAATGCACTTCAGCAGGGGCTTCACTTTTCAGAACCAGAAGCTCCAACAGTGGTTCTCATAGCCAATGCACAGAACATGTTCCTACTGATTCTCCGCCGTTCCACCGACAGACAGTCAGTGGCAGCCATGAGCAAAGAAGTGGAGCAAGATGTCAACGGAGGCAGAGAACGGGAGGTCGGCTCGCTACCAAACACAGACGTAATCACGCTCAATTTCAAATATTAGAAATATCAGCATTGCAGTTGTAACCAGCAAGGGCTGAAAAACTCTGAATGCAAACTCCACAGGGAACCTTTAACTATAACCAAGCCTTTAATGAAGCATTACTACTTACAAAAGAATCTCATAATATCCGTCAATCAGCAACGTCTGCAGCTTTGGCCGTTTCCTCCTCATGTCCAAGATCTAGGGATTAAAAGAAGGCTTTGATAAATCATTTTGGAACACAACTTCCACAAGGTGGTGATAGGAACAACTGGATTTTTTATTTAAAACACAAGGAAACCTACATACCCCTATAATAAAGAAATAGACGTTTGCCAGTGCTGTCAGTAGCTGGCCTGTAACATACAAGTAACCCAGCGTGGTATGTTCGACTCCAAACGGTTTCTGTGGGGCAGAGAAGAAACATCAGCACGGGTAGATCTGAGATGGCAACACGGATCAATCAAACAGTTTGTAGCCGCCGGCTCACCTTTCCATCCCTCCTATTGTAGGCTACAAGAGTGAAGATGACCAGGTACAGGAGGTAGACCACGAAGTTGAGACAAAACATTCGTCTTCCAAACGCCTTCCACTTGGACTCCAGCAGCCGGCACAGAGGCTCCGTCTGGAGCATGTCGTGGCGGTTCTGAGGGGAGACAGCAGATGTTTGAGCACGGAACAACGTCAGCATGGCTGGGCTCACAATGCTGGGACTCACAGGGATGTCACTGCCGTAGACCAGTATGTCCAGTACTGAGTTGTCCTCGTACGAGTCCACAGAGGCGAGGTCGTACAGGGAGCAGGTGACGGGCCCGTAAACCCACTCGGTGAATTTACGGGACAAATGTTTGGTGTGGCTCTCCTGGAACTCCCTTTTTAGGATGTGTGAAAAAAGCTGCAGACAAAGGAAATAGATGAAAGAGAGAAATATGTCTATGAACTCAGGTCATAGTATAATCTTAGTAATTTTATAATCAGTAGGATTTAAGACCCCAATCCAGACACTCACAGGGCCAAAAACAATACACTACTTTCTGGGTTGGTGAAGCAGGGGCAGCCCATTGTACATTTCAAATCCTGGGCCTGCCATATCATTTCTATCCAGCTGTGTCTGTACTTTATATCAATTTCCAAAGTTTACCCCGATCTTGCCGGTCTTGGCAGCCATTTTGAGAGGCGTGAGCCCCTTATTGTTCTCGATGTTCTCCAGCTTCAGCTTGGGGTGCAGCCGGGCGGTGGTCGTGAGGATGCAGTCGTACATGCTGGTGATGAACTCCGTGTTCTCCTTGGAGTTGTCGGCCACCACCACCAGGGCGTGCAGCACCGTGTTGCCCTGAGAGTCCGTCATCTGAGCGTTGGCTCGCTGGTACTCGTTCTCCATGAGGAAGTCGACTATATCGGGCTGGTTGGTGCAGGCTGCCAGGGACAGAGGCAGCTCGCCTGAGGACAACGCAGACAGGGAGACTCTGTTAGTCTGCAGCCTTTTTTCTGTTTTACTGATTTTAAATGCATCTGAATGTTTATCTTGTATCTATGTTCAATGCATCAAAGTGCAAGAATGAACTTTAAAGCAGAAATTTGAGACCGATATCAGTCAAGTTGATCTTCAAAGGAGAAATATAGGATATTTTAAACATTAATGTATCAGCAAACATCTGCTATGTAAAGATATTATGAGAGTCAAAACATTCAAATCAACAAATAGGCTATGCATTATCAGAGTTTTGATTCACATCTGATCATCACTTAACTTAACAGTTTGATCTGAGATACGTGCGCCTGCTTTTCAGACCATGACACACAATAGTGGCTGATTCTCAATCAGTGTTCTCATTGTAGAGCCAGTACACCAAAATATGATTGGGAAAACATTCTAAGTGAAAATGCTATGCAGCAACAGAACCTTGATTTGTATTTGATCGGCATGCTGCTTTTATCTCCCAAACTTTACTGAGTTTCGCAGTAGAAGGTTGTTCTGTCAGTCATCTGCTGAAGGCTGAAAGTTTCTCTGTTTAACATTCAGCCGCACAACACAGGAACTGAATGATATTTCACTTTTATTTTGGAGTGGACCTTCCCCCTTTAACCTCAACCACATTAGACTGAAAATAATTTTACAGTTTGGGGTTGGTACCAGTCAGTCATTTACACAAGTGTGATGGGAAGTAGAACGCATCCTCTGTCCAGCTGTTAAACTTTTGAAGCGAACAATATTTGAATATTCACAGTATCTGGGTATTTCAGTGGGGATCAAGGATCAGATGTGTTTCTTTTTATCCAAAGTAAGTGGACATTTCTGTGGGGAAAATATTACAGACACTAATTATTATTCCCAACGGCTAAAAGGTGAAGTTTATGTCTTAAACCGTACCTGGAGGGGATCTTTAAAGTGGAAACAGACAACTTTTCACCCCTAGAGCTGCCAAGTGGTATTATTGTTGGTGCCACTGATGTAAAGACAACTGGATCATTTCAGTTATCCTCAAAGTAACAACTACCAACTGACACTGGACAAAAAACGTGAGCTTTTTCATTCATTTAGTGTATAATTGCAGCGTAATGGAAAGACAGAAGTTATGCCCAACCGCCTTCATTTTCCTGAGAGATTTTGTGCCCAGTGGCAGACAAAGTGAAAACAAGGTTGTCAGAGTAGAAACGCAGATGGTGTCATTATGTTATAGCGATTACACTGTGCAATCAACATTAACGTCATAGAATTCTGTTAAAGCAAAAATCGTGTTTATTGCCAGTTTAACTAAACATCATCGCAAATGTTTGAGAATGTTAAACTCAAGTTATCTGGATAACTTTGCAAGGTCTAAAGTTGTTCTTAGACTCGTTGCATGTTCCAGATTTGTATTATGGGTTTCAATCACAAAATGTGCAGTGATAACTAATCTCTAACACATCTGCATCTCAGAACAGGCCCTAGTATGAGTACACCCATGCACACATGCAGTATTACATATCAACAGCTGGTGGTGGTGATGTCTTGCCTAAAACAGAGCGATGTGCCCATAAAACAGAAAAAAAACCTTTACCCTTCAGCAACATGCATGCTTTGCACATTTATATATATATATATATATATATATATATATATATATATATATATATATATATATATATATATATATATATATATATATATATATATATATATATGTATATAAGTGATTCAAATACTGATCCAAGCCGCTGGTGTGTCATTGTGCACAAGACATCAACACACCTCTGCTAGCATCCTGTTATAGCCACAATGCTTATCAGTAGACATCAACATCCAATAAAGTGTGCTAATTTCCTGGACCAACTGATTCAAGCTACTCATTGTCACAAAAAAATCCACCACGGTGCTGTTTAAAATAAAGATAACTATCTGAGTCGGTAATAAAGTGGTAACATGGGACTCATCCTCTCAGTAGATGATCTTTGTGTGAGGGCTGCTGTGGGGCAGCGTGGACTCACCAAAGTAGAAGTTGGGTCCATCGTGCTGCTGGAAGAAAATCCCGCAGGCTTTGGCGTGAACGTCTGCACCTTTACTGACCAGCAGCTTCACGTAGGAAATGCTCCTCCTCTCGATGGCTATGTGGAGAGCCGTCTGGCCTGGAGGGGTCACACATCAGGACATATCAGAGGATGCTGTCACATCTCTTCACATCACCTGCAAAGGATTTCACAGTTTACCTTTGTAGTAGTTGTTGGTGTAGGCTGAATCCACAAACTTTTTAATGTCGCCCATCTTCTCTGAAATGTCAATGAGCAGCTCCACCGTCTCGTTCTTGCCGTCTCTGAGGTGCAGCAGGGCCTTCATCAGGGCTGTTTTACCGTAGGACTGATCTGTACGTGTAACAACAGTTAACACTCACAGGTCAGCAGTACATAACTTGGTGCAGCTGTTGCATTATGGGTGTCACACTCACACAAAGAGTCGGAGAGTTTCTTCATGTTTTGGTGCAGGTACTGATGAAGGCCGGCCAGCTTTTGGACGTCCCTGCTGGCCACGGCTTCAAACAGCCTGTCGATGTTAAATGTCTTGCTGTCTCTCTTGTTGTCTGTCTCCGTCTCGCCTCGAATCGCTCTTTAAAACGGCAAATGTTTCACAGACAACAGGGTTACAAAAAAATTATGTGGGTCAAAAGGTCAAGCAGTCACATTAATCAACACTGCGGGGCTTGAGAACACACAGCAGCCATGATATAATGGGTGTTACAGAAGGCAGAGAGCAGTCTGTCTTCGCATGGGGAGGCTCACTTGTCAAAGTTGAGATTGAATCTAATTTGAGGCTTCGTCTTCTCCATTTCCTCCTGGTAATCAGTGTCCATAGGAGCTTTGGGCGACTCCTGGCCCAAACCCAGGGAAGAAGCCAGTCCGGACTTCTTCCCAGATTTCTGCCGTAATTTCTCTTCCTCTGTCCTGTCGTCCGACTCCAGAGAGAAATCAAACCTCTGTGCTTTATCCATCTTCACCTCTCGTTCAGGCGGTCTGCATATAAAATACAGCACATGTGAACATCATTCAGACAACACTGCCAAGGGTTCTGCTCTTGCTAGCATTTATTGACAAATTATTTCTGATTTCATGGTATATTCTTCAGTTTATTATACAAATCTCACCAGAGAAATGCCGCTTTAAAAATAGGTCAAAAAGAATGAAAATAAAGGTGTTGGCTTGTGTTGACTTGTAGTAAGTCAAAGGTGCGCCAATGGAAAAAGTGAAAGTTTGCTTGTTCGGATTGCTCAAAAAAATCTCAAAATAAAATATTTATCTCACTGAAATGTTACTTGTTATTTCATTGTGCCTTTAATAAATGTAATGAGATATTTTGACCAGGAATTACACAATTAAACTATGCAAGATTTTGAGTTTTTAAAGTACAAATGCCTCAATTACTCAGTAACTCAGGAGACCTACCATGCTTTTTCATTTGTATTATGTCACTTCTTGTGCATGTAAAAGGTCTTGAAAGTCAAAAAGGTCAAAGTCTGCACTAATAGAAGCTCCTCTCTCCCACGGGAAACGCTGCTCATGAAGCGCCCCATCAATAGTCCCGCCTTATATTCCATGACTTTGTGACATCACACTACGTCACCATGTCACACATTTGCATAATATATGCCTAGCAGTATGTCTGATTTGTTTTAGCACAGCTGCTCTGTTTTTGTCGGCCGTGTGTGAGCTGACCAATCAGAGCGGACTGGGTATTCAGGAGGGGGGTTCTTAAAGAGACAGGAGCTACAACAGAGCGTTTCAGACAGAGGGGGAATACAGCGCTGCAGCATCGGACAGCACGACAAAATGCATTAAAGCAAGCACCTATTCTAGTAGTAACCCAAAACAAAATAATGAGCATGAAAGCGAGCATGATGTATCTTACTAATTTCCCCCCTAAATTTTTTTTTTCTTGTTTCTTGGCTTTCATTTTTTCAGTGTGCTAAAACTGAGAATTAGAAAAATGTAATCGATAATTATTGACTGATATTTAGTGTATTTCACTAATCAATGTGCTGTTGCATCTATGATCTCAAATAAGCTGATCCAAAAAACAGTGTTTTCCACTTATTTCAAACCTTATCAGACTCCACTTAATTCTAAACTGAACCATAATTCAGGATTTCTTGTCAAGTAGATTTAATATAATTTAACTTGTAGTAAGAAATTTTCTCTGCAAATTCAATGTTTTTGTCTTGTATCTTAGTTTTCCTCTTTTGCACCAACGGATCCAGTCACACACTGTATGCGGTCAGGTATTGTTTGCTTCAACGTATTTTCCACCACATATTTCCTTGCAAGCCAGTCTTATTTTGTGCTTATGTGTAGGAAACTTTACTTTCCGCAGACCAGAGGTTTCAAACGAAGGGGTTATGAGTCATCCATGGGGTGTAAAATTGATTAACAGTGTGTGAAAAGGAAGAAACACACACACACACACACACATGCATTGTTTTCATGGATCACAAGCCAAAAGTGGTTGAGGCTCATTACTGTAAACAATGCAGGACAAAGTGTTTAACATGTTTTGTTTGGGACTGAAACATGTGAACCACACAGGATCACCTCACTGGCCTTTAAGGGCACACACATATTTTCAGACATGTGATGTTTCAGCCACAGCGACTAACAAAGGAGTGTATTTAGAAGCGCACAGCAGTCGATGTTGTAGCCGCTGATTTGCAAAATAACCATTTGCAGCACGCTTCACACAGAATCAGTGAGTAAACAAATGAAATATTCCTACAAAGTTCAGCAGATTGCAATCAAATTAAATTATGATCTAAAGGACTTCTGAAGGATATGGAAACTAATTTTTGGTAGCTTTTTGTTCCCCTTTTTGACCGAGAAATGGGGAATTAGTGACTCACAGCTATGTGAGACACCCTGATCATCACAAGATACATATATATATATATTCACAAATCAAGACAGAAACGATGGAAAAACTGCAAAGTATGCATATGTTATTTATAGAAATTGACATTTTTCATACACACACCAAAGTGAAACTTTAATGCATTTAAAATGGTTGTTTAGTCGCACCACATCTGCATTAATTAAAACATTTGTTTTCATTGACAAAAGTGAAAGTAGGGGATTTTAAAACGCCTTTGTTGTTAAAATGTTTGTGCAAGAGCGTCTTCTTCTACATCCACATAAGTCCTGCTGTATTATTAATGGCTATATTGATCCATGAGCTGTTTTAGGAGACTACTCCAGTAACATATGTGCAGTGAAGGTAAACATTAACAGGCACACACAGTCGGTGTCAGTTAGGAATCCGTTCCCTCTTTCCATTCTTTTCCACATCCTCGTTAAATCTCATGAAACAAGAAGTGTGCAAGATGTACGACAACAAATCACAATTGCATGCCTCGACAATGAACATATGTTTTGTACAAACAGAGGATTTGTCTCGTACTGCTTCAGATGCTTCAAAAGCAATCTATTGATTTCTTTTAATCAAGACAAAAAAAAGACCTCAATCGACTCACCAGAGAGAAGACCACCTCTTCCAGATTGTCTCCTTGATTCAAAATTTGATCTTCAAGTCCAAATCGAACAAAGCGGAACACAATGGGGTGTCCTGCGGAGAGTTCTTATTGTCCTGATATGTTCACTTGACCTAGAGATTGTGTGATTACCAGGAACAAGAGGGGGAGACATAACGTGACACGCCCTGGAGAATATCAGAGCACATTACTAGAGCCCTGAGTGCTTGAAAGGATGCTATATTGACCATGCGTGTTCAAGTCAAGACAGCAAAAAATACCACAAAGGAATACTGATGTATGCATTTCACTGAAGACCAGTGTATTATCTGACACAAGCACAGATGGGTTTAATGAGCGAGGAGCCAAAGAGACGAGAAGTATTCAAAGTAATCCCATCACAAAACCACCACCGGATCTCCCCTCATCTCTGTGAAAATAACAAATCAGAAGTGAATTAATTGACAAATTAAAGAATGAACTTACCAATCTCAATCAGATGTTTTTGTCACTGGTGAATAAGATTTCTTAAGCAAGTCTCCCTTTTTCAGTCCATGACATTGCTGATGTGCTTCCTGTGAGTGCCTCTTCGCAGTTTCGCCTAAGCGTGTGTGTGTGTGTGTGTGTGTGTGCGCAGCTGTGGTCCTGTGACTGAATGTGTGGTTACAGTGCTTCTGCCTACCAGTGTAGGCTGTATCTGTGTTCATGAGACATGACGATTTCCTTTCATAAGATCACTTCCTGTTTTCTTTCTCACTTGAACAGGGCATGCAGGTCTTCACAAACTGAAAGGGCTTATGTAGTTAAAGTGTTACCAAAAGACCAGCCAACACTTTATACAGCCCCGTGCTTCATTCCTGATGTTCATCTGCATTTTTCCATGTGTCTAAGCAAAGAAAGTGGTGTCCATTCAAAACAGGAATAAGTGCACCAGAATATAAGTAATATAATATAATATGTCTGGTGATCAAGTCAAGAAGTGAGATAAGAGAACATTCCAAATTAATATTAAAAAATATTCAAGATTTGAGACAAAAATAATTCCTAACACTGCTTTATTTGTAGCATAATTACATCACACCAGGTGAGAATTACTGGGTAAAGGGGGGAAAAACTGAATATAACTCTAATCATTTTGACAAAACGATGCTCTATTATAATAAATATCATATTTTAATTGATAATCATTACAGGAAAGACAACATTGGTGCAGTATTGCTGCTAGAAACATCCAACGTGAAATGCTTTGGTCTGTTAATATCAACATTGAATTCAGACCAAATCAACTGTTGGTTAGGTCCATTTTATTTTTACTCTGATTGCCTTGATAGTTACTACACTGGATCGTGACACAAGCATCCAATCGTGACAAAACGTAGCAGCAGCGTCGAGACAGATTCTACAGCTACTGATAAAATTAAGATCTTCTTGAAAACAAGGTCGATAAATAAAAAATTTAACATTAAAAACAATAATCAAAGACATTTATGCCCTATGTGAACAGCTGGAATTCACAAGTGAAAATTTGAGACAAAAGGAGGCAAAGAAAGTGCAGTAATCCTCAATCTCAATCAAAATTAGACTTTGATAGAAAACAAAGTGTAATTCCATTTGAAGTTGAGGCCATCCGTCCTCATACGGGGACAGTGAAAACATGAAATTTAAGGACAAGCTAACCACATCTCGTCTGGATCTAAGGACCAGCAGAGACGGTGAATGAGCACGCATCGACTACACCCATCCTTAAATAAATGTGCTAGCCTGGGGCCTGTATCACAAACATTAAAGATTAAACCCTAAGATTACTGAATTTCCCTACTATCTTTGGTGTATCTCTGGTTTTTGGTACGATAGCCCTGGTTCACTTTAAAATGAGGCAGATCACCATGGTAACCTGTGCTGCACGGCTAACCTGCTCCGGAACAGGTTAACTTCAGACGATCAGATCAAAACCGTTGCAGCGTGGGTACTTTAATCAATTAATCATTCTTACAGAATCCTGATGTGGACAGGGTTCCGTTCAAGGTGCCATGTGTTCAAGACTTTTAGATATACAATGGTGACATTAAAAGGGTAAATGGCAACAAATGGCGATTATAGATGCTTATAAACTGCCCAGCGTTACTTTTTCATGTCCCTCAATGAGCTATTTAGACTCAAGTAGATAAGAAATAGAAATTCAAAGTGTACCCACTTACCATTTTACTAGAAAGCACACAGTATTAATCAGCTCAGTAATTTAATTGCAACGTCTGACCAGATCACGCATTTGATTTTCTTTTATCTGCACGGCCCAAAGTGTATCTCTGTTCAAATATTACTGCAGGCAAGATTTATTTTGAAGAAAAGACCCATTTATTTTATCTGAATAGGAATCTTGCTCTGTAGCTTTTTATTCTAGCCTGTATGTTTGACTGTACTGTACATAATGTACGTGCGACTGGCTTGTAAAGACTTCACAAGAACACGCTCACATCTGAACAGGAAAACCCAGAAATATCAGCGGAAACTTCATGATGATGGTTATACTTTTTGTAATAGCGCAAGTAGAACACAAACTTATTCAGATATAAATACCATCCTCACACTATGGTTTCTGACTATGGACTACACAAGTGCAGACTCTAGAAGTGAAATAAAGATGACAGAGTTGAGATGGAAACAATCAAAGTTAGAGGGAACCTTGCATACATGTGGTGTTTTACAGCAAATTTGGTTGTTGCACCGTGTACCATTAGTGGAGAAATAAGCTCCTCGATAGTAGAATTATTTTCTGATGAATGATGAATATCATCGCTCTAAGAAAAAAATCTCGCACCTCGAAACCTAACTTTAACTTTTACACTGCTGAAATATTTCTTATTTGTGTCATAGTGTTGTCTGAAAAAAAAAAAAAAAGACTAATTAACAGCAAGATACAGCCAGAAATAAACATTTTCCAAGGGGGATTCATAGCTGCACGGATAGTTTGATCTTTTGGTCTTTAGAAATCTCAAAACACAAGGCTTTTCATCCATGCCCTGGAAAACACACCTTTAAGTTCCATTGGGCAAATTCATGTTGCAGAATTTCAGTTTGTCTGATTGTTTCTGTAAGAAACACCTTTTGATGAGGTACTAAAAAATTGTGCAAAATTCTCAATTAATCATGTAAACAGAGAGATATTCCACTGTGGATCACGACTCTGGCTCTATGCCGGTCACACAGCACCATTGCCACGCCGACAGCAGAGTCAGCGTTTTTTCCGTAGACCACCGGCTGAGGAAACGCCCTCTCCACTTCCTGCCTCAGCACCTCATTGTGGCCGATGGCGCTCCCGCTGCCCACTATCCTGGTGACCCCTGCCTCCTGCAGACGCTCAGCGGGCATCATGGAGGTGATGTTGTCCAGGACTCCGCGGCAGAGTGCCCTGGTCACATGACCCAGGGACAGATTGGTATTGGAGATGTTGGTCACCTGACCCAGGCTGAGAGGGTTGTGTCTCTCTCCCAGAATGGTCGGGATCACTGTGAGGTCGCTGGTCTCCTGATTTAGGGCGGAATTAATCAGCTTCTCGTATAGGCACGAATAACTCCGCTCTGCACCTGTGAGGGAAGAGGAGAAGCAATTAAATGGTGGGACGCCTGCATCTCCAGTATTTAACATTTCAAATGTAAATTCTCTGACTGAAGTGTACTGAGACACTGAGCAGCTTTGAGCCAAATGATAACATCAGCATGGTCACAACAACAATGCTACCATGCTGTTCTTTAACAAGTATTATGTTAACCATTTTAATTTTGGCATGTTAGCATGCTAAAATGTGCTAATTATTGTACAGCTGAGGCTGATGGCTGGTATTAGTGGAAAGTTCGACCGGCTGAGCGCAAGAGTCAGAGAATCGCCAAAGTCATTAGGATTTAACCTCAGGAGACCATGAATGAACCTTATATCATGGGCTCCTCTCCTTTTTTTATTTTCTCTTTTCTGCTTCATCCTGCTGCCGGTGACACATAAATCAATTTGGGCACTTCATCTTGTAGGATGTGTCAATTCCTAAAATGGTCCTTGGGAAGAGACGAAAGAGGAGAGAGGATGCACAGGTGTGTCCTTTGCGGAGGTTTTACCAGCTACCTGTGACCGGAAGTGACATGACACAGTGTCATGTCACTTCCGGTCACAGGTGCTGGTAAAACCTTCATGAACCCACGCTCCCCCGTGTGTCATCAGACAAGAGGCTGGCGGGAGACGAGCACTTTGAATACATTCATTGGTTAATAATGTGCACAGATGTGAAGGGTGGCCAGTAAAATCGATTATGAAAAAATAAGTCAAATTTGCAAATAAGAGGTTTCTGTCTGACAGCAACGATATCAGTAATAATTCATGTGTAGGATATTAAACCAGTACAAAACAGTAATCATATAAATTGGATAAAACACTGAATAGTAAACCTCCACTTAATGCAATGATTTCTAACATAATAATTAATTTGTAAGATATTTAATCAATTAAAAACTGTGATAATTAGTATTAATTAGTTCAAGTGATATATTAAAAATCCAGTTGTGTTTCAAAATATTATGTTTTCAAATGCATGTTTCATGGGTTATCAATTTGCTCTGATAATATGAGGCAAAACCAAAGTCGAAACAGATGCTGCCAAAATAATCACGACTAATCAAAAAAATAATCGATAGATTAGTCGACAACCAAAATAATCATTAGTTGCAGCCCTAATTAAAAGTAAACATATGCAGCATGTTGTGCTGAAATCTGTTCTGATCTGCTCATCTGACAGAGATACAAAACAATACAGCAGTAGGCTTCAACAATGAGCAGATGATGCAGCTTTGCCACACAGATTGACATTGCTGTAAAATACAGGCTCCGAAGCGCAGATGTCTCATATTGTTAAATGCATTTGCCTCAAACTCTGTCTGCTGGTGTCTCCTCCTTGCCTTCTCAGCTTGCATCGTGGGAGGAGAGCAATTGAGGACGTACTAACTGTGAAATGGGAAAGGCAATCCATCCAGAAGCAGTTGTGAAATTTAAGTCAGGACCAATGCAGTGGAGCAGCACCCCATGAACCAAGCTACAAGGGTAACTAAAAATCCATACCGAGCTCTCTCATCCAGGAAGTGAGCATCTCCACAAAAGTAGCCAGTACATTCCCTCCGTTAAGTGAAGCCGCCACCGCCAAGTACGAGTCTTCAAAGTACGGGAAGTAGGAGACGGGGGAGGCCGGCTGAGGAGAATCTGCCGGTTTGAAGTCAGCTGGCATGGCGAAGGTCAGCTGGGCTGAGGTGCTTATGTTAAGAACTGTGAAAGTTGGAGACAGATACAAGCCGTCATCGAAGGCTAATGAGCTTACAGCACCAAACATGACATGCAAGAGACACTGATGGCAGGATTACAGTTAATGCATCTTCTGGGCTCTTGTGTTTTTCCCGTTTTGCTATTGTTCTGTTAACCGTTGTTTTTTTTGGTCTGGAAAATGGCACCAAAATGCAGGGGAGGTGAATTCCCATCCGAGCTCTGATGAAACGTTTCATTACAACACATCAAGAGAAGCAACTTTGGAAAACTGAAGCATTATCAGTAGCAGAAGAAGAAATCTAATGGACGCGGCATGTGATCATACTGAGGTAATGGATACATGAATCTAAAGTGCATGGACTGTCAGAGAGTAATGCACCCGCTTGCACTCAGTGTGACCCTGACATCAGAGAGATGACTGGACTTCCTGTTTCACCTGCATCCGTCCGTGCACTTATGCAGGAGTAGACAGAGCACTGGAAGTCTCCCAGGGCTGCCCCTACTGGCGTACCGGCAGGGATACCATGCCAGTCAGAACACGTTTGTCCCGCCAAGCCACCAGACGGCACGCATTGAGGAAGCAGGCGCAAAGGGAAGCCGGCACCCTTCAGACTGGAGCATGCACACACAGAGTGGCTTGTTATGTAGGTTACACATACCAACTCTAACTCTGTAAGTTACAAAAGAGTTTAGTCATTACAGGTCACACCAAACATGCACAAGCTACGAGGCATTTCCATGCATTTAATACTTGCCGTCACACATCAATTAAATGTTCTGTTGTGTTGTAATGTGATGTTATTGAAACGGGAAGCTCTGCACTTTGCATACATGTCTACATTCCACTGGTTGGAGGAGGTGTTGAAGAAGCCCCAGCTGGCTGCATTCTGAGGCGTCATCACACACCCGTCCAGACCGCACAGCATGGACACCACGTAGTCCTGGATTGTGCCCGCTACTGTGAACTCCTCCAGGAACTCGGGCCTGCAGCGAAAGCGCACAATGTTAGTTGGGGTTCACTTTTGTGTCACGAGTGGTGCAGGTGGGCTTTTTTGAAAAGCGCGAGCTGACCTGTGTCTCGTGTACCAGAAGATGGTTGCACAGCCAAACCCCGTGGCCACGCTGAGATGCGAGCGTGGCTTTGGAAGAGACGACAGGAAGTCACTGCCGCAGCGCCCATCCTGCCAGGTGATCAGCTGACTGGTGTCTCTGGCTGTGAAGAAGTCCTTGCTGGGCCAATCACAACCTGAGAGAAGCAAGCGACATGGGGAATTACAGCAAACTTCATCTCCAGCTTTTGACTTCATGGTTTTGGTGTTTATATATAAAAACATGCTAGCAGCACAAATGTTCTATCATTCAGACCTCTTTTCACGTCATGTTTTAGGTGCAACCAGCAGAGGGCAACAGAGTTTTGAAAGAGGTTTAATGGACCAACACAGTAACTGTTTAATAAGGAGTTAGTAGGAGAAAATCTCCTGGTTTCAGTGTACACCTAAATTTCAAGCACCTCAATATGCTTCTAAAAAAGCATCTCATAGGTCATCATTAGTATTACAGACTGGATAATCCATGTACTTTAGCAGTCTGATACACACTGCTCTCTTCTTGAAAGACTTCTTCCAAATACCCGACGGCTATTACTGGTGAATGATTTTCTAAAGCCTGTGGCGTGGTTAAACATTATGGGAACGTGTGTCCAAATCATACTGCGGAGTATTTTAAAGGCTGCAATCTAAACAGAAAAGCGACTATTCAGTTTAACAAACAGAATATGCCTCTCAACTTTATCTAAAAGAATCCCAGCTATTACATTAATGGATCCATGATAATAAAGAAAGCACATTAAGAAGGAAACAAGGGCTCACACTTTGCTTGGATTAGATGAAATAGCTTCTAGTACACACTCTTCCCTGATGTGTAATCCAATCCCTTGTCCCTCATCATGCAAGATTACATTAGGCCTCGTCTAACAGTATGTAGACACGCTGGAAACTCTGTTATTGCTGTCTGTCCGTGGCACGCACCCTCTGCTGACGAGAGCAGATCAATAAGAGTCGCTCTGTTGAGACAGGTCAACTTTCACTGAGGATCTGTGATGACACTCTGAACAATGGGGTTGCTTCATTGTCTTATTCGATAATATCTTAACAAACAATAAATTATGTTTAACAGGAAACAGTGACTACAATAGCCTCAGCGATCTCATATGAAGACCTCTGGCCAGTGTCCTGCAGTCCTCACACCTCACTCAACACCTATTCATTTCTCGGTCAAGTATCTTTTTATTTTATTTTATTCTATTTTACTTGCAAAAATGTTGGTGTCCATCAGTTCTGCAAATGATCTCTCTTTACTATGCCTTGCTGCTTCCTCTCTGATTTTTTTTACACTTCAAACAAGCCAATAGATGAACAGATCCGTGTATCTGCTGCTCAGACCACACTTGTATCACAGCCGTTGTTGCCCAATTGGCCACAGCACGCGTTGTGAAATGCACGCACTGTACGTGGAGCAGGTAGGCAGGTGGTGGTAGTAGTCTTACCGCCTTTCTCTTTCCAGAAGACGACCCCGTGCATCTGTCCTGACAGCCCGATGCTGCTCACATGCTGCAGTTTGTCTCTGGGCAGCAGGCCGATGCACCGGTTCAAGGTGTCTATGATCCGGCCAGTGTGCTGCTCCTTAGCCTGTGTGGTATGGTGGAAACACAGCCGAGTCACACACGGAACAAACACACACAGCAGTGTTGGTACCACTGCTGGACAAAGTCGTGCGGCACGTGGAGCCACTCACCTTTATCCCGCCATCGTCGATTATATCTGACGTAGTTGGCAAAGCGTGACTGTCAGCCACCGTTCTGGAGCCGGTTTCTATTAAAACGGCTTTTACAGAAGTGGTGCCCACGTCTACACCCAAAATATAGGTAGACATGTCTCCTAATTGGACTGTGTACTCTGACACTCAGCTGTACGGTGACATGATGACAATGCCCAAACTGATGCGTTCAAGTCCAGGTAGAGAATTGAAAACTCCAACTTCACTTGAACGTGTCCTAATAACGCCCAAACAGACCAGCTCCATTTCTCTAACATTGAATGATAATGATAATAATAGTAATAATAAAACAGATCACAGCACTACGAACGAAATTAACATTATTATTGTTTGTGCCTTTGACCTGGAGGAAAAAACTACAGACAATACCTTTAAAGAGGTTGGTTTTTACGCTTCTTCTGAACAACAGGCAGAATTTGTTTCTAATTTCTAATAATTTATTTAATGTCGTTGTCACTGAGTACATTTTGACATGCCAAATACCGGTGTACCTAGCACTATAAACAGACGAAATCCTTCATTCCTACATTCAGGTGGACCAGTGTTTTTCCTATATTTGTAATTTGCATCTTTATATTTTAGTTCACTTTAATGGATTTAAAGAATTGCAAGCATAATTATGATAATCAGGCCAGGGTTTGTTTTTGAGAAAAGCATAAATTAAATCAAAGAAATTGTAGCAGTGAATGTAATTACAGTTGTCTTATTGACGTAATTTTCTTTTTATTTACACAATGTCAGGTTTTGCTTTCTAGGGTGCAGTTATTCATATTTTGTTACTTGTGCTTGACGTTAGAAAAGAATTTATCTGAATGTACACAATATGTTATATAAATTAACCTAAAAAATGTTTTTTACATGTCATGAAGCTAGAATTTCCTGCTTTTAAATGTTCTCCGAACGTATCATATCATCACCTCCTATTCCCACAATGCACCGGGAAGTAGCATGGCCGACTCTTGCCTAGGAGTGTAATCCAAACGAAGATGAATGTGCTGTTTCCGACATATATGAGCTGACATTCCTTCAAAAAACAATCTAATGCTCAAGTCTGTGAAATTTATTTTACAGATTATGTTTGTGTAATCTCGCTGTAAGGAGCCGACGAGTCTCTGCGTTTATTTCCGGTGAGAATCTGTCATCCGTTACCGTCAGCGAGCACCTTGGGGGGCTAGCTAGTAATGCTAGCCTGTTAGCTTCATTGATGATGAGAATGCTAAAATAAAATGTCTTAAATAGTCGTCAAGCTTTTGGAATTCGCGCAGTATTGCAGTTAGTTCAACAATAATGCTTTACTGACTAGAGTTATTTCCGTCTGTCGTTGTGTTTTGATGATTTATGTTGCTACGTTTATCACTAGAGCGAGGCTTTAAATGCAGAAGCTAACTTGCTTTGATTTAATGCAGTCAGCAGCTAAGCTAGCATCGAACAACACTGACAGTTTTTTCTGTTGCTTCAGTCGGTTTTGTCTTTTTCTTTTCTCCTACTGGTCAATCTATTGAAATGTGTAAGGAAAGTACCATGTTGACCTTAGACCTACTGACGTTCATAAAGCCGATGCAAATGAGCTTGCCTAGTAATGGTCGTGCCTCCTAGTAGTTGAATAAGTGGCCCCTATTAGTGATATAATATGCCATTGTATTATTATTAATACCTAAACAAGTATGTGTCAGCCAGTTTCATATAGTTTGTCGAGGTTGTGCTGACTTTAATGACATTATTTACTGTTGTGCTGTTTATTCTGCAACAACCCACTGCATTTTATGAACTAAGGTTTTGTACCTAAAATCTGTACCTAAAACTGCAAGGTAACCTGTCTCCATTGCTGTGAAATACATGTAAACTGAACTCGTGTATTGTAATCATGTCTGAATCTCTTCTCAAACAGCAGCACCTACCTGTGACAGCTGACCAGAGCCAAGATGGCTGGAGTCGTAGCCAAGCGCGAGGGGCCACAGTTCATCAGTGAAGTGGCTGTGAGGGGCAACGCCGCTGTGCTGGACTACTGCCGCACCTCTGTGTCCGCCCTGTCCGGAGCAACAGCTGGCATCCTGGGGCTGACTGGACTCTATGGCTTTATTTTTTACTTCCTCTCGGCGTTTCTCCTCTCCCTGCTGCTCATTCTCAAGGCCGGACGGCGGTGGAACAAATTCTTTAAATCACGGCGGCTGCTCTTCACCGGAGGCCTTGTCGGAGGTCTTTTCACTTACGTCCTATTCTGGACTTTCCTCTACGGGATGGTGCATGTGTACTAAAATGATCTTCAGCAAATAACCCTGAATTAATCCTATCTAATGCAATGTAAACCAATAATATTGTCTGTCCTGCTGTTTGTAGATAAGCCATTAGTAAAGACTTTTTTCTGTTATCAACTGTTGATTTTACAGAGGATGTTTTAACAATAATGTGCAAAATAAAATGTCCTCTTATCCTTTTGCTCCACACTTAGCAGTGACTCTGAACTTATCTAACCTTTAACCCCGGCTCTGTGCTTGATATTATGCCTACCAGGACAAAAGTAGTAATGATAATGTAGGCTGTAGTGTCACATAGATCAAAAGAGATTACATACACACAAGTTGTAAGAACTTTGTATTACACTTCATGTACAATACTGTGGTTAAATTATAACAGATCTAAGTACTGATTTAAATAAATACCTCTGTACAATTTGTTTGTTTACATTATTAATTAGTTTGTCAGGCATGAAATCCACATGACAAGTACATCCAGCAATAAAGAGCATTCAATAGAAACATGGAGAACAAACAGGAGGCAGGGAGGAGTCCATGCACTTCAACGTCTTGCACTGTACTTTACCAACAGCCAGTACATCCATCAAAGAGCTTGTCCATTCACAGAAAACTCACAGTAGCACATCACGGCTGCATTCTTCAGCGGCACAAATACATTTTGTTGTTAGTCAGGTTGTGTCAGAGCCATATAATGTCACAACCAACTCAACATACAGTAGTGTAACAGTACGCTCAGGCGCCTGTCGCAACACGGACACAACTGAAATACCCGCAATTAAGACCTTTCACACATTTTCCTACATATTGCCCCCAAGTGCAGTTGTTTTTTGTTTGTTTGTTTTTTTACATTTTCTCTGTGATTCCATGCTAACAAGATAATATCTCTCATGATCCAACATTGAATTTAGAAGTGATGGGGGGAAAAGAATGAAATTATTTTACAATATTTTGTATTCAACTGCAATGTTTATTTGATCTAATCCAAGCCTGTATTTGAGGTCCATGGCAAAAAAATATGGAATAATATGAAGGGCTACAATTTCTATATTTGCTGCGATTTTCATAATTTAGTAGATGATGAGTAGATTCGACATGCCTAACACTTGCTTTGTCTCTTTTGTGGTTCTGAGAATTATATCCCTCAAAAGATCCGGTGCCCAAAAGTTAATTCCCACACACTTTTCACCTCTGCATCAACCTCTTTTAAAGGGGCTCTGTGAAACTTCTGTGTTGTGCTGTAAGCTGGTCATTAGTTTATGTTATCAGACTTCATTTCTGAACTCACGTTCATGCTAGATGACTGACAATGTGCACAAAGTAAAATTCTGTCTGTTGATTAAAACCCGACCCTGAGTCCTTCATAAAGAAATCCACAGTCCAGCATCAGAAAACAGCTTTCACAAATCATCGACAGGGAAAGTCTAATTTTTCACGTCATGTTTCAATCTGCTCACTTATGGTCTATAAAAAAAGGGACTAATAAATTAAAATGACTACAGATTCTTACATAGAGCCCATTTAATTCAAATAAATGCAGCGGTGATAAGTGTTCGATGAAATGGGCTTATTTCTTTGGAATTAAAATTAAGTCAAGAAAATGGCAAAAATAAGAACTAAGGCCAATCATATATTGCTCAACTCGAAATGATGCTTAATTAGTCTGATCAACAGCTAAAAAAGCTAATTGATTATATGACATGAACAAAGACAATTAACTCTATGCGTTTGTAAAGCAGTAAGTCTTTAACAAATCATTTTCCATCACTTTGCTAATTATATCAGCATTATCACAGAGCTTTTGCGTATCATTATTTATGGACTTGTTCTCCCACATCCCACATTTGGATCCTGACCCAGCCACTGAAAACCACCTTTCTGCGTATTTCTAAATCAGCGTCCTGGCTCACGTGCACAGTGCAGAACATTGAACAATTCTCTGGACCGACGTATGTTCAGTCAGGGCAAGCATCACTCAGGCTTAGTGGCATGCCAGTAGTCGTGCCAGTGGGTGAGAAGTGAACATCAGTCCGCCTTTTGTTTCCACCTCTCGCATCGTAACCGAGACCACTGTGATTCGTCTTGCTCTGCTTGCAAACTTAATTGTGTGATGAGAAAGTGATGTGATGCCTCGGCTCTGCACCTTGGTTAGAGAGAATGGCAGAGTATCGCTGTCCTGTGTTGCGTGGTATGGTGGGACCCCGACTGTCCACAGGCTGCTGGCTCTCAACAGTGGCTTCATTTTCCTGTGGCTTTTTGGAGTTTGCGGCCTCTTTCCCTGCTGCTGCCTTCCTGGATCTCCTTTCCTTGTGTCCTGCCTTCCCATCCTTTGGTTTGGTCCGGTCTTTCCTGTTACATACAGTGAGGGAGAAGCGTGCAAATGAATGCAATGATCGACATTTGGGAAATGATTAAAAAGGACCCATCATGACAATTTGTTGGTCATACTTGAAGTTGATGATTTCAAACTTCTTCTCTCGGTAGTAGGAGCTCGTGTTCATCATGTACAGCAGGATCATGTCGCACACAAAGGCGCCCTTAAAGAAAGAAAATATCAACTGGATGCTCACAAGCTGCAGAGAACAATTATTTGTGTCACTAGTGATCATCTGTCACCCTCTAGTGGCACTTGAATATGACATTAGTCAAGCTTAAAGGATAAATTCACCCTCAAGACGATGGAAAGACGGGTGTCCTTTCGTGGTCCACAAAACGTTTTAGGAGCTTCACAGCAAAACTTTCACCCATCTTTTCATTGACATGGGGTCGAAAAAAAAGATAATGACTCATTTCTCCTTGTTTTTGTGTGAACTCATCCTTTAGGACATCTCAGTAATAAAGCCAATTACCCACTGATAGTCAACATAATATTTAGTAAATTACTCACTATTCCCCAAAGAGCAATGCCCGAACCAATGGCAATTATTGTTGGGACAATATTGAATTTTCCAGCCTGCAAAACAATATCAGGGATTTAGGCACGTCTGTTACTGGAATCATGCATTTTTCTAAGAAGGACTGCTCATCTCCCTGTATTACCTGGCCATTGATCATTATATCGAAGCGAATCCCATACACTTTATACAAAGTGCGATAGGTTTCACCGTTTTGATCCTTGTAATACCTGGTGTATCTGTAGGAGAAAGAAAATCAGTTTGTGAACGGGGTAAAAGACAAGAATAAAACATGTTGGACGTGAAGAACAGAGTGGATTGACAGATTTATTTCTCTTTAAATGCCTGACGGGACATACCTGAAATTGTATCCCGATGTGGCCGAGTTGTTCTGGTTCATGTCCAAACGAGTAAAGCTGTACTGTGGATTACACTCTGAAGCGTCCTTATCCAGGTCACAGTTCCACTCAATGAGGACACCGACAGACCCGCCCTGACGGACAGAAACAGACACTTGTTAAAACCGCAGTATGTAACTTCTGTACATGTAAGTAGCATGGGATCATGGGAGTTGTTGTCTTCACTGTTGAACAACCACCACTGCTGATGAAAATATCTTCATGTCTCAGGTAGAAATATTGACAGACGAGGTAATGTATGATGTTTCATGTTCAACGTATCATCCCGATTGCATGTCTGAGTTGCAGCTAGGGAGCTATAAACAAATGTAAGCATATTTGGACCACCCATCTTAAATGTCATTAGAGTGTTAACCTGAACGATCTCAACGCCGCACAACTGTTCGTTTGCACCTCCAACAACATGGCGAATTGGTCCCCGCGCCCAATTACCTGTGTGTGTGCGTGAAACACCAGCATCCTTCAGCTGAAGCAGCTAAAAATAATTCAGCCATCATTCATTTTATCAATTTGCACCTGTACTTCTCGTGGTGTGATGTTTCAAAAGTCCTCAGAGACAAAAGGTCTATGATAAAGGTGTACACTGTCACACCCTAACAGGAGTGGGAGAGCCGCCTGTATCGACTAACCATCTCCATGACAACTGAGCAAATCACGTCTACTGATGAAGGCCACACAATATGCCTGAAAGCTCTGGAAAAATTAAGCAAGTAGAACTTATTAATGAATTATTTTAGTATTTATACACAACTGCTGTGTGATTTTCCTGTTCCTGTGTAGGAGGCAGACTTCTCTCTCCACACAGTTAGCAGGCATTCCCATCACAGGATGGACACCTCACTAATCAAATAAATAATGCAAACCTTGAGCGTGGCTCCATATGCTGTAAGTATATTAATTTTGTATTATGAATGAATTCTGCAAAAGTCCATTTTGGATGATGATCTCTCTCTCTCTCTCTCTCTCTCTCTCTCTCTCTCTCCCTACCATAGTATGATATGGCACTCCTGTCACACTCTGCATTGTTTTTTTTTGGATCAATTATGGATTTTATTTCCGAAAGCCACAGAAAGACAGAAATGAAATTAACTCTGCAGAGCAAGAAGACCGCCCCCTCATAAAGCCGATCAAATTAACTGGTGAGGAAGCCCACTGGTTAACCTTTAGACAGCTCAGAATTAAATGCTTATGTTCCCTGAGAAAAGCAAAGGCCAAATATTGTCCAAATTTTGGAAGGCAGTAAATGTAAAAACAAATCCCTCTATGTCTATTCCTTCTAGTGTAACATTTAATAACTGCCAAATAAATAAACCATCAGATATTTACGATGCTTTTAACAAATATTTTGCTGCTGCTGGAGATCGATTTGACATGGTGCACTCAGGTTCTGCTTTCAACAATCAGCTGCTGCCTCATGAGCCCTCCTCAACCCATATCTCTGTGTTTACAATGCAGAACTTCGCTTCCTCTATTGTTAAGCAGGCACTTCAAGGTGTAGATATAACACAATCAACTGGGGAGGATAAACTAGACCCCATTTGTTTTAAAGCTATGTGCTCCATTTATTTCTGATGCCCTCTCAAAAGCTTTTGATACTGCTGACCATGCTTTGCTCATACAGAGGTTAAGTTGTGTTGGTTTTGATTGTAATTCTTGCAATTGCTTCGAAGACTACCTGTCTCATAGACAACAATGTGTGACTGTAGGACATGACCGTTTCATGTTTTTACCATTGTCTAAAAGGGTTCTGCAAGGTTTAATACTGGGTCCTGTCTTATTCACAATCTATATTGGCAATACTGGATGGATGGATGGATGGACATCGACTATTACAAACTGGAACGCCCATCTTTATGCTGATGATACAGTCCTGTACTGCTGTGCTGAAACTGCTCATAAATTCATTATAATTCTCCAGCAAGCTTCAGCAACTGGAAGATTCTCTTTTTAACCTGAAATTAGTCCTCGATGCAAACAAAACAAATTTGTGACATTCTCAAGAGCCTGAGATATCGCAGACACTGGTCTGCATGTTACTAATATGACACAGTATTGAAAGGGTTTCTGAATACAAATATTTTGTTGGATCAGAAACTCACATTTAAATGTCAAATTAACACACATGTAAGCAAGCTAGGACAAAAAATTAGTTAAACAGAACTACTTTCCCATGTCCTGTAGGATCCGGATCATTGAAGCTGTCTTTTTCTCTGTCTCCACTCTTACACCACTAGACTCGGTTTATCGCTCCGCCCTGATTCATTGCTGGTGGCTGTTATTCAACTCATCTTTGTATTCTATATGAAAAGGTTGGGTTGGCACCTTGAATAGTAAGACGTGACAGCCACTGGTTACTGTTTCTTTTTAAAGCCTTGAAGGGCAGCATGCCTCCATATATTAGCTCTTTATTAAAATGGGCAGAGAGACACTATTCAACATGTTCTAGTGACTGTATAATGCTCCGAGTTGCGAGGAAAACTCCGTTCAGTTTCAGTGCTCCACACACTTGGAATTTTTTTCAACGTAAATTTAAACAGTTTACTTTGATTTCAAATTACTCAGCATTTGAATGGAACTGTTTTTAACTATGTGCTGTCCTGTATGTTTGTCTACCATTAATGTATTATGCACCTCTGTTATATTAATGTTAGTTTCTTATGATTTTTAAGTCCGGGGATGTTGCAGTAGCAGCCAGTTTCTCCTCCTCCAGTTCCCTGAACAGTTTCGTCACCCCCATAATCTCAAGAAATCTACCATTGCAGTGATGTTTCTGTTCCTGGTCTCTTCAACACAGCTGCCATGCACCCCTGTCACTACGAGGTTTGATTACATTCAGAATCTTTAGTTCAGCGGGGAGTACAGGTGAATTAATCTACAGTTGGTACAGCAATCACAAGCAGCTATAAGGGATTTCTATAACTCATAAAAGAGAAGTGTATTATAATAATTTTTTATCAAATGACTGTGAGAAAGCCAGGAACTGAACCCATTCCCACACATTATTAAACCTTAACCTATTTGTACCTTAACAGCCATGTCCTGGAAGTCATGTCCCGTCCAGCGTACCACATCCCCGACCCGGAAGATGGGGCAGTACAGGTGGGTTTCTCTGTCATAGGAGCATCTTTTCAGGTAGGTGTCGTCTGACGTTTCAAGAACGTTGGACCTAGGAGCCAATCCAGCAGACATGAATTTGTATCAAATGTCAGATTTTCAGGAAACATGGAAACCATTCTGATTTTCACATTGAACTTCATGAATCTTTGAGTTTATCACATTTCATCCGGTGACAGAGCAATTATTTTCCCATAGAAGGTGAGAGATGGAAACAGAAGAAGACACTTGATCCTGCCAACTAAGAATCACAGAATTCTATCAGCTTCTCACATCGGCTTTGACCTTTCAATCTCTTTGTGAGACACCATTGCTGCTTAGCTCTTATACTGTCTTCAGTGATCTCTTAATACCATTATATCTGACTGCACTCTGAGCTTATATGCAGAATTTGTCAAGATAAACAGCCCTGAGTAAAATATATTCAGCGTTGCTCAAAAGTTTTCCTCTACACACACACACACACACACACACACACACACACACACACAGTGGCATGTACAGTGTGTGTACGTCAATCAACCCGCTGCATTACACCCTTTGACTCCAGTGTAACTGGATGTCTCATGCTGTAAGACATGTTGTGTTGCCAGGCATTCCGAGTAACACTCATTAGAAGGGATTTGTATTACCAACCAATCCCCATTAAGCACAAGCAAATCAAGATCAGTATGGAAACTAGGAAGATAATGGCTGTGTAATTAGAACAAGATCGTGACTGATGAATTAGCCGTGCGTTGTGGCATCTATCTGCTTTCCTGCAGGACTTGAACAGACAACAGAAAAGAAGGCAGCACTACAGGTCGCTGGGCTAGCCCCATCTGATCTGACACCTGTCCAGGGCAAGGCCTGCTGTCAAGGACGTCTCAGATGACTGTTTCACTGTCTCACTGAGCGCAATGCACAGGCTGGTATAAATAGAATGCTCCCTGCACCCTACAGCTATTTCAAGCAGCCATTAGAACACATACATCTCTCAGCTCACTCTGCGAACTCTGTCATGATGCCTTGCAACCATCTATACACCGGCCATCAGCGCCACTTACAGCCACTTACTTGGAGAATTCAAACTTGGGAAACCTGACGAAATTCTTTATGTAGATGGTGAAGTTCTCGGCTTCACTCAGTAAGGGCTCTCTGGAAGTGAAAGAGACAGGCAGCTGTGTACAAAGCACAAAACAAGTGGAGCTGACAGGCTGTATTAGTAATAAATAGAACCTGTGAAATATCTGCGTCCCTCTGAGGGATCAGAGTGAGTGTCAGAGTAGTGGCACAATATGGCAAATCTCCAGAGATCTGCAAAAAGAGGAAGGGCTCTCACGTGGGTCTCCTGCTGTACTCGATAGGACACCAGGCGTTAATCTCACAGGTCCCAGTGCTGTTTAAACACACGCCCGTCTTGATTCCTGATGAAGAGAGCAAAGACTCTGAGCAGCTTTAGGAGAGTTTATTCCAAAACAGACAAATAAGAAACCTTTTCCTAATGTGTGCACGGCTGCTTGATGAAACATGTATAACATTTATCTATTAGAGAATATTGTTGAAACACCAAAACAGCTCTTTGGAATAATGAGTTTCGCTGCTAGAAAAGCAATTACCAAAAAAATGGCTTAAAGGAACAGTTCACCCAAAAACGGCAATCAAACAAAACATAAAACATAAAATGGCTCCGTATCACACAGCTCATTATCGTAATGAAAAAGTCTCTTGAAGACGCGAGATCCAAAATGCATTTGAAAAATACTTTATTTACAACCTTTTTTAAGATGAAATATTCACTGTAGCTTCTAAGCTAAATCAATTAGCATGCATCCCGTCTGAAGTGGGTGCATGAGCTCGACCCACGTTGAGGGTGCAAATTATGCCTTTCAATTCAATTTGGGATCTCATGGCTGCCAGAGACTTGCAGCCATTTTATGTTTACTTCAGTTGCTTTTTATACATTTTAAAAGAAGTCCCTATTCTATTTCAGCTGTTTAGGAGAACGCTGCAATGCTGTTTTGCTGTGAAGCTTCAGATATGATTTGTGGGCTACAAAATTTCACCTGACTTTCCATCTGTATGGGGATGACTAGATTATGAGTTGTTCCTTTAAGCCAGAAACACTGTCCAAAAAAAAAAACATATGGTATGCTACAATTTATGAAATGTTTGTAATGGAAAGAATCACTGTCTTCATTAGGCTTCCAGAAATGAAATCTAAGTTAATCTGAAAAAGTATTTTTCCCTGAAATTTTATTTCTACAAATTAGTTTTTTTTCTTCTTTTTAATCCATCTCAAATGAAAAACAACCCATGTTCTTTTTTTTTTGTTCTCCTGTTTACTTTGTAAAAAGCTGACAAGATAGATCACTCGGTACAGGTTTCTGACTTATTACTCTGTAAACTCATGCTAATATGTGATTCTAAAGACAGTTTAAACTTGTATTACTTACTAATCAAAATGTATCACTATTTCATCATGTAGAATATTGTGTAGAGTGTTATTGTCCAATATTCAAGATCTTAACCTCCAGATAAATATGTCCACTTGTAATTCAGGCTAAAACAAATAAAAAAAAGCTCTTAAGATTATTAGACCACAGTGCACTGAATGATCCTCACCATTACCAGCTATTACAGCCTCCCCCTCCGCACAGTCATAATCACTTTGACATCGTCCATCTGGCACCTTGAAGCTCTGTGAGACAGAATAACCACTGCTGGAAATGAAAATGCAATTGTGTGGACTGTAACCTAAAGTCACATTATAATGGGGGAAACAAAAAAAAACACAATTAATAATTAGATCCTTTGTCTTCTGTTTGCTCACCTCAGCACAGTACCCCAGCCTCTGATTGGGCGTCTCTATGTAATTTGTCACGATGAAGAACACCTGCTCGCCCTACAAAATAAAATTAGACCCAGACAGTGAGATCGAGAAAGCGAAAGGTTAAACAAATTACAACTCCCAAGAAGTCCAATATAGATAAAACTGTGGAGACAGATGCTGAGGCTAATGATATATACTAAAACGGACACTCAGTAGGGTCATAATCTGTCCTGACAGGAACGTAATTGGGGAGTGCTTTGACCTATGACATTTGTAAACTGATATCAACTTTTTTTTCTCTAGATAGATAGATAGATAGATAGATAGATAGATAGATAGATAGATAGAAGGGCTCACATTTGGAGGTATGACGTAATCCTCAGCGCTCCACAGGTGAAGGCCTGTCTCAGAGCTGTTGGTCAGCGTGACACCTTTAAGCTTGGTGATGACTGAGGTCTGGATGGCCTCTTCTCTCTCCTGGTAGCCTTTCTTCACCACAAACACCCACCTGTGACATTCATGCAAAACGTCAGACTTCATTATGTTTTTGTTTTTTTCTTTGTTTCTGGCTCCTCATACCAACATGATTGTGATGCAACAGTATGAGCATTTGCGAGACCCTTGTTTGTGAGCGTGGACCGGGTTGACAGCACAGCACATTGTAACTGTCACTGAGTGTGTTTACCAGCATGTGGCAGCTGAAAGGAGTAATGTTAATGTGTAAATGTATCCCAGGCTACATCACAGAATATTTTATGCATCTCCAATGAGACATATCTAACTATTTTGTGCACGCACAGGCTTCTGGGGGTGAGGTCAGCATTAAAAAAATGCACCAAAATACCAGCACAGGCCCAGACATGACATGGCAATAAAAAAAAAAAAAATTATATGAACATGAGCAGCCCTCTATGCCACAGACCCAAATATGACCCTTACCCGGGCGGCCACTAAATTGGTCATCTTACAGTTGGAAAATAACTTTCACAAACAGTTGTAAAGGTCAAAGCAGATACTACTAACCCTCACCACCATACTGTCACTGTCACCTGTTGAGCTTTCGTAATGTCTCTTCCATACATCAGCGTGACATCACACATGAAGCCTAGGGGGCCACGAGAGCTTCCTGTCTCTACAGCAATTTTCAAGACGTTAACAAATTCACAAGCCTTTCTTTGCAAAATAACATTGAGAACTCTGTCGCTGCCGCTTTAACAGCAGCTTTGACAAGCTCAACTTATTTTTAACTCTGTGAATCACTTTTCTAAACGGCTGCTTTATTCATGCATCGCGAGCTCACCCGATTATGTATCCCAGCACGGCCAGCTGGTAGAGTCTGAACAATATTCCGATCCTCCTGTTTTCGGCGATGACATATTTCTCAGTCTTGTAGTTGAGGAGAGAGAAGAAGAAGCCCCCCCAGCCTGCCATGCCTCCTCCTGCCCGGTGATCCCGAGTGAGACAGACAGGCAGGCAGACAGACGGACAGACAGACAGACAGCAGCTCGGAGGCTTCCCAGCTGATATGACAGCTTCGCTTGTCCTGCACGGACACTGAGAGAGGGGCTGCAGACCACCGACACCACAGTCTGCCTGTTCTGGAGCAGCACTGACAGACATGTGGAGGAAATGTTCATACTGTGACCGTCCTATCAATGCAGGAACCTCCCAGAACTTTGTGGAGCAGTAGCCAATGATAAACCACCATTGTGTGAATCTTTAAATTTACACTTCTTTGGCTAATACTACTTAAGATTTAATTAAAATTTCCCACTCTGAAAAATAAAGTTACGGGATTTATCTTTCATTGGGCCAGCAAAACTCTGTGCGTCTGTGAGCAGCAGCAGTGCCGTGCAAAAGGAGTCGGCCACCCCCGGTGAGGACGGGGTGGGGGGCATTCTGTACATGAGTCCACAGCAGCTGAGCTTGTTTCAGGTTTATATATCCTCAATCATATGGGTCATACCGTTTTCCCTGTAATATAATTTATTATTAATAGGGGTGGGCGGATCGATCCAAATATCGATAGTATCGATACAATACCAAGGTGAGTATTGGTATTGGATCGATACTAGCGTGATGAGATGGATATTTTTGTTGTAGTTTCTCTTCTATAAGTTCAGAAAATCACTTTTATTCCTTCACAGAGTTTGTGTGATTGCAGCATCTCTCTTAGTCTTTATGCACAGTGCTCCTCTCCCAGGGACTGTTCTAGGGGTGGGGCCCAACAGGGGTCAGTACACCCATAACTCTGAGTCCAAACCCCCCTGTGGCCCCCCCGACAGGAAGTCTGCATCAATAACACAGTGACAGATTTCTTGCAATGATTTGGTACTGAAGGGAAAGGCGGAAATAAAGTGTCTCAGCAGTTTACTACCCAATCAAAAGTGTTGAAATTGTAAACTGTTAACACACTTGTTGGGCTAAAATCTTTGTCCTGTGTTTTATTATTATCATAATCATGATCAGCTACTTAAAGGCAAAAGTACAAAAATCATTCAATGATCAGGAATTTTCAAGTAAAAAGTATCGGTATCAGTATTGGTATCGGCAATACTGGCCCTGTAATTACTTGGTATCGGATCGATACCAGAATTTGTAGTATTGTAAACATTAATATTTCAATGTGTTGGTTTGTCAGCAGGGTGACACAAAAAACGCTCGACATTTTTACATAAAACCTGGATGGAAGATGAACCTCACATCAAAACAGACCCCAATCATTTTTGGTGCAGATCTGGATAAAGGAACTGATCCAGGACATTCTTCCTCACCTTCTGTAACGTTGTGAGCCTTTTTGAACATTTTGGTGAAAGCAACCATAAGCTTTATCGTTTTGCAGCAAGTAGTCCCCTCACACCTCACTGTGTCACCACATGAACATTAGAGTGGCAATTGCTGGAAATAGCAACAAACATTAGGATCCTGCTCTCTGCATGTTCCGACAGGACGGGATTGCCTCTTTGTGGAGTTCTGATTGGATGAAGTGGGCAGGGATACCAGAACATTTCTCTTCTCTTTTACTGCATGAGCAGGAGGAGAAGAGCCATGGCTTACTGACCAATCTCTATATCAGTGAATGCTGTTGGAAAATAGAGCTATTCAACACTTATTCTAATAAGAATTTAATTAACTTCTTGGTCATGCAATTCTGCATGAATTTTATTTAAAAAAACAGATGCATTAAGGTGGCTGGTGTCTATGAGTGAGTACAATTTGATGCAGATCCTACTAAAAATCTCTTGTTCTTCCACGACACAATGGAGGCTACGATTCCACTTTCATTGTTCTGTTGTTCTGCTGTTACAGGTCTGGTGAGCCTAAATTATTTGTTGGTGGTTTAAAATTTTGAGCGTTGTCGAGTTTCGTATTTGATTTGGCTTTATTGAATTAATGGGGAATGTTAGGCCTTGGAGAAGGTATCTGCTCCATCTTTTTTTAAAACACTTTATTTATAAAGTTTTTTAGGTTTAAACCACAGAAAGAAAAAAAACAGACAGACGACGTACAATGGCATAAACAGGACAGAACAAGACGAAACAAGACAGAACGAGACAAAGCAGACTGCCAGCCCCCAGTAATATAAACATGAGAAAAATAACAGTTATTATACATGTCAGTCCACGTACTAAATCAGATGTACAGAGGTAGCTTTTAAAGTCCAAGACAGAGTCCAGAGAGCCAGGATCAAGAGAGGTCAAGGAGAGACTTGGTTTCTTCCAGGTAGATACAGGAAACCATATCATTCAACCATTTTTTAAAACAGGGAGGCCCAGCCTAATATTATCAGAAGACTGTCAGGGATCAACTGTTTACTATATATAACACTGTGCAAGTGGAAAATGTCATCCCAAAAAATCTTAAGCTTAGGGCAGAAACAGAAAAGGTGACCCAAAGTCCCGTCATCTGATTTACACTTATCACAGGTAGCTGAAAGAGAGGGAAAGAGCCTATTCAGTCTAGTCTTGGAGAAATGTAGCCGATGGATGACTTTAAACTGAATAAGTTGAAGTCATAGCATTGATAGAGCAAGATTTGATCCTATTTGGTCCCTGGGCCCACAGCGCATCTGAAATCTCATCACCGGTATCTGATATCCAGGCTTCTTTAAAATGGAGAGAAGGGGCTGCGAAGCTAAAAAGATAAACGAACTGAGAGATCAAGCGTTTGGCGGTGGGAGGTTTTGGTCATAAGCTCATAAAAGATGTGTTGTTCAGGCAACGTTTCAAAGTGAAGTCTCGATTGCCTAACAACATTTCTGACTTGCAGGTATCGAAAAATATGGCTGGAAGGGAGACCAAGGGAGACCAAATTTTGCCTGCAGTTGAGCGAAAGAGGCAAATTGGTCGTTAATGTAAAGATCTATGATGGCGTTCAAGCCTCTGTCGGACCACAGTACAAAAGCAGCATCCGTCGTGCCTGGTTTAAAACAAGGATTCTGACAAATGGGAGCGTAGGTCGACAGTCCGGGAAGATTCAGCACACCCTATTTTGTTTCAAAATCTTAAATGAGTTATGCATAACAAAATCATTCTTTAAACATCTTAAAGGTAGATTTAGCTTGGAAAATAGAATGACTGCCAAGGAGGCACCTGCACGCACTGAAACTACAATTGCAGACCAACTGGGATAGAGGGAGCCCATCCGTTCCACCGTAGCTGCCGAGTGACTCCAGAAAACCAGTGCTCTGGCATTGCAGGCCCAATAGTAATGTCGGAAGACAGGGAGGCCAAGGCCTCCCTCAGCTGTGGATTTCTGTAGGTGTGCCTTAGATATACGAGAAGGTTTGTCAGCCCAGATGAAGGGAATAATGATGGAATCTATCATCTTAAAGAAAGAGACTGCAAGATATATGGGTATGTTTTGAAAGAGATACATAGATTTGGGAAGAACTACCATTTTGACAATATTGACACGCCCAATTAACGAGAGAGGAAGGATCTTCCATTTGTCTATCATTATTTTGAGTTTACCAAGCAGGTCTGAGTAATTCAACTTAAAAAGGAGCTTTGGATTCCTGGTGATGTTGATCCCAAGATACACAAAGTACTCGGTGGAAACTTTAAATGGTAAACTGTTGAGGAAGGCTGAGTCGAGCCCATCAGACAAAGGCATAAACAGGCTCTTCTCCCAATTAATGGTAAAACCAGAGAGCTGTCCAAAATTCTTTATAAGAATTAAAAAGTTATCTGCTCCATTGAATGCCATTCTGGTTAAGTACTTTTCTTTATTATGCACCTTTAGGCAGTTCCTGCACAGTTGGATGACCGTTTATGGAATTCACTGGACAGAGTGCTCCACTGATTTGTACTTCTATAGAAAATGAAAGACTCACAATGAACATTTTTTATGTTTTTTTTTTTTTTCAAATTTGATGCAACAATATCAGTTTTGATTACTCCCCATATCAACCACAGACAGTTATGTCAGAGATGTGTTGTATATATGACAGTTGTATATTTTCATAGCCTAGGCTATATATTTTAAATGTCTTTTCCATTCTGATCCAATTGTGACACACTGGCATTCTTATCATATGGCTGGATAGTCTTTAATTCAGCTGTTTTGCTAAAACAGCTTAACCTCCACATTTGGAATATCCTCCTCTTTCCTGCCGATGTTTGTCTTTAAAGACTACTGTAAACTTCCATCTCTGCTCCATTTTCTCTCATTTCTCTTTAACCTCCATGGTGAGACACCATGTGCCATGCAGTGGCCCTATAACCACTGTTATCTGAAGGCTTCACATCTTTTGGCAGGGTGGGATGCTGAGTAGTAAGTCTATCATTGGGCCACAGCATACAGGTTTGTGTCCAATCAAAGACTTTTCTTGAGCAAAATGCTGAAATTCTTATCATCTTCAATTATGTTGCCATAGTTAATCCTGACAAACTAGTTTAAGCCTCAGCCATTATTTTTTCTTTTATTACTGGCTTTATGGCTGAGTGTTTTCCACAGATCTCTGATCTGATTTAGGTTTCTCAACTGCAGAGCCATCTGTCAGTATTTAGCTGTTAGGGTTTGTGGCAGCAGGTCATGACTATTTAAGGTAATTAAACATATGTAGTGCACCATGCTACACAGGCACCCTCACTATAAACCACAGATTTGTACAGTGGGAAAGGACATTTGTAACTGTAACTTCCTATAATCTGAGGGTGGGAGAACTACTAATGACATAGTGACCTCTAGTGGTTCCTTGTGATGTTTCACTCTTCACTCAGTTTCACGTTAAAGTAGTAAACCCACTTAAACGTGACTTCTTACTTCAGTTCAGGTTCCAGATTTGACAAGGCATTTTGTATATTTTAAGTCCTGAATTGTAAAACAATTTTATAGCATTTCACCAGAAGAAAAAAATATAATGAAGCATACATTATAGTAAATTCTAAAAGAAAAAAATACAATAAAGATTCAAATATAAAATCAATGAATACACTCTCCAACATTGCCCATTTTATTTTATAGGCTTTTAACCATGGAAATAGAAAATTGATCTGAAAGTATAATGGTAACTGGATTTTACCTGGGCAATATTGAAAATCCATCAGCTCTCTTAGCATTCATACTCTGAACAAATGTGCACAAATAAGGGAAAACACCTTATAAACTTTCATATTTTATTGGGATATGTTGTCATGTAAATCAAGTAAAAACATGGAATGATTTATTGACCACCCCTCAGACGTAGGACAAGATGGAGAGTGGACTCCTTCTGGATGTTGTAATCAGAGAGCGTACGGCCATCTTCAAGCTGCTTGCCGGCAAAGATCAGCCTCTGCTGGTCTGGGGGAATACCTTCCTTGTCCTGGATCTTGGCCTTCACGTTCTCAATGGTGTCACTGGGCTCAACCTCAAGGGTGATGGTCTTGCCAGTAAGGGTCTTGACAAAGATCTGCATGCCGCCCCTCAGACGCAGGACAAGATGGAGGGTGGATTCTTTTTGGATGTTGTAGTCGGAGAGGGTGCGGCCATCCTCAAGCTGCTTGCCGGCAAAGATCAGCCTCTGCTGGTCTGGGGGAATGCCTTCCTTGTCCTGGATCTTAGCCTTGACATTCTCAATGGTGTCACTGGGCTCAACCTCAAGGGTGATGGTCTTGCCAGTGAGGGTCTTGACAAAGATCTGCATGCCACCCCTCAGACGCAGGACAAGATGGAGGGTTGACTCCTTCTGGATGTTGTAGTCAGAGAGGGTGCGGCCATCTTCCAGCTGCTTTCCGGCAAAGATCAGCCTCTGCTGGTCCGGAGGAATGCCCTCCTTGTCCTGGATCTTGGCCTTGACATTCTCTATGGTGTCACTGGGTTCAACCTCAAGGGTGATGGTCTTGCCAGTGAGTGTCTTTACAAAGATCTGCATGTTTGTGCCTGTGAACAATGAAGATTTCCATGTTAGTTACACCATTTGATTTATGCTCTACATATAAATTGAGAACGTGTCCAAAAATCTGACATGCCAACATTAAAGAAACAGGGCCTTCATCCTTTTTAGATAGAACATCTCACATCTTGATTTTAATCTATTGCCATTTATGCTAGACCGTGACTTCTTCCTGTCAGGGGAACAACATTAGCTTCTAATTAAATCACCTTAAAAACAGACATTTCACACATACAAGCCATACTGTTCGGTTGGTTGCTTATTACCTTATTTGAATAAATGGTGGGCTATTTCTTACTTTGTCAGATGAACATACTGGTAGGAAACCGGTGATTCGAGCACCAGCGCCATTTTAAAATAAGCTATTGTTGTTTGCCTTCGTTTTGTTCAGCTAATGTTACCAGCTAATGGACGACACAGCTAGAAATGTTGTACCTTTGTTAACGTTAACTAATGTCAAACATTACTGTTCAACCTGAGGATTGACAGGTTAGGTAATCCTATATCACGTAATTTTTCAACGTAGCTTAACTAGTTTAACATTCGGTTACATTATCATGTAAACGTGATGTTGAGGTTGCTAGCTAACGTTAGCATTTACAGTTATTGTTTAGGAAGCAGTTAGCTGTTTGCTGAAAGGGGGTAGACAGCAGTTCAAAACTACACAAATTGTAAACTGGAGGAAGAACAACCGTAGATAACAAAAAATAATGCCCGTAAAATTGTTTTAAACGAACGACTGTAAGTTACTCACGATTTGTTTCTGCCGGTTGACCTAGTTTCCGCTGATGACGCCTCTCTCTGACTGTGCAGTTGCCACGGCGATCTGATGATTTATAAGGGGGACACGTCATCGAGAGATATTCATCCGCGATGGAAAATAGTTCCAATTTCTAGTGTTTATACGTAGTTTTAAACCTACATGGTAAACCTACATTTCTAGTGTTTATACGTAGTTTTAAACCTACGTGGCTCAAACATTGAGTATAGTATATTCTATCTATGTATATCTATCGGCATCATACAAACCACATAATTACTTGAACTAATACAGATTACTTAAAAGAAAAGTCAATAACTGCGTAATTACTTGGCGGAAGAAAAACCCCTGTGTGACAGCTGCTGTTGGTTTAAGTTGAATGCAGCTGAAAGTGTGAAAATGTCATATTTAAACCGCTTTACAAATATTCGATTGAGTCTGGATAGACTTGTTATGATGATATAATCATTCTACAAGCTTGTTCCTGGACATCTGGCCTTAGGGACAGGTATGATGCTGCTTCACATTACAATCAGTAACTTTCTAATGATGATATTATTGGCCATTGTATCTAACACGCTCCAGGTTGTCAATTAATTTTATTTGTATTAGAGTTTATAGATATTTAGTGAATAATCATGGAAAACCAAAAATCTTTAAAAGCACATTTGTTTTATCATTTCTTTTTAAATACAAAAAAAGACTCACTTTAAAAAAAAAAAGCGAAATTCATATTTTAAAACCTAAACTGGAAACAGAATGAAAACAGACAAATCATTTGAGTCATTATGTCGGTAGTCAAGAGACCAAGTCATATGTTTTAACTTTCAATTCCAAGTCAAGTCTTTATTTATTTTCTGTGAAGTTGCAAGTCAAAACAGTGACTGGACTCTAGTCCACATCTCTGTCCCTAAATCCTAAGACATGTGACTGTTGACAAAAAACAGGAACTTCTGTTTTATAAGACAGTTATCTGTTAGAATATAACTGCTCTATGAAATATACTATATTGCAGGTTGTTGTCAGAATGTGATAAGTAGTGTGTTACAAGAGTTCTTTTTCATATATTCTCCTCATCTTTATGCACAAACTGAGAGCAGACTAAGGTCAGCACTGTGATGGGATGAATTCCTTTGGCAGGATAAACAGCTGACACCCGATTATCCAGATGCCAGTGTTGAGCCAGTTTAGTTTTGGATTAGTTGTAAATACCACTGTACAATCCTTGTGCTAGCCATAATCCACACTACTATCCTCACTAGACTATAGTGACATCCCTAAATTTAGTCTTTATTGTAGGCACACATTCTGTCAATGTATGCACAAAGGTCATCACACATTCACCTTACTCACATATAAGGCTGCTTCCTGAATAACTAGCATTATTAGTATGAATTTTCTGCCACTGATTTTTGCTGGTAACTTGGTTTTCCTGTGCCTTAACACATTTATGCCATGTATATCCAACTATGAAGGACATTGGGGTCCTTCTTGCCTGCTAAGCCCTGACAAAAGGCAGTCTAGAGTATGTTTCTGTGAAAATCTGAAAATAATCACTTTACCCAATTGCTTTCTTGGAACACTTAAGCACACTCTGTCAACTATTCCAGGTCAGGATAAAAAATGTCAGGATAGTCACATTTTCCTGTTTCCTTGTGCTGATAACAATTTCTGTCTTCATAAAGGAACTTCTTTTGTCCTACAACCTCCAAGGACCAAATCTTTGCTTTTGTTATAAGGTAGTATTATCTCTCCATTTGTTTTTATTGAAATCATGCTTTTCCCCTGGGATGTCGATACTTTTCTGCCAGCTCCAGATCACAAATGTTCACCCCACAACTTTCTCTATGTGTGTTAGCCTCTTGCTTGACACTAGATGGCGGCAAAACCTTATTAATAGAAACTAGTCTACCTTTCCTAATATTCTGAAAAGCAACACTGCAAAGGACACTGCAGTTTATTCACTCTGTAGGCATCTGATTGTAACTCCAATTTACTCATTACTGATCACCACATCTGTTTGTGACTGTAGATATGACATACAGACGTATGGCTGGTTGTCGGATATTGAAGCTTTTTCAGTGCTTTCATGTACATTATATATCCTATTTTGATCAAAACAGTAGTGGTAACAATGCTTTAGACACACATTAAATCTTACTAATGAAATATTGTGATGTCCGTACTTCAATTTAAGATTTGGTTCAAAAGCATTGTTTTTGATGATTCACTCCAAGATTCTGTATTCTGTAGTGTATTTCTTTGCAAGTACACAATGCTAGTTGACCTTAATCATGTTTTCTAATGATCAAACTTGGCAGTTACTTGAGTTATCATTGCCATGTCATGTTTTATGTGCTCCTTGTAGGATTTACATATGAATGCATCTCAATTTATCAGAATTACTGGACATTTTTGGTTGTTAAATAGCAGTTACTACACCACTCATTACCAGCAAAACACACACACAAAAAAAACACCTGAGGTTTGATTATCCCTCGACTACATTCTTTCTACAAAGCTATGTTGTGAAAATCAGAAGACATACTTCTATTTCTCTTTAGTATTATGTGTAATAAGGAGCATTTTAGCTTCATACTGTTGTTATCTATCTTAACTGTGGATTTGAACCATGAATGAACAACACCAAAAAGGTACGTTTAATTCTTTATTAAGTGATGTGCATTGAACTTTTGGTCATGTTAAGGTGAACACCTTTTTCATGTGTAACATTTTTAACACGGCATGTACAACATGTCATACGTAGCACGTTAACTTGAAGGAAAATGAGATTAAGAACATGGAATCATAAATCACTTTACTGCCCACCCCTGAGACGCAGGACAAGATGGAGAGTGGACTCTTTCTGGATGTTGTAGTCGGAGAGGGTGCGGCCATCCTCCAGCTGCTTTCCAGCAAAGATCAGCCTCTGCTGGTCTGGGGGAATGCCTTCCTTGTCCTGGATCTTGGCCTTGACATTCTCAATAGTGTCGCTTGGCTCAACCTCCAGGGTGATGGTCTTGCCAGTGAGGGTCTTGACAAAGATCTGCATGCCGCCCCTCAGACGCAGGACAAGATGGAGAGTGGACTCTTTCTGGATGTTGTAGTCGGAGAGGGTGCGGCCATCCTCCAGCTGCTTGCCAGCAAAGATCAGCCTCTGCTGGTCTGGGGGAATGCCTTCCTTGTCCTGGATCTTGGCCTTGACATTCTCAATAGTGTCGCTTGGCTCAACCTCCAGGGTGATGGTCTTGCCAGTGAGGGTCTTGACAAAGATCTGCATGCCGCCCCTCAGACGCAGGACAAGATGGAGAGTGGACTCTTTCTGGATGTTGTAGTCGGAGAGGGTGCGGCCATCCTCCAGCTGCTTGCCAGCAAAGATCAGCCTCTGCTGGTCTGGGGGAATGCCTTCCTTGTCCTGGATCTTGGCCTTGACATTCTCAATAGTGTCGCTTGGCTCAACCTCCAGGGTGATGGTCTTGCCAGTGAGGGTCTTGACAAAGATCTGCATGCCGCCCCTCAGACGCAGGACAAGATGGAGGGTGGACTCTTTCTGGATGTTGTAGTCGGAGAGGGTGCGGCCATCCTCCAGCTGCTTGCCAGCAAAGATCAGCCTCTGCTGGTCTGGGGGAATGCCTTCCTTGTCCTGGATCTTGGCCTTGACATTCTCAATAGTGTCGCTTGGCTCAACCTCCAGGGTGATGGTCTTGCCAGTGAGGGTCTTGACAAAGATCTGCATGCCGCCCCTCAGACGCAGGACAAGATGGAGGGTGGATTCTTTTTGGATGTTGTAGTCAGAGAGGGTGCGGCCATCCTCAAGCTGCTTGCCGGCAAAGATCAGCCTCTGCTGGTCTGGGGGAATGCCTTCCTTGTCCTGGATCTTGGCCTTGACATTCTCAATGGTGTCACTGGGCTCAACCTCAAGGGTGATGGTCTTGCCAGTGAGGGTCTTGACAAAGATCTGCATGCCACCCCTCAGACGCAGGACAAGATGGAGGGTTGACTCCTTCTGGATGTTGTAGTCGGAGAGGGTGCGACCATCTTCCAGCTGCTTGCCGGCAAAGATCAGCCTCTGCTGGTCTGGGGGAATGCCTTCTTTGTCCTGGATCTTGGCCTTGACGTTCTCAATGGTGTCGCTTGGCTCAACCTCCAGGGTGATGGTCTTGCCAGTGAGGGTCTTGACAAAGATCTGCATGCCGCCCCTCAGACGCAGGACAAGATGGAGGGTGGACTCTTTCTGGATGTTGTAGTCAGAGAGGGTGCGACCATCTTCAAGCTGCTTGCCAGCAAAGATCAGCCTCTGCTGGTCTGGGGGAATGCCTTCCTTGTCCTGGATCTTGGCCTTGACATTCTCAATAGTATCGCTTGGCTCAACCTCCAGGGTGATGGTCTTACCAGTGAGGGTCTTGACAAAGATCTGCATGCCGCCCCTCAGACGCAGGACAAGATGGAGGGTGGATTCTTTTTGGATGTTGTAGTCAGAGAGGGTGCGGCCATCCTCAAGCTGCTTGCCGGCAAAGATCAGCCTCTGCTGGTCTGGGGGAATGCCTTCCTTGTCCTGGATCTTGGCCTTGACATTCTCAATAGTGTCACTGGGCTCAACCTCAAGGGTGATGGTCTTGCCAGTAAGGGTTTTAACGAAGATCTGCATGCCGCCCCTCAGACGCAGGACAAGATGGAGGGTGGATTCTTTTTGGATGTTGTAGTCGGAGAGGGTGCGGCCATCCTCAAGCTGCTTGCCGGCAAAGATCAGCCTCTGCTGGTCTGGGGGAATGCCTTCTTTATCCTGGATCTTGGCCTTGACATTCTCAATAGTGTCACTGGGCTCAACCTCAAGGGTGATGGTCTTGCCAGTGAGTGTCTTTACAAAGATCTGCATTTTTGTGCCTGAACAGAAGAATAATTGAGATCAATTAAAATTGGGGCATTTATATAAAACTAATAATGAATGCAAGTGGAAAAATTAACAAACATCCATAAAACATATTGGCATTTACAGTTATAAACATAAAGGTAATATTATCAACTCATGTTACAACCCTTTAATTATTCCTCAGAAGTTACACTACAAATATAGCTGAGAATACAAATACTGCTTAGACTTCAGGTCACATCACAAAAGCTTAAACTACATGTTTTAAAAATCTGCTAGAAACGAAGGAAATGTACATTTTAATCTCTAAACTATTGGCAGCTCAGCTGCCTTCCGGACCCAGCGCCATTTTGAGATCATATTGACCTTCCTTTTGTTCAGCTTGTTCCCCGCTAATGGACGATACTGGAAATGTTGAGTCAGTGCTACAGCTAACATAAGCTAACCACTACAGCGTTTACCTTACAGTTTCGTCGAAACCGACGACAAATGGTTCATGGAAAAGGCAATCGGATAAACGGATACAATAACGTAATTGATGTCGATGTAGACAGCACAGATGACATTTGCTAACCTAAGAATTCTCTTTTCATCCAACGTTAAGCAGTTAAACCATGGCACTGGTAACAAAAAAAAAAACAATTATAAACACGGAATGTATGAATATTTCGGAGTATACCGACGATATGACTTACATGAAGATAAAACATTACTTACTTTCAAGAAACGCAGTAAATATTTCGTATTCTGGTAGCACAGGGTTGCTCTCTGTCGTCTTCTTCTGAAGCGCTCTGCTGCAGTAGTGACAGACACTGTATTATATACCAGAGTCTGTACACGTCATCTTACAATATCCGTCCGCATGTGAAAGTAGTTCCCGTCCATACGAATCGCACTGTTTTACTATATTTATTTGCTTTTGTTTTGTCTTATTTGATAATAATACGTGGCGTGAATGCTTAGTGAAAATGGTATGCTTTTAAAGGATAATTCGACATATCTTCCGCGGCGGAGTAATATCCCCATACTGTCTCTAGAATTTGCTAGAACATCATAGCAACAAGGACGTTCCCCGAGCTTCTGATTGGATTGTGAGATTGTTTGTTTGACCGGCGATTGGTTGCTGTGTTACAGTAAGTGATATTTGACGACTACACTATATGACTATGGGATTTATAACACAGACCTAATAAAGAGTTATACAAGACCTAAATAGACTCAATCTTGTAACTGTGTGCTATGATAGTGTAGCAAACATGTTATACATGCACGGACTACTTCTCATCCTCCATCACTTTAGAATGACAGACCCATTGCCGTACTAGGAAATCGATAACTTCTGTGAATGAGTATGCATTTATTCATTCATGTAGCAAAAGAGGGACATGTTCAGACATGAATCCTGTTGCTCGCCATCAAACGTGCCCGTTAACAGATGGAAACGTGCTTTGAAAACGTGCTAGCAGCTGTTGTGACAGGCCTATTCCTGGCTTAGAGGATAACACTGTTAACTGACCTCATTTACCCACCTTATATTATTAGGGTTGTTAGAACCTCTCAATAAATAATACATTAATGAATCTCTAACCTGAAGACCACTGCAAAATATGTAATCTGTTAAGCAGAATTTGCTGGCAGTGGTGATCTGGCAGACACAATATGGGCCTAGTCACGAGCACAGGCTTTACAGTCATGAGTCATGACCTGAATTCTGAAACAAGCTGTGTTTGAGTCCCAGGGACCTTTTGGCTGGCCCCTAGGTAGACTGTTTCATATTTAGACAACCTCAAGTGTTCTCCCAGATGTCAGTTTTGTTTGTTTTAAAGGTGCACTATGCAGTAATTTTAATCAGAGGAGAAAGATCTTCATTGATGGATATTTTTTGTTTTTTATTTATGCCTCAACAAACCAATTAAAACAGAATTTCCTAATTTTCATGACTGAACAAACTGACCTTAAAGGACAACATGATTTCATGCTTTGTAATTCGTTTATATTGGTTGGACTCTGCCACCTTTCTAGCCTCAAACAGTGTTCTGGGGACCTTATTATTTTCGTCTGAGAAAAGCTTGTTTATTCAGTTATGAAACAAATACATATTTCTAAGTTTGTATTATTGCAACATTCATTTTGAGTTTGAATTTGTTCTGCAAAACTATGCAGTGCCCCTCTAATTTAGGTTTCTTTAATGAAGGTACTGAAGGCATTATTTCAAATGATAGTGAAGTTGTTGCTGTGTGCTCGCACTTATCTCAATACTGCTTACCATGATAGACATGCTGTACAGAGAACAGATTGTCATGGCAGGGGTAAACAAAAAACTAAAGCCTCCACACATTTTGTGTCCTTAAAAGACACAATATGGCTGTTTAAGCATACATAGCCATAGCCTCCTTCATGTTGTTTGCTTGAGTTATTCATGCCAAGGCATAATGATAAGGAGTACGCTTTGTCTACGTCACAAAGAAGGGCTTGATACTTGTTCCATGAGCGCACATGTAAGAATGCCTGGTATGAGCTGACACCCAGGTGATACTGGTAAACAAAGAGTTTTCAACTGGTATAGTGAGTTTCTGTGTTATGCTCCTGGAGTGAAGTGACCAAGCTGATTTAATACACAGATTTCTGTATATATTCATTACTGGCAGCTTCAAGTACAGACCAGCCACTACTTCACTCCTCATTTTTGGCTCCCGATAAAACTACAGACAACTGTAAACTAAATTAAATCAAGTAGCATACGCTCAGATGTGGGTCTGTTGCCCGCTTGGGCTCTATTTTGGGGTCATGGATATGATACAGCTCGGATGGTCCTGATTTATGTATTTAGGTCATAACATCCCCTTTACCCAGCCCTCCAGCACACTGTCATATGACACCCATCCCGTGATGCACCGTGCCAATGCTTTCCAACACAGAGCGTTTGGCTGAACTAGTTCAACCTCTGTGGAATGTGTTTGTGCAAGTCTGCTGTACTTTGCCCTGCCTCTTGCTTGGAATGATTATCGACTGACTCAAGGGGTTCCAGGAAAAAGACATTTTAAAGCAGGATATAGGCCTAGCTGAGTACTGCGGAGGCTGATTATCACATGAAAAGAAAACGTCCACGGCTCGGGACAATAAACTTGGCGCTGCCTTTTCTTAAAGGTACTTGCTTACCTTTGAATTTGATCAAAACATTAATTGACGACATCAACAGTTGTGAATGGGTCGTGTGCATAACTATCAGTGAAGCTTTTAATGTAACGCGTGACTCTTTATCAGTGATTGACTTTGACCAGGGCCATTGTTTCCTCCAGCAGGCTGACTGGAACTGTTTAGGGTGGGACGTGTGGTTCCACGTCAACAGGTTTCAAAGCAAACACGTCACACCAGTTTTATCAGAACAGCACGTAAGTGTTGGGTTCCTTGTTCCTTTTTTTGCTGACATCAAGTGACGGAAGTAAGGCTTCACATCCCGTGATACGCAAATATGAACAAACTGCATGTATACATTATGATGGTTTGTTATCTTCTTTTCACTCGCAGAATGGATCCTGTGAAACATACAGGCGGCTGCCACTGCGGAGCTGTAAGATTTGAAGCCTGGAGTTCCCCAGACCTCCATGTTTTCCACTGCAAGTATGGATATTAATGATATCATCTCATTATCGTAAACATACTACAAGGAACCGTTAACTGGTTATGAAACAGCCTCAATTTAATACTGATGTCTCGATACGACCGAAGACCCTTAGACGTGTATGATTTTGGATCTAAAACTAATATGTAGTCTCCAATATGTAATCACTGAATATACATTTATAAGTTTGAATAACTTATTATTCATCCCAAAACTGTCATCATGTACAGTAATAGTTAATCTTTGAAAGTTCTCACCTCCCAAGTAGTTTATCATTTATATACAGTTATATACAGTACTTGGCAGATGATTGGCTGAAAGGGTCACATGGTACTTGACTTTCTTAGGTCCCATATAGATCTTTATTTAATGGTATGACAAGGACTGAAAATAGGTGAAATGGTAACTGTAATACAATTTAGCAGTTCAAAAATGGAGGTTACCACCAACATCTGGCAGTTTTAAAGGACATGACTTCCATTTTCCTCTATCACTGCTGAAGGCCACAAAGCTGCAATGATATCATGTTGGTTGATATGGCCAGAATTAATCAGTGAAATTGAGATTTGTTAACTTTGTTCTTAAGATTTGTGAATGTCCTACCTTTATATCTTTGGGTATTCCGCTGTTGTTTTTATGTACACTTTTTTGCAAATCAATATAAACTGATTTATGTTCCTGTCTCTACAGCTGTAGTGTTTGCACAAAGAAACAAAACCATCATTTCATTGTTCCAAAAACTGCCTTCACACTCCTGCAGGTACTTAAATTGAGCAAAAGACTTGATTCAATTTAACTTAAAAATCACAAAACGATGGATCGAAACATTTTCTTTTTCTTCCTCCCAGGGGTCAGATAATTTGACCACGTACACGTTTAACACTCACGTTGCGAAACACACCTTCTGTAAAACCTGTGGAGTCCAAAGTTTCTACACTCCTCGCTCCAACCCTGATGGATATGGTATGACCTCTCAATGCTGACACACGGCAGTCACATGATTCTTATGTGTTGTAAACTCATTTCACCATCCTGTCCTGTTTACTCCAAACTAAGTCGGTCGTGTTTACTCCAAACTAACTGACAGTCTGCTCTTTCATGCCCTAGATTTATGGTATTTGTAGAAAACAGTAATGAAATATGTTAACAAGGGGACATTATTATTGGATAACAGTGATGAAACCACCCTTGAAATGTCATCTTTTGCATTTTTGAACATGTAAGGCCAAGTTGTAAATGTGCTCGAGACAAAGGGCTGTTTTGTTCATAAGCACATCAATGAGCTGTCGTTTGTTGGTGTCGTTTTCTCCCCAGGTGTTGCTCCACACTGTCTGGATCCCGGCACCGTCCGCAGCGTCACAGTGGAGACGTTTTGTGGAGAGAAGTGGGAGGAGAGCATGCAAGCTCACAAGACCATCAGAGACATGTCTAAACCTGCAGCAGACTCACAGCTGAGAGACTAAATAACAACACTGTGATACAACAATCAAACCTTTTTTAATCAGAAGTATACCACAAATACTCTACAGTATCTACAAAAATCTTTGGAATTATAAGATGATAAGAAATTCAAACCATAGTGTTTTTTTTATATACAGTGTAATGACCCAAAACAATACAAATGTTTCTGTGCCTAAAGGACACAACACGCTTCCATTACTGTTATTACATAGTGATTTACAGAAAGTGCTGTTGAAACAAATGTTCAGGCTACTTCAGCCATTAAAGTACCAGAAGAACTGTGAGCGAAAACACCTCATTGGATGTGTAAACAGGAACTCGATTCACAGGTTTCAGGTAGTTAGCCAGTGGGGACACCTAACAAGAGTACAATCAACAATAACTTAATAGATCTTCAAGTTCTTTGGTCCTTGTGGGATGATTTGGAATGTGTTTACGAACATGTAGCGAGAGAAGGCGATGTAGAGGTGACGAAACCACAAAAGTTGAGTGCGATGGCAAAACATGGCTTCCTGAAAAGAGGAGAGGGTTGTTCAGGAGGTTCTACAAGCCATAACATCTCATGTCACAGTCATCAGTGCTGAAAGTATGATGCTTTGAAAATGTATGTATTGCTTTATAGAATATAAGCTTGATGAGACATACTGTATACTGAGTAAACTTCTCATTTTGCTGCAGAGGTTAGACGTTACGAAGTACAAATACTTAACTATTTCACTTAAGTAGTTTTTTCAGGTATCTCTTTTAACACAAATATCTGTACTTCTTGTAACTTAAGTTTTAAAAGGGCTCTGCGTAGTTTTGGAGAAGAAATTCAGACTCAGAATCTCAACACTTACAATATTAAAGAGGTAATAATATAAACCCATAACTAAACAAACAAGCTGTTCCCAGAGGAAAATAAGGTCCCCAGAACACTGTTTGAAGCTAAAAAAGTGGCAGATAAATACAAATACAAACGAAGTAAAATAGTATGAAACTGTGTTTGTTTAGGCAAAAAACAAAAGAACAAAACAAAAGAAAACCAGTCAATAAAGATCTTTCTCTTCTAATTAAAAGTTATTCCCCAATATGACAAAGTGCACCTTTAATGCATTTGAGAGTTGAATTATTGATAATAGATTATTTACAACCAACCGAAAGTGTTGGTATTTCACGTCCTGGGAGAGACACAACAATCAACTAACACTGTTTTGTGTTTACGAACGACTTGGACAAATCCCTCTGAGTATATCTTTAAGTTTAATAGTCTTTGAATTAAATGAATATGACCCGAGGGTCAGTTAGCTTTGCAAAGAAATGGCCTGTAGGAATGTCCTTCAGATGGGTACTTTTTACTGTCATACTGTTACCTTTCACAGCAGGGGACTTTCTTACTTGCTGAAAGTACCTGCTGAATCAGTACAGTAGAGTTTTCACATAAGTATCTGAACTTGAGTGAAGAATGAGTGTACTTTTGTCACCTCTGCTCTGCTGTAGCGTCTCTTTTTCCAAACTCTGTCCCTGCTCTTGCGTTCTCAGCACATATACTGTACATGCCCTTGTTAAGAGGTGCTAAAAAAAACATGTGCACTTTCTAATAGTAGCCGGCGACCCGTCTCTGCCAACGAAGTGTCTATTTTGAGGCTTACTTTGGCTTGCCTGTAGCCCTGTGAGCCTGTCGTGCAGAGAAGACATGAGGGCAGCAGCCAGCTGAGGGGGAGCTCCAAGCAGGAGATGTACTTCCTGATGAGGCCAACAGTCACCAGGGAGAGCAAACAGCAGTCTGGGGGAGAACAGACACAGACCAAGTTAGCTGTTAATATGTTAAACACTTACGACAGCAGCAGACTGTCAACCAGGTTATTCTCGAACAGTGTAACACGGCTTCTCTTTCACACTTAGACTGTTGACAGAAAAAAAAGTGGATAACCATCTACGAAGACATTAGAACTACAACCCTTCACATGCAGTGGGAGATTGTAGGGCACAAAAGGCTTTAAGCTGTTAGGAATGAGCACAGAGTCTTGCTCTACAGCCAGGTGAGGAGACTTATACAATCACGTTGGGCCTAATTCTCTGCCGCCTCCTCTCCTGGAGGCTACAGTAACACCAGTCGATCAGGTGAGGTGTAATAAATAACCAAAGAGCATGATTAATGACGCACCCGCTGTTTTTACAATTGCTCACTGCACGCACAGAGGGCAAGGCAGACTGTAGTTATTTTGTCCTAGATAAAGTACTGTGGCTCGAGGCTGGGATGATAATGTCTTCCTGCCATTCAACAGCAAAGTGCAACCGTTGAGATCCCAGAGATGATTAACCGTATGGGCCTGCTGTGCTCGTTTCTTATCAAGCCGTCTGCTCAAACATTGATGTGGGTGTGCCCTGTGGGCCTCAATGTTTACCAAACCAGCAAAGTAATGAGCTCCGAGCCTGTCGGAACAGGTCGCTCCCTCTCTGTTCTACTTTTCCTTTCCCATTCTGTTAAAGAAGAAATTTTGTAACTGAAAGTAAAAATGAAGTTTGTGTAGGTTGAAATTAAAAAAACAAACGGGGAGACATTTTGCCTGGACGGCAAAGATGTCAAGACAGATTTTAACATCTGCTAACATCACACAGAATTTAAGAAATGAGAAATGGTTGACAACCAAACATTCGTGTATTGCGGATGTTTCGGATATCCAACTGGCCTCATGCTGCCACCAGCAGACCAAAATGTATAGAGGTGTAACATGTAGCCCCTATGAACAGGAGAGGGCGCTCTAAATTAACAAAACGGTGTTCACAGGACTTCCCGGGGTTCTAAATGTGGAAAGTACAGATTGGAGAGGTGGTGCTTCTCTTGTAATTTCTGCTTCGTCTCATTGTGGAGCAATCTGTAAATTCAGTTTCAAGTGCTACTCTAAGCTTAATAATTAATATAACTTTTGTCCTGGCATTTCTACCCACTGTCATCATACTTCGCATCTGGTGAGGGGTCTTTCTATTAAAACAACTTGCTCAAGGTTTTTTGTTTTACAGACGACCTTTATAAGTGTTACAAGTGATACTTTGTTCACAAGTTTGAAACATTTTTAATCTATTCTTTCCAACCTACCATTGGGTACTTGTCCACTGGAACCAAGATGGCTGTAAGAGGAGAAAAAAACAATGTTAGGCAACGTAAAAGTAAATAAAGTTAAAATTGTAATGATACTCTTACCAATAATATTAATACTGATATTACAAAGTTATATCATCTAATATTTTAGATATCTTGTTATTGTGATATGGCATAACTATTGTCTTTTCCTGGTTTAAAGGCTGCATTACAGCAAAGTGATGTACATTTCTGAAAAGACTTTATTTTACTGCTCTAATACTTGCCTTTACCCTTCTAGTCAGTATATCCATATTACTGATGATTACTTGTGTTAAAGGACCATCTAACCCAAAAATTAAATACTTTGTTGTTGGCTACTCACTCCGACGCTGATTGAAAAGTAAGCTGAATTTTCGTAGTCCACATAACATTTCTGGAGCTTCACAGCAAAACAGCGTTGCAGCATTCTCCCAAACAGTTGATGGAGATGGGTACTCTTTTACCCGTTAAAAAAAACCTGTAAAAGAATATAGCCTCGAGATCCCAAACTGATGTGAGAAGACGTTATCAACACCCCTTTTCTGGCCAAAATCTTAACTGTAGCAGCTCAGCTAATAGGGCATAAAAAAAATTCTTTTAAAAAATCAATTTCGGATCACTGGGCAAGTGGTTTGAAGACATTTCATGTTAATATTTTGTTTAAATATACATTTTTTTTTCAGTTTTCAAGCAAGTCCACATTTAACTTAAGTTGTTCAGGCGAATGCTGCACTGTTGTCTTGCTGTGAAGCTCCAGAAATGTGTTGTTCCCGCCTTTTTGTGGGCATGGGAGCAGAGTTGATAATGACTGAATTTCCAGTTTTGGGCGAAATTTGCCTTTAATATTTTCTGAATGTACCTTGTTGTAATATTGAGGATTTTAGACAAAAATATTGTGATATAGCTTTTCTAAAACTTTTTTTCCTGAGTATTTCTTTGGGCCTTTTAATGGCTTTATTGATAGAACAACTCAGAGAGGTGACAGGAAACAGCGAATCATGGGCCGCTGCAGTGGGGAGAAATATAGTATATATTGCTGTATACAGCAATATAGCCTGAAAATATCACATATTATTTTAAGTCCCTGGTTACAACACAAAACTGCAAGGAGGGATTGTAAGCCCACAGGAAAGACCTTGGAGTAATGCTGCCAAGCTACCGCAACGTCATTCACTGCCTATGTTTCTTGTGATGTTGTTGAGTTTTGGAGGGTTTTTTTTTCTTGGGTAGTGAAAACACAATTTCATAGAGCACTTCAAGTCTTGGTGGGAGCACAGTCAAGTTTTCCTTTCATATTTGAATTTCAATGTGCAATAGCTGTTAACATGTTGACAAAAACAAGCCATCGAGCTTCTGAGCACTGTGGAAACTAGTGCACAGCCCCTCCGGGTTCCAGCCTAATGGGAATCATGAGATGTGATTTGGAGAGCTCACATCTTATCAACAGATGAGGCCCACAGACTGACAGAGAGCCATATAGGCTCAGTGAGGGAAAAAGGCCATGACTAAAACGGCACACAATTAAGGCATCGGCGCAACACAGGGACAGCAAAGTAAACTTCAGAGTGCAAAACACTTTCTTTCCCCCCTAACCAACAGTCTGATGCAACTTGCTTGGTTGGCCTCTCCAAACCAGAGCTGCCCTCCCACCTCACCACTTCAGGGACAGGATTTACTGCTGCTCTCTGGGAGCGAAGCCGAGTGCCTCTGAGGACTCTGTTTGGATGACCTCTCAGCTATGTAACAGACCAATTCTGAAAAACATGCTGTGTGTGTGTGTGTGTGTGTGTGTTTGTGTGTTTATGTGTGTGCATCTTTGTGGGGAAACATTTGGAGAGATTGATGTTGATGCAAGTCTAAATGTTCTGCATTTTCCTAGACGGTGTTTTACGACTGTGGAGTGGGCGTATTTCTGTGTGCATGTGTAAGCCACATTATATCCCTGAGGATGGCGTCTTTAAGTTGAGAGATTTAAAAAAAAAAACTAAATATCAAAACCATAAAAGTTCAGTGAGTACCTGACAGCTTTATGGATGGCTATGTGATTGGCGTGGCCGCTCACTCCTCTTCCATCGAAGGTCAGCACCTGAAACAACAAAATATCTCACTGTGTGGGTGTAAAGCCAGAATCTGGGTATCTAAAAGTGAATTTAAATAAACGGAGGCAAAGACAGAGGGAGAGATTTTTATTGGTTTGGTGGACGGGTTTCCGTGTCTGACTGTGGAGCTGCTTGGCAGCTGACAACTGATATTTAAAAACCTTTTTCTGTTTGCATGCTTGCACACCAGAGGAAGCAAGTGAAAAAAAAAAAAAAATCAGGTCAAAGGGAAAGAAAGAGTGCTTGACTAAAGATTTGGCATTTGCTGTGCTCAAAAGTATTCTACCATGACTAGAACTTTGCAATCAACATAAATTAAGCATAAGCTCTTTTGGAGGTTTGTTTATGGAAAAGCCAGGGGCTGTCATGCTGTCTGTATTTTACAGTTTAGGGCTGCACGAATTACTTTCAATATTGATTAACTTGCCTATCGTTTATATAAATAATTGTTTAGTCTATAATATTTTGAACTTGAAAAAAATGCTTATCATATTTTCTAGAGCCCAAAAAAAGTTGCTTCTCTAGTCCAACAAACAGCCCAAATCACAAAGACTCTTCATTGACTGTCATATTGAAAAAAAAAAAAAGGGAAACAAATTATCACATTTAAGGAGCTGAAACCAGCAAATGTTTGAAATTTTTTCTAGAAAATGAAGCAAAAGAGTCTGTAACAAATGTTCTTTTGATTGGCTCATCGTTTAATTCACCAAGAAGGGAAAGTGAATGGCTTTTTACATCTAAATGTGCATCTACGCTGCATGTGTGCACCGGGGACGGCGTTTATGTGTGACTGATGTGTTTCTCGTTCCTGCTTTTTGGTCTAGAGGCATTTTTTCGCTGCACAGCCTGACAGGATGGGAGGAGACCGTGTTTGTTTGTCTCCTTGATAACAAAAAGAGTTCGCAACTACAGGACAGAAGAACCCACATGTGCAGATGTGTGTTCATCTTCCCTAAAGAACTTTGTCCCCCCACTGCTGCGGTACTTTGTTTGTCAGAGTATTTGTCTATTTGTCGAGAGTGGACCGGATGAAAATTCTTTGATTCTAAATTTGCCTCATTCCCGTTGGCTAATAGTGCAGAACAACACCGGGGCAGATAAAGATCTCTGTGTAAACAAAGAAATTGAATCCAAACTTTCTGCTGCGGCAGAGGCCATTTCCCCTCGATTTAAGGGAGGCTCAAAGTACAGTCGGAGGTGGAGGAAAAGAGACAGCTGCAGCTGACAGGATTATTTTACAGACCACAGTGAAACTGGGATAATGAGCTAGAGAGCTGTGGTGCCAAAACATATGCTAAAGAGCAAACAAAACAATACATGGGTTTTGTACACACAATGGCAGGGAAACTGTGTGTTAACATTAAACAGGAAATGACAGAAAAGCCACGGCTTTGAGAGGAAAGAATTAAACATGGAGCTGACATTACCATGTTGAAGGAGTGAGCTCTGATGTGCTTCACAATTACAGAAGAGACCAATGAGACACTCCATTCTGTTTTGGGATCATCTGGCAGTTTTCTGCAAAGAAAGGGACAGTGATATCACAACAGGGTCTCACTGAGATACAAGAGTATATCGTGCCTCCATACACAACATAAGCATGCTGAATGTTTCTTAGGCTGTGCAATTTTATTCCTTTCCGAACACCGAGATTTGTGCACACTGCAGATTTAACCCTGCGTTTGAAGAAAGGCTGTTGTGGAATGCAAACACGAGGGAGTGCTGATAGGAAGTCCTGGGGTTAAGGGTCAGAAGGCCCTTAGCATCATGTTCTTCTGAAACTACAGCCTAGAGACAACACGGCACATACATCAAACATCACATTTGGCCAGCCCGAGCTCTTTGGCTACTTAACATGCACGGACTCCCTTTTTGGCAGAAATAATATCAGATTTTTTCCCCTCGGTTTTGAAAATATGAGCATCGCTTTTTATGGTTGTTCAACATTCCCCTGGAACTCAAGAGAAACCGGCCACAAAAAATAAAGAGAAGAGTACTTAAAAACCTACTCAGGCTGACTCAGATATGAGCTGGGTCAACGCAGTTCACATAAAAGTCCCGAGGGTTGCATTTGAAGTGAAGTGGATTCAGTTTGTGCACCAGTCATTATTTCTCTGCAGTATATTGATCAAAAAGCACACACAAACAAAACAAAAGAACCCTGAAAGACAGTTTGAATAAACCAACCTGTGGGGGGTCTTGATTCGAGCAGATAAGCAGAGAGATCAATGACATGTTGTTGTACACATTGGGGGCGGCGCATGTGCACGTATATATAAGTGCACATGGGGTAGGTGTGGGGGGTGTGTCAACAGTTGCTCCCCTCCCCGTGGTTGCAAACAATGAGCCAGGACAGTTGAGCTGGTAGAGGGAAGTGATGGATTAGGCCACAAATCTATTGGCTGCCACCGGTATGAGGGTCAGGCTTTGGTGTAAAGGGTGGAGGGGTGGGGGTCGGCTGTGTCACAGGGAGGCGGGGCAGATGGATGGGGGTTCAGAGATAGTTTAAAACTGTCTGTCATCGTCATAAGGCCCGTGTGTGTGTGTCTGTGTGTCCATGCCATCTTTATTTGAGTAGGGGGGCCTGTGAAATGGAACCTTGTGTAAATCTTACGCAGCATTTCACATATGTAACCAATGTAAAATGCTGCATGCGTCACATGAATGAAACACATGCCTAATCTTTTAATAACTGCTTTATACAGAAAGCTAATACATAAAAGTAGAGGATTTTGTTAGACTTTGTACCAACATATTTGTGTATATCTGTTTTTTATTGTTGCAGTTATTCATTAGTTATTTTAGACAATTTGTCTTCCAGCTTGAAAACCGCAGCTAAGCACAAGCCTGCAATGAGCGGGTGAAAACAAAAAAAAACAGAGAAGAAAAATGAACAACAGACATAAGACACCTGACCTTTCTCAAGCAGGATGCAGGCTGAATGTCAGCTTCACCATGGCAACAGCGCAAAATGTCCTAAAGTAACCTCCACAGCTCCCCCTTTTGTAGTTTTGCATGTGGATGTCTAATTGCTTGCAGGCATCTGTATGCAGTGGTTGAACTTTGGCCCAGTAAGGGGATTCTGTATGTGTGCGTGTGTGTGTGTGTGTGTGTGTGTGTGTGTGCGTGCGTGCGTGCGTGCACTTGTCGAAGAGGGCTTGTTTAGTCTGGTCACATGGACCACAGGCCTGCGAAACTGCCAGACTTCTGTCCACACAGTCAGATTATATGTCCTGCTGGGAACGGCTGAGATGCCACTACAAACTGACAGTCCGCCCGCAATATCCCACCGTAATAAGGCAGTTACAACTACAGTTACAACACCAATACAAACAGCGATTTGGAGACATTTGCGGTTGCAGGTTTTGCCAATATTCACTCATGTCAGGATAATAAAACGGTCATGAGAACAACCATAGAAATAATGCTGTAAACCATGGAAATAATGATGTTGTTTTGAAAGTAAGTTGTGCAGAAAAAAAACTACTGAACATGACAACATCGCAGTTTGTTGCTGGCTGCAGGACTCGGTGAGATGGGAAAAGCATCTGTTTGACTATGCAGAGGCCACTGTGTGCTGGTGACAAATGTATCTGGGATGAAAAGCACAGCCAGAGGTCAGTGGCAAGGCTGGAACATCTCTCCACTATTTACCGCGCCCGGCCATGTGCTTATAAAACAGCCAGGTCTATTTTTACTTCTGATCAATGTATATTTAAACCTTGTGTGGGGATAGGGTGTTGCCGCTTTTCTGAACTGAACTGAGCTTGTTGTATTAATGCATACAGAGAATTACACGAATCCAATGAAAAATTAAAGCTTTCAGTTTTTGATTGTCTTCTGAGTAAAGATTTAGTAAATATGAAGTATGTTATCACGATTGTGTGAGAGCGGGGCGTTGCTTCACTTCAGTCCGGTGGATAGTGTAATGAAGGTGGATGGATTTGTGCAGTGAGCAGCTATAATCGAGTACACGGAGCAGACAGAGGTCAAGCCAGTGCAAGTGCAGAGGCAGCAGAGCGTGCTCAGATCGAGCTTGATCACAAAGGCCCCAAAATGCACTGGGGCCCCAGATACTGTCAACACAGCTGTCCTTTTCAGTGAGCATTAAAGGGAAAATCCTATTTTAAAGCAGAATTCACGTGTCATTCCATAGGCTACAGTTGTGAGTGAGCATGTCTCGATCATATCTGCCATCATGAAACATAACCCATGCTGTGCACTACACTCAAGTTGTGACTTTAGCTTGAACCCAGAAGTCCAGTGGATCCAGTACATCACACTATCCTGAATGAATGGGATGATTTTTGCTCAGTTCTAATACAGTTTTACCAAGCTGGACTATATCTTGATAACACTCCACTTGCATGATGATAAGAATTAAAGTTTTGTTTACATTCAGTTTTACTCCTGACAGAACAAAATACAAATTGGCTCCATACAGCCTGTCTTGGCTTGTAATCCCAGTCTCCAGTGGCCCCATGATTTAAAGTATTATTTACACCCTTTTTAAGACAAAATCTTCACCTCACTGTTTTAGTTGCTTTTTTTGTCCCCATCTACTTCAGTTATTTAGGAAAATGGTGCAGAAATGGTTTGTGGACTACAAGACTTCACCTGACCTGCCATTAGCAGGAGGCGGAGTAGATAATGACTTAAATTTTCATTTTTTCCTTTAAGCATTTTAAATATAGTACCATTTACATTTATGTTTGGTGCAGTCTTCTCACACACTTATATGCTTTGATGGTGCATTGCCGTATGTCTTCGGTGCCTGTAGGATAATGTGAAACCATCGGCAGGAATGTGTAGCACGTCAACCAGAAGGAACAACACCGGTGCATCCTCGTATGCTTGAGGTCAAAAACTCCACGAAACCAATATCACAAATGGACTTAACTGAATGTGCTTTCTGAAACACATTCAATTCAACCAAGACAGGATTTAAAGTGTCATTACAAGACCACATTACTAACTAACATAGACTTTTATCTGAAAAACTGAGAGTGAAATGTCATGGCTGACATCCAAAGTCATAGCACACTTCCTGGTTTGTGTCTGCATTAAAAATAAAGAACACCCAGCTTTACTTACAACCCAGGGGCAAACATCTTGAGCACACGAACTCTGAGAATCCGCTCCAGGGTTTTGTCCCGTGATAGCATCACATACAAATCTCAGCTATTGAGTTTGTTTAGGACTTGACATAATCTTTGATGAAAGCTTTTTAAATGCTTGATATTATATTGGGGGATCAGCACTGCTACAGCACTACTATATTTTAGCTGCGCTCATTTCCAGTCATCCTTGTCTAACCCACCATCCATCTGAACGCTGCATGAGTTTGTCTGAAAACCATACAAACTGATTAACTAGTGATGCTCACGTGTTGTTTCCAAACTACAGAAACAACAGAGGGGATGATACGTTTACTATGTGGATCCAAGACACAATATTTTTCTCAGTATCCTCATTGACAGCGGCTTGGTAGGTTAAAGCAGCTGTCAGAGAGAAACTGATATTTAAAATTCGCTGACTCCGTTTCATGGACATATATTTTGTCCGTCTGATTTATTTTAACAAGGACGGACACAAACACCTCTGTTAACACATGAAAGCTCAACTGCACCACAAACTACAGCCTTCAGTTTAAATAAAAAATGTTAAACTTCATGCAGTTAGGAAGAATTGCAGGACTGTTAAACTAGACTGCAAGACTGTAACTGCTCACATCAAACTGACAAAATAGAGCTTTTGTTTCTAATCAGATTGTCTAGCTCCTATTCTCTGAAGACTTTACCCTTGCATCTTTTCTTTCTCAGTGCAGAATAAAATGACCAGTGAGAAAAACAGGGAGAGCTTGAGTCAAGGATGTACATCTGCACATAGTTGGGCAGTGAAGGTTAAGAGCAAAGCCAAACTGTGGCTAGCCATGTACAGACGCACAAGGAGAAAAACAGTTTGGACTGACCTACATTAGCAGTGCTCAGAGCATTGCCAAAATGTATCCCACAGTCCTTGGCAGTTGGCTTCAGCAGACATGGACAAGAGGAGGAGGAAGAGGAGGAGGAGGAGGAGGAGGAGGAGGAGGAAGAGGGGTGGAACAGGGAGAGAGAGAGCTTGGTTGTGAGAGGGCAGGGCTGGGGGCTCTCAAAGTGCTGATTAGGTGTGTGTTTTGGGCAAACAACAGAATACACAGAAAGGGAAAATGGGCTACACTCCAGTTCAGCAGAAGTGCAGACAGTACTGAGATCAAAGTTCAGCTTTATTCTGTGTGCACAGGATGATAAAACTGGGAAGTCTGTGTGTGTGTGTATAACAACACACACACACACCCTAACAATGTTCTCTAGGGCAGACAACCTGGGCAGGCTGCCAGCTTGTTACTGTGAGTTCCAGGTTAGTGCCAGAGTTCATGCAGCTCTCCTGGCGAGCCAACATGTAGAGACTCACATGTAGGCAGCCACGCGGTTCCTAGAAACTCCAAACATTTTCAAGGAAAGCTGCGGAGTTGATCCAAACGAGAGAAAAAATCCCCCTCTTCAACATCACCTTTTACTGCTGCTTTCTCTGTAACTTGACCTTGCCAAGAGCCAGAGCCTGGAGACTGAGAGCCTTACAGCTGCAGCATCAAACAAAATATAGGAGAAAACAGAAAAAGAAGAGCGACATCCTACAAGAATTTGGACAACAATGCAGTTTGAAGTTCTGGTCCCCCAGATCTGCCCAGTGATTTGAATGTGAATTGACGTTTATGAGGGAAATCTGTTTTAACTTGGAGGGCATTCAAAACCACGCTGAAAGAGTGTTAGCCGTTTCTCTATGTCATGTATGGTATTTATGGAGACAAATATACATATTTTTAATTCAGTAAAGTCATACATTTTCATCATTTTCTTTCAAGAATCTATATTATGTACATCCATACTGCTCTAAGATAAATGAGAGCTAGCAAACAACGCCAGTTTTTTGTTTGAACTGTTCTTGCAACACTGCTGGAATGTGCAACTACTTTCTTTCCACTAATTTTCCCACAGAGCTCCACAAGAAAATTGTTGGGGAGCAACAGAGAAGTAAGAAGTAGGACCCTTCATCCCCAAAAAGTTTCCAGTTCAATAAACACTGACAACAAGTGAACTGACACTTTAGTTAATAGCCCAAATTGACTTAAAGTCAGTAGTTAACTCTAACCCATTTTGGATTGAAGAGGAATATATATTTCAATAAATGGGCGAGTAACACGCAAAAAAACAATGTCGATCAGCCCTTAAGCCATCCAAATTTCAATTAACTTGTTCACTAAGATTGACTGATACACTGTGTTCTAACAGGTTGTCTACTCAGGGAAGAGAAAGATTATAGGCAAAATCCAATATCATAGCTGCAATATGGACAATTTAAAAAAAAAGTTATAATAAGTTATTAACCAAAAAACATTTATTTGCTTAAATTATAATTCTTTTAACTTGCCTTATTATACTTTTAGTGATTGATAAATAACTAGATATGTGGATATATATTGTAGATACATTTTTAGATCGATAGATTGAATTCAGTTTGGAATTATAAAGCTATTAAGGGGCTCCATGTGTGTCCCCCAGGGCTGACCTATAACTGCCCGAGGCCTAATCATTTATTTCCCCTGTGACATGGAGCTAATACATCAGGCCGGGCTAGATCGGCTCTGTTGTAGTGAGAACAGATGGGTGTGATTTGTGGTCAACTTTCTAACTGTTCTGATAGACACTGGGTGGCTGGGAGGAGACTAATGGCCTCCAACAGGCAGACATGTTGAGCTGAGAGTCCTTAAAACAAGGCAGCATAAGTAGGCTATATTTGTTTCTTTTCATTTCAAGTAAAAAAATAGCCTCGGTTTTGAATCACATTTTCAATCTGCAAAGGACAAGTACAGCACATACATGTGTCACACACAAATATGAATATTCAACAAGGCAAATTCTAACAAGCCAAAACAAACTCTGTGCTTTCAACATTAATGCTGTAATATGCATGCTGTTGTGTAGAAGATGGCTACTTACTTATGGTCCACTATGGTGACTCTGGAGCCTGGTATCCCCAACACGGCACAGCTGTTGAGAAGTTCTTGTTTACGCTGAGCTCCTTGATGGTAGTAGTTTCCTGGATAACATAAACAAATTTGGCATTAGATGTACTGTACTGAAAGGAAAATCTAAATAAAAGTCTAAATTCTGTTAGCAGATTCTGTCTAATTCCTCCAAATCTAAAAATTGAGTGTTTCACTGTGGGATGTTTAAAGTGGCCTTAAAGAAATAGTTAGAGCGTACAAGGTAGCTAAATTTGATTTTTTATTTCATTTTGAATTTTATCTTTACTTATCATGTGTAATGTATTGTCTGTTTTTTCTGGTATTATGTGCTAAGTGTAATATGTTTGTAATACTGTCTTGCTTGCTGTCTTCTTGTTTGGCTATTATTTTGTGGAGTGTTATGTGTTCTACAAGACAACTAGAATGGAAATAAGCCTTTGACTTTATTGTGTTTTCCTTCGCAATGATTTTTAATGCATGTATTGAAGACAGTGTCTTCTCTGTTTTGTAATGATGAAATACATTCCTTCATTCATTCATTGTTTTTTCTTTAGCTTTGTAATAAAAATAGTCCTCTAAAATCAGTTAGGTTGGATCTAAATGAAATACAGCATTGTACAGACTAGAAACATGTTTAATTTGTGTTTTTAGTAGTTTTTTTTTTTGAGCGAAAAGCTAGATGAGAATCTGTCTGCACCTTTCTTTCTTTGACTATTATATTTTACCTAAGATTTAACTAAATCACATGATATGATATCACTGCAAACTCGACTGGGGAAAAAAAGGCCAGATTTCCTAACTCTTACAATAGCTGACAGTTTAAACTGATTAAGTCACTCAAAAATTATAAATCAAAGACCAACAAACAACTTCCTGGATATTGTAGGCTGTTATTATGTGGACACAACATAGTGTGGTTTCAAATAGAAAAGGATTTCAGCTATCTTTGTTTCCAGTAGTCACGTGTTAGCAACAATATTTTTCTTTTTTTTTAATGAATAGTAAAAACTGTTTAGCGCACCTCATCTACCAGCATTATGCAGTTATTCAGTCAGACACAGTCGCTCAGTATAGCATGAATTTGATGTTTTGCTCATTGGTTGACAAGCAAAGCCACTGTTTTGGGAGAGGTGTTTTTTCATTTTCATCTAAAATCTAATATTCAGTTAAATCTAATGGGTGAACCATGAAATTTAAACAAGCTAACGTTAGTTAGCAGCAAGCCACGTGATCAACACGTATCTCTCTGAAACTTAACACTGAATTCTTAACATTATATACGCCAACAGTAGTATGCTGTAGCTTTACCTTCAGACAAACACAGCAAATGAACGCTGGCATTTAACTCAACGAGCCGTATGATCGTTGGCGCGAAGAACATACATTCATCATCCGGATGCGCAGTTACAATCAGAGCTCTGATATCCGCACCGTCTAGTTCTCTGCCAGGAGAGACGTGCAGTACATGTTTCAACGACTTCACCAAAGTGCGCCGGTGTCGATTGTAAATGCATTTTATCCAGACAAAATAGGATAAAACTATGAAGACAACCAGGTAAACACTCATTATTTTGACCGTTACCGTAAACAATCCGTGTAAAGACAAAGGTCTAACATACAAATGGTTCCACTTCTACAAAAATATGCCTTTTTTCCGTTAGCTTATATCTAAGGTCACCCATTCTTAGAGAATGCAATAGGTATCATAACTAAGTCCAAAAAAGCAATGGCTACCAATTGGTAGTCCCATACCGGTGTGTTTTACTCACTTGGAGTCACCTTCGCTTTCTTAGTTCATTTGAGTTTAAATCAACTTATTTGTGGAACAAACACGTGAAGAAGACACTAAATAATCTTCTGACTTATTTGAGTTAAGACTGCCTTGAAAATGTATTAGAAAGTTTCATGAATCATGCCAAACTGGCTTTGCTGTAAAAGTAAAAATTACAAACACCACGAACATTACCGTGTTGGAGGGGACTATTTAGCTGTCGCACAGTATTATCCTTGCAGGTGCATAAAAATCAAAATTGAAAAAAAATACATATTAATCAAAAGAGTGACATAACAGTCCCACCTGTTTCTCAAATCGGTCGATAATAGTTTTCTTTGTAGGTGAAACTTGTAGTGGAGCATTTGTACCCTGTGGATCCAACCGAGTAGGGACAATTTATTTTACCCTGTCAGGATACCGACCGACAAATGCGGCGCAGCCTTCAGTCTGCCTAGTCGTCCACAGCTCACGTCCCGCGGATTTACAATCAACAATTGACACACAATTCTGCCCTGGGATACCCTTCTCTCCCATCGGTATATTTTCTAAATATGAGGTGAGTGCATATCGCTTATATGCAGCAAAGCAACATGTTTAATTAGCACGCTATTTAAGCGCCCGGGTCTACGCTGAAAATCTGCCTTGCAAGATGGCGACGTGGTTGAGAATTCAAAGGTGAAATACGGGCTAAGTTGGCTAGCTAGCGACAACAACAACAACATCTTAAACGTCGTATTATCACGTTAAAGTGTAAAAGTAGCATATACTTTAAAGTGTACCTTAAATACTCTACATGTTTATGGTGCATTTCCGGAAAGGCTCTCTGTTGTTGAGACGGACCCATCCCCCAAGATAAGCTACAAATCCCACTGCGTTGATATGACTGTATGCTGTAAAAAGACAACAATAACAACACATAGCAGCAGTATTTCTCACTGCAAGGCATCGTATGTGGACATGAAGTTCACCATGGCGACTGGGTTTACAGAGAAATCGCCACAGAGACTATTATAAATGATCGCTAAAAATGAACTTCTCAAAGCATGTCACCGTGAAACGACGTAGACTGACTAAAAGCAGAGTCATTTTTATAACGTGAGGCTGCATCTCTTAAACCACGTCGGAAAATTCAATTAAAGACTGCTGAAATACAGAGGAAGGGGAACACCCAGGAGCGAATGTACTGAAGCCACAGTTTATTTTATCTACATTCATGCTCCACGTTCAGGCGGACAAAACAGGGATACAACTATAACTGTATCTGCAAATGGTCCATTAGATGATTCCCACCGTGGACTTTGCAAGTTATTACAAAAGGAGGAAGTGACAAAGCTGAGAAGCACGTCATAGATAATCAGGTCACTAACAAGGGTTGCAAAAACGGATTCTGAGGATATGTGTATCAATATTATCCAACTTACACAGTTGCTTTGAAGAAAAAACAAACATATATTCATGGGTTTATTTTCTCCCTTATCTGGAAGGATGCTGTGACACAGGCCTGTATCAAGGAGGTCTGCTTATTCCCCTTTTCCATTGGGAGCACAGAGGAACGGATAAGGAGATTGGAATATATGAAAAAAATTTGTGGAAGATTTGCGTAAGGAGCAAGACCTCATATGAAAGATGACAAAGTTCCCCCCTAGCAGCATCAGTGCAACAAACTTGTTTCCAGTTTAATTGATTGCCAGACATGCTGGTAAATATTTGCTTTATAGTACATCTCAGTTCCTCATTTTAAAGCATGATATTTATTTCATAGATGTAATCGATGACATTAGATCGGCCAATTATTTTTTGGTGCATCAATAAAACTCAGGCTAGAGATGGATCAAATTATATCAAGTTTACAGAACATTAGCATCATGTCAAGTGGCAATGGCAGATGTAGAGCCCCCAGAACACAGATGCATACTATGGATTATTTAGATTAATAACAGAAAGAGCCTAGAACAGAGTGATTTTTGTTCTAAATCAACCTGCAGTAACTTTAACTGTCCTCATTTGGTAGCATGTTTTTGCTACCAATAAATAAATCGGACTAAATACAAAATCTTGTGTGTTTGTTCAGTTGCAAAGTACTGGGATATCAATACTGGGATATACAAGCCATCTTTATTTAGAGACCAGACATTCAGCAAAAATGATTCCAGTTCTTCCTTACTCATAGGTCTGGTTCTCTGTACATTGCTTAACTCATTCGGGCTCATATCATATTTAGCTGCTAAAAGAAAACTTCCTTTTTTTCATCCAGCCAACATTAGTGAGATGCAAGTGGATTGCTTTGTTAATCGTTGATAAAATTCTGTCAGCTATCACTGGGATGTTAATTCTGCTCTAATGGCAACATGAGTGGAAAATTGCAACCATGATCATTGCTCATGTGATTGGTTATCATAACATGCAAAGGCAAATGGCACCTTTTTTACCACAACTGTGCAGCAGATGTTAATTTAAAAACTGAGGATTTTATCCAATCAAAAAACATTCAAATTAAGACCTGACACACACTGCCAGTCCCCTTTTTGAAGAGCAACAGATTTTTTTGTAAGAAATTAATTTGCATGACAAATAATTGATTATAATATTAGTCTGTCTGACTAATAATTTGTTCTCATAGTTGGCTAAACTACATCTAGATTTGGCAGTGGATATACATACCATTGGATTGGTTGGTTTTACTTACTTTCAAACAACATATAGGCCTGTAGTTCAAAAAATTTTATTCATGATATTTTGAGCATTGTTACTTTATTAGCGATAGTGGTAGTGACAGCTGAAGAGAGACAGGAAGACAGGGAGAGAGAAAGCTGATGAAATTCAGAAAAGTACCTCCAGCTAGCATCAAACCTGGGCTGTGGTGGTAGGAACTAAGCCTTGATAAATGGTACATGCTCTTCCAGGTGAACTACTGGGGTTCCCCATGTCCCCCCGTTTTTTTTCCACCCATATGAAACTTTCCCAGAACTGCCGCTGCACAGTAAAGCCCAAGTTGTTGTTGTGTACCGGCTGTTTTCAGATCATCCTCGCTCTTTTGGTTTAAAGGTGTTGACCTGTCAACACTTCTGCAAGGTAAATCAAGAACTTAGATTGGTACATTTGGATTTCATTTGAACCATAATACTTATGTTGGCAACAAGTGATGATGTCAGAAGGCCAGCACTTTAGGACTGTATCCCCTTCATGGAAACGTAGAAAAGTGACGAAAGGTGATGGACTGCTACACTGGCTTTCTTGGCCAAATAAAATCAGTGTTTGCTCAGATCTATGTTGCTCCCTCTTGTTCTCAGTGTTTACACTATAGGCTCACTGGATCACACATGATTGCTCATCTCCTGTTCTACGCTTTCTGTCTGATGCTAAAGTAGAGCTATAAATATTAAGTTAAACCATTAAACGAAAATCAGTTGCCAGCTCTTTTGAAAATCATTCCGGTGATTTTTCAGGAAACAGTTAGCAGTTCGAACTTCTTATCCTTAAGAAAGATTTGCTGCTCTCTCTTTGTCATTTATGAAAGTAAATGAGGAGTCTTTGGGTTTTGTACTGTTTAAGAGGCTTTGATATATTCATCTTTATATGTAAAAAGTGACCTGAAAAAATGTATTTTATGTTTCGGTCTTGGTGCAGGTGGTTCGTGTCTCCGAACATGGTCTAGCTAAAATCTCCGATCAGTGACGCAGCAGCAGCGGCCCACTAGCACTGAGCCAGGATGTCCAGCAGCTCGGGCTACCCCCCCAGCCAGGGGAGCTTCAGCAGCGAGCAGAGCCGATACCCACCACATTCTGTCCAGTACACCTTCACCGGCACACGGCACCAACAGGTAAATCCTTCCTTCTGCACTGTTTTATTTGAGATAACAGTTGTGTTTGTCATAATGTAAATTCAGTCCTGTCAGCTTTTTTGTTATGACTTAAATCTGAGGCATTGGAGGTTGAAGGGGTGGTTCCCAGCTGGAAACATGGTCTTTTCATAAAACTGGGCTGTCTATGCAGTAGAAAGATGCAACTATTTTTTGAAATGAGTTCTCTGTGACCTGAGAAAAATGACAAATATGGTTTTAATAGAAATCCTACAACATCAAGGGTGCAGTGGGTCAGTTGCTCTCTAAGGCCACTCGTACAAACTGCGAGTTCGAGCCACAAACATTAGGCTAACCTCTGACAGCAGTTTTGGGTAACAAAACATCTATTGAAAGCTTTTCCTCTGTATCGTTGCTGGATTGGTAATGAAACACTTTTTGCACATAACTTTCTGCCCACATGGCTGTTTCATCCTGCTAGGTATGATCGTTCTCACCAGTTTAGTTTTGTGACTTTGTTGTATGTCTCAGGCATGTCCACTCCTGTCGATGTGTCCAATGTTACACATGCATGTACCCCTTCTTCTGTAGATGCAGCAATGCCATTCAAAAGAAACAAGCCTCGATGAAATTAGCTGCAGCACAGTGATTTCTCTTCGGTTTCCATTTGTGCACATTTATCGCAGCCTTATCACACTGGTACGGAGCAGCTCTGCAATGCTGTCCTCGCTGGCTGGCAAAGTTTATGTCGACTCTGAGCTGAGGTGGCCCTCTCTTCCATGCACTGTAGTTCCTCTACGATGTATCATGGCTGTCATAAGTGGCCCCGGATGTCTGATTCCAGCTTTACACAACAAAAATACCCCTCTAAATCTGTCAAGCGAGCATGTATTAAAATGCAGATAAGTTGTATGAACACCAGCCCTAGAGCGGGCAAAAGTACCTGTTTTCTCTGGTAATGTAGCACAGTTTTCAAAAGTATTTGTGTCTTTCAACTGCATAGACAGACCAAAGGGCCATCTATCAAGAAGTGAAAGTGTAACTACAGTATACAAGTAGTATACAGTAGGTACCATATACAATGATGGATTGATGATGATAATTTGTGGCAGATTCAGGCCTGATTTTCTGATGAAAGTATTTGGGCATTTGTTAAACTCACAATTCTTGGCTTTTTTTATGTCATTAAACTTGAGAGATATGTTATATTTTTTTTTTTACTGCAGCCCATTGCTATATGTGTGATTATTTACAGTCAATGCTGCACACTGATGTGGTACTTTTATATTTTCTTTCAATCACGGTCTTTGAAGTCACTCAGTACTTCCATGTGTGGTAAGCAAGAGTCACGCTAGCATTCAAAACAAGGATCATTCCTTTTCTAATGATGATTGATGATTTCTTGATTTGAGGCTCCAGTGAGACAAACTAAAACAGATCAGGTCCACGTTGAGCAATACTGATGTTGGCTTGCATGAAGAGTTTTTGCAGTGAAGCAGATATTCTGAACAATGTCGTTCGGATGCACTCTAAACCTGTTAATGGTTATCTGGATCCATAATGTGTTTCAGCTGACCTTTTCATGACAGATATGCAGCTTCCCCCACAAAATAATTTGGGGGTGGTAGTGGCAGCACCACCAAGCTTGCCATGTTTGATGTGAGTTCAGTCTAAGGGCTCTCTGTTGCTGCAGCTGTAACATCATTTTCTCTATGTAGGAAAACTGCAATTGAAATGTAATTGAGTTTTCGGACAAAGTAAAGTGTAATTGAGTTGAACTAAATAATTAGGATAATCACAGTGTCTGTACTAAAAAATATTTAGGATATTCAGTTCAGTCATGCAGCTTTATAAAGTTTGTATAACGTTTTACTGCCGCTCACTTTTCAGTTGAATTTTGATTTGACTGTTGTAAAAATTGGATTGTGTTTCTTAGCCATTTTGGATGACATAACATACTTCGTAGAAGTTTGCTTTCACAGAAAACTGTCAGCAGTAAATTTCTGGGCATTTGGATTGTTTGCCCTAAATCTGGGAAAAAACTGGAGTTTTCCTGTAACTGCATTTGCTTGGTCAGGTTTGTTTGGAGGTCACGCTGTGCTGATAACATTTGGTTGTTCTTTGCCCAATAGATTTTTGATAAAATCTTTGGAGTATTGAAAGGGTTTTAATCAATCTTCTGACCGACGATGAGCTGTTTGAAAGAGGGGTGAAGACTTACCCACTACCAGGCCCACTGTGTGTCATTGCATACATTTGTTTAATATGGTAGTGTGGTGTTCTGCTCTTTTTGTAAGCTACATGTGGATCTCCTCCTTAACTGGATGATTAATGTGTGACCCTTCTTATTGTAACATATGGGGATCAGCTCAGATAATTCATGTTTAATATCTACCAATTAGACCTCCAAATGCAGACATTGTGTTTTACACTCAGAGCTGCAGTTGTACAGTTTGTCTCGGAAATCTATGTTATTAGATTGAGCGCAGCAGATAGCTTTTAGGAAATGTGGTGGACAAGGAGGAGAGGCCGATCGATACTGGATTTTCTGGGGCTGTTATCAGCCAATATACACACATTCTTTGCAATGATAAGTAATAGAAGCAAGCAGAGTATTTTACAGAGGGGTGCCATGCAACAAACTTCCCTGACCAAACTTGAGCTGGGAATGTTATAATGAAATAGTCATCGCCTTTTGTCCCTATCCCACATAATCTATGTAGTTTCTTGAGAGAGGAGAGGATAGAAGACCTGGCACCCAAATAGATAATTTGGGCACCAGCTACACATATAAAGCATGAATAAAGCAGCCAGCATAGACGACTGTATTGATTAGATCTGAAGCACATCTATTGCATCAGGTATGTCGCCCATTGTCGACAGGACTTCTCCCTTCTGATGGCATGATTTGGTTGTTCTAGTTCCAGCTTTGCAGGAATCTCTCTGTTCATACTGTCATGACCTTGATCAGATTGCATTACAAAATTGTTTTGCACCTCTTTCAGGATTTCACCGTCCCGGACTATAGGACTCATATGCAAGATCCACAAGGTCGGAGAAGACCATCTTTGCTATCTGAATTCCACCCTGGAACTGAAAGGTAAACGTTCACTTGAAATATCCGACATTCTGCCTGAAAATCTGATAATAACTGCATCATCATAAAACTTTAATAGCACACTCTGTGTTTTAGAGTTGTTTTTCCTTTTGGTCTCCCTCAGGGGTGCTGTCCCCAAATTACAGTTTGGGAATGGTATATCTAGCCCACCGGATGTTGCCTCTGACACGAATTTCTTGTTTACTGTTCCTCAGGCCTCCAGAGAGACGCCATGGTTACGAACAGCAGTTTCACTCCATCACATCCCAGTCTGAGCATGAGGCCTTGGAGTCTAAACGCCCTCGCATGGAGACTGTTGCTGAGTCTCACATCAGCCGCAACAATCCCACAGCTGGGGGAATTGTGCTGCCCCTAACCCATGCAGTACAGGACAGTCTAAGAGCCACTGTGGATGTTAAAAAGGTGGGCCCTATTCTTCTTAATTTACTCTTGCAAACTCTTGTCCTCACAGAGACAAACGTATACTTACTATAGTTGTGCACCACTGAACTACAATATTGTTTGTAGCCCTAGCACAATGTCACTGCCCTCTTAAAGAAAAAGGAACTTGTAACTTCTCTGTGTGATTTTATAAAGTCACAATGTGTTTTTGTAAACTATCTGGAAATACTGTCCCCTCCAAAAAGTAGGACCCTTCTGATGGCACTTAGTTTGAAAAAGGATTGTGGGGACTGGGTGGCATCATATTGTTTGCACAGATCTTATGCTAAATTTCTTCATAAGCTAAATGAACATTTTTTTTTGCCAGGAGTCTCAGTTCAATGTCAAAGTGGAGTCCCCGTCCCCCGGAGGACATGCGCTTCACATGGGAGAAGAGCAGGACACGTCTCCCTCAAAACTTTCCAAGGAGGAGCTGATCCAGAGTATGGACCGTGTTGACAGAGAGATTGCAAAAGTGGAGCAGCAGATTTTCAAGCTGAAGAAAAAGCAGGTTGGTTACAAAGTAAAGCCCTTTGTCTCTGAACATGCATCAAACACAGTGGATGTTGTGTAAGAAAAATTGGCACAAGTAACAAGTTCATTTGCTATTTTAATTAAGCAGTGAACTTGGCGTTTACTCTCTCTAATGGTAATAGTAACAGGTTTGACTTGACCTGGTGCGGTCAGGGTTTTGCTTTTCCATCACAACTGGGCTACCTGCTTGAAGGTGTGTCTTAAACCAGTGATGCACTTCTATCGATCCGCAGTACTATCGAAGAATCACCGCTATCAAAGTGGCTTCACTAATTCAGTTACAAACATGTTTCATACTATAACCTCTTCACAATAAACCCCCCCATTAGGTAGTCATTTAATATAAAAGTATTTAATATAAAGCAGCATTACAAGAAATGTTGTGTTTTCATCAGCAGTTAAGCAACATTAAACATGCAGTGTTTCCCATACATTAACGAGACTGTGGCAGCCCGCCATAGTCTAATTTGCCCCGCCATAGTCTAAATATGGAATGTGAAAAAATACTTCCGCCCTTCTAATGCATACCGACGTTTCAGTCAGTCTCTTTTGTTTACATTACTTTTAATGACTTCAGGGATGTATTAGTGAAAAGAATAATAATATGAAGCTGTTTTTGAACCTGAAGCGGTGCGCTTCGCGCTCTCGGAGGCTCCTCCACTTGCACACACACACGGTGACAGATGGTGGGGTCTGTGTGCCGCTCCGAAGCAGCCATGAATTAGTTACAAAATGACAAAAATGTTGCCTATGACTGACTGTTACAGTGAGTTGAAGAGTATCAGAAACATCTAGTTTTTGTGTATTCACAAAAAATCCGATTTCATGTAAAACCGTTGGCATAAATAAATCCAGTGTTAGAGAAAGCAAATATTTTACTGTCATCTTCCACCGCAGTCCTTGACGTTAACTAGCATGTTGGATTTTTTGCTTGATAATTAGCTAGAGGATTAAAATGGTCACGTAAATAACTCCTCTCTTAAAACAAATAATAAAAATAATATTTCTGTACAATAGTAGACAAATCTTCATTCCAAGCCCATGCAGAGTTCATGATGGCTGTGTAAGAGCATTATAACCAGAGAAAAAGTAGCTTATGACATAAGCATAAATATTACAGTATGGTGACCCAAACAGCCCCCCCAGCGCCATAGTCTCAGAAAATACTGTGGGAAACACTGACATGACTCCTGAAAGCGAACATGACAAGACGGTAAAACACAGTAGAGTTTAGATCGGGCCCAAAATATCAAGCCCGACCCGACACGAGCCCGTGCACGTTGTGTCCGTGTCCGAGCCCGGCCCGGCCCGGCACATCAACTGTAATTATGAGCCCGAACCCGATTTAAACCCGACATTTTTTTAATACGTGGGTTGTTATAACTGACGTTCTCAAACTCCATGTTGCACTAAAACTACACAATCAGTGACGCCGGTAACGCGTTCCTCTAATCTGACCACTCTTTTCAGTAATGAGTAATTTAACGCGGTAATATTTCCAAACCAGAAATCAGATTAAAGTATTCAAGTCACTGTGCGTTACTATTATTTTCGTCATTTTCCTTGTAAAAATATATATTTTGCTTTCTTCTTGCGTCTCGAGGAGTGACGTGACGTGCGGGAGAAGTCACATTTTCAGCACGAGGACAACTCACATGTAACACCACGCAGCGACACGAGCAACATGGAGGGAGGAGAGAGATGCGCGTTTTCTAGCTGGAAACACAGTCATTATTTAGAGTTATTAAAACATACACACACACACCACGCCCGAGGAAAGTGACGGGAAATATCGGCCCGGTCGGGTCAGGGTCGGGCTCGGGCTCGGGCAGAGAATCTAAACTCTAAAACACAGCAGATGCTTGCAAAGTAAAACTGGTAATGGAATAGCCAATCAGTGCGGCTAGGTTTGACACGGCACGGCCTAAAGTGCTAGTGGGAAAACGGCAATAGTGAGGAGGCTTCAGGCGCCAGGCTAGCTTGTCCACAAGTCCCACATTGTATTAAGTGTGATTTCCAATTCTTTTTTTATTGATTTGATTTGTTCTCTGAGTGTGCCACAGTTTTGTTGACTGTTGATTCCTGCCACTTCCTTGCACTCCGTATATTTTTAAGCTTTGGAAAAGTGCATTTGCTATTTTTTTTTTTATTTTGGAGAAGGTCTAGCTGCCTTATAAATATGTGAAAGTGTCAAACTGCTCAATCTGCATAGAATTACACACAGATGGTATTCTGCGTCTTCAAATGAGCCCCTGAGGATGCGTAAAGGTTTTGATCCAATCACTTGGATAGTCGGCAGCCTCAGCAGTGCCCCCTAAACGTCCATGGTCAGTAGTTAGCGAATGCTAATGCTTGTTGGAGCAGACTGAGCTTTTTTGGAAGGGGGCCTTAAAGAGACTAAAACAGAATGTCGGACAGAAGTTGATGCAGCATATAAACATTTTCTAACAGGCACCCAAAATGTCCATACTTTTAGCATAATGTGGGACCTTTAATCAGCCCACGGTTGTACTTTGTTTGCATCCAAATAGTTTGAAAGCTTTTCACCAGGACTGCAAGATGCTTTTACAGATGTGGCTCAAAAATCTTGTGTTATCTGCTGTATGTCATGTTCCAATAAGGTGCTCTTAAAAACTGAATGTCTACAGCTGCAGACTTTTTTTTATTCAACCCATCTCCCCGTCTTGATTAGCTTGTTTTTAATCTAGATTTTGGCTGTTTTTCTCCAGCTATCTTTTGTGGAATTCCATCTCATTAGATAGGAATGTAAGCTGAGCTTTACTGGGAGAGAACACTTCTCAGTTTTTCAGTCTGCATTTATCCAAGATTTTCAGGGATTTATTTGTTTATTTGAGGCATTTCATGAACTGATAATCTCATCCCTGTAACCTGTAAGTTTATGTAACCTTTAACTTGTAAACATTGCCCTATCAAACACTCACCAGTTCAGCTTCTCTGCAAGCATCAGCATTCTCAATGACAGAAACCTTCAGTTCTGTCATAAAAGATTGTTACTTGAACAAGCCCTTAGAGAGTAATCTGATAATGCCTGCATGGGCCTCAGATATCAGAAGTGGGGATCAGATCATCACTGTGTAGATGGGGCTGTGTTTTCCACAGTTTTTCTTGCAAGATACAGCATGTTTAAATAGGTCATGTATATAAGATAGCAAAGGAGCCCCCACATATGCTTTTGTATGTATTTAATGTTATTTCTTGTTTGCTATTGGTGAAATTGTTTTGTGTTGGTGTTGTTTCTCAGCAACAACTGGAGGAGGAAGCAGCAAAGCCAGTGGAGCCAGAAAAGCCAGTGACCCCTCCCCCAGTGGAGCACAAGCACCGCAGCATAGTCCAGATCATCTACGATGAGAACAGGGTTAGTCACTGCTGTAAAGCATCATCTCATCTCCTCACTTCTGCTTGGCCATTTTGTGTTTTGAATAGTTTCAGCTTTTGATTTATGTATCATGGCTGTGCGTCCTCAAAGCAAAAGGGCTATACTTTTTTCCACCAGCCCAGGTTAACCTGCTTAAACCGTGTGGAGCCTTGCCAGGCTGAGAACACATGCGTCCGCTGTGTCCTCAGCAGTGAATAACCGTGGCGACCATGGCCAACCACTGGCAGTCTCCCCTCTCAAACCATTTAATGCTAAACTAATGGCTGAACATGTGTCTTAAAATCTGTCTGTGTTCAGCTCTCTCCTTGATTACAAAAAGTTGTGACATTGTGAAACCCAAATAAAAGCCTTTTTGACCTATATTGAATTGAAAATGAAAAAAGTACTCTGTCCAGTTTGCTGTGGAACTATATGTTGGAATGTCTGGTAGTTTTTGCATGTTTTTTTGGTAGGAGTGTTTAAAAGTAACCATGATTTACTGAAGTGTAAATTTCTTAAATGCTCATGTTAAAATCAATTAAAAATGTATTAAACTAAATGTTAAACCAAGGGCAAAGACGGGCCTCATTATCTATATTTCAGCTGAACAATAGGGAAGTGAGTGTGTGTTTATGGAGGTCACTGAAGTTCATGTCTGTCAGACAATGTTATGGTACGACAGTGCTGAGACACGCCCTCCTTCTCAGTCAGCCATTAACCCTTTAGGCTGCAAAGCTGCTCCAGCTCAGTGCACAGCATTTAGTCTAGCAGCTGTGTTTGTTTGTCTCAGTCTGTAAATGTAGGCCTGGGAAAACTGGAAAATCAAGAGTTCTTCAGAATCAGTCTCATGATCTTACAATTGCAATGATGAACTGTTGCTGCTGTCCCCATTAATTTTGCTGCAGTTGGAATGTTCCCCCCCCCCCTTTTTCTTTCAGCATATTGCTTCTTTCTGCTCACTTTTCAAATGTATTAATTGCAGTAGTTCATACTGAAAGAGCAAATTAAATGCATCTAAAAATGATTACGTATATTTTTTCATTATTTAGTGCCCAAATGTATTATCTTTAAATTGACAGTTTTTTCCTGAGTCATTGCCCCTTCGTCTGTGTGTTACAGATCACAACATAACTGTACATACATTGCTGTACAAATGGTCAGATGTTGCATTAATGGTCATGTTTAGCTATTTTGAAGAATTTGCTTCCATGCTTTAGCCACTAAAAAGTCTCATAAATATTATATTTCTTTTAGTATAACTCACATACATTTTCTTTCCATGTGACTTTGTTTTAGAATATGTTAGTAATTAAGATATGAACTCTTTCTTTTTTCTAGAAAAAAGCTGAAGAGGCCCATAAAATACTGGAAGGTCTTGGTCCTAAGGTTGAGCTGGTACGTGATCTATGGTTGATAATAGTTTTTGCCCTTGCATGAGCTTTCAAGAAGAAATAATGCTGAGTTCAGTTGCAAGTTAGATATTATTGCTTGCTTAATAGCTAATAATTAATCCACTACCTGTTCCTTTTCTGCTTTTTCACCTTTAAGCCTCTGTACAATCAGCCATCAGACACAAAGGTGTACCATGACAACATCAAGACGTGAGTATCTACATTTCTTTTTTCTTTTTTTTTTCTTTTTTTTATAGATTCATGTCATTAACACCTGGAGGTCTTACACAGTGCTGCAGACATGATGCTTAACACACTAACACAATACAAACCATCTCAGCTGAGTAAAGTGTTAGAGGTAATGCTGACCTCGGCAAGATAAACCCAGCTGATAACTGTCTAATCTGATTGCTGAGTCACCCAATTGAGTTGCCCTACTGACAGCAAGGAGAGTGACAGAGAATGGAAATGTAAGAATGTCCTTGTGTCTGCATTAGGTATGTTTTGGAGTAGGGTTGTGTCAGGGGGTTGAAGGCCAGGCTGTCTAGGATCAAGCACTTATCAGTGTGTACCATGAGTGCGGCCCATCTGGCTCAGGTTTTTATCGGGACCAGTCAGACTACCTCTGTGTGAATCTGCTCTACAGGCCACACTGTCAGGGTCAGCTCTTTCACTGTTCTGTCCCCACACCAACCATCATGTGTAAACACAAGAGTTCCCAGTATTTTGTACCTTCCACATTAAAGATAAACAATGATATGGCCTAATGGTTTTTGGTGGGAGCTCTGTCTCTAATTTAATTTTTACATTTATCAAGGTACACTTGCATTTTGCAACTTTGTATGCTTTCTTGTACTGTAAATACCACACTACTTATGCGAATAAACATCTTAATATTTTCATTTCACTGAATAAATGTTTTTCTCTTTTAGCAACCAAGTCATGAGAAAGAAGCTGATTTTGTTTTTCAAGAGGAGGAATCACGCTCGTAAACAAAGGGTAAGTGTCACTGCTGTTAGGAAAGCACAGTGGAAATTGTGGTCGCCACATTAGTGGCACCGCCTGTTCCCATGCTCAGTATAGCTATCACATACCTGACTGTTTGGACTTGGTGACCTCAGCTAAGCAGGAAATATTATAATTTTTAACATCTTTTGATCTGTAGCTTTCCTGTTTACTTAAAGCTACAGAATATTGTTGTCAATATACTAAAATGTTTGTATTTTTTGCACATTTAAACTGCAAAAGGTATGCCTGAAAAAAATAATATTACACATGTTATATTTAGTATTATTTATTTAATCTTGAAACCCATGTAAAATCAATGTTATTGGACATAATGGACTTCTAATTGTAGGTCATGATGCATAATATATAGAAATTTGGGAGCGCAGTTGAGGATAATGGGAAATAATTGGGCAGGTCATGGACAAATTAAAATTTTGACCCTATAGTGAAAGTTAAGGGATCACCAGAGTTATTGTAATTCAATGTAATCTCTGAACTTTAGCAGTCAATCCAATCATTTACGCAAAAATGTCAACCTCATGCTTGGGAAATTAGAAAAGTCAATAGAGTATTCTCTGGGATCATGAGAGTCTACAGAAGTTCATGGCAACCCATCTTTTAGTTGTTGAGATATTTCAGTCTCATTCAGAGTGATGAACTGACTGACCTACACTGCCAGGAGCCACATAGCAAGCATTGCTAATAAAAATAATCCACTGATGTATTTACAGTCTGGGAAACGCCTCGGTTTCCTCTGTTTGTTAAAAAACATTGTGTGGGCCAAGAGCTGCTTTTAAATGCAGTATAATAATAAATAATGTCACATCAAAGAACAGATCTGAGAAATAAGATGGCCAAATTTCTGTCGTTCTTATCAGTTACCAGTGATTTAAAGATTTGAGAGTCCCCCCATGTTGAAACACTTGGTTCAGTTTGTGCTGCCATGGCTCAGTAGTCCCACCTTTCTCTGGCTGTTCCCTGTCAGGGTCAGATGGGCCTTTTGAACAATGGCAGAGTGCACATGGCCACATGCCAAGAGGAAGGTGAATTGTTTGCTCCTGGCAGCAAAGTGGAAATGAGGCTGTATTGTCCTCTTTCCTTATCAGAACTTGACATTTTAACTCTTACACCTCTGGAATTGATTTAGTTTTATGTTACCCTACACTTTACAATAACCAACATTAATAAATGGTAGATTTATAGTTAATTAAACTTTAGAGTATAATTATTTCACTGTTAACAAACAATAAAATCCGATTAAACAGGCCAGTTGTAAATACATTTTAAATTAATTACACATTGAGCTGATAATTGATGATGAGCTTTGTTAAGTAGTTTAGTTGTATCAGGACAAACTGTGACTGGGTCAGGACATTGAATTATGCAACTTGGCGGACAGACATAACCCACAATAAACACCGCCAAATCCTAAACAGCTTGTACTCTCTTAACTCTGCTCTCAGTTCAACTGTCCTTACCTGTCTGTAAAAGAGCGTGAACACAAATGTAAACAGAAGCTTAATGCGCATCACTGACTTTGCTAACAGGTGTAAGTCAAAAGTGCGGCGTCTGATGCACGCAAGTTCCCCTACAGAAGATGGTAGCTCGATTTGCCTGATGGGTCAATTTTAATAATTGTTTTTTCATTATTTGCATCTGCTTTGTCTCTTGCACTCAGTGACCTAGCAACCACATCTATTGTACTCTTGTTAGCTCTCTTTAGCTCTATCTAAGTTTCATTAGAAACATGAGATTTGTTTTCATCATTGTAAAGAATGCTTTTGAATGGTGCTTATTTGAGAATAGTTTTTTTTTTTTCAGCACACTGTATTTGAGAGTTTTTCCTCTCAAAACAGCCTTTATTTTTAAGTACCGTAAACTATCTGGCAGCAAAATATTAACAGAAGATCTCGATGCCCTTTTAATTCACACAACAGTCCATGAAAATGCAAGTGATATTATTTGAGATGTATTTCTCCCGATGTCTGATATATATTCTTGCACTATCTGGAAGTTTTTTTTGGCTTTGACTGTAGCAAGTCACACCCACTCAATTATGTGTGTTGTGCACGCAGGAACAGAAGATCTGCCAGCGCTATGACCAGCTTATGGAAGCGTGGGAGAAGAAGGTGGAGCGAATGGAGAACAACCCCAGACGCAAAGCCAAGGAGAGCAGGACACGGGAGTACTATGAAAGGCAATTCCCAGAGATCCGCAAGCAGAGAGAGCAGCAGGAGCGCTTCCAGAGGTAATAGTCTTTACCTGCGCCTGGTCAACATCAAGCCATGATACTGTTATTTTGCTACAATACACAGTATGTTTGGCTGTGCAAGGTTTAATGCCCTATGAGTTGACCCCAAGATAGGAAAAAAAGGCTTTAAGTTGAATATCAGTCTGTTTCCATATAGCAGTGGCTTTATTTTGCTAGCACTATGTTGGTCACATCATTTCAAATTGCAGCGCACAGAACTGAAATCAACACATTCTGTTTAAAACAGTGAAAGATCTGCTTTATGTGGGGAGGTGATCAAAGATGGAATGATGGAGCGAAATAATGTTCACACAATTTTTTGATGCATTAACAATGTTGACAAGAATTAGCCACACCCAGACATAAAAAACTCTCCTCCATTTTTAAGTTGTCTGTTCAGCTATCATCTAATAGGAGGACACTAGGTGGTGTGCGATGGCCTACATTGGGCAGAGGCGCATGCTGACTGGGTGCCTCTGAGAGGGTGGGAGACGGGGTGGGGGTCTAGCGTCTGGTTGTTCCGTGCGTCAGTGCTTTGTGGTTTCATTGAAATCTCCCAGAGTTTTCATGTCAGCACTTACAGGCTGCTGGACAGTAAAGGAGGAAGCAATTAATAGTTGTTCAAAGAGACTTTTTTTTTTATCCGTTAACAGGTACAATGATTCTGTTTATTAAGAGCCTTGAAAGTTCCCAAACTTGTCTCCGGTTGCTCATGTTAACAATTTGGAAAAGAACCGCCTCCTAGTGACCTTGCAAATTTGATTTCCTCTGAAAAGAACAAAATGTAACTGATTTAGTTTTTGTAAAGGATACAAATAATGTGACATTTACGATGCAAGTGTTAAATTATAACATTTGTCTGTGTTTCCTGCAGGGTTGGACAAAGAGGAACAGGTCTGTCTGCAACAATTGCAAGAAGCGAGCATGAGATTTCAGAAATCATCGATGGACTCTCTGAGCAGGAGGTGGGTACTACCTGGAGTACTATTTTTAAACATATTACATTATTATTTTATTATTATTTTTAAATATATTACAGTGTAGCAGTCAAACTACATAATAAGATGAAAACAGCCCAAATGGAAGTGAGACAGATTGTGTTTTCTAAGAGCAAGAGGTCTCTGAAGCATTTCACGCGCTACACCATCATGAATTCATGGAGAAGGACTCCATGAGCAGAAAGGTGGTTTATTAAATAAGGTACACTATTCTCTATTGGACTAACTGTGGCTACTTTCCATGTCCATGTTCCACAGAACAACGAGAAACAGATGAGACAGCTGTCAGTCATCCCTCCCATGATGTATGACTCTGAGCAGAGGCGAGTGAAGTTCATCAACATGAACGGCCTGATGGACGACCCAATGAAGGTGTACAAAGCCCGGCAGTTCATGAATGTTTGGACCGAACACGAGAAGGAGATCTTTAAGGAGAAGTGAGTTGTTGTTCCCATGTTGGCAGATGTCTGGGTCACAGTTTGTCCCCAAGTGTCGTGCTGACATGTTTTATCGACCTTATGCCACCTTAGACTTACACCAATATATTTTTAGCTTTGGCACATTAGTAATGATTGGTATCTCTTTCTAGGTTTGTCCAACACCCCAAGAACTTTGGCCTGATTGCCTCCTATCTGGAGAGAAAGGTAAACTTCTGCTTGCAGTTTCACACGTTCTCATTTCATCAGACAGATTTTTATTTTTTTGATATTTTCAGGGCAGTACATTAAAGATGAACTTTCCCAAAATGAGACACACGAGAATCCATTGGGATTAAACCTCAAAGCTCTATATTATCACTTCTTAGAGTAAAATATTAACTTGTAATTGAGTCATGCAGGCTGTAATGAAATTAAACATTTACAGCTGTAAATATTTATATTTGTTTTAAGACCTTTAGAACTGCTTAAACTGGTCTATTGTGTGCAACAAGTGTTTTGTTTTTGTTTATTAAAAACAGCAATATAAGAAAATTCTACTCTCAAATAGTCCTTCACTTACAGGCCATATGCATATAATCTTAAAAGTTTTGATGGCTTGATGATTTTGACTAAAACAAGTAAATACTTGAATATATTCAGTATAGGTTCAGTGCCATATATTCATAATAACATGCTATTTCTTGTTTCAGTGTGTTGCTGACTGTGTCCTTTACTACTACTTGACCAAGAAGAACCACAACTACAAGACGTTGGTGCGGCGAAACTATGGCAGACGGAGAGGAAGGAACCAGGTAAACATAAGACATCGTTTAATATCCGTTTGCAGTAAGTTTATTCTGTGGTTGACAAGATGCTGGTCAATTCGTCTTTGAAGGATTTATTTAGTTAAATTTAAGTGCACACAAGTTCTTCTAATGTGTGTCCCACATTTTTTATCTGACCAGACTTTATAGAGAAACAGAAGTATTTACAGGCAGTTTGCAGTGGAAACAGCCCTGTCAGGTGTTTGTGTGGTGTGATCGTATCACATGCTGAGTTTGCAGTATTTGGTTTGTCTGACACGTTTGCCACACCTGTTTCATATATCCTTGTCAGGCTGACAGATCATGTTGTGTGTGACAGATACATGTGCCACACCTCACTCTCTCTGTAGTATTAAGTACGAAGGATTTGGGCTGCATATCACTGACACTATTCATGGGTTAGTGAGTGCAACAGGATGCAGTCTTCCACAGCTTTTCTTGGATTAAAAGGCAAATAACTCATGGCTAATTGTGATATTGCTCAGTTTGACTTTCTTGTTTGTCAGTTTTCTCAAAGATACATCAGCATCAAAACATTAAAACATGCAAATGTAAACTTACCAAATAAAGTCAGAAATAAATGAATAGAGTATTTAATCATACCAATTGGCGTTCGCACACAATATGTCCAGGATTTTGACATTTTCATTTGACAAAGTTTCGAGCCTGTTGAAGTCTACTAGTGTACAGCTGGGCCTTACAAGCAGGGTTTACAATATCCTGCAATGGCTAAACTCTACTGAGAAAAAAAATAGCAACAAAGACAGCATAGCTGTGTCCGGAGACATAATGTTTTACGGTTATCCATCCATTGACCCATAACCCCTGGATACTGTACCTAAACACCAGATCTACTTAGCTATTCCACAGCGACAGTACCCTTTCATGTAAGCAGGGTTGTTGCTGGCTGGCTATGGGGTAACTAGAGACTGATCTTGACTCTCAATATTATGCTGCATTTATTAACCGACACACTGTGAGGTGTACATTACATTACAGCCGGACTGACACACATACAAGTGGTGTGTAAAGGCCTCTATTGTTGACTATAGACCACCAGTCACGTTTCATTGGATTTTGAAAAATGGTTTCAAATTAGATCTGAAATAATCAACTTATTGGTTGATAGCCAGGATAGTAGTTGGTAACTATTTTGAAAATAGGTCAAACATTCATGGGTTCCAACTTGTTTTTTTCCTGATTTAATGGGAGTTTTAAGAAACTGACAGGCTTCATTCACAAGTTTGTTAGTTTTCTATTTTATAGACAAAACAGTTACTCACTGATGCAAGTAAGCCATAGTTCGACTGTGCTACTCAATCGGACAACAGCAATTGTCTGAGTATACATGCTGGTGAGAAAATCGAATTATTGGGCTGTAGCATGTCATACCCCGGTATGATAGGTGGCGCTGTACCAATTTCAACTAGTGGTAATAGAGCCACCTCCGGCTGACCTCTTCACGTCACCAGCAACAAAAAACTGCCTCGGCATTCGAGAAAGATGGTGTAGGAAGAGCAGGACGAAGCTACATCTTTCTACTTTACATATATGGTGTACATGATAATTCAACAAACTAGATTCACAATGGGGCTCTTTCCAGCAACAACACGACTATATATTACATCCTCTCCTTCTCTTCCGGGTCATGGCCCTGGGGAAAAAATTTGAATCCAATCTGATGTAACGTATACATGCATGGCTAATGCGACTATCAATGGAATAATCTAGGTGTTTTAATTCGACTATGAGAAATCCGATCCGGTCCGAGTTTCGTCAGACTAAGGTGTATACATGCATTTTAAAAATCCGATCATAGTCAGACTCACCCAATAATTTGGTTTCCTTGAGTGTCATGTAAACACACTGAGTAATATACAGAACAAAGAGGAACACATGCACACACCCTCTGCTAGCACATTAGGTGTATGTGCTGTGACAGTAAGATTATTCTAATATAAATACGCAGTACTCGAAATAAGAAAAATGAGGTAAAAGGAGCATAAATAAGAGCTATATCACTGTCACTTAAAGGTGTATCGAGTGGTTTCTTTACATTATCCGAACAATGCTAACCCTAACTCTCCTCATTTTATCTCCTGTTGCTATAACTTCGGGATTAAAGACAAATGATATGTCAGACTGAGGAAGGAAGTCAGCTAACGTGACTGAACATAGCATTAAACTTTAGAGCAATTACCTCAACTGTGTGAACCTGATAAATGCCTTTCTGAGTCATGTAGACCGATTTCTGTTTGCAGTGTTTGTTTAACAGTGACAACAGCAACTCCCATGATCCCACTCCTCTTCACAACGTCATCAAACAGCATCATCTGTTTCATTGCATTGATTGAGAGATCCCTAGTGGCAGCAAATACATACTCTGCATTTAATGCAGAGCAGTTAAATAAATCCACAACTGTATCATAATGGAGAAAAATCTTGAGTCATTTTGGGACAACCATCTGCTTGACCCCATTGATATATCTGGTGCATGTAACTACACCAGCTTTTACTGGGAAATATTTGTTGAAGTCCAACATGTTTATATTTCTTTCACAATTTGAATTGTGGAAAAAGTTAGTTCATTGTTGAGTCTTATAACCAAGTCTTTATAATTACCTACACTTTGGGTTGTTGATGCATGGCATCAGCAGTCACTGTGAATTGTTTTCAAGGTCAGTAAACACATAATATTTGACTGGAATTTTTCCCTTTGGTCCGTGTCATGGAAATCATCCAGGTCATGTGGACCAGCATCAAACCAATCAGTGTGATGCAAAACAGCTCCACAAACATTTATCTGTCACACTATTGAGCATTTCAACAGACTCTTCCTGTAAAGCCTCAGTGTGGAATGTGAATTTTGTAGATGCCAAAGTGAAAACAACAAACAGGCAAATTTAGTAGATGAATTCTTGTACACAGATTGTTGTTCCGGGCTTTATATAACTGTTGTCTTGAACCTAAATCTCCAACAAAAATACACCATCTCACAGGCCCATGCTGGTTTGCATTAAATATTAATTTCACTCATTCTGATGGATGTTTTCTCCTGGCTTTTCCCTACTTCACTGATGTAACAGTCCTTGAACAGTACATTCTATGTCTGTGTCGACGAGTACATCTAACACAGTGGGTTGATTGTAGACTGTTTATTTACATAGGAGGAGTTAGAGGGCGCGAGAGTTCATGATTACAGCTTGATCACTAAGATGGTATTTCTTACTTTAACAAGTGACTGATAAAATATCTTTGTGGGCCATTCAGCTCTAGTTTACATGGTATAGTTCTACCAGAAGTTGAGAGAGGACATTTTGTTTTTCAAGAGTTGTATTTTGGGCTTTTTATTTTTTTTATTTTTTTTTTTTTTTACTTGTGGGAAAAAAGGCATTAAGGAAACAGGGGAGAGAGAGGATAATGGCGCCAATCGTCTGCTGGAATCAAACTGGTGATGGATGTGAAGTTGATTTAGACCTTCTTTTTTAGCAGAGTGAGAAAATACCTTTCAGCATTCACAGCTTTTGAGCTCTTTTGTGCTAATTGAGGAAATGCTTTCTTTGTGTTCCTAAAATGTTCTTTTTACTTTTGCGTGGATTTTGTCAGATTGGAACTCATAAGAACATTGGTTTACCATCATTCTCACTTAATATAAAAGTGTGTTAAAGATGGTCTCTACCATCGTCTTGAGATTCAGGTCAGTTGCTTGACTGACTCCAGTGCTTTTTCCAAAACATCTTGTGGTTGTTGAGAGTGTAATGCTATTCGGGTAATGCACATCAGGATGTAGTGGATTTCCAAGCTGCTGGTGTGACTTAACAACTGCAGTTGGAGTGAGTAGAGTGAGTCATTAGAGAGGGAAGGAAGAGGAAAGAGGGAGCAAACGCAGGAGTAGTGGAATGTAGGGCGATTGAGTGAAAAAACCCTCAGCGAGACAGAGTCAGAGCTGGCAGCTTATCCGCTGAGTATGTGCTGTTGTGTTTTTTTCATCTTCCATTTCCTCTTTCTTCTGTTCCTCTGAGAGTGAGAAAGAGAGAGAGCACACGAGAGAGACCACGCGAGAGAGAGAGAGAGCGCGAGAGAGAGAGCGCGAGAGAGAGAGCGTGCAAGAGAGTGTGCGAGAGAGAATGGGAGTGAGAGCGAGCGAACGAGAGAGAGAGAGAGAGAGAGAGTGAGAGCGCACGAGAGAAAGAGTGAGTGAGCGAGCGAGAGGGAGGGAGCGCGCACCGAGAGAGAATTTCCCCCTCTCTGAAACAGCTTAGTTGGTACAGCCCAGCCATCTGACAGGCCCAAAAAACTCACTGTGCTGCTGTGAGTGCCAATCAAAGAGGAGTGCTCGGCAGGGATTACCTTGAGTGACCCTGCATAGATTAGTGCGTGCATGTGAGATGGACAATTCTTTGGGCAGCTTAAGCGGCCTGATGACACGCTTTCCCGGAATATGTGCGGTGGTGCTGTGGCCCGGCAGCCCTTCTAAGGAGCTCTGCTATGGTGCTGTCCAGCCCCTCTACTGCTACTGTTTCCAGCGCTATGGAAGTACCGGAGGGTAAACTCACATTTGCATCAACAGTAAGCTGTGGCTCACAGCAGAGAAAAGGGGTTTGTATGACCAGCAAATGAGCTTGCAGGTATGTCACTAGCTTCCACAGTTTCTGCGTTTCAGTTGATCGCACACTCACTCAGTTTATTTCCTTGTTCTTGTTTTTGTCTGTGGTATTTTCATATCGCTCTGTTGCTTGGTCAATTCGCTTTGCAGTCTACTTGAGACTTGTAGGCAGTCAAACTCAGCTATTTTAGAGTAGGTTTTCTAAGACATGTACGGACATAGTCTTAATTTATCTGTTAAGCCAGGGCTGTGTGGAATGCATTTATATATGCATTCATGGTGTGGGACAAGGATTTGTGAAAATGTAGGAATTAGTTTTTAATGGTGTATTTTACAGCACAGAGTATTAGATGGATGTTAGAAACACTGGCAGCTTTGACATTTCTTGAGAAATTGTGCTTCTAGCATTGATATATATGTCAGATGAGTCCTAATGGCTGTACCTCTGATCTAAGTGAATTTTCTGACCTGGCTTGTAAACACACAAAAACCCCAACAACAATAAATTTGGTACTCACAACATGCACTCATCTGAAAGACTACACAGGCTACCGCCCCCACCGTGTCTGTAACCACTCCATTGGTTGTTTTTAAAAGTAAAACTTGCACCTTGACTGCATGCTCATGTCCTCTTGTTCATATTTCTCTCCCTTGAAAAAAACATTTATAGGTCTGTATCAGCTAGGAGCTGAAGCCATTTAAAAAAAACAAGCAAAAGTCTCGACTTAACAATAAGTTCACAGTTAAAAAACATTTTCAAAAAATTAGTAGTTTCTTTATGCAGCTTTGCTAGTATTTTTAGTACTAGATTGTTTAAATGCAGGGCCATTAAGGAAGAGCTGCAATTCATGTGGCATTTTATGATCCTCTGTAGTTAATCTTGAAACTTAATTTATCTGCATTAGAACTCAAGGATATGCATTCACTCAGTAATTCCGTTATATTCAAAGTGTTCAACTTATATTGCGTATAATTCAGTGAACTTTCATTGCTTCAGCATGAAACAAAGCCTTTTCTTATTCCACTTTGTTGGGCACTTCATACAGCAGCATGTTATGGTAATGTGGTAGTTGTCTTGGATCACTGGTTCATCAGGATGATGTTAAATCATAATTAAGAGACCATAATCAGTTACTAGTATTGTCAGTGTTTATAATGTTGTTTTATTTTTAAACATACTACAAGGATTTATTTACTATCTATAAAACTCTCAATTTAATACTAATATCTCTATATGACCTACACAAGCAAACAGGATCATCAGCAAAAAGATTGGCTGTTTTCAGTATAGTAATTAATAGTTATGCTTATTGTGTGCCACCCTAATGGAATCTGACTTATCAGGTTGGATAAGTCATGAAACCATTTAATGGTGGAGTGCTGACAATTAATTGAGTGTCACAGTCTGTGGAAAGTAGCTGCTCTGTAGTCTGGTTGAATGGCACTGTTTTCCCTTGTCACTTTTGTCCAAATGGGCCCCAAGAATCAACAACAATACAGGCTTATTGATTGCTGAGCTCTGCTGTTTAATTTATACCATAACACATTGATCAGAAGAGCAAAACACAGAATTCCAGATGATATTTTTGTGGTAAAATGCCAGAATGGAAGATATATATAACATTCAAAAGGAAAAGTTTGAGTGACATCAAATATGGTTTAAAACCAAGCATGGTTGTCATTTCTTGAACAGTGCCAAGATATTTAATCTATGCATGTTTTTGCTGAGATGACATTCATGTTCTGGGTGGCAAAGTAAATCTTATAGAATGCACATATTCTCTTAGAAGGATAGTGCAGCCATCTCTACAGCATCATTTCTGCAAGGAAGGCAAATATGTATAACTCTTTACACATCTCCTCTCTTGGGGTGTCCATAAGAGCAAAATGTCCTCGAGTGTCCCCTTTTTAATTGCATGGCAGTAAAGTTTATCAGGCATTTCATCAATTCGCAGCACAAATTGTGAGCTGTTTTCCCCTTCAGAGCTCCTGTAACCACAGTAACTGTGGCGAATGCTTGACATGTCTTATTTATCATTTCTTTTCAGTCACTTTTGAGAGTAAATTGTTCCTCCATGAATGTTCAGGAATTCATGTAAAAATCAGTTGCATACTGCATTTTATCCAAAATGAATTTAAAAAACAGTTTATACCACTGGGTAAAATCTTGCTGTCAATTGTATGCATTGAGATTTATTTCCTACTCTTTTATTTTTCTTCCTTTGGTATAATCACGTTATTAGAATGTTTTTCAAGAAGCCGTTTTTTCAAATAATGTTGTAATTTGATGATTGCAATAACTGTAATGAAGTGCAGCGATTGAAGCGAGGCATAGTGATAATTTAGTAGATTTTCATTTCCTGTTCCTGCAGTGAAATAGCTTGAAGCAAGAGTGAAAGATTCCTCCGGTGGCCTAAATTCTGTGGTAGGAAAGGCAAGGTTGACTTGTGGCTCTGTCATTTCCTAAATCAAACAGCACTTGTGAATCAGCAAAAGAGGGGAGAAATTAAAACTCTCAAAATATTCAAGCTAGGTCAGGAAAGAGCTTCATTTAAAAAACACGGAAGAACCACAGAACCACAGGGCCTCATTGACTTTTGGAGAACATCTGTGTGGAGGCTCTTTACGCAGTGTGGGAGAAGAGGCAGGAATGCCACGGCTCTCTGACCAACTCCAAAGCAAACACTAGCGCTCCCTGACCCAACCAGAACAGCATCTCACTGAAGGACATGTTTGGGGAGAATAAAACAGCCTGGTCTCCTCTGCAGAAAGGTCTCTGAATTGTCGAGTGCCAAAAACATTCTGTTCAGACTGCTGCAGGCAGGAAATGAGTCAAGAGTTTATGTCCTAATCCAAGTTTGACGTGGTCCTCTCTGCATAAATCAAACTGCAATCTGAGCTCTGAATCTGCAGGACTTTCCTGAAAGAACTTATCGGAGCTGAAGAAGAAGCATCATTACCACTTCCAAAACACTGTGCTATTTTACCATGTAATATTCCAAAGCATATCATGTCCACCATTTCCATCCATCATATCAAGAAATTTGGACGGGACCTCTGATCTGCAGCAACAAGTATATGTAAATGTAGCTTGTAAGCAATAGTCTTGACAAAAAGGCAGCTAACATTTGATTTTAAAGAACATGAATGGATGGCTGTTAACTTAATAGTGTGAGATAAAAATGCATCACAACATCACACACCTTTTTTCTTTAATACAGATTTGATTTAACAAATCATGTAACGCCATTCTTAGAAGATGAAATCTTCTTATTGGTTTTCGCTGGTAGGGATCGACCGATATTTTTTCTTCAGGGCTGATACTGATTATTAGTAATCAAAGAAATAATAATATTTGGAGCTGATATACATTTGCACTGAAACAGTAAATCTTGACGTCAAAATTTAGAATTATCAGTAATGGAATGCTAACAAAGCTGTGACTACAGACAGAGAGGGCATGCTGCATCAAAAAAATGCTGAATATCAGACCGTCGTTAATCAATCTTTCCTTAGTCTCTAGTTAGAGAAGCCACTGATTCTTAATTGTTAACGGCCTGTTTTTGTGGAGTTGTCGAGCACACTTTACTGTATGATACGGCATCCAGACTAGTTGTAAAATGGACAGACCGCCACAACAACCCTGTTTTGTTTTTTGTTTTTTTAAGACCCCCTCTCTTTGCCCCCTCCATATCTTTTGACTTTGCCATTGAATGAAGCACATTCCTTGGCCCCATCTGGTACCAGCATGGGATGTTTGGCTTGGCATAGCCAGACTTGTTCCAGCACAGCACTTTCATGGAACAGGCAGGAGGAAGCTTTCTGTGGTTACTGGGCCAACAGAGATGATCAAGAATGTTGCTCAGTCCTCGATCACTCTGCTGGACTTGATTTGAAAATTCACCTTTGAATTATGTTTTCATTTTAAGTCTTTTATACAGGACCTATCTGGATTCAACATCTGCTTTGTTTTAATTCGAACTTTAAAGTGAATTATCTTCTCTTGTGCATTAGCCATTTCTATGTTATGAGATATAAAGTTCATGATTTGTGTGTGAAAATTGACCACTCTTCAGATTCTTTATTTTTAAGAAAGGAACAGTATGTGCAATGTCGTTTGTTTGTGTCTCTTATAATTCTGCAGATGCTGGACAATGTGATTTCAATTGAATAAAAGCACAACCATGAACCTATCCGCACAGGGTGTACTATGTTTTTCATATTCCAAGTTTAGGCTTTAGTGTTCCCCTTTAGTCTGACTTGTTAATTTGTTGGTGTTGAGTGAATTGTGCATCTTGAGAGCAGCAAGTCAAATGACCAGTAGGCAGGATATATTTCTGCCATTCACCTGACTTTGTCTGCTATCAAAATGAATATTTAAGTAGACGATTGGTCTGACTGATGGTCCACTTGGCTCACAGGGTCAATGCAGGCACTGCTATACCATCTAAACATGTCTGTTGCTTGATAGCATGCAGGAAAGTGTGTTAAAACTATAGGAGGGTTCAGTAAAGGGTATGATGCAGATATAGAACTTACATAAGTATGTGGTTTTTTTTTTTTACATCTGAAATAAAGCATTGTATCGCAAAGAACTGCTTCATTTTGAATGTATACTTCTAGCAACCTAAATCACTATTGCTAATCAACGCATTGAATTTTTACTTAATGTTTCAAGAAATAGCTAAATATTTCTCCCCTGTGCTTTGTCTTCAGCAAATAACACGACCCTCACAAGAAGACAAGTCCGACGAGAAAAACGAAGAGGACAAATCTGAGAAGTCTGAGAAAAAAGAGGACGAGGAAAAGAAGGACGAGGAAGAGAAAGATGAAAAGGAGGATTCTAGGTGAGTTGTGAATAATTGTTTGTCCTGGTTTCACACTGGGTCATGAGTCTTGGGTCTGCACACTGATCATTTTGGCAAAGATTTGTTAGTTAAATGTTTTACATTATAACTCAGTGCTTTCGGTTATTTACATTATATACACAGTGTATTATAAAAGACAGGCTGGTGTTTGAAAGCCAAATAGTAAATATTTTACCCATGATAGTCCAATGACGTAATACATGTACAGTTGTGTATATCAACAATATTATTCCATCCTATAAACAAGAGACATGACTGTAGCTTGTGCTGTTAATGAAACAATCCTTCCTGGACCTAACATGTTGACACTCAATAGTAATGAACACAGAAGTGCAAAATTCTATTCTAATTTTTAATTGTTGTTGAATTGTGTTAAAATATAATAATTGCTGCATCAGAAATGCTGCAATTATGGGAAGATTTCCCGGTCCCAGGCCTCTCGTGGAGTGATGCATGTTCATAGTCTAGAGAAAACCTGGACAGCGATAGCACTGTCTGCTTCAGCGCTTGGCTAACAGACAAGAAACCTTGCTAACTTGTTAACAAGTCTGTCCAGCTTGAGTGTGGACAAATTTTAATATGCTTTTTCTTGTGCATTCAGTCCTGGAGGAAAAGAACAGATTACAAAACAGGCCTGTTAATGCTGAGTCAGAAGGGAATAGATATTTGCTGTACCATCGGTCTCTAATGCTGTATTTTCCCCCTCCAAAACCACAGGGACATTGGCAAGGACAAAGACAAGTGTGACGGTGGGGAGGACGAGGACGGGAAGGAGCAAAACACGCCGCGTGGCAGGAAGACTGCCAACAGCCAGGGCCGCCGTAAGGGAAGGATCACCACACGCTCCATGGCCAATGAGGCCGCGTCTGTGGCGGCCGAGGAAACGCCTCCCCCTGCCGCCGAGACTGCCTTGCCAGATCCTCAGCAGCTCCCTAAATCTGATCCAGCACAGAAGGCCATGAAGGAGTCTGCAAAACCCCAGACTCCAGTAGCTTCTATGGATGCTAATAAAGGTGAATCCTCTTTGGGATGCCCTCTGGAGGTTGTTCAAAATATTTTTCTACAATACAGTAATACACTTGTTAACACAGAAACATAAGGTAAAAGGAAGTTTACAGAAATGGAAACCTATGGCTCATTCAAGCTGAACTAGCAGTAATTCTGGTTCAATGTTTTTTGGCTAGGCACTGACCGCTACAGCTACAACTAACAACTGTTTCCTTTATTAACCAGAATTATACTCAGTAGAGCCCATAACACAGCTGGGGCCCAACAGTCCTCTTTCAGGACAAATCAGCCTACCAACCTCCTTGGAAGTGGTAATTAGCCGATTCATTTCACCATTAGATTTTCAGTCTATAAATCCAGAGACATTTGGTATCATAAATTAAACCCCCCCAGTACATTCCGTACATTTAAGAAACTGGAACCAGCAAATGTTTGACATTTTTGCTTGAAGAATTACTTAAACAATTAATCATTTATCTGAATAGTTGGCAACTAATTTTCTTTCAATCGACTAACCGATAAATTGATGATTGTTGCAGCTCTACTGACCATTACAGCGTTTCTAGATTTTCTGTGTCACTTTTAAAATGTATGAGGAAAAGTGACATTTTGGTAGAGTCATAATTACATAATTGTCAGGAGGTTCGCTGTCTGACTCTGTCACTCGCGAAGTCTGGGTTATTTTTCCGTGGAAAGTTCACTGGAGGGCTGACCGTCGTGGAGATTTTTTTTCATCACAAACACTCGTGAGTTACGCTGTTTTTCAGGGCAGAAATGTGACGAGGAGTCTGTAGGACAGACAAGAGGACAGACGCTTCTCCATGTACAGCTGCTATATTTTTTTCCTAGTTGCCAAAGAAAGTTACAGTTCTACGTTACCTTCATTTGGTCCTGTAACGTTGCTTTGTGGGACATTTCTCTTTAGTTAGTTGAGTGAGGGACCTGTGCAGTTAACAGACCATCTGATAGACGCGCAGCGGCTCATCCATTCACACTGGTTCAGTATTCAGCATTACTGCACCTCTGATACTATCAGATGAGTATCATATACAGAAGTTATTGAAATGTTACATAAATAAAATGTTTAATAAAAAAAAATATATATGTCAAGTTTGTATCCAACCGTGGGTCAAAAATCGTGATACAAACCGAATCCTGAGTTTGGTGTATCGTTACAGCCCTAGTTATGAGCTGAGAGAATTAAATGGCACACTCCAAAGATACACCTTAATCAAGGTTCGGAGACACATCAGAATAAAGCCATGCTGTCTTTCGTACGTGCAGATTCATAAGCTGCTTATAGCCTGAAAGTGGTTCAGTAGTTTCAGCCACTCACTGCCAAGTGTCAGAGACTCTGTCCTGCATTGCACTCCACTCAGGAAGACGTATGGAGTCCGTCCATCACCATGGCAATGTGCTGCTATGGCAGAGCTGTTGTCATGGCACTCAGTCACGCACTTGTACTCTTCCACCCTTTAAAGTCTGTCACTCTGACAGCAGAAGCTCAGCTTTTTACATATCCGAGTCCCTGTGTGTTAAGCTGAGTCATTAATTCAAGTTTTGCAAGTGTGCTTTGCTTCTTCGCCACCTGGTCCCTGTGCTGCCTGTTGAGCTCTACCTCTTTCATCAGAGTTATGCAAGGTCTGCCCTATAATGTGATTAACTAGCAGTCTGCAGTGTGTACTTCCATCTTCTCAACCCTCTGACCTCCCTGCCCCTGATCTTGTGTGTATCACGCTTTACGTGGGACTGTGTCAACTGTAATCTCCCTTAGTGACTACATCTACTAGACTATGTCTGTTTGCTTGCTCTGAGGTAACCCTTGCAGCTGTGGTGCTTCTTAGAAGTCAGTGGGCTAGATGCTAAAGGGTAGCTATCTGTCTCTGTTGCCCAGTTGAAATGGTTCCAGGTGGTAAGTTGAGGAAGCTGCTGATCCAGTGGGGGCAACAGTGGGGGTTGCTCTTGTACGAAGCTTTAGTGTGTATGTGTGGGTTGGTGACATTAGGTGTAGGCAGACACCACGTCTCTTTTCATAGCCCCGAGATTAATGACCACCCTTGAGGAACCCAAACTGTCACGGGGAGAACATGTGAGTTTGCCACGGGAAAGGGAAGCCTAGTCCAGTAGACATTTGTTTAACTAAGTGTAACAGACTGTGTGGCCGGGGGACCTTTGGTAGGAGCCGTCTAAACAGTGAGAATTGATCTCCTCATCTTCGCGGTTGGTGGGTGGGGGCAAGCCTCCTGTTAATGTCAAGGGTACATCTGCTGCTATATTAGTCCAAATGTTTACACAGTCTCAGTTGGTGCCATGGAGGAGAGTGGGCGAGAGTTCAACCAGCCGGCCCCCTCCACACTATCCATGCACTTCTCTGAATTTTGAGGGGGGTGTGGAACTGTGCAGCCAAGCCGAGGCAAGAAAGAGTGTGTGTTTGTGTTTGTGTGTGTGTGAGAGAGAGAGATTCGCAGTGTCACAGTAGAAGGGGTGGGAGGGTTTTGGGCTGGCTGTTCTATCTGTCTATTTGTCTCCATCCAAGGCCATTTCCCAAAGAGGTAGGCAGGGCTCTCAACTCCTCCACTGTCTGGCGCTACATCAGCTGACCAAGGCCCTCCCCTTGTGGATTAGAGTGGAGGAGGGCTTGTTCTGGGCTGTGGGGAAGGGGAGAGAGCGAGAGAGATAGGGAGGGAGCATGAGAGAAGGAGAGTGAGCTAGAGCGAGTGTAAGTGAGGGAGCGGGTCTCGGCAGCCCCTGAATGTAAACAGATTATTAGATTAGTGGCCATGAGAAGGAGACTGCTCGGGAGGACTGTCACTCTCTTTCTGTCTCCCTCCCTCCCTCTGTCTGTCTCTCTCCCTCTCTCTCTTTCTCTCTTTCTTTCTGTCAATGCTGATGGGACTCTGTCTTTTTTCTCTGTGATTTAGCTGGTGCTGGAGAAACCGGAGAAACTTCTCGCTGGACCGAGGAGGAGATGGAGGTCGCCAAAAAAGGTAGCGTTTAATTTCTTTTCTCTCTCTCACTTTATGTCTCCGTCTTCCCTCTTTTTCTGCGTTGCTGTGACCGCCCTGCTTTTTTATGATCTTTCCTTGTCCCCCCACTCTCCCCTCCCTCCCCTGTGTCTTTCTCTTTTCCTCTTCTGATTATGTGATGTTGCCTCGCCCTGCCCGTTCCTTACATGCACACGGAAATGAATGTGCACACGCAATCACACGGATAGAAACTCGTGCTGGTGCTTTACTGGAAGCTGTCAGAGGAACCATGAAGGGTTTCAGGGATTTTTTTCCTGTTAGCTGCACTGCTCTACTGCCTTTGTAGAACTGATCTATTAAGGCCATCTGTGAAGCAACAGAGCGTGACAGTTGCATCTTCCTCTAAAGAACTCTATATATTATTCACATGCAAAAGTTTTTTCAAAACTGTTTTTTTTTTAGTTACTGTGGTCTTGTAAATTCTTCAGAATGCCTCTATCCTTGTGTCTGTTGCCAGGCTGTGGCACTGCAGTCATTAGTCAGGTCATATGCCATTCAAGTGTCCCCCCTTTCCCTCTTATTACTCGGCTTTGTGTCTATAGGCTTTTACATAGGGTTCCCTGAGTGCCAAGACCCGTCGACAGGGGAGAGTAAATAAAGGGATTAATGTGGATTAATTAAGCCTTTCTTGGTTGGGCATTGGAGGTTTACTTCCCTCTTAACAGAAATACAGCACTCCTATGATCTCCTTAGGCATTCAGACCTGTATGTTAGATATGTCTGGATTAGTGTGCCTTAAAGAGACTTGCACGACCTCTTCTAGTCATATGACAAAGCAGGTTCAGAAATCACTTTTTATGCTATACCGCCACACATGGCTGCTCATGCAAGCACAGGTTCAGCGCAAGTCATTCTTGTAACTTGTTTATCTGCATTAACCTTGGTGTTAATACTAGGCTAACACATCCCATGCATTAGTTGTCAAACCAAAAGTTTTCACAGAGAGAAAATAAACTCCACATACAGAAATTGAAAAGAACAGTTATTTGTTGTTGTCTGTCTAATTTCACATCTGCAATCTAACTGAATTAAGTCTGTAGAGTGATCTGGTCGTTAACAGATTAACAGATTATCTTTTAGCAAGTCAGAAATATAATGGATCAATGTCCATCTGCCCATCTGCAAGGGAGCTCAGATATCACTGTCTAATACAGGTACTTTTAAGGTTGCTTGTAGTTATTACCCTGGTTTGTCTGAAGTAAGAAATAACAGTGCTTCAAAACAAAGACACCAAAAACAACTAACACCTTTCACAACAGAACACATTAAACATCCGCACCACAGTGTATAGTCAAATGATCATGGACGTTGATCATCTTCTTTGTTTCGACTTCAACTTTAATGCTTATGTTTAAATGTTATAAGCTTCACAAAAATTTAATTTTTTCTGTATTCATATTGGTATTATTATAAGGGCTGCGCGATACTGGAAAAAAGGCTTCTTTTTGATATTTTCTTTTTCTGCAATATGAAAATACATATAATTTGAATAGTTCTATTTGGAAATAATTGGAAAAGAAGAATAATTTAGGTGATTTTGAAGGGGAGTCCATTTTATCAAATAACTAAAGTGGGCCCTGCTCTGTTTGGTTGGTAAAGAATTATTGCAAATGGTGGTTTGCATTGCATGAGGATGCTGCATGTTGCTCAAAAGCAGCAAACTTTAGATATAAAGTTTGACTTTACAAGATACAAGATAATTACTATTTATTAATTCTTATTTGTTATTGCATAATATTCAATGTTATCTTTATAACATTTACAATTATTATATTCGCCATGCCAAATATCCAGAATACTAAGAATTCAAAAATAAAATCTGCTTAGCTCTGTCATGGACTTTTGTCAAGGATGCACAATATTACTGGGTAGATTGTTGCCATAGTAATACTATAATACTGATAATATTTTATCTCTTGATTATTTCTTTCTCATGCTGCTTACTGTAATTTGTCATGTGGCAAATGTAACTGGCCAGATGGTAGAGCAACCAAGCAAAACGTCATCGGAAGAGATTTAAGTGATGTTCCAAGTGCCAGATCTTGTGAGACATACCGCTTGTTGAATGTGTTGTGCTCCTTAGCTATGATATGAAACATTTTAGAGCACAATTTAACTGTGAAGGGTCATTAGAGGGTCCTGCTGACAGTGATTGTTAAGGACAGGTGCATTTTTATGAATATGTCTGCTGAATTTGCCATGGTGGTCGAAACAGATGATACTTAGCTTAAGGTGTGTATAAGCCTTTTAATTTGAACTGTCTCTATGTATCAACTGGATGTCACAAAATTCACAAGACCCTCTGTGTGACATTCTTTGATTTTCTATAAGTTTAAGTAACTCTAAACAAGATATGAGTCACTCTGAACAGTCCCAATGCCCTCAATCCCTTATTTAACCAGAGCAGTAAAGGGGCTTTGTGTTTAGCTCTGTGGTGATCTGTAAAGCTGCCAGTATCCTTCATCTCAGTTGGCCTGGGAGGGAGGGGAGGTCACAGGGGTAACCAAATTTAGAGAAGAGACACCCTAATGTCAGAGGTAAATGGTAGTCTTCCAGTTCACTGCAGCTTGACAGAGCACTTTCAAAGTTTCGTGGGATCATCAAAGCTGAGTGTTAATCAGGATGGGGGAAGACCAACAGCAATCCATAGCAACAGGGGAACCCCATGTGTAGTTTGCAGTAATACCAAAAGTTCACCCTCAGTGATGATAACAACTGCAGCAGCTTTTCATTCTAAAGAGAACCAATTGAGATTTCATTAAGACCTTCTTCTTGAATCATCCTTATGGGGCTGATGCAGCATGAAGCATTCAATGGAAATATGAGCAGTATAAGATGTTGGAGTATGTCCGTGTCAAATCAGGCTGTCATGGCTTGGCTCCACAACTCTGTTGGTCCTTTACAGTAAATAAAATTGTTGTGATAGGTCTGTTATAGCATGAGCTTGTGTTGGTATACATAAATGATTTGCAGCCTTAGACTGCATTTTCAAATGGCTGCAAATGTTCACTGCTGAATTGTATTTTTCCTGCACCAGGGCTAGTTGAGCATGGGCGAAACTGGACAGCCATTGCAAAAATGGTGGGCACCAAAAGTGAGGCACAGTGCAAGAACTTCTATTTCAACTACAAGAGACGTCACAACCTGGACAACCTGCTCCAGCAGCATAAACAGGTAATTTGTTTGTGATCTGCTTTCTGTTTTAATCCGTCATTTAACTGCATTGTATGAATGAAAAATGCTTCTCTCTGTTTCCCAGGACACACGGCGGGCTCGTGCTGATAGGTCTCAAGGTGAAGGTCTAGCCACAGCATCACCCGATGATGATGATGAGGACAACCCTGATGACAGTGAAGGTCAGAGAGATGGATGATAGGAAGCATATGCTCATCGTTGGACACACATGCCAAAACACATTTGTTTTGCATGCTTCTTCCTGTTTATCTGAAGTCAGGGTAAATCATAGAGCATCCCATGTGTCCTTGCCTATGAGGTGTGGTGCCTCATGCCTGATATTACCAAGTGTTAAGGAAAAAGGTTATGGAGAGAAAGAATGCAGTGATAAGTACAGTACAAAGCTCGGAAGCCTGATCCGAAATGCCCTCTGAATATCACGTAAGGATTTCATTTGGGTTGATGGCAATGTGCTTGCTCTCTGCTGACTGTAGTTTTAATGAGACGGAAGAAAAAGGGATCAAGTGAAAAAAAAGCAAGGGGGGAGAGGTGGAGATAAAAGATATGAACTAATTCTGACTACATGGGCGCCTGTTGCATAACAGTTCTTGGCTTTGAAGACTCAACAAAGCCTGCTCTTTGAACACAAAGTGCTGGTCCACTTGTTTGATCCAGCAAGCCGGTCTGTCTACCCGCCTCTCCAGAGGTCGTTATCTTTGCTGGCACTGCATAGTGAAGAAGTCCATGATTTAAAAAGACAGTGAATTTACACTGAATAGTACTCGTTTGTAAAAGCAGCATCTTGTTTTTTAACAGCAGAGTGGCTCATGTCTCTCTTGTTGGAAGACTTAAAAATGATCTAAACAGCCGCCACTTCACAAGATAGCAGTGGCGACAGCGGGAGGTCACAGGGTTTTCTCTCATGTTTATTTAACTTTGTCTTTGTCCTATAGAAATCCAAACTAGGATTACTTCTTTCGAGGTCTTGTTGATTTGTAACCTGTCGACGTCACATTATACAAATCAGACGGTAGAGCACATAAATCAAGAAGAGGCCTTAGTGCAACTCTATTGAAGTGTACTTACAAACATTGTAGTGTTTGTCATTCTCTGATTTTGGTTTGATACATATAATGCATTTCCAAATTGTTTTTGTGTAGACATACCATCTGGAGTACCATCACCATGGCAACAACTGCAGCGGTAGCTATTATGCAAATCAACAGGGCAGGGAGATTTTTTTTTTTTAATATGCAATTTCTATCAAAAGAATTAAAAAAAGATTTTTAGATAGAAATGTTTTTTAAAAAGGCACTTTGTTTAATGTCTTGACATAGTGTATCCCTACTTAGCTGGCATTTAAGATGGTTTTATTCAAGTGTAAAAGGAACAGATGATTAGTTTGTGTTTTGAGAGGCTGTTTTTTTTATATATATACTGTATATCTTTAAGGCCTTTGACTTAGAATAATCAAGCTTTAATAGTGAAAACCAATATCTTTAAACAAACAAACTGTAGTCATAGATTAGATACAGTAAGAACTGGCAATTACATGTGTGTTGAAGCAAAACGTGACAATGTATAAATTCCAAAGGGGGTAGGAAAGAAATCTGTGAGGCATAAAGTGGAAGTAACTTTTTGAGGGATTTTATGTTTTTATTTCTTGTGGTCTCGTTGACTATTTACTGATTCATTGCTTGTTTCACATGATACACTTTGTTTTCCAAGAAAAGCTTTTCTACATGATAAATCACCCTATTCATTCATGGACATTCATGTCGGGACAGGTCTACATATGCTTATTTATTTACTCATCTACACCCTTTATTCCTGAATGGCTTTCACATTTGCTTCTGTTGAGTTTCATAAATTGTTTGACATGTGCTAAATCACTAATACTAATCTTATTAATGCTTGTCATGTTTCCTCAGGCGGTGACAACAGCTCTGATACAGAGAGTGCCCCCTCCCCCTCTCAGGCTGACTCCTCAAAGTCTGGGGACTCCAAGAGGGCAGACAGCACTGCAGGAGATGCTCTGTGCTCTGACCAGGACAAAGGTCAAAGCAGCAATGGCAAGGTCCAGGAGCCATATGGAGATCTCTGTGTCAAGGAAGAGAAGAGCCCAGAGAGCGAGACCGGAGCTCAAGAGGCCAGGGTGGCCTCCTACCCAGGCTCGGTGCATCCCAAGACTGAACCTCAAGATGTAGACATGAAGACAGGAGAGGTTCAGGTCAAGATGGAGCCTGAGATGAAGGAGAGAGGAGAAAAGGGAGATCATGGTGGAAGGGAGTTGCACTCAGATAATGACTCCAGCGCCACCTGCAGTGCTGATGAGGATGTGGAAGCGGAGCCTGAAAGGAGGTTTGTTATCATTATCACTGTCTCTAATTATCACGTTGTGACTACGTAATTTTACAAGAACAGGACATCCTCATGGATTTGCTTTGTGCTTCTGCAGAATATTCTCCATGGAAAAGCCCTCATTGCTCAACCCTCCAGGGTCAGTGCTAGTGTCCTCACCCAAGCAAAGCCAACTCAACATCCAGCAGCTGCAACAGCGGGCAGCTGCTATCCCACCTATGGTTAGTCACAGTTTCAGGTTGATCCATTTAGATTGGCGCAGAGGCAGGTAGCAGGTTGAAAGGATGCCCATGCATTTCCCAAATCAGTCATTATAAGCAGTGTGTTAAAATCACAAACTGTGGGTGTTAATGCTGTCAGCCTGTTAATTTCTCTGTTGTATGCACCCAGCATTTCCATCGAGTGCTATGCTGACATTGTTGACTGTTGTGACATTTCTCTAAATCTTCATAATTTATCTGCCAAGGTCTTACTCTCATGGTTGTCAGTGTGTCTGATATTCTTTGATAGCTGGAGTTAAAATTATTTTTTATTTGAAGTTTGGTCAGCACTCTGTGTACATTGCATCAGTACTCTGATCAATATCTTTCTTAGTTAATTTCTGACATTCTAGCTCATCTGGACCTTTTCCCTCCTCAACTTCAATTTATCTAGGTGCCTGGTTCTTTTGGTGGTGTGCCCATCAGTGGCTTCACAATGCTGCAACACCAGATCAAAGCAGTGCATGATTCAGCGCACCAAGAGGAGACGCAGAGGCAGGATCAGGGAGACCTGGAGCGCAGACCCCCCTTCAACACCCGCAGCCCCACCATACTAGACAGAGATGGTAAGAGAGCAAAAACTATCCTCATTCTGTCCTCATCTCTCCTCCTTTCTGTTCATCGCTCTGTCAGCCTCGTTCCTCGTTGCTGCTAGCAGTGGACTATTTATAGCTGATGCATTTTTTAGGCCTCATTCATTTTTGTGCTGTTTCATGAAAGGAAGAGTTTGAGGGTGATCTGGACTGTCGTAACGTGGTTCAGCCTGAGTCGAGACAAAAAAAGTGGACTGACCCTGTTTTAAATTTGATGCAAAGTCAGAGCTGAAGTCTGTGTTGATGCTTTTGGATGAAGTAGGGTACTGTGGTGGTTTTTTTTTTTGAAGTTGTTTGACTGGAACTGGTCAGAGCAGGACACTTGCTGCTTCTGGGCAGACAGACATAGTTCAGCCACTCAGCCTTAGAAGGCAGTGCATCAATGTCACTAGGCAGACTGAGTGCTGTGGATGTTAGAGCAGCTGTCAGTAATCTGCTGAGCTGTCACACCAAGATATTTATTAGACAGGTCTTCTGTGCTTTCTGTGTGTTTGGGTGGCGGCATTAGTTGTACAGGCCCGTCATTCTGGGTCAGCTCAATGCTCACTGGCATTGAGTTCTTGCTTTAATAGTGGTTGTCTTCCCTTTGTCCTTATGCCTGTGTACTACAGGTAAGCCCTTACCCTACATGCCTTATGACATGAAGCTGGCTCTGGACCAGGAGGCCCTCTCCGGTCGGCCAGGCTCTCCCTACAGACTCTCCCCCAGGGAGCTGAGCAGAGCCTCACCCCAGCATGACCCCAACGCCCCCAATGTCTCCCGCTACAGTGTGCCACCAGGTAAAAGCACACATCTTCACCTCCTCCCCTACCTTCTTGCCTCCTCCCTTCCCCTAGTGATACAAACGAGCCTTGCCGAACGCCTATTGAGTCTTGAGGCACTTTTTGGCTCCTTTGGCAATAGAATGTTGTATAGATTGGATTTAAATGCAGTATACATTTATATGTGAAACTCTTTTATCTCAGTTTGACATTTTTGGATATCTTAATTTTATTCTATTTGAGGGCATGATGACCTGTTTTATATCTGCATATACAATTGCATATTTGTTTTTTATTTGAAATTAAAGTTATAGCAAAAGAATGATTGATGTGGAGCTTTTAATCTTGTCAATCTGGGTTTAGCTGTGTTTTAGGGCCATGCTTTGTGCATTAGATGAGTAATGTTGATTTACACTTATCTGTTATGTACTTGTATATGTACCCACATTGGGGTTAAACCGTGTATTGGATGAGTTAAGCTGTCATGAGAAATGCATTTTGAAACCTCTGTTAGAGTTCCTCTCAAGAAATATTAAATCAGTGCAGTTACAAATGCTTTTTTAACAGTTGTATCCTGAGAATGTGCTGTTTTTGTTGTAGGCCTCTTTTTTAAAGGTAGAGATGAACAGCTCATTGTGTGTTGTGGGTCTTCATTTGATTTGTTGATGCGTAACCCCTTTTAGCATTACAGATATGTTCTATTTAGGCCATGTAGAGCTTCGGACCCCTGCGTGACGGAAAAGCACTGTGCGCTTGTACACGTGAACCAGTACAGTAGAGGTCAAACAAGCATGAGCCAGCTCTTTCTGGCACAACCACATACTAGAGAGAAGGGTGGTGATTTTATAACTACAGTGAGTACGTCAATACATGAGTCAGAGAAAATACTAGCATACTTCTCTGACCCTTATCTTGGCTCTTGTTCTACATCCATGTCCTAAAAAGAGGCTGAGGTGACTGCCAGTCAATAGTTGCCATCTTAAACCAGTTTTATTTCACATTTTGTTCAGAGAATTACAGACCATTACCCTCTTTGACATTTTGTTATGTTGTTTTTACTTTTCAAATCCAGTGTCATTCACATATTAATAGCTCAGAAATACAGAGAAAATACAGTTTTCTTAGTTATGGTTCAACACATCACTTAGTTATTCATTATCACAACTTCTGATCTCCTCCATGACATTTTTCTATGTATTATGTAAAGGTAGGATGAGCCCAGTTGTTTGTGATGCACGTTTTGGGTTGAATATGATGCCATTTTTCTAAGGTACAATTACATAAATAAAGAGCAAAGCTACAGCTCATAGGTACAAATATACAGTCAAAATTGTAATAGTTCAGATTGTGAAGCCCACTGAGGCAATGTGATTGTGATTTGGGGCTATAAAAATACAATTGTTTGATCTGAAAATTCAATCACATCATCATGTGTTTACATTTGGCATGATAAAGTGTTTTACATTTCAAGTTCACATACGTGGGACATCAGTGGTTATAATAAATAATACATCTTGGAATCATTCAATCAAGTTTAACCATGTTAGCCATGACTTGCAAACAATTTAAGCTTAGTTTTATCCCTTGAATGCATCTAAATCACCTTATCATACATGATGATCATCTATTCTTTTATTGCCATTTACTCTTTGAAATTGATATTCAAACATTGCTTTCAATTTAGATTTTTTCTTGCCTAGATTTGCATGCCAAGGAGAGATCAAAGCTCTACTGAATGTACTCTTCTAGTGGCTGTTGTGGCACTGATTCAACACTACATAATACCTCATGTTGCGCAGTGGTTAGCACTGCTGCCTCACAGAGAGAAGATTCTGGGTTTGAATCCCGTTGGGGATTCTGTGTGAAGTTTGCATGCACTCACCATGCTTGTGTGGACCATACTTCTTAAGGTCTTGAGTATTCGGGTGCCCATTAGCTCAATTAGTAGAGTGGGCGTCCCAAAACTATAAATTGATTTAATGCTGATCATGCTTGCAAATTTGAGTTTTCTTATTGTTTCATAGACCTGCAATCATCTACTATATTTAAAGCATTATTGTTTGTTGACAGCAGTAATGGCTTGCTTTTGCTTTACAACAGCAAACAGGTGCAGTTTAACAAATTGGGTGGACGGCAAACATCCCCTGTGAAAATGTCACCTGGGGTGGTTGATGCAAAAATTACATTTGGACTTGAACTAAAGTTGGACTGCAATAGTTAATCTTCTTTGTCATTTGAGGCAGAAATATTTCTCATGTCCTGACAAATTAAGCTGTTGTCCCTGATGGGGAACTGCAACATTAATGTTGATGTTTGACACGCAGTGACCCTGCAACACGGATTAATAAATTCGTCATAGAATGGCTTGTTTTCTTACCTGTTCCCTGTATGAGCCAGCAGGATGATGATGTCCATGCTCGCTGGAGGAACTCTCACACAGCCATTTGCATTTTTGATTTTGTGGAGTGCAGAGCGGTGTCCTCCCTACATGGAGGTTACTCCCGGTCTTGTGTGGTTGCATTTGTGTGCTATGATCCATTTCGTCTACTCAGCTTTCCCTTGAGACAGTAAAGCAGACAGCAGGCATGGGCCAATGTTACCTCAAGCTGAGGACAGGCTGTTAAATGAAGTCATCAGTGCTTGGCTTACCAGTTTATCACTGGAGTCTGTCAGAATGAAGCTGAATATTTTATTATGCAGACTTTGGTGAGAATTGAAGCTTAATGGAACCCTTATGTTGGGTGGGTTGAAGACATCTAGAGCGCAAGTTACTCTGTGAGCTGATATTAGTTTGTGATGTCTCTGTAAAGAAAGTTTTTAATCCTTTTCTGTTTAGATAGGTCTTTAATCCCTAAATGTTTTTCTGGTAATTGGTCATCTCTGGGTTTTTAGGGTTTATTTCTTTTTAATTTTTGCTTATTTTTGTATTCCCACCAGTCCTCCACCCTGCCCCCAATCAGCTGGTCCAGAGTATGCCAGATGGAGTCCGCGTGACGTTCAGCAGACCCAGTCGACCTCCCAACATTCCCTCTCCTCCTCCACTCATTCCAACCACCAAGCCAACGGACAAGCCCTCCTTCATCCAAGGCGGCTCCATCTCCCAGGTAAGACAGCAGGAGGGCTGGATGGAAAAGGTCAGATGGTGGACGCAGTGGAGCAACCCTGCTCAGCAAACAGTAACTATGAAAATGCATACCTTTTTCTTGTTCGTTTTTCAATGTATCCCAAGTTACAAAGCCATTGTAAAAGGTGTATTACCCAGGAAAATTAAGACTTTGGAACTTGTATATTGCCTGTTATCTCATCATATACCACAATTATAAATGACCTACTGTAACACTTTATCAGCATCACTTGACACGACTGTCTTGTTTTCAGGAATACAGTGACCTGACCTTGAAATGTGTTCTTTGCTCCTGCTTTCCCAGGGAACTCCTGGCACATACCTGCCATCCCATGCTGTTTATGGGCCAGAAGGCACTAAGAGCACTGTAGGTTCCATCTCTCTGGGTCTGCCTCGACAGCAGGATCCTAACAAGCCTGGTATGACAACAAGCTGTCACCTTACTAAGCCATATTTTGAAGATGCAGTTCAGACAAGGCACCACTCAAAAACAAACATGACATGAACACTACAGTAGGCTTACATGCATTATGTAAGTTTTATCTCTTTACATCGTGACATTTTGCAAAAGCAAGCTTTTTATTATGGAATGGATTTGTGCAAGTCAGTCTTTAAACATATTGAAAATAGATGGATCTCTGATGGTACATTTAAAATCTGCTGAACACTTTTTGTCAGTTCTTGTGATGACTAAAAAGTATGTTGTCTTCACTTATGTTGAACCTGACCTGCTGCATTAACTGTTTCAATCTTGAAGCTTTAACCACTGCACTAAAGAGCATCTATTCCCTCATTTAATGCCTGCACTTACACTGCACTTGCTGCTACTCTTTTGTCCTCAGTCATGACAGAGTGGTGTCTCCTTTAGAGACGCATGTTACTCAACCTCATGGGGGAATCTCATTCCGTTTTTTAATACATTACGTGTACATTTAAATTTTACGTTAGGTTTGATATACTGATGAGCTCACTATTAATAGCTTCATGTAAGCCTGTGTAGATAGGTCTGTGCAGGTGTTCAGTCCAATTCCCTCTGCTGCTGAAAGCATAACTGCTTACTTGCACTGCCACCAATGTTAACTGAGCCACACTGGATAAAATGTTACTTTGAAAGTAGATATAGATACAGAAAATAGATTGCTTAGCACAATAATGGACATTTTGACCATGAATGAAAGGTTGATGTTTAAAAAAATCCTGTGTAGCTTTGGAGCACAGCTCTGTTGTGTTACTCTAGAACATTCTAAACGTTTTCAACAAAGTTCAAGCCCAAAGAAGTCTGTAACTTAATTTAAGTTAATGGTGCATTTTATTATGGTTGCCCGTCAAGGTAACTTCTGGGGAAACATCAGTACGGCAGAGCATGAGGACTGAAATTGCAAACATGACTGAACGTGACATGAATAAAACTTAAAAATGATACTTAGTCTCAAACATTTTTGCCTGAGTTACATCAGATACATTTTCATCAGCAATACACTATTGCAGCTTGTAGTTTAATGAAGACAACTCCCATTATTCCACACTACTTCAAAGCAATCACAAGTTGTCTTTTGTTCTTGTTTTGATTGCGAGCCACCTAGTGGCAGAAATCGCATACTGTGTTTGGGACTTTTGGGGCAAATCCATTTGATGATGCCACCCACACATTACTGAATTATCCTTTACTTCTTTGTTTAACTCTTCAGGAGCTGCAGTTCCATCCATACAGGATGGCAGATGCAACCCAGCAAAAGTGGCTGAGGGTCTGCCTTTCAGAGGATCAATCACTCAGGTAATAAGTGGATGAAGTGATTTTATTATTATTATTCTAATTTATTTATCTTTTTCACACTACGTGATTGAAGCTTTAAATGGATACATGACATATAAGCAGATAGACTTTTCATTAGCTATTCGTTTAAGGATGTGCCTTTTATGTTTCATTATATCTTTGCTCTTTTCTAAAACAGGGCACACCAGCCCTGCCCCAGTCCAGCATTGCTGCTGACCTTCTGAAGGGCACAATAACAAAACTTGCCACAGAGGACCTAAGCAGCCCAGACAAGGCCAGGGGAGAACAGCTGGCTAAAGGTCATGTCATCTATGAAGGCAAGAGTGGTCACATCCTCTCCTATGATGGTAAGGGCTTTCATGATTGATATACCTAATAATTGTTCAGTATTTCACTACAAGAACACACAACCCTGATTAAGATTTTTCTGTGTCCAAAAGCTATCAAGAACCCCAGGGAAAACACCCGCAGCCCCAGAACAGGCCATGAGCTGAAACGCACTTATGACATGATGGAGGGACCCATGGTGAGAGGACACCCTGGCAGAGAAGGAGCTCCATTTGAGGGTATTGCTTGTTTGTTAATAAGTGTGTGTGCTACCTTTCATGATTAGTTTATAATGTATCAGGAGATTTGATAGCATTTATTGGTTTCTCAGGGTTGATTAGCAGAGCCTTGCCAAGAGATGGTCTACATGGAGAGTCTAAGGAGAGACCATTGATCACTGGATCCATCATGCAAGGTACCTAATTGTAAAGCTTGCAATATTTCACTTGCTGACATTTACTAGTAGCATCAAAAAATCAGAAAAAGCTGTAATAAACATTTTTTTTCACAGGGACACCTAGAACTGCTGCAGAGACCTATGAAGAAGCCATGAAATACGGAAAACAGATAAAGCGAGAGAGTCCACCGATTCGCTCTTTTGAAGGGGGTATTGGCAAGGGCAAACCGTATGAGGGGGTAAATACTATCAAAGAGATGGGACGCTCCATTCACGAAATCCCCAGACAAGATCAGTCTGGCCAGGACCTCTGCAAAACCCCTGAACTGTCAGACCGGAGGGTTATGGAGGGCTCCATATCTCAGGTATGACAGTCTCTGGTTTTTGACTGGGGATTTATTTTACATCAAACCTTTTGTTACTGAATATGCAAAATTACATTTATGCATTATGGATGTAATCTGTGATACTGATGATGAATTGATGACTGATATACATGTTCTTACATTTACCAGATTCATTCTCTCAACCAGCCTACCATCAAGCACAACGTCAAATCCCTAATCACCAGTCCCTCTAAGCTCCCCCACAGTATGCCCCAGCTCGAGGCCATGGAACGAATCAAGTATGATGAGGGCAAGGCAGTACGCCATACTTCTGTGGTCAACTCCACCACCTCTGTCCTGCGCTCCACCCACCAGGAGGCCAACAAATCCCAGCTTAGCCCGGGCATGTATGAGGACGCCAATGCTCGCAGGACCCCTGTTAACTATAGCACCAATCCCGTGTCCAGAGGATCACCCATGCTGGGACGTGCTCCAGAAGGTATATTCCATAAGCTTTTTATTCAGAATCTGCAAAACTTCATGTTCTCAGCCATTCCTTTTCTAATTACATAAATTCTAGTGTCTGGCAAAATTGAATTAGACATTTATCTTGTTAAACCAGGTCATCTCATTTGCTAGAATGAACAGATTAGGAGTAATATGTAATGTGCACCCACTGCTGAGGGCATTGGGTGAACTTTTATTCCTGATTTTTATTTTCTGTGACAGATGTATGGTCATGAGATGATATTTCGTTGATTTTCAACTAAGCATTATCTAATGAGATGAGCCATGTGTCTTCATGTCTCTTCAAAGGCGCCATGAGCTCTTCAAAATCTACTGCACATGAACGAAAGAGTGCCATGACCCCAACACAGAGGGACATTGTCCCAGCCAAGTCTCCAGTGTCGGGTGGTGACCCGGTAGCCTCTCACAGCCCCTTTGACCCCCACCACCGGCCTGTTGTTCCTGGGGAAGTGTACCGACCTCACCTGCCTCCACACCTCGATCCCACCCTGGCCTTCCACAGAGTGCTTGATCCTGGTACGAAACATGTTTTCCACTCTACTCACAAACAGAACAATAATGGCCTTAATTCTGAGTAAATTGATGAAAGCAACTCAAGGCCATCTTATTCATAGGCACTATATGCCTAGGATCTTTTTAAGCCATTGACGTCAGCAGTTGCGATCAGTATCTGTGAGCCGTCTGTTCATATGTTTTTCCTTCTTTTTTTTTCCTCCTGTCCTCCGCTACAGCATTCATGTTCCCCAGGCAGCCGTCCCCAACAGGCTACCACAACACCTACCAACTGTACACCATGGAGAACACACGGCAGACGATCCTGAATGATTATATCACTTCGCAGCAGATGCATGTGATCCCTAGGCCTGACATGGCCCGAGGCCTGTCACCACGTGAACAGCCTGTCGCTATCCCTTATGCAGCCGGAGCTCGAGGTACGGCCCTCCGACAGCTGATCCTCTCTCACCTGCTGCAACAGGAGAGGGGAGAGGCAGTGGGCGAGAGGGGCTGTAGTATGTAGACTGTGTGAAGTAGTGGCTACCTTTTCCAGACGCCCAGAAGCAAATGACCTAGTCAAACTCTGCTGATTTGCTCTTCATATTGGGGCTGCAACTGATTTGGCTACAACTCAATTAATCAATTGGTTATGGTCATCCAAATCTCCATTTGCTGAGTGGTTGCCTCTAACAAGTTGACCACTATTCCACTCCCTTTGCAGCCCTGTTGCTTAGTGATAAATCTGTATTTGGGAGCACTAACAGATGTAGGCGATGGGTAACAGTTAACTGTATACGGTGTTCATACATTCAGAAATTGATGGATCAGTTTTTGTTGTTCACCGTTGGCCCTTTGCTTCTGTCTGTAAAAGGGATTATTGATCTAGCCCAGATGCCTCCAACTATCCTGTTGCCTCACCCTGGGGGAACAGGTACTCCCACTTTGGAACGCATGGCCTACCTCCCTGGAGCTCAGCCCCCTTTCCCTCCTAGGGCTTTCAACCCAACCTCCATATCGCCAGGTGAGGACCCCTCCCTTCCCCATCCCTTCACCCCTTATCTTCCCTGCCACGATCTTGGTGTTCCCTCACACCTCTGTAAGGGTACAGCCCTGCACTGGCCGGAGGTATCTAAGGTCAGTTCTGCCTCTCCAGTCAAATATCAAGTTGAGTCTTCCTGCAGTCATACCTGGAGGAATTTCTCACGCAATTGTTTGACTGTTGCACAACAACAGGGTGATTGTCTGTTTTACCTAAAGATGGTGTTTTTAAGTTGATTATTTTATGGGCACAAAAAGTCTTGCTTTGAAATGTGAAATGTAGTGTTGACGCTCTCATCTTTGAATGATCAAGTTTACGAATTTGTTTTTATGTCTGCAGCTGAAAATGTAATATCGATAATTATCTAAACTCAACACTCTTGTAATATGTAGAGTGAATTTAACAACAACTCTTAGGCATTAAAATGATTAGTGGTTTTAATTTCCATTTTGGACCCTAACTCCAACGGGATTGTCTGAAATGGAAAATATGGTAATATTCCTGAGACAGAATATTACCACCTTTGTGCTGCGATAGCTTCAGAACTTGGCAGCAAGGCTGTGTTGTCCATCCTGTGTAAATCATGTGTGTTGTGTTGTGTTGTTCTCAGGCCACCAAGCCAACCTTGCCGCTGCTGCAGCTGCCAGTGCAGAGAGGGAACGTGAGAGAGAGCGTGACCGGGAGCAACAGGAGAAAGAGAGAGAAAAGGAAAGAGAAAGAGAGCAGCGGGAGAGGGAGCGAGAACGAGAGAGGGAGCGGGAGCGGGAAATGCGTGAACGAGAGCGGGAGCGAACAAATGAATACATTCGTGGAGGTGAGTTGTTTTGTTGCTATTTAGAACAGCAGCAGAGTTGTGAGAACTTGAATTCAAAATTATGACATTTATATTTAATTATATGGGTTTGACATAAGTAATCTATGTTAATTCACTTTACTGAGCAAATGAAAGAAAACATAAAGACTGGATAATACGCAATTACACTAGCCAATATTTTATGACCCTGTGTACTAAATTGTGTTTGCTCTGGCTGAAGATTACTGACATGAATGAAGTATATACAATGCACATAACCTATTGTCCGTTTCTATATTTTATTCTACTGACACACTGAAGAATATCATATTTTTCTAATTTTTAATTGATAAATAAATATAGCACATCCCCATATTGACGGACATCATATTCTCTTAAGAACTTTATTTTGAAACCCACTGTTAAGATAGTTTCATCTACTGCGTGTGTATTAGGTGGACCAGAGCAGCCCGGCCGGCCGATGAGTCGAGGTTACCTGCACTCCCCTTCTCCCTCACTCAGGACGCAGGATGTAGTGGTTCAGCAGCGACCAAGCATCTTCCAGGGCAAGAGTGTCATCACCTCTTTAATGTAAGTCTTAGGATCTTATCACCTCAATGAGTCTTTGTGTGTCTGTATGTCCTTAATTTATCTACATGTTTAGATTTTGATTGATGGATTAATTTCTCTATTTGCCCCTCAGGCCACATTCAGCAGCAGCCACAGCAGCAGCCCAGAGTAGCTCTCGCTACAGTACTGCAGCTGATGCTCTGGCTGCTCTGGTGGATGCTGCGGCATCTGCCCCAGCGATGGACGTGGCCAAGGTGAAAGACAGCAAACATGATCGGGATGACGACATGTCTGCTCGGCGAGCTGCAAGCCTCTCTGAACAGCAGCAGCAGGAGGTAGACAGGCGAGCCATGCAGTCACCATATGGTGGAATGTCTCTGCCAGGGGGTAAGCCTCACTCAGCTTATTCTGAGGCACCTGGAGTCGGGGTTAAGGAGAAGGGCCCTCAAACCTCAAAGTCCAGAATTGAAGAGGAACTCCGGACTCGGGGCAAGACGACCATCACAGCCGCTAACTTCATTGATGTCATCATCACGCGGCAGATAGCCTCAGACAAAGACTCACGAGAGCGAGGCTCTCAGAGCTCTGACTCCTCAAGCAGCTGTGAGTGTTTTGGATACACATTAATAAAGATGTGGCTCACATTATTCAATTAGCATTCAAGTAAACTGTAACACTGACATTAGTTAGCTGGGGTCATTTAAAGTGGAGTAGACCATGACAAACCTCAATATTGTGTTTTTGTTCCATACTTGTCCTGCAGTGTCATCCAGTCGATACGACAACACCGGTGGAGGAGCCATTGAGGTGATCAGTCCTGCTAGTTCCCCAGTCCAATCCCAACAGGACAAACCAGATGAAGGGCAACAACAGGCCGCAAGTATGAGCACACCAACTCAGTTTGAGCATATACATTTTTGAAATAAACAAGTAATATAACTGAATAGTGTTTCAATGATCTTCTACTTCTGCTGCGTCAAAGATGATGTATAACAGTTTTGGCTGTAAAGTTAAATTTAGCTGCTAGTCAAGTGGAGTAAACATGCCATAGCTTGAATGACTTAGCCCACTGACTCTGTCATGTGAGCCTCCATACCTCTTCATCAGTCTGGTCACCAGACTCCATTTGAAGTTATTCTTGTCACCTGCTAATAAATGTAGATCAGTTGCTGTTGGTGTAGGGTTTATGTATCTCTCCTCACTTGACCCTGACTTTCCAAAACAACAACTCTCTCTTCCTGGACAACCTTCACCAGCTGGCATGCGGGCATACGACATGAGTCGTTACCGGCAGTCAGCGGAGCCACCACAGCCCAGTCCCCAGCAGCCCCCCACCTCCCAGGCTGACGGCTACTCCCAGGGCCCAAAGACTCTACGGGTCATGACCTTGGCAGACCATATTTCGGTAAGAAATGATGGAGCACCTAAAGAAGAAATGCAGGGTTAGCACTTTCAAGATTGACCTTGTACGTCAACCTATCAGACCTCACTAACCAGGTTTAATGGTCCTCTCTGTCATGCAGCATATCATAACACAGGACTTCGCCCGGAATCAGGACCCTCCTCCAGCCTCCTCAGCTTCGGCCACATTCCAGAGCGTGGTGCCGCCCATGTCCTCTTCAAGCCGAGCCAAGGTGCCCAGTCGCTATAGTCCAGAGAACCAGGTTCAAGCCCCTCACCACCAGAGACCCTCTAGCAGAGTTTCCCCAGAAAATGCCACTGACAAGTCCAGAAACAGGTACATGTACCAGCCAGTCAACTCAGAAATAATCAGAGTGATTCTACTTTATTATGCATTATCCTTATAACATTTGTTTCTCTCCCTGTTCAGGCCTGGTAAATCTCCAGAGCGAGGTGGCCGGCAGATGGAGAACTATGAGCCCATCTCTCCTCCACAGAGCTACCAAGGCATGGACAAACAGGAAGGTGGCGGGCCTCCACCCCAGAGGAGAGAGGCTGAGTCTGAGATCAGGTATTGGATCTCCACATAGTGATTACACTAAAATATAGAGAGGAGAGGAATTTTTTATGTGCAACTAGACGACCAGTATTTCTACTCTCACTCGACACTTTACTAAAGGTTAGTTTCTTGTTAGCGCTCTGACATTTGATGCTTGACTGTATTAGACTGTAAATCAATTTCTTGTACAGATGCCAGCAGGCAGTGTTCCCCCTGTCAGCAGTTGTTTGACATTCCAGTGGAGTTGAAAGTGCTCAGTGCCAAAGGCTTGTTGCCTCAGTTGCCCCTTTGCTGATTGACTCTTTGGCCTTTGTCTGGTTCCAGGAGTGACTCACGGTCCCCAGGGAGTGGCAGCTATCTGCCCTCCTTTTTCACCAAGCTGGAGAGCACCTCGCCAATGGTGAAATCCAAGAAGCAGGAGATCTTTCGTAAGTTGAACTCCACCTCTGGTGTCGGTGATTCTGATGTTGGTAAGTGGGTCCTCTCTTATCCCTTCCCTTCCAACTAACTTGCATCCCTCATATGATGGAACAAACTCTGTTGATATGTTTGCATGACACACATTTGTGTTGTAATACTTTCTTCTAATTTTCCAAGCTCATTAAGCATGATCATGATTGTGAGCATAAGCGTGATCACACTGAAACAGCTTGACGATTTTTTAACTTTGTTTCTTGTCAGAGATTTTTTTTAATAGTTAATAATTGTCTTGCAGGAAATGCACAACCAGGCACAGAGATTTTCAACTTGCCTGCTGTTACCAGCTCCAGTAAGTAGCATTGAAACTCGCTCAGACACTTTGCATTTCAGCATAGTTATGGCTCCTTTCTCATCATTTGTTTTATTGTGTTGTTTATTTGTAGGCAGCATCAACCCCAGGAATCACTCCTTTAGTGATCCAGCCAGTAACCTGGGCCTGGAGGACATCATCCGCAAAGCCTTAATGGGCAACTTGGAGGAAAGACAAGAGGATCACCAGGCCATCAACAACACAGCCGGATCAGGTGGTGATGGTCGCCAAGAGGCCAACCCTTCACCCAGTATGGGTAGGCATGAATTTCATTCCCAAAATTACACAGGCAGGATCTTGTGTTTAACATCTGATTAATATGTTCTACCTGTTTGAATCTACAGGGAAGCAGAAGCAGGGCAAAGCCAACAGCCGGAAATCCAAGTCACCAAACCTGGGTCAGGCCTACTCTGGAGGGGAGCGTCCTTCCTCAGTGTCCTCCGTCCACTCCGAGGGAGATTACCACAGACAAGCCCAAGCCCAACCCCAGTGGAGCTGGGATGAGCGACCCTCATCTACAGGTGAGCCGTCCAGCCTCGGCTGTCTAAGAACTGTCTCCTGTAAATTAAACAGAAATGCCTTGAGCCAGTTTATCTACATAATTTTCCACTTTCTCTTCTCCTTTTCAACACAGGATCCATGCAGTTCCCTTACAACCCGCTGACCATGCGCATACTGAGCAGCACACCTCCCACCTCCATAGCTTCCCCCGCCATACAGAGCCAGCAGCAGCAGCCCCCTCAAGCTGGAGCCCCGGTGGCTCAGCAGCGCGTGTGGCAGTCTTTGCTGTCAGAGCAATACGAGACCCTGTCTGACAGCGACGACTGAGCCCAGCTCGACAGCCCCCATAACCAGAAGAGAGGCCTGCTGTAAAGCTTGTCTGTTCACTCCCACCTCCTAGAACTAACCTCGCTCATCAGCGAGTGTGACGTGTAGATGGGGTGGTGTCCTTTTTTATTTTTGGTGCTATGGCGCCCCCTGGCTGTTAGCTTGGAGTAGAAGCAGCAGCCTGTGACAGGCAGGGCTCTCCAGAACAACATTCGCTTTTGTTCCGGAAGCACTCACCCAGCCTGTCGGGGGAAAATAAACAGAACTCGACTGAGGGGACGACATGAGCTACAGTGAAGATGAAGAACTTATTATGTAAAAAGAAACAACATAAAGAGACTATTTCTGAATTTTGTTTGGTTTCTGTAAAGATATCTCGTCTTTAAGAAAATCATTGTATGTAAATAGAGTAACCTTTTGCAGTGTTTTTCTTAACTTGATTATTTCTTATTTTAATGTTGCTTTTAAATTGATCCACTTTAATTAAATGGGAAGAGGCGGGGTGTAATCTTTAATATCACAGTCGGTCTCTCCCAGTCCACCCCCACCCCGAGTCACCTGACACCCACTCTAATATTTTTACCATGCGAAGAGAGACCAGACCTTCGGTTTGTACTTGACCATGAGTGGAGCACAGAGATTGTGCCCCCCTGCGCACACCATCCACCAAGCACCACCAGAGCCTGAACACCGTGGACACGCAAGGATGACTAATATTTTAAACACAATGATATTTGATGCCCATCTTCACCACATAGTGGAGACAGTGCATGGATTGTATTGATCAGATGGTAGAGGTAACTTCTCATCCCGTTCTAGACAGAGAAATGTCTTCAAAACAAGTACAAGTACGAGAACACTGGTGTCATAGCAGAAAGGTGACAAGTCTGATATAAGCTGATATAATTTTGCCGGAAAAGATATCCTTATGACTACTCCTGGACCCCGTCTAAATGACAGTGAGCCAATGTTTCTTTTCTTTTCTTTTTTTTTTCTCAATAGAGCCATGGTGTGTCACATGTAGCTGTCTCTCTCTGCAGTTTCCAACCTATCCACAATAATCTGCTCTGCAACGTTGTCATGGTAAAAAAAACAAAAAACAAAAAAAAGTGTCAGGTTTTGCCATGCCTTGTGACTTGAGAAAGAAGGCAGCTTTAACTAATTTTCTCAGAGATATACGTCTGTGTTTGATGTTTGTATTTGTTTCTGTAGTCCCTCTTTTTTTTGATACTGTCCTGACAAAAATCTGAACTCTGTAAATTGTCTTTCCATTACACAAAAAGACAAAACTAACCAAACATAAAGAATGGTCTGCACCATTGTTGCACTTTTTTGCTTTTGTAGCTTTTGACAAAAAAAAAAGCATACTACCTGCTGTGTAACTTATTCAACCTCCAGCACAGGAGTGTACTAAGATGTGCTTTAAGTTTTTCCCACCACTCACTGAATTCTGTCTTTCCTTGTAGCTGGTACATGATTTTGTCGAGTGACACTTGCATCACAGTTACAGTTTTTGAGTGTATGGTACCGTTAAATGTTTAGGAGTTTGCCGTCATGGTGATTCAAAACCATGGCCCTTGAATCTCTGCTTTCATTGAGTCAATCAACCGGCATAAAGCTTTGAATATTATACTAGGTCAACTTCATAAATGGCAGTAACGTTCTTTTGGTCTTTATAGATATGTGAAAGAATACCATATTTTGGCTTTTTAAGCTTTCACTTTGCTCAGTTAACAAATCAATTCTGCTCTAAACTTGATATTTCCTTTGTTCCTTTCATTTTGATTTTTGAATCATTTGTCATAGCACATGTTCAGATTTTTATTTTCTGTCATTTTCAACATCTTTGTTATTCATCCTGGTTAGATGGGATGTTATGTGTTTACAAAAGCAATGACAAAAAAAGTTTACAGACTTGAATCTTAACGAAAATCCGACATGAAGCCGAAAAAGAATTGGAGCATCTTTTCAGCTCTCTATCAAATACACAGTGGTGACTTTTTTTTTTTTGTCTTTTTTGAAATTGAGACTTGAAAACCCGTGTATCCTATGATGTTGAAATGCAATGTTTGTATCGCACAATGTCTCTTAGTAGGCTATTACAAGAGTTCAGACCAATCAAATAAAGTGGTTCAGTTCTCCACCACTGAAAAACGTATTGGTCCTTTAATGTGTGTGCAGTGGTTTTCTTGTACATTCATTGTTATCATTTACTAAGCTGTACCAAAAATATTGAGGTTCATTTTCATTCTTCAATTAATGCAATATGAAATACAAGGTAAATTATACTGTAATTTTGTGAATCACAGGGGTTAGAAAAATTGGTCCTTGAGTCCTGCTACATCTATTTTGGAAAATGGAGTGTTGATGATGAATTGAGGAGTCTCATGGCCAAGGAAATGAAGCTGCTCTGGAAGATCGTTGATTTCCTCCCGCTGCGAAATGTCTTTCATAATGCGGCTGGTGATGGTGGTGTCGTCCACGTACTGCACAATAGTTCTCTTCATGCCTGGGAGTGCAGTCATGGTTGTACAGTGTAAACAGGATGGGGCTCAGCATGAAAATGATTAACGGGACAGAAAGTTGTACTTGAGCAAAATGTGACTGACATCTTTAATTCATTAACAACTATTCTCAGACTTAAATGGAATATAGTTTTATAATTGATATTAATCATATTGAAAATAACTAGTCACATTGTTGCTCTCTGTAGTGCAGATTTAATGTAGGTTAATATAAAAATACAGGTTTTATGGCATCCCAATTTCTACTGCAGTCAGATTAGCCTTTAAGGTCAAGCATCAAGCTGTGCTTTGTAAGGGGGATGCAACTGCATATTCTATGTTCAACTAAGTTGGAGGTGATTATTTTCTTAACTGCTTTTGGTCATAATAGGTTAAAGAAGGTTGCTGTAGTCAAGTTGGTGGCAGATTTGGCTTTTCAAACACAGGTGTGAAAAATTTAATATTAATAGCATTTTTAAAAAAGCTTTTCAGTTAGGTGTGCCTGTGTCATGGACCTGGTTTATTTTTTATTTTTTACCACAGATATTTTGACTTCTGACAGTTACCTTAAAAGTAACAGGATCCCTTCCCTAGTTATTAGTTATACCTGCACTAAATAACTCTGAGTCCCATTATTGCTGAAGTCATGTCTCATTACACTTGCATTGTACTGCATTAGCACTTGTCACTGAAATAGAGTCAGTGCCAGATATAGAGCAAGGAATTATGGATCTTTCTAGGATATGTCAGTATAATTATATTCAATGATAGGTGTTTGTCTGTATTTCCAAACTGAGGAGCACATTTCTATTCTTAGCTTTGACTTCAGGAAGAGCTGCTTTATATCCTGAAGTCACATATGGACTGAACAGTACTGCAGGTTTGAAACACAGAGCAGCTCTAAGACAGTGTCTTGCCCAATGGCATCTCAAGAATTGGTGTTTTTTCTTTCTTTCTTTTCTTAATCTGTCTGATCATTTTAGAAATTTTCCTACATAACACAGACAATCGTATATATGTCCCCTCCCTCCCTCCATCTCCCCTCCCGTCCCTACAGCAGAGATAAATGGGAAAAGGGTGTTAGACCATCATAAAAGATCATCATATACAAAACAGGTAATGGGAAAGTTCAGAATAAAAAAACAAAACAGACAATTATAAAGCCTCATGCGGCAGTACAAGTAATTCATGTATAATAGTACCTTTAAAACAGTTGCTAAATGCACCCACCAGATAAATGTTTTTTTTCAATTAAAATGCAGTGCAACAGTAGAACAAAGCATCACAAAATGAAAATACCAGGCACTCATGTCTGGGTGTATTTCTCCAGTGGCTCATAAAAACGTTTGCAGAGTAAAGTCAAATTGTCTCATTACACTTGCATTGTACTGCATTAGCACTTGTCACTGAAATAGAGTCAGTGCCAGATATAGGGCAAGGAATTACAGATCTTTCTAGGATATGTCAGTATAATTAGAAAATGTATTTGACAGTCAAAACATTGGTGCCCTTTTAGTGCACCATATATATTCAAATAGTATGACTCAATCAAGGTATGGCTTGGCACAAACATGTCAGCTGTCATGTAAATCAGTGACAGCATTGTCATACACATGTTGTCATACATAGCATCTGCCTTGGACTTGCTTGTCTTTCTCATAAACAAATACCAAAGCTGACTGGGAGCTATATTTTAATATTTGCCCTGCGTTGCGTTTGTTTTGCAAGAAAGTTCTTATGTTGGAGCACAAACATGGAAAATAACCACCATCTCGTCGTTTTACAAGGCTGAAAACTCAAGGGTCTCCCAACAAATCAGACAACTTCAGATATGTTAGGTCTTTTAATTTGAAGGGAAAACAACCGTTCATGCCGGAAGTTGTAATATTTTGGTCGTATCTTATTGGCGGGCAGAGTCGATGACTTCCTGAAACAAAGAGTCGAGAAATGCGGTCATTTTTACCTGAAGTGGCTGAGCAACTTTTCCAAGACATTCAAAAAGCACACCAGGAAACGTCTCAAAGTAAGACAAGATTGGTTGAGTAAATAAATATGACGGCTGACCCCTGGATAGTTTTTTTTAAATGTAGAAGGAGCTGCAGCAGTAAGTTACTAGCTAGCTGAAATTTAACTAACGTTAGAGCAGAATGTGACAAACTCGCTTCGCTTTCTGAGCAAACCTGTCCTTAAATGAACATTTATCTCGAGGGTATATATTTAACTTCTCCTTTCCAGTAACTTAACACAGTTGTCGTTACTATTCTCCACATTAACGTGGTGTGTACGTGTAAAATTTGATGCATGTTGACTACTCATTCCAGTGTTTTACAGTGATGTAGTTTAATATTTGGGCTGTAGGAGGCGCTGCTTCCACACACTTCTACTTCAGTCTTGTCTTCAGAAAACACTGTCACTATAGAGAGTGACCGAGTGAAGATGACATTTTTCACAACACACATTTCGCATCAAAAACATTAATAACATCAATAATGTCTCTTCCATTTTAAGTGTTCACATCCAGGGTCCTGGTATAGGTCTTTTTTCACAGCACACATTTTTACTTGTCATAACTGGAAAAGCTCAGGTACTAATAACCTTAATAATGGCTATATCATGTCCATGTGTCCAAGTAAGTCCTGATTCTAAAACTGAAAATTCTAAGTAAAATACAGCATTCATATTTTTACTCCCATGCTGTGACAAAAGGCATACTGGCAAACTGGTTCGGCTTTTTCAGGACAGCCGAATGGAACTGAGACATTATTTGTGTTATAAGATGCTGTGACAAAGGCTCATTGGTAGTTTTATGAACATGTCCAACATCGTGGTCTTTATGACCAGGCTCTCAAATCAACAATTATTGAACATTACTCATATGTAACACAGTTGTCTCACCCTGATCAGTTTTTGTCTGACAGCACATTCAATACAGGAAGGCGCCGCCATAAAAAAACAAACCTACAACAAAGTTTTGTGAGCATTGTCCATAAACCATTACCTCCGGCCAAGCTCTAAATCCCAATATAGCTCACTGTGCCTCAGTGCACTTTTATGACTATTATTCAATGATAGTGGTTTGTCTGTATTTCCAAACTGAGGAGCACATTTCTATTCTTAGCTTTGACTTCAGGAAGAGCTGCTTTATATCCTGAAGTCACATATGGACTGACTAGTACTGCAGGTCTGAAACACAGAGCAGCTCTAAGACAGTGTCTTGCCCAACGGCATCTCAAGAATTGGTGTTTTTTCTTTCTTTCTTTTTTTAATCCGTCTGATCATTTTAGAAATTTTCCTACATAACACAGACAATCGTATATATGTCCCCTCCCTCCCTCCCTCCATCTCCCCTCCCATCCCTACAGCAGAGATGAATGGGAAAAGGGTGTTAGACCATCATAAAACTATAATCATAAAATATACAAAACAAGTAATGGGAAAGTTCAGAATAAAAAAACAAACAGACAATTATAAAGCCGCATGCAGCAGTACAAGTTATCCATGTATAATAGTACCTTTAAAACAATTGCTAAATGCACCCACCAGATAAAGTTTTTTTCAATTAAAATGCAGTGCAACAGTAGAACAAAGCATCACAAAATGAAAATACCAGGCACTCATGTCTGGATGTAGTTCTCCAGCTCATAAAAACGTTTTCAGAAACAAAGTCAAATTAAACAAATAAACAAGAAGTAGAGGTCCTGTCTGTGTATCTGAATGTGGTATTTTTTTAGTGGTCCCTGCTCTGCAGTGTAAAGTGGATTTCTGTCTTCTAAAGAGATTACAGTAACTGCAGTTGCAATGTTGTTGCTTTAAACTCACAGTATTTTATCCGAGACAGCTAGTGTTTTTGATAATTATTCCTTATATTGTTAGGTACAGAGTAATGTTATAGATTAGTTCCCCAACCTGTGATTTATGCTCACCTGAGAGTAAGAGAGTTAAGATGAAGTGATCAAAGATGGATGATTTCCTATTGCTATCTTCTTCTTCTTCTTCTTCTTCTTCTTCTTCTTCTTCTTCTTCTTCTTCTTCTTCTCTGTATAGTTTTGTTGCAAACCAACTTCCAAGGTGCAAACAGACATGTTCGTGGAGTGTGTAGATGCTGTGCTTGTGAAGTAAATGAAAGCAATGTGCCACATATTATCTGCTTAATTTATTGGCTACTTTGTCACCAATTCAATAAATAGCAGATAATGTAAATTTCCAAATATCAGTCTGTTATATATCATGCAACCCTATTGTAAAGAGTCACTCCGGTAAAGGATAGATTCGCACCCTAATTTTTTTTGTAGGAAGATGAGTATTAAAGTTCATCACACTTACATCTGTGTGAAACAAATTTTTGAAAAAATACTTGATTTTTTTCTCCTTTCTTTTTTGCAGTTCCTGATGACCTGCTTATTGCGTGAGTATCAGTCTTCGAGTTTAGTCCTCCCCTGTCTGACTTATGTTCTAAGTAAAAAGGTTTTGCACATGACTGAATCTGAGTGGGTGTGGAGGGCAGAAACCACAGTGAGAATGGCAAGGGAGATGTTTTTACAGTCTGGATTTGCCAAAGTGACGTAGCACTGAGACATAGTGTCATGATGCTTTTTCTTTACTGAGGCTTTTCCTGGCATAGTGGTTTGACTTACGGAGAGTGAGGGGGTGCTCACTGTCTGGGTCAACACAGCCACATCCTGTCTGTTTGTCAGGAAGACACTGGTCCAGGGACTCTTCATCACAATGTGTGGTAATTCACAGCCAGAAAACATTCACTTTTAATTTGTCTCCTAGTTTCTCTCATCTCTTACTCACAGGCAAGTTTCTGCTTTCCACATCAATGATTGCAAGTAAAATGTAATTAGAACTAGCATATTGAGTGGTCGAAGTTGCATTTTTTTATTGCGCATTAAGATTATTATCACATCATACATCATATTTCACCCCCTTTACCATATTGTGATAAATATTGATGGTGGAGTACTTCTCCTAGAATAAACATTTGGTTCCCAACTCTTCGTAGTGTTCAAGAGTTTTTAATGAAGGCTAACACACTGTTACAAAACAGCTATTTCTTGGATTATGAATCTTTTTTTGTCTGATTTCACATTTAGGGAATTTTAAACAAAGCTACAATCCTATAAAAAAAAACCTATAAAATTTAAACTTAAGGCTTTGGTGTTAGTTTGCACAAATTGAAGAGCAAAAGCTTCAGTAGATACACAGTCATACCGGGAGGAAGTGACTGTTAAAGAGGCAGTTACACCAGGTCTACCTCAAGTCAGCTCCATAGGGGGCTGACAAAAAATCATGTTTTGTGACAAAGCAAATTATATACATTCAATTAATATTTGATCAATCTGTCAGATTTACCTAATGTTTTTGCCACATTGTGATTTTTAAATTTGACGTTGTATTTATTCTGTCATATAGCATAAATAATTACTCAGTTAATTGATAAACTAGTTAGAAGGAAAGTTCTCTGCAACCATTTTGATAATCCATTAATTATATTCAAGTTATTTCTATTGCATGCATTCCACATATGTCAATCACCTTAAACTGTGTTGTGTGTCTTATGTATATGATAATGAACGAATGAGGGGGGTGACAAAATATCCTTTTTAATGACAACTCCATCAATGTCATAAACACGCGCACGCGCACACACACACACACACACACACACAGTGGAGTTTTCATTTATGAATTGCTCTAATTTGATCTTCGCTTCAAACGTCTGCTCAGCAATACTGTGTTTACACCATGTACAATGTCTTTGGTCTGCGTAACTTGTTATGTGATGTTTGTTTTACACAAAGCACATTTTAAAGTCTTGTTGAAAATGTACACATTTAAACTTAAGTACAAAAATACAAAACATGTTGTGGATGTCTTTTCATTTACTCCCTCCTGTCTTTCAGGCTGAAGTTTGTCTTTGGGCCTTGTGCGCTTCAGGCTTTGGATCTGGTCGACCAGCGTTCGGTCACCTGTCTGTCGTCTCCCAGTGGACGCAAAGCATTCCAGGTCTTTCAGGCTTAATTAACAGTAGTCCTATTTACAACTTGAATAATTCAAATATGTGTATGTAATAATTAGTGTTTGTACTTACAATCGAGGATCAATTAACTCCTGCAAAGTGATTCCTGACCCCTGGTAATCTAAAGTAATTCTTGTTGTATTTTTCAAATACAATTGAAACCACTCAGTGAACTAAATCGTCTCAACGAGTACAAGTCACCAACATGAATGTCACCTTGGCACAGAAAAGGCATTAAAAAAAGATGAAAATCCCAACAAGTCTGGCCATGTTGGCATCTGCAGTTATGTGAAAGGAGAATTAGTCAGTTTGGTTAGCCCTCTACATTGTTGTTATACAAGATGACATCACTTACGTGACTGTAGGGTGTATAGTCTTTTTAATTACTTATTTCCACAGTCAATAGTTTAATGAAAAACTCGGCTCCTAATTCTCCTAATGGGCTGGAAAATTATCAAGGCAAGGCAAGGTTATTTGTATAGCACATTCAGACACAAGGCAATTTAAAGTGCTTTACAGGAGCATGCAAATTACATTAAAAGACAGTAAAAATTTCATTTAAAAGACATTAAAAATTGCAATAAAAAGACATTAAAAAATGCACTCAAAAAGAAGTAAGAAGACATTAAGAAACAAACATTAATACAAGTAGGCTAAAATAGAAAAGGTTTAAAAGAGACAAGACTGTAGAATAAAAGTCACAATGCAGTTCAAAGACTTGAAATTGCTTCAGTTAAAAGCAGTGGCAAACGGAAATGTTTTTAGTCTTGATTTAAAGGAGATGAGAGTTGGAGCAGACCTGCAATTTTCAGGGAGTTTGTTCCAGATATGTGGCGCATAGTAACTGAATGCTGCTTCTCCATGTTTAGTTCTGACTCTGGGGATTGAAAGCAGACCGGTACCTGACGATCCCAGAGGTCTGGATGGTTCATAACGTGGCAGCAGATCAGAAATGTATTTTGGCCGAAACCATTCAATGCTTTATAAACCAACAGCAGGATTTTGAAATCTATTCTTTGATAGACAGGAAGCCAATGTAAAGATCTAAGAACCGGAGTGATGTGATCTACTTTTTTGGTTCTTGTTAGGACTCGAGCAGCAGTGTTCTGAATAAGCTGAAGCCACCTGATGGAGTTTTTAGAGAGTCCTGTAAAGACACCATTACAGTAGTCGAGTCTTCTAAATATAAATGTGTGAACAATTTTCTCCAAACCTGCTGAGACATAAGTCCTATTATCATGAATATATTCTTAAGGTGATAGTAGGCTGACTTTGTAATTGTCTTAGTGTGGCTGCTGAAATTCAGGTCTGAGTCCATGATTACACCAAGGTTTCTGGCTTGGTCTGTAGTTTCCAACATTAGACTGAAGCTGAGCAGAGACTTTTAGTCGTTCTTCCTCAGCTCCAAAAACAATAATTTCATTCTTATCTTTGTTTAACTGAAGAAAACTCTGACACATCCAATCATTGATTTGTTCAATATATCTACTCAGCGTTTTTATTGGATCATAGTCCCCTGGTGATATGGTTATATACATTTGTGTGTCATCTGCATAACTATGGTAGCAAATTTCATTGTTTTCCATTATCTGAGCTAGAGGGAACATGTAAAGGTTGAATAGTAGAGGCCCCAGAATGGAGCCCTGGGGTACTCCACTTGTGATTTTCATCTGTTCAGATGTGTAATCACCAATAGACACAAAGTAGTGTCTGTCATTAAGATAGGATCTAAACCAATTTAGTGTTGTACCAGAGAGTCCAACCCAGTTTTTAAGTCGGTCCAGTAATACATTATGGTCAAGCTCAGCACTGAGATCCAGCAATACTAAGACTGAAATTTTTCCACTGTCTGTGTTTAAATGAAGACACCTGAGAGAAGACACATGTTTACAATCTGTAGCACATCTGGAGTCACGCAGTCTGAAACTTTTTTGAAGAACCCTGCTGGTAAAATATCCAGGCAGCAGGAGGAAGATTTCAAATGCTGTATAATGTCTTGCAGGTTTTTGTCATTGATTGGATCGAATTGTGTCGTGCTATTAAAGTTGGTTTTAGATGGACAAAATGACAACACACCTCCTGTACCTGGTACAGTGGCACTGATTGCTTGTCTAATTTTCTGAATTTTGGCAGTGAAGAATGATGCAAATTCATTACAGGCCCTGACTGACAGTTGTTCAGAGGCTACTGGCACAGGAGGGTTTGTTAGCCTGTCGGCAGTAGCAAAAAAGGCACAAGCATTATTTTGGTTCTTGGTGATAATGTCTGAGAAGAAGGACTGCCTTGACTTTTCAATTCTAAATTAAAAATGTAAAGTCTCTTTTTATAAATGTCAAAATGAACCTGGAGATTTGTTTTTCACCACCTGCGCTCAACTTTTCGACATTCCCCTTTTTCGATTGTGACTAGCGTGGCATTTCTCCAAGGAGATTTTTTCTTACCAGAGGCCACCTTCACTTTAGTGGGTGCAGTGGCATTGATGACATTTGTAATTTTGTAATTGAAATGATGTACAAGGTCATTGACAGAAAACCTGGAGAGTGAGGGTGTGGAAGAAAAGGCCGCAATGAATATGTCACCAGTGTCACCAGAGCAATATCAGATACCAGAACCTTAGAAATGTTCAGACCCCTGGAGATAACTAAGTCTAGGATGTGGCCCCTGTTGTGTGTGGGCTGTGTCACACGCTGAGTGAGTGCAAAGTTATCAAGGACACAGCACAGTTCTTTAGTCCATCTGTCCTCAGGTTTGTCGACATCGATGTTAAAGTCACCAACAATTAACACACAATCAAGTTCAGTGCAGATAAGAGACAGTAACTCAACAAGGTCATCAAAGAAATCCGTACAGTATTTAGGTGGCCTGTAGATGTTAAGAAACATAGCCCGAGAAGATGAGTTTACCGGAAGAGCCACATATTAAAAAGAAGTAGACCTCCATAAAACATCTGCTTGCATTTGAGTAACTCATTAAACAGAATACTAACACCTCCTCCTTTTTTATGCATTCTAGTTTCAGAAATTTGGAGGGCTTGATTCAATGTGAACAGCTGCACTGTTATCCTGGCCTAACCAAGTTTCAGTTAAAAACATAAAATTAAGATTGTGTTTGATGATAAAATCATGTATTAAAAAAGATTTTCCTGCCAGAGACCTGATGTTTAATAGAACTACATTTACAGTATCAAAACCAACTGTGCAATTTTTTAGGACAGTTTGTGGCTGACGAGGAATGGCAGCTAAATTGAATGGATTGGCAGCTTTAGTTAGACATTTCCTGTTTCTCAGAAAATTCACAATTGTTCTATTTCCTGTAAGCACAGGAATTGAGGAGGCTACCTGAACTCCAAGGGGCCCTGGCTTTTTCTCGGGGCAAAACAGTAGTGATATCAACTTCGTAACCTGGACCCTGCACATACCAGTAAGCATTAATTGTACTGGCTGCATGGAAAGGATGTGCTCTGCTGTTTTCAGACTGTAGAGACAGAGGAGGATTCAGAGGAGGTGGGGGGGGGCACGATGACATTTTGGTGATGGTTGTTTCAAGCGTGGCAGAGCTGTCTTTTCTGTTCGAAGCTTGTCTCAGGCAGTAGTGGTTCTCCTTCCGATGGCTGTCTTATCAGTTGTTTTGGTTTGTCTTGCCTGTTGTCCTTTAAAGGACAGTCTCTCCTCATTCACTACTGTACATATTTTTCCTGAAATATGGTCCCATGGTGTTCCTCTCTATAACTCCAATTTCTGCAAACTGGCCTCATAGTTAAGAGTTAATCTCAACAGGACATAGAATAACTTGTGGTGGGACAAACAGGTCAGTGCACCGAGGTTGCGGCCATTGTGACCTGAATTTCCTGTAAACTTCAGGCTCCTGCAAAAACAGTTTTATGAAAGGAACTGTTGAAGACAATGCAGCTAAATAAGGACAAAGACTCTGTTCTGTTGGGACATTTTCAACTCAATTGTTGGTATCTTAACTGTTTCACTTTTTTCCCTCAAGGATTGCTGACATTTGTGGTCCAGCAGCATTTATCGGAAATGATTATCCTAATAGTCTGTTTCTTTCTCCTTCTCTTCTGGAAATGTCTTAAATGGTATCTTGACCAGTGTTTTTTCTTGGTTTGTGGTTGTGACTTTGTTTTTTCTGAGATCCTATCTGGTACAGAATAAGAGATTTATGAAGTGAAATTTTCCCAGAACAAATTATATACATTCAGCTTAGATTTGATAGATCTGTCAGGTTCCCAAGTTTGGGGGGATTACTTTGGACTGAGAGAAGTTGTTATCTGCCTTTTTCACAACGTTTTACATTTCAAATACAACCCAATTCATCTACTAATAGAAAAAAATATTGGCTTGTTAGTTGCAGCCCTAGTCTGTCCAGGCCAGAGCAATTTAATTCTTGCAGTGTTTCATGGGATTATTTTGTAAAATGAGAATTAATATTTATAATTTGCTATCCGGTAAATTGCTGACTCTGAAGTGTTCAGTGGAAGTTGTCTGTTTGCTTGTTGGACTGTTTACTTGTGTGTGAACCTGAACCTAAGGGAAAGTCACACATATGTCCATCTGTGCTTTGCTTCACTGCTACAATGTTGCGGCACTACTTGCTTATCTGCAACACTTCAGTTTCAACATCACTCACACATACAGACGCTCACTGCCTCATGCACAGCTGTAGATTAATGCCGTTTAAACTAGCAAGGAATTGTTCAACATTTTGGAAAATACGGTCCTATTAAAAATTCTTAGATTGGAGGAATGACATTACTTTCATCTAATGAACAGAATCTAGCCTGGCAAAAAAATTAAATGATAACAATAATCTTCGTACCGTCAGGTAGGTTTTATACAGTTTTTAAGATGTTCGGTTTTGATTTTAGTGGAGCTGGTAGGATTTTGCCTGGATACATGTTTCCAATCTTTATCCAAAGCTTAGCTGTCTGCTTCCTTTGGCTCATATTTACTGTGCTGACAAGAGAATGGCATTGATTTTCTCATCTAAAGGGAAGATTAAGAACATTTGCCAAAATGTCAAAATATTCCTTTAATTGGAATTTTGCATGAGATTACTGCTTATTCAGTATAACAAGTATATGAGATAGTGTAGGAGATAATTTCCCTGTTATTAAGGCATTAGTTTAAATTAAGCCTAGTCGACTAGTATAAAAGTAGGAAACATTCAGAAAACAGTAAAAATTGAGGGCAGTATAAACTATAAGGTTACACACGGTCCTATTCTTATTATTAGGAGCCTTGTTTAAACGATAAATCACATTCTTCATTAAACAAATCGCAAATTAAACTGCAATTAGCTAAAATGTGGTGCATTTTGTCATGTCTGTTATAAACATTTAACATTAGCATACATATCAAGACAGCAACCCACTAAATGAAAGTCAACAAACAACATTTCTTTAAAAACAATATCTGATGTAACAAAAATCTTGAGGAAATATTTCTGATTACTGTAACAGCATTTACACGGCGGGAAAGAAATCAAAAGGCAAATACTGCAACAGTTGAAGGGCATTGTAAACATTAGAAGCACATGCTTGTGTGTTTTTATTCAGCAACTGACTGGAAAGTTTAACTTACTGGTATTTCTGGTTCTGACAAGCAGGGGTAGCCGTGCTAAACCAACTAGCTGACTAATCATGCACATGTACCGTACCATTTCTTTAAATGATCCAGAATAGTTCAGTAAGCTGTTGTTCTGTCAGGCACACTTTTAAATTTGTCAGACAGACACAACCAAGCCAATTTGACTCCAATGAGAGAAGGAGTTGACAGTTTATACATTTGTTGGCACATAGTGCATATTTTATTGAAAGCTTTGACTAATAAGACCTTTGATTTTTACCTGTCAAGCTGCTTGGAATCTTCCAAGTTAAAGATCCGTGGTGCTTTCCCAACAGCCTACAGTAACAGGCTTCTCTTTTGGTAATAGTAGCATTACATCATGTCGTAATCCAGGACACAACCGGGAAGTTACAACATAAACAGCGTATTAATAATGTCCTCCTTTCTCTTTGTCATAAATCTCAGAAGCATTAGCAGCAGTGTTTTTTCCTGTGATCTTGGCAGGTCTGCTTTATGTTTTAACCATTTAGTGAGAGTTGAGTTTGCACATTGTCTGTCTCCAATCCATGTAACAAATATTTAGCTTTACCCAGCTCTCTGACAGTGAGCCAATAAAGCTCTTCCCGTCTAAATATCTAAAACTAGAATACAGCTGGCATAGAATTGGGATATCATTTAGGTTCTGGGTATATAAAAATCAACAGGTCTTTGACCCAATAAAAGTTGGAGGAAAGTAGATGAATGTCCTTTCAGGTTAGAGGGCTGTGTGGCTGGTAGACCATATTTGGGCAGCCTGTGACAGTGCTGTGAATTAGGAGAAGGTCGTCAAACCTCTGCAAGAGCATGAAAGTAGTGACGAGAGTCCAATGAGAACTGTCTCATTTCAAAATGAAGCTTCAGTTACTCATCCACTTGTGAAGAGACCTTACGGATTTCCTGTAAGAATTGGAAAGGATGAGACAGCAGCGTACTTTCATCACATCATACAAAGATAGTCTAAACAAAGCAAACATAAGGTCTAAAATGTTTCCCAGAAAATCCATCAGACATATTTAAAATTAAACTCAATATGGAGTATTGAGTGTACTGGAAGTACAGTGACTTGCACACTAACCGGGCCAAAGAAATGCTGCAACAGTTGATTAATGAGCTAATTTCACCATTTTTGTCATATCCGGTTAATACATTATTTCCGTGGGACAGATTTGAGTTTCTCATGTTGTCTTGGGTTTTTGGTGTCCTCTTTCCTCAGATGGAATGAATAAGCCATGAGACTGTGGCATTTCACTCCTGGGATTTTTCACCTTATCTTGTTCTTAACGTTCCATAGACAGTGACCTTTTCATAGACAGTGTGTGTAGCACGGCCTGCTGGGAAACAGAAGAAGAGAGTTGTGTATTCTCAACAGTAAGGAAACATGAACACTCTTGATGGCAGCGTTCAGTCTGTTAGATAACAAAATGTTGAGGTTGCTGTTGAAACAATCAGTCGATTAACTAATTGATTTGCATTATTAATGAATGATATATTAGTAGTTATCAGTATATTTTTAAATAGATTATTTCCATCAAGCCAAAATGCCAAGCATTTAAAGGTTCCAGCTTCATCACATATGAGGGTTTGCTTGCTTATTTGTGTTTTTTTTATAATTGTAAATTGAGTATCTCTGAGTTTTGACCATTAGTTGAACAAACCAACCAAAATTTGAAGACTTTTTGACATTGTACAGATTGCAACACTATGAGAATTTTAAGGTACAATGACCATCCCAGGAAATATCATGGTTTCATGGTATACTGTATTTCACAAATATAATTATTATTTACAATGACACAGGAATGAAAACGGAGTCATTTTTTGGCTAAACAAACCATTTATTCTAATTTTACAAAACAGTATGCCCTGACAGAAATGAAACTTGACATGAACTTGAAATGTATGCATATATTTTAAGAATATTGTTTCTGTAGAATTCAGTACAAATATGCGTAGTATGATGACCGTCACTTTTCACACCACTGTATACATTTAAACTGGCATTGCTGCAACTTTACATAGACAAAAATACCTTGTTTGGGGAAGCTCACAGTAGGGATTCAACATATAGTCAATAAATCAATCAATCGATTGGAAAATTAATTTCCAACTATGTTGGGGAATCAATAAATTGTCATTTTTCAGTCATAATTGTCTCAAGCTTTTCCATTACATCAGTTTATTTATGTCATTTTAATGTCAAAAAATGCTGGCTCCATCTTGTTAAATGTGGGGATTTGCTGCCTGTCTTTGTAATTTATAATAGTAAATGAAGAGTCTTCTGATTTTGAACTGTTTTGAGGACGTAATTTTGTGCTCTGGGAAATTGTGTTGAGTATTTTTCAACATTTGATTGTCTAAACGAGAAATCATGTAAATGATTGTTAGTTGCAGCCCTACTTCACAGGACAGTGCAGCTGCAGTGTACAGTAGAATAAAAAGAAAGCGGCCAAGAGCACGACTTCTGTGCCCCCGGTCACCCTTCAAAGCGTGGTGAAAGAAGCACTGTCAGGAAATCTTTTACTCCAGCATTAGTTGCCAAAGCATTCTTCTTACCGGAGTGTAAAACGAACTCTCTGGGACTGGGAAAAAGGATTTTTAGCACTTGAAGTCATTCACTGGCATATACATGAAGTACAGGTGGCTCTTGAAAAAACTTTGATACTGTATTAGTCGGCTAAGGACTCACAAGAGATAATGCTAACATACAGTATGTCAGAGTGCAGATACAAGGGTCTTGTATCTATGTGACTTCCCAGAACTATAAACTCCCCTGAAGCCCTGTTTGTGGTGTGGACCCAGTGGACAGGGGGCCGTCCAAACTCCTGGCCTTGTAGTTACGGGTGGCTTCCAAGAAGTGTTCCCGTGAGAGTCAGCATTTCAGGCAGCGGCTGGGTCAGAGAAATGCCGAGGCTTTAACTCTCGCCGTTCCTTCTGCAGCGACTGAACGGCAGATCTTGAAGCATAGATTAGTTTTGAGGAAAGCCAGACTCTCCGCCAGGCATTGGAAGTCTATAGTTGGTGGTGTCTTGCTGATGCTGTTAGCCGCCAAGGGCCCAAGTGTGAGTTGGTTTTCAATAAACTTGGCTCTTTAGAAACTTTAGTGGTCCTTGGCTTGGTCTCCACAGTTTCTTTCCTGGTCGTGCTGTGCATGGGGCTTTATTCATCTTTACTGAGGTGTTTTGAGTCTGTGTGATTTCCTCTTGTGGGCCTTATTTATAATTAAGTGTCACATTGGAGAAAAGAGAGGTTTTTACCTTTGTAGGTCACAGGGAATGGTGATTTATGGAAACCCGGGAGAGTAATGGAGCCTGCTCTGCCATCTTGGGAGGCATTAGTTATTGCGAGGTGCCAAGCTAATCCACCAGCTTAATGTCCTCATGTGTCATGTGCAGGAGACTTTAGTCACTGTCTACAGCCGTCTAAGCGCCAGCGTATTATACAGGAGGGCTGTCAGCCGAGGCTGTTAGACATTACATACAGGTTGTTAAAAAATGCATCGTTTCTATCTCATCTCTTCCAAATAACTAAAGTGAAATGATGAGGTCGGTGGGAGCAACTTCCCTTTCAACCCAACTATTGAATGAAACATGTATAGGACAGGGAGTCCACCCAAGCCAGAATTCAATTCAGGATATTCCAGTGATTTATCAGTGTCAGTTTGACAACTTGAAATCCTGATGTCCTCTTGTGATCAGTTTGTTCAAAGGGGGAGGCATCAGCTGTGAAGTAGAACATATTGTTATATCCCAGTAAAATACCATGACTGCTGTCATAATGTGTGAACAGTTTGTTTTTGTTCACACATGAAGCAGCTGCGTGGCTCGCCTCCAGATGACATGATCACTTGTCTCGTCACTCTGCAGTGTAACTTAAGGACATAAAGTAGAAATTGTAAAGGAAAAATAGAAATTAAAACGTGGCTTTTTTACTTTGATATTGAAGTTTTGTTTGTTTATTTGCCATCGATCATTGTCAAAACAGCGTGATTCTCAGCTCTGTAATTCAACGTCATACAAAAGTAAAACATGAAAATGCTAAAGTGGAAAATTTAAAACTTAGTTAATGTGACAATTGATGTTTAAGGTTGTTTGTTTTAAAAGAGAGAGAGACACAGAGAGACATACTTGGCAACATGTTCACGTCTTTACTACTCAATCTCTCAGAGCTCAGTCGTGTCTGGACTAGTTGTGGAACATTTGGGATGTAGATCTTGTTTTCCTTCACGCCTTTGCTGTCTCCAACATGTGCTATTGGCAGCCAGTGCAAGCAGCATTGTGATCATACTCGATTGTGAATGCCTTTCCTTGTAAAGAAACAACTCACACTTGTCTCTGTGTATGATCTTTTAAGAATCACAAACGTTGCCGGATATTTAAATGTACTTTGCATGAATCTGTCAGGTGATGGGAGGCTCGGGACGTTTGTACACCTGCTTTGTGTCCTGTCACTACTGCCCGTGCCCGGCCTTCGCCTACACCGTGCTCCGCAGGAACGAGAGCCTGCTGGTGAGTCCCAAACAAACTGTTAGCCAACTAAAAACTGCATGTACTTACTTGTTTTTTTAAGTTAAATGTGTCACAACATAACAAGGGCTCCACGATATATCATTTCAGCTTCCCCATCGCATTGCATGCTGTGCGATGTCAAGTAAGGCAACATGACTGAAGCATGTCCTGCTGCAGCTTTTTTGCTGCCTGAAACAAAAAGAAACCTGGCACAGTTGGAATTTTCCATGACTAATCTACATGAGAAATCTACATAATTCAGTCTGATTTAAGGCTTTCTTGGATATACTACATGAGAGCTTGTCGATTGTGAGTGACACGTTGGCTCTGAATGCAAAGTGAACCAACAATAAGTGAATCTTTCTTGATCAATATAAGCTGATCCACTCCGGTTGATATAATGCATTCCCTTAAATCACTGCAGTTGTTTTAAGATGATGAATTATTTCCAAATAGAGATATTCAAGGGATCTGCCGAAAAGTCCAGTATTTTTTCTATATTGCAATAAATACAGTAGAAAAATAGATCATGTCATTTTTTTTCCCCAATACCATGCTGCTCCACAACATACCATTGTAACTGAAGCATTATGGTGCCACAGTGATGCCCCGGCTTAACGTTACACATCTCATTCTTTAGATGTAGGAGAACATACTTGTTTGGTTCAGATCCCGGCTAAAATCTCATCATTTTTTTTTCTTTCCAGTGACAATAAAAATACAAATATTCCATTTGTGACTCATCAGTCACTCACAATTGCAAAATTTGTCAAAACAATTGCACTTTTTTTTTCTTTTCATGTCGTTCAGTCTTAGTTCGTCTTCTTCAAAGTTCATTAGGTATCCGTCCTGAAACTCATTTCTTATGAAGGGTGTAGGTTTGGTTACAGAAGTGGGAAGGACACAAGAAGTTTCAGCATCATCTGAGAAAGTATTTCAAAGTATATCCGGTATTTTAAGTGTTTTGTATTTGTATTTTATAAATATTTTGTCTAAAAAATTTTAAATATTACCCTTACCCAGCTGTGAGTCATGCCTGTTTGTACAACCTGTTAGTCGGTAGGGGAGTAGATGTTAAGTGTGCAAGATATAAACATTTCTAGTCCTCGTCTTTTCACTCATCTGGATTTGGACTAGTGGACAGTAGGGAGGTGCTGTTAAGAGAGTTTTTTTTTTTTGGGGGGGGGGGTTAAACAGGGTTTTCAAAGGAGAAGGGGAGATTTCACCCATATTAGAATCAAAAAGGTAAAAGAATCTACTCATAAAAAGAAAAACTAATCTACTGGGGTTCAACTCTGTATAAAACACATATACACCAAATGATATTTACACATAGATACATAAAAGACATTTCACAGCCATTGTGTCTCGTCAGTCAGGCGTGTATCCTGGAGAAAACCATCATCCAGTCACAAAGTGAGACGAAGCACATGCTGAAATGTGCGTAACAGATGTACTGCGGTCGGGGCACGTTCTTGTCTGGTCACTGAGGGGCGTCTCCACTCCGACTCACTGTTTTTGCTCTAAATATATGTGAGCAAACAGCCTCTGCTCCTGCTCCAAGCATCAGAAAGACATGTTTCCCTGGAGGATGCTGCTATAATCAGTGTGAGAAACTGAGAGCTGCAACTGACCGTGGAGACTCGACATGAGTGCATCAGCATTAACTGATACCATTCCCTTTGAAAAAACATCAAAAAACAACTATTTATTGCCTCTGTATAATCTTCAGCAGCTTCAACAGCTAGAAAGATGTTCCTCTGTTGTTTCACCACACTTTGAGTTTGACTCATTATTTATGTAAAGCACTATTCCACAGGCATGTTGATGTGGAGGAAATCTCATTAACAACGCATGGAATAGGCTGAGGGTGAAAACAAGTCAATGAGTAACGTGTTAATGTTGATAATAATTAGAGGGAACTTCTGAATGTGTTCACTGACACACGCACACAAATGCTGAACTGCAGGGCTTTTTGTCATTCAACACACGCTTGTAGCTACTGGAGTTCTGCTTACTCATCACACAAACACTCCATTGGGGAAATAATACACACTCATACCCCTCGCAATCACGTGCTTTTCTTTTATAGAAATGTTTACAGAAATATTGGAAATTGTTCTGGCATTTGCTTTGTGACTGTTATCCTTGAAATGAGGATTAGTCAGTGGAAAATTCCCAGTAGGTCAGAGCCAAGCGGCTCCCTTCTAGTCTGAGATCTTTGATTTTAAATGACCTAAGTGTTTTTAGGGCTTTGTATCTTTGTCATTAATCACATCAGTGTCTGTGCTCGTGTAACGAATCCTGTCTGCGCTCTTTTCTCTCGCAGTGCAAACACATCCTGGCTGTCTACCTGTGTCAGGCCATGGGTGTGACCCAGCAGGATGGTGTGTCTGATCAGCAGATGTCCCTGCTGCTCAGTGGGACCGCAGCCCTGTGACACCCAGGTACGTTCAGGACCAGCACATCCCCCAGGACTGTCGTGGAAGAGAGATGATTTTTATTTTTTTTTCAAACCCGTCGCTGTAGAGATGATTAGATCACAGTGGTATTATCACGGCTTCCGCTCTTTCACATGTCTCTCTGAAAGACACCAGATGTTGCTTTATTTATTTTTTCTTTTGGAAGAGCTCTTAGTCTGTTTCCAGAGGAACGACAGCTGTTCATTGAGCATGTTCCTGCTTTATTTATGGGCTCTTTTTTGTCTGAAGATGAATCACTTAGGGAAGTAGTAAGTGACTGCATGTTACCTCAAAGATTAAAAATAGGGATGCACAATATGGATCTTTTTTTAACTAATACTGAGAGCAGATATCAAAAACGATAACCAATGATTATTTTCTTTTTTTTAAAGAAGTTCCTAACCTATAGTTTATGCACAACACAGAGGGTGAGAAAGGCTAAGATGTAGTGAGCAAGTTTGGAAAATGTATTATGCATGACACTGGTTGTGGTAAAACTTGTTGACGTCTTCCCTGCAAACAAACTTTAAAAGGTGTATACCATCACCTACTGTAACATAACCTGCTACAAATTTCCCATTATAGTAGTATAGTTAGTATGTAATTTTGTGCAATTTGCCACCCCCCACAGTTTCTAGGTGCAACAAAGCTGTAGTAAATACAAATCCAAGGTTTTTCTAACAATTCGTCAGATGTAATTTAATGTTACGTGTTTACTAGAAGCAACAATCGTCACCTCGTCTCAGCAACAGCATCCCAAGCTAACGTATCCTGAATTATAGAAAATAGCACCTGGCTGTAACGTGCCACCAGCTAACCCTCTGTTGAAATGGCCTGACTTGGTGTGTGATTGAAAAACACGCAACTTGACAACTTTGGTAACACAGCCAAACACCAGGCAAGTACAACAACACAACATGTAACTTACTAATATTACTACTTACTGTTCAACAGCAACATATCCCCTTGCCGTTTGTACAGGCTTTTGTTTAAAGAAGCTGTCGCTACAGACTAAAAGCCAGTCTGAGATTTACTCTTTGTCCGGAGCCTCTTTTGATCTTTTGATCACAGCCTCTTTTCTCGTCTTAGCTTCCTTTGTCATTGTCCTCTTCGGTCACTTCTCCTCTGTCATGATGTCCGTCAAGGCTGCTGAGCCGGGGTCTGTTTCCCGCTCACCCGACTTTGGGTCTGGTGCACATTCTGACCCCTGCACCTGAAAACCTCCTCCTGGTTGTCCAAAGCTGCTGTGACAGCAGTGAAACACTAACACTACCTGGCAGCGCTCTAAGCAGTGTTTGCTAAAAGAGATAACTTACGCAGCAGTTACAGGTTGCTTTCAGGAAACTCACAGAGAGTTGAGACAAGAGCAGCTGGAGGACATCAGAGGAAAGAAACAGACATTCTTTCTCCATAAGATTTGATCCTGTTTCACCAAAATCAGTGATAGTTGGTGCTGTGTGTGATGTACGGCTGCTTAGTGTTACGCACTGTGATTCTACCCTCTCACTGAAGTTGCATAGAGCGGAAACAAGTGATAGGGTGGCGGAGTGGCTGAGACAGATGTGAAGCTGTTATTTTAAGGTAGAAATGTTGCATGACGTGGCTTTTAAAACATTTAACAGTTTTTCCAATCTGTCATTTGTAAATATGTAAAATATAGATTGTTAAATGATTTAAAATGGACTTTTTATGAATAAAGACTGATCTGTAACAATATAAACATTGCCTTTATTAACAAAATAATTCACCATACATACAGATTGCATCATGTTAAATAGTATCGCAGTTGTAGTTTTGTTGAATGAAAGAAAGAATGGCCTCTGGAAAGGTTGAACATCAGACCACAGTGGATGTTTTTTCTTTTTTCCTGATTAGTAGCAACACTATAGCACACTGACAGGTACAGGTACTTGGGAATGAAAGGCAGGAATGTTGAACTGGATCAACTCGTCATCGTCAGTCTTACCTTTAAAATCGAAGAAGGCAACAGGTTGACATCAATCAATAGCTTGTCAAAAGCCGGACACCTACAGTACTTATTTTTTACACATCAGTCAACAAGACAATAACACAACGTTACAGTGCAGTTACAGTATAGATGTCTCCATTGGAATGTACTTTGGCACACTCCTGTATTTTAGCCCTTGAAGTTAGTCAGAGATGGGACACTGGACACAACAAGGGGGAGATAGTGAAGCAGTGCTCAGCTTAAGAACACCTTAACACCAACACAACATGGTTCAACACCACCAGTGACACACACCAAACAGGAAATAATTGAAAATGTCAGTGCAATGTGTTTTCATCTGCGTAGTGATGGCTCTCAGGTGACCAAATTCACCCTCAGTATTTTTCACAAATAATTTACGACTATCCGAACCAAACGCTGCTTTGCTTCGATAAAACTTACCACGTGATTCATCAGCTCTCCTCTTCAGTTTCAGAAATTAAGCAGGAACATGCACAACAATGCTCACCACCACACCCCTGCAAACCACAGACCAAGCATCAGGTGCTTTGAGGTTTAACTTGGCAGAACTATGAACTATGATGCTGCTTATGAACACCACTGAGTGCAAGAAAGTGGAACTTGCCTCTCGGGACATTTAATTAAACTGGACTTATTTATCAGTCAACTTGGTAAGGAGTGTTGGCTCATTATCTGTTGGATTAAATGAATCGTCAGTGCAACACATCTTAGAGGTTTCGCCCTTTTTAAGTCAATCTGCTCGGTTCAGCCGACGACTGCAGCAGCTTGTGGAGGACTGACTGTGCTAACAGGGCACAAGAAGGCCTCAGGATCCCAGCTGAGACTGCGACTGCAGGGGGAGTGATTGTCAGCTGGACTCCTCAGATCAAATGACATTCATATACACCCAATTGACCTAAAGCAATGGTGCTTTATATTATGTAAGCCACTAAATGCACGTGTACCAGAGGCTTGGATGATGAGGAATGATGTATTTCACTGACTTGAAATGGAGCTGCAATGACAAATTGATTAGTCGATTGAAAGAAAATGAATTGCCAGCTATTTTTGATAATCGATGAAGTCATTCCTCAAGCGAAAATGTCAAACATTAACTGGTTCCAGCATCTTAAATGTGAGGATTTCTTTGAGAGAGTGTCTTTGTCTTGGGGATTTGGACTGCTGGACAAAAGAAGCAACTTGAAGATGTCACTTTTGGTGCGTAGATGCCATATTTCTATAAAAGATACAATCAGTTTCCTACTTCCTGAGCTTTTGCCTTGTTAACATAGAAACAATATGGAGCACCAGTGCAGGTGTGTTTTGCTAAATTACTTATGTCTGGGTCCTTGTGACTGAATAGCCACAAAATCACTTCCTCTGGCTCTCAGCCGCAGTGAGGTCACGAGATAATGTTGTGACCCCTGAGACCAAGAGAAATGATTCATCTGATAGGAATGTATATGTTCTTGTTCATGTTTGCATTCCCCCACCCCCCTTTTCTGCTGATTTCATTTCCTAATATGTATGAGAACACCCGTCGTTATCAATTCCTCTGAAGACCACTGCCTGTACACACATTTATGGCACTTAGATCAAGCAGCAGCTCAAGAATATTACAGTTTTACAAACGTATATCGATACAAAGAACCAAAACAGCCTGAACATCTTTCTGTCTACTGAGCCTGTGATGGTCATGAGTATGAATTCATTTTTAAAGGGTCACGAGCCAGAAATAAGCAAGGATGTAGACGACGACTATTGTACCATTCTAGGTCCACGAGTACAGATCTAGCCACACAAAGTCTTTTGATCTTTACATTCTCAGAGATAAGGTCTTGTAATAAATAAATGAACAAACACTGGCACTGAATGTCGACAAGGCAATACAAAATAGCAGGGCGTAAAAAGGAGCGTTTGTCACAGGGTGGATTCAGAATGATAAATAGCAGTTCAGAATGTAGCAAAGTTTGGATCCTGTTCACAGTCCTACAAATCCAGTTAGCTTCAACATGTCTGTTTTAAAATCAAAAAAACCCTTCACAATACAAAAGTAACATAAGACTCTCCGTTCAACATTTCGCTGCTCGACCCGATTATAATTCATAAATAACATCTGTTCATCTTCACATACATCCTTGTTCTGTAAACATTATAAACCTCAGACACAGACATGGCTCTCTATAGCAGGGGGTCAATGGTCATGTGGATCTGGTCTCTGTTGCGTCTGCTGCCGTTGGAGCTGAGGTACAGTTCCTCCCTGCGGCACAGGAAGTGTTGGGCCAGGATCTTGCGGAAGGTAGTTCTGAAGTCCTGGATACGGTAAGCGTAGATGATGGGGTTGACTGCCGAGTTGGCGTGAGACATAATGATGGCCATATACATGACGATATCGGGCTTCTTCAGCTGCTCGTAAAACAGCGTGAGGCAGTTTAGGATGTGGACGGGCAGCCAGCAGATGGCGAACAGTCCCACGATGATGGAGAGGGATTTGGCGGCCCGGATCTCCTTCTGCAGCAGCCCGTGGTGGTGGCTGTCCCCGTTGCCCACGCACTTGAGCTCGATCTGTCGCAGCTGCTTCCTCGCCACGGTGAAGATCTTCAGGTAGATGCCCAGCATGATGAGCAGCGGCGGCAGCACGCAGACAAAGAAGTTAAAGTAGACCATGTACTGCATGTCCACCACACTCTCAAAGTAGCACTTGAGCTTGCAGCTCCATAGTAGGCCTTCTCCAGCCTTCAGCCCCCCGGGGCCAGTGTTTGTCGTGTTGTCCCCACCTGAGCTGCTGTTCTCACAGCTCGTGCTCCTCTCGTTCCACCCAAAGAAGGGGATGAGACCAATGACAAAGGAGAGGATCCATAATATGGCGATGATCTCTCGGGCAGTCTTTCCCGTCATCAACTCCTTGTACCTTGAGGAGACAGAGCAGAGGTTAACATCTTAATAAAGTTCCCAGACCTCTATCTTTTTCTTTTTCCCTTTTTTCATTCTTTTTGTTTGTGTTTACTTCATGTTTTGTTTCCTCAGCTGTGAGCAATTTTCCAGTTCCGGTGAGAGGGGCTTGAAGGTGGGGGAATTGGAATAAACAATGATGGAGAGCATTTAAATTACATTCTTCCTGTATTTGACTAGAATGTCAAACACAGGGAAGTTTGAATAGATCTTTAAAATGTCCTTTAAACTCTCTTATTAATAAAGACATGCACACGAAAAAAAAGTAGTTTTCCTAATGTGGGTGTTTTGAACAAATGTCAAACCTAGCTTTAGAGATCTGGCACAACCCAGCTATTATAGATACAGATACAACAACATGACAGAAATGCAGCGTAGTGCAAGACAACAAAAACACATTTTTTGGGTGCCTTTTGTGAGATCTAATATTTTCATGACGTGATTGTGAATATCTGTTTGCCCCTCTCATAGGTTTACACAACTGCATCTTTATTACACCAAATACTTGAACTTCAAAGCTTTAAAGCTAGGAGACAGGTCCTTTTTAAAAGTGTTGGAGCCAAAATTCACACATTTTAATGAAAACAAGTACCGACAGAGAATACTCCCTCTCTGTTTTGCTCATAGGAAAGGAACTGATGTTGTCTCGTGTTTATGTGGCCCAACTGTCACATTACATTATTCTTATGTAGCTCCGGCTGTGCACCAGGATGCACATGGCCCTTATAATGGCCAAGAATCAGGCACACAATAAGAATGATGAAGTGTGATGGTGAGTTACTTTGTGTGAAGGTGCATTCAAGTGGCGTAGGAAATATCATCTTCAAAGATTTTCTTCTTCTTTTTTTTTTTTTTTTTTTACAAACAACAAGGACGACGTCACAAACTCAGGAACAAACACAAGCATCCAATTCCACAGCCACATCAGCAAGACGAATGCTGCCTTCAGACCGTCTTTGGCCAACATTTAACACTGCAGCCCTCTCATTTATTTGAATGGAGCCAGTCTGGCTGCACAGCAGGGCTACCAAATAAGGATCAGAGTCTGAAGCCATGCTAGCAGTACAGTGAGGCACAGTAGTGCTTTAAACTGTATATAAAAATCACTATCACTATCTTAGTTTAATGCAGTGTTTTTCAGTCCTGGTCCTGTCAGCCTCCTGCCCTGCTTGCTTCAGATGCTTCCTGCTCCTGGTTCAAATCATCAGCTCGTCATCAAGCTCTGGTGAAGCCTGAAATCTACCCATTCATTTGAATTAGATGTGTTGGGGCAGGCAGGGGGACCCAGAACCAGGACTGAAAAACACTGGTTGAGTGGATTAGCATGCAACATGTGCTAATTAGCCCTGAACAGAAAAAAACAGAGTGGGAATCTGATTAGTTTTTGCAGGAATTAAATCAAAAACCAAAAGGTTGGACACATTCAGCGTTGGACCTGATGATGTCACTGGATGAAATGTTAAGGGTGAACCTGGTTTTTCTCAAGTGTAATAACAATCCATCCAACAGTTGGTGAGGCAGTTCACTCAAAACCCCACGTGAAGATCACAGTGGCACGTGTCGTGGCACTCCTTCACATAATTGCCGAGATATTTCAGTCTGGAACTGACTAAACAGAGTAACATACACAAGTTCAATTAAGCGCATCCAAACAAAAATATACAGAGCCCAGCTTCAAGGTCTTGGAAGCCATGTTATTAGGAAAACTACCGAATTCATTTACACAGCGATGCAACGCCATCCTGCTGAAGGACCTGCCATCTTACATGCTTTCAATTGGCTTGAACCCACCAAAACCCAAATTAATGAACCTAAGATGGCTCTAACTGGACATTAATGATCTCAGTGCTTCCTGTCACACTGATGTATGAATCTGGTGGGAGGTCATATAAAAAAATAACAACAAATCAAATAATAAGGTAAATACCCTGTAAAACCAGAGAAAACAAGATAACTTTAATAGCTAAAGGGAGTTACATTCATACTGCTTTAATGTGTTTTCCACTTTATCAATGTTAATATGTTCATACTTAATGGATGGGTTTATTTAGCAAATTAAGCACATTATCAGCTAAAAGTGAAACAATAAGGTCAGCTGCTGTCTGACAGCATCTCACTTCCTGCTTCGCTCTAATGCGCAGAACCAACATGCAGCTAAAATAGCATATGAAAACACCTGTCCCGCTTGAGTTGTTCACACCATTAACGGACAAAGACTTGAAAATGAAAGAGGCTTGCAAAGCAGCACTGAGAGACTTTTCATCTCTGCTTTGTGCCGTTTTGCAGTTTGTGTTTCACTGTGAATAGAAGGGGTGGATGTTGCGTGTTAGATTGATTAACTCTGATTCAGCAAACACTGAAACACGATATGAAATTCTGAGCAGCAGGTGCACGGATGCTGCGCATGGAGATGCCGGGCTGACTCACACCAGTGTCGCCCTGACTGTCCCCATCACATGAACCGCACTTGAAGCAAAATGAGTGTTTCCTCAAAGTGACTCAGGCGAGCGACCGCGTGGCACTGACTCATAAGCATGCTGACACGCACGCACACAGATACAGACCCCGTGTCTGAACAGGGGACGCCACAGATAATCCATCTCTGCAGCATCACGGCATATCACAAGTTTGAAAGTGCATTTTGCTGACTTGTTGATCTGTACTACACCACCATTAAACCATTAGCTAATCATTGAGTAAAAGCATTAGTGAATTAATAATTAATTCTATACTGTATTAATCTGTAATGCCATTTACAACCCATTAACCAAGTTAGATTATAAACAAATTAGGTATGTGATTAAAATGTTCATAAATAATCTGATTGTGAATGATTTCTCAATGTTGTTTCCTTGTTTACAGATTCTAAAGTATTCATTAGTGTGATAAAGGACGGGTTCACATTCCTTTTTTTAAACACTTTGTGTACACTTAGGGAGTTACTGGTCACAGTTCAAATTAAAATGATGCCATCACTACACGTCCTTTCATTGATAAAAACAGACACAGGTGTGTGATACGAGGATGCCGAGAAGAAGTTGTTTTCAGCCGCTCGCAAAAAGTATTTTCTCTGATAATAACCAAGTTATGATGCATGGAGCTGAGTTTTGTTTGTGGGCCCATTTCCATTGCAAACGTAGCCTACGCACTGCACATTCACATGCACACCTCTCATTCAAACACCCTTTTTCACCCTGCAGCAGCCTAAACCTGTATCTTCAATCAGGCCAAATCAACAAGTCCGTTTAGATCAATAGTCAGATAAATAGCTCTATGATTGCAGATATCGTGAAAGCTGGTTGAAGGTCCCTCCATATGCATCCACAAAGCTAAATGATGTTACTGACAGCTACGACGTGGAGCTTCACACATTCTTTCTTATGCTTCCTGACCACAGTTACCACAACAGCTACTACCTGCATCCTCCTCAGCCTGACCCTGTCTGCATCGCTTTGTCTGTCTGCTGTTTCACTTTCACTGTACTGTGTAAGGTTAATGCCCAGAATAATCAGACGTAAGCAACACAGGCAGAAGGAAAGCAGCCTGGTAGCTGATTGATTACAGTTAGAGCAGCATGATATGGTTCATTTTTAAATGTTATGTCTGACAGATATTGCGGTAGGATTCACAGTCATTTTCGTATCCCAATTATCATGACACTGGCCACACAGCTGAAGGACAAGATCTGAAGGTCAGGACATCTGTGCAGTACTTCAGTACCTCATTATATTGTTCGTTTTTACACATTTTCCCCCTTCATTGAAAAAATTGCAGCTTCTAACCCTGTAGCTGTGTTGCATTGTATTGTAAAAACTGTATTTTTATGAGGTTTCAACTCACTGTGCAGGCTTATTGCAGCCCAGTCATATAGCCAAAACATCCGCCTTGATCAACAAACACCTTTCTGTCTGTCTCACCTCTTGTTTTCTATCTGCCTCTTTTCTATCATCTGTCTGATGGGGAAAATATACTTGTGAGCCAAAAGAAAAAAAAACGACTATCTACTCTCAGACTGTGGGGCAATAATTAACCAGTGAGTAAGATAATACGAGGACAGGGCAGTGCTCGTCCAAGGCAACATTCTCCTCTTTATGCAAAAAGACATTACCAGCATTATTTGAATATCATTTGCAAAAATGTTAATGTTTAGTAATACGATCATAAATACTTGTTCATTTGTACAGGGCTGATGAAATTTGATAACCGTCTGTTTAAAGGTGCAGTGCGTAGTTTTGGGGGAATGACTTTTAATCAGAAGAGAAAGATCTTCATCGACTGAATGTTTTTCTGCCGAAACAAACAAAGGACAACACAGTTTCACGCTCGTTTCATCCCAGTTTTACTTTGTTTATATGTGGCGGACCCTGCCATCTTTCTGTATTTTATTATTAATAATATTACATTTCTGAGTTTGAATTTCTATCTTTGGGTTTTGGATTTATACGCGGGTTCAAGTCAGGCTAGGAGGAAGTGGCTTCAACTGGCAGCAAACATCCTTGCTGTCACAGACAGGAAGTGAATGTCATCAAAGGTTAGTTTCAGAGAATGTGTTAGTGAAATGAGAGTCACATCACGGGAAAGACACAGCTTTTTGATTCATTAGCTTTTTTGAGTGGGCGTTGAGACGAAAAAAATACTTAAATAATCCCAAGAGTCAATTATTCATCCGTGGTGTGCCGCGGTGTGCCGTGGTGTGTAGGGAGGCGAGCAGGTCGCCCCGAGGGACCATGAATAATACAGCACTCTGCCCACAGTGGAAGCTTTAGAGCTCACGATGACCTGCACACCTTCTCCATCCTCCAATCCCTTTGTCCGTCAGTACAGCAGGCGCGCCCAGGGCCCATTTCCCAGAGGGTCCATCTCCTGCACATCGCCTCCCACTCTCTCTCTCTCTTTCTCTGTTTGGAGGCAGGGAACGGGCGAGCGGCTGAATGGATTAGTTCTGGCATGACGACAGCACGCTGGCATCTATCTTTGTTTTGCTTTCTTCCCCTGCCCCATTCTCCATACATCCCTTCGCTTCTCTCTGTCGCCGCGCTTCCGCCCGGGGCCACAGACCTCAGCCAGGCCACACACACACACACACACTGGAGACTCTCACAACATCCGTTTAAATGTCCGACAGTGTCTGAATCCCTGCCTTTAAAAACACAATCCAACAGGTGGCCGTTCACACTTGACAGCACGTTTTTTTGTTTGTTTTTTACCTCAGCCGGTACCTGTACCTGTACCTGTGAATATCTCTGAAGCAATCAAGTTGTATAATGTGGTGAGAGCAAGTCAACAATAAAACACATATCTGAATTTGTAAGGCCTTCAAGGTCCGATACAGATCAGATCGCGCAGCAAGTGGTGTTTTGACAGCAGAGGGAAAAGTAAACAGAAATAACCTCACCGTACATTTTCACTGGAAAGACAGATCTGTCTGTCCCAAGCCCGTCTCGTTCCGGTCTTTGTTGACTCATTACTAAAGGGATACTATTATAATCTATTTCTGGAGTATGAAAGCCTGTGTTGCCTTTGCAGGTGGTTTTCTTTCACTTAGAAGATTGAGGCTGTGGTTAGCTTAGTGATAGTGTGTACATAAACAGTTACGACCTGCAGCTAGTAATCACCACGGGCTCAACCCTTAATCGCCACGACACAATAGATCTGTGTTAAAACATCCGGGCACATCTCGACTGTTAGGTAGCCCTCGTGTCTGTCAGTGAAATATGGAGCTAGAGCCAGAAGTCTTAAGGCTTAGTTTGTCATAAAGAGTGGAGGTTGGGGGTGGGTCCAGCTAGTCTTTCCGAAGCTCAAATATTCCCTAAGATCCTCTCAAAGGCTCGCTCATGAACATGGCATTTCTCCTTTGTTTAATCTCTACAGAAGCCGAAAAGTAAAAACAGCAGTTTGTGGTTTTACAGTGAATTACCTCACTGCACACAGACTTAAGAAGATTTCCAGCACACAACTCGCCATAAAAAAAACTGCAACTTTTCAAATGTACACTTTGGTTTTGGGGTGGATAAAACAAGCGAGATTTACTGTGTTAATCGGTGAGCTTTAGAGGGGCTTGGAGGTTTGTTGCATTTAGACTAAGCCGTTTCCCCCTAGTTCCGTGCTAAGCTAAGCTAATTATTGTGCCAAAAATGTGTTTAGCGAGGTCACAGTGACCTTTGACCACCACATTCCAATCAGTTTGTCCCTGAGCCCAAGTGGACATTTGGGCCACATTTTAAAAACATTCCCTCCAGGACAGAGAACCAGAGTACAGAACGCCTCTTTAAATGATGTTAAATGAGGTCGTCACGGTGTTCGAGTGTTGTCAGTCTAATCCAGAGTATTTCACTTCGATGCAGGACGCATCATTTCCAGCACTCTCTAAATCAAAACAAAACAAGAGACCAAGCAGCGTGGGATGATGGGAGTTTGGTATCGTCATTATTGAACAACCCCCATTAGCGATGAGAATCGATCTGCGTGACTCAGGCGGACACATTCACAGGCGAGCTAACGTTTGAAATTTCCATTCACACTGAGTTTGGTCGCATCCAAACGTCCATCTTCTCCGTTTGACTCGCCCGGAGTTACAGCGACGGGCATACAATCAAACGCACCATTACCTTGAGTGTGAATCATCCACAAGTACACAACTCAACAAAAAAAATCTTTCATATTATATCTTTAAATTTGATGCAAATGCTGGCGACCCTGTTGGGAGTGAGATAAATCTCCACGGAAATCTGGATTATTTTTATTTTCTAGACTACACCGACATCCAGTCCCTAAACCTTAGCTCTGCTCGATTTCACACCAGTGTTAACCTCCTTTATCATACAGCTTTCTACATCACATTACACCGATGTCCACTAGTCTCAACGGCTGATCCTGGCTCACTTCAGGAGTCCGTATCTGTTGTTGTGGATAATGTTTGCCTCGCTGAAAGTCTGAGGAGGATGCCTCCCTCACTGCATTGTCTGCATCTCGAAGCAGAGTTTCATCCGGACCCGAGTGCGACTATCATTCTTCAGCTCTTACCACACCCACTTCCCGGTACATGCAACGAAACATAGCAGAAGTCTGTAAAACTGCATTAAAGTGATGAAGCTGTTAAATTAACAGCAGCCAGGCGAGGTGCTGCTTGCTGTCCCACCCTGACCTCAGTGAAGCGGTGCTGCAAGGCGTGGGTGGGGACAACCCCTTTGAGGTCTCTGATGTGCTAAAGGTTATTTAAAAGCTCCAACTGGATGGAGGGACAAAATAGCCGGAGGGCGTTTTTCTGAGAAGCGCAGGCGGGGAGGACGGAGAGGGGTGGGGGGTCTGGAAGTAAACGTCGAGTGGGTGTGCGGCTCTGTCATCTCACAGGGTTTCAAACATCTGGCCCTGGCCTTTCACTTCCACTTAAAACATCTGTGAAAAAACTTTTATCTGAGGGGAGAATCGTTGCCCCAGAGGCCTGCAGACCAGCCATCGGTGTGGATAGGGTTACTTGAGCTAAACACACACACACACACACACACACACACACACACACACACACACACACAGAGATCTTATTATCACTTGTGAGGGTACAGAGGAAACTGTAAAATGTCACAATGTTACAGAGACTGTTTAAAGTAAAGTTAAAGTGTATTTTGCTCGAGGCGGTAGAAAGAGGTGCGTCAAGGGTTGGTTTCCGTCTGTGGATCCAAAATAGAGGCACAAACGGGGATTTTACTCAGTTGATGGCAGCCACCGTTCATCCGAGACTAGTGTCAAACTGTCCTTTCTTGCCAGCGCTTGAGTCTAATGGAAATGACAGCACATCACAGCACGAACAACCCCCAAAACCACAGCCAGCGGCCGCAACGTTCACTGCCGAGCGTGGTGCCTTTAAAAGAATAACAAACCGGCAACCCTCTGACAGACATATCCCTTCTGATATTAGAGCTTTTGTCAAAGCATGGAAATATCAAGCAAGCACTGCCCGTTTCTGTTTCCTCAGGCGCTCTGAGGCTGCATGGTTGGAGCCCGATGCCATCGGGATCAACTAACGTGACATTCTGAGGCCACGCATCGATCCAGAGCTTCTCCTTTAACAGCTGCATGACGGACATTTGCAGCTGTTCCTACAGAGTCGAGTATTTACATAGTGCATTATATTTTCCAATTTGTACTGCTGAAGAATCGAAAGACGCTGCCATACTGTGTGTGACCCAAAGCCTTTAGATTACTGACCAAAGGTTAAAGAACATCAACTTCAAAGTGTGTGTACTAAGTCGGCCTCTAAACAGCAGACTTAAGTCACATTTAGGGACGCATTATCTGATTATCATTCCAAATTAAGACATTGTCAGAGCTATTTTTACAGGAGCCATAAAGCTCCACAGGAAACTGATTCATGAGATCACAGAGCTGATACTCATCGTACACCTCCTCCTGAATTAACTGATTTTACAGAGGGGGATGTTTTGTTTTGTTTTGTTTTGAGCTCTTTTATGAGATAGGAGGAAAGGAAGACAGTATTTTTTGCCTATTTAGCAAGTTATAGTCAGGATCCTGTTGATCAAAGAGCCAAAAGAGGTCCTTTAAAGGTGCAGTCTGTAGTTTTGAAGGGGAGAGGAATCTTCAAACTAAATAAACAAACTCTCTTTGTTTTCATGACTGAATAAACTGAATAAACAAACTGGATTTAAAGGACAACAGAGTTTCATACTGTTTCATTTTGTTTATATTTGGCGGACCCTGCCACCTTTTTCACTTTAAATGCTGCTTGTTTATTCACTTATGGAAACAATTAATATTTCTTAGTTTGGCTTATTACCTCATTACTATTGCACATGTTAAAATTCTGAGTTTTAATTTCTTCTCCAGAACTACACAAGCCCTCTTTGACTTTAATTCCTTTTAAGGGTTATATGAAATCACAGTGATTGTCAAAAGTGTTCCACCGTCTTCACACTTCCTGCACTAAACTTGCCACATGGGGACTGCAGGGGAAAACACCCATCAGCTGAAGAATTCCAAGATAAATTTCACACCAGAGATAATAAATAAATAACACTCACCTCAGAGGAATTTTGACGGCCAGATATCTATCAATTGCAATAGCAAGGAGGCTGAATATGGAGCTCTGTGTCAGTACCAAGACAAAACATGCCAGAAAGAGACATCCGTAGAAGTCCAGCACTATGCCGAGGCTGATGGTGATGGCGAAGGGGATGGCGAGGCAACCGACCAGAATATCAGCCACAGCCAGGGACACTAGAAAATAGTTGGTGGCGTTCTTCAGAGTGGTGTTGATGGCGACAGCCCAGCACACCAGTATGTTGCCGGATATGGAGAGAACAGCGATCGCTACTTCAATCACGATGTAGAGCGGACTCATCTCAGCAAAGTGTGTTCGAGGACTTCAAACGTGCAGGCTGTTCACAGAGAAAACGCTGCTCCTAGTCCCAGGGGAGTAAAGAAGTCTTTCTGCTGTAATCCAGGAATATTCCACAAGTGTGAGCTGCACAACCAGCCATCTGTTGGACAGAAGCGATTCACTTCATGTTTAAGAAAAAGCGGCAAGTTGCTGCCCCTGCATCGCCAAGTTGACAAACGCTGTTGCGGCTGCGTAATAACGCATGAATCCTCCACTCGTGTTGCAGAAGTGCGCGCATAAAACCCAGAAAGTCACTTAACATTGTTGCCGCTCACCTTGACGAGCCTGCACATCCTCTCTGGATGTTTTCACACCAACTGCGACCGGTCTGTGGGGCGTCAACGCGGCATCTGTGGAGCTGTAGCGCAGGCAGAGTGTGACACAACTGGCCGCCGGCAGCGGTTATGAAGTAACGGGAGAAAGGCAAGAAAATGAGGAGGGTTGGGGGGGGGCAACTACTTCACAGAGAAGCCACGCCCCAAACACACACACTCACACGCATGCGGTTGCAAGTATCACAATATGGGTAGAATCCCGAATCGAGCTGCCAAGGGCCGCCGTGCGTAATTACGCGCCAATTAAACGGCATCCAGTGACGGCTCCACGTGCTTTCCGTTGAACGTAAACGCGATCCTGTTTGTACAGCACACACACATCCACGCTAGCCCGCATTGCTCACACACACACACACGGCTGCATCTGGTTTCAATCAGGCAGTAATCGCGCAGTATTTTGCGCCCCCCACGCCAGGAACCCAGAGGAGGAACAAGCAACCAAAAAAAAAAAAAACTCCTCTGACTCACGTTTATTCGGTGTTTGTTTAATGTTGTTTAGCTTCTGCTCCTAACTGACGCAAACTGGTGAGAGGGAGAAGAAGTCCATGTGGAAATAAGGCTGATCACTTTTAACGAGAAGGAAGGTGCATAAGAGTTCTAAAAGCAGAGATGATTTCATGTTATCAATGGGCTGTTTGTCTTGTGATGATCAATAAAGTCTCCTCTTGATGAAGCAGACAGGTCATAAATGTTCACTGTATTTACCAAACAGACCCAATAAAGGATGTCCTTCACCAAATCAAGCCTTATTTAACTCTCCTCAGACCCATTTTATTGTCTGTAGATATCTCTCCATGGGTACCTGTGGCTGCTAAAATGCGTTTCCACTCTGTTCCCACACACACACAAATGTTTTACAACCCTGGCACAGAGCTTTAATGGGCACAGTGGAAAAGCAGTTTGACCTCAACTATAGCAACCCGCCAAGAAGCTGGTGGGTTCATATGATAGCGTCACTGGAAAAAAAAAAGAAAGAAGAAGAGCATCTCTGTGTGAAAACCTAAAGAAACAAGACTGAATTGTTGAATGTAAAACTTGACAATACTTTATTGACTTCACTCCAAAAGTCTTCCGACTCCGACATCCGTAGAATAGAAAACTGCATACATTTCTGTCCACATTCTCACTTCTTTTCAAGGATGCATGTAAATAAATAAATAACACTTTTTAATCTTTCAAAACGTCTGCAAATGGAGGCTTGTCTAAATCATACCACAGAGAAAGTGTTGTGCCTCGTCTCTCACATGTAAAAGTCGTCCTCTCCTCCGTTATTTAACATGGCATGCCAAATATAAATGTACATTTTGCAAAGCAGCTGCAGTACCATAGTTCTTCACGCCGAGATTGAAAAGTGGCCAAAGGTATGTCAATTGCTGCTCAGCGGGATATATTGATCCCTTAACTGGTATACCGATCCTTGGAGTGGTATGCCGATGTAATTCCACTGGTATTCCACCATCACGTGACTGTATGTGCCACTTGAGACTGTTATGCCGATGTCGGAAGGCTTATACCTCTGGAACAGTACGTATATCGATGCCCAAAGGCTTATACGCTGGATCAGTGTATCAGAGGAGTGTTGTGTCGGTATTAGGCATGCAGTGTTGGCTTGATGAAGACCTGTCAAGACCAGCCATAGTTTTGTTTATTAGCGGCTTACACTTAAAATGTATAGATTTACAGCAGTATTTGTCGTAAAATCATCCCAGTGGTATTATATTTGCATATTCATCAGGAGGTGATACCTACCCAACAGTCTTTCAATGGCATGACAATCTCAAGCAGCACATACCGCCATGTGTTGGTGGCATACCACTCAAAGGATCGGTATACCAGTCCAGGGATCGGTAGATGCCTCTGAGCAGCAACTGCCATACCTTCGGCCACTTTTCGATCTCGGCGCTGCTGGGGAGCGTTTTGATGGAAGACGTGGAGAAACAGCACAGCAGGGCTCAGGAGAACGACAGTGATGGTGTGATTCAAGCCAAATCCTAAATGCTGTAAAATGACGCAAAACATAGACATCAATCTGTTCTCTTCATTAAAAAATAATCTCTACAAAACTATTCAGCAACTCTTTTAGTGTTAAATTGTTTTCTAGTGTGGCGTCACAGATGGCAGCTAGTCTTGTTTATGTCTTTATGGACACACACGGTTAAAGGTGGGAAAATATAAAGGGCTTCAGTTCAAACCTGCCAAAATACCTTCTTGCTCTGCAAAGCACAACTCCGGCTCGTTCACAATAAGCTGCTCAGTGTGAGGAGAGATGCTCTGAAGCCACATGTACCAAAGGTTCAACTCAGTGGAAGGAGACGATCACGCTGCACACTTAGACAGAAAGGTTCCACTTTAACCATGCATAGATTGAGCTTCGTATGACTGAGTCTCATGTAAGTTGTGTTTTGGCACATGTTCAGACTGGTAATGTCTCTCCCGATGGCAGTCTTTGTAAAATTTGGTTTTTGAATCACAGGCAGGAGAAGCGTGGAGGTTGGGGCAGCGTCCTGTCTGTCTGGAAGGTGAATGTAGTGCTGACAGAAAAAGTGCTGCAGCGCCTCCGGTCCTCTTCACACCGCCCGTCAGGTCTCAAAGTACTTATATATCTGAGAGACGTACAGCATGACGCTCTGCCAGTCCGGCCTGTCCGTCTTCATCAGCTCCTCGATGTCCTGTGTGGGACAGAGAGAGGGAATCAAGGAGCTACAGACAGCACCCCCATCAGGAAAACCAGCATCAAATGAAAGTAATGTTTCCCTTGAGAAGTGGCAGGCCGACAGCATCTCATCTGACCCTTCCCATACGTTAAACTCTTGAGTATGTGTTGATGAATTCTGTATGGGTACATGGCCCCCTTGTGTAAGCCCAACTGTTATAAACATTTACATGGTCCCTGTGACAGTTAAATGAGTAAATGGGACGCTGCTGGAGTATTATTGTGTTGTCTGATGCTGCACTTCCCTCAATCTGAGACACATTCTTCCCATTGGACATCACAAAGTAAAATCATTCAATTCACAGATGTCAAATGTTTGAATAGAAATTTTAGTGAAAATGATCACATGCTGTTTTAAATGCTAATTTAGAGTACAGGGGCAACTCCTCCGTTATCATTCCAAAACGCATTGAGGGCTAAACTGGGTTTTTCGTAGGCACCACAGTCACTGGGCATGGGCCAGGCAGATACATATAAGGTGAGAGTTTTTCAGTCAGACGGCTGTAAAGGACATTTAACTTGGGTTACTGAATGGAAGTAGGGCTGCAACTCATTTATGTTTTATTGTCAATAATGTGTTGATTATTTTCTTGATCAATCCATATATGTGTTGGTCTATAAAATGTCAGAAAATGGTAAAAAAAAAAAAATGTTGATCAGTGTTTCCCAAGATAGAGTCCTCAAATGTCTTGTTTTGTCCAGAAGAGTCAAGAAACAACAAAAAATTCATTAAAAGAGCTGGAATCAGAGAATTTTGACTTTTGGTCATCTAATCAATTACCAAAGTAGTTTATTTAATTAGTGAAAAGTGATCAATTACTGTTAACAGTATAAAAAAAAAATGAAACATCATTTTAGTTTCTTTAGAGTTTTTGCCTTGGCCTAACAAATGAAGAGTAACTTTGAAGGCAGAATAAATGTTTTTGGGGAGCAGAGAGCTTTTGCAGGACAAATGAATGTGTTGTTCAGTGTGAATTTATGGTAGACACTCTTAATTAAAATGTCTTAAAATCTCTCATCTGGTCTCCGATCAGGCTGCAGTCGGCCACTCAGAGACAAATCCTGGCTGACAGTGATGTGTCAGGCTTTCACATGACTCGGGATCAGGCTGGCGTCACAGTCTCGGTCTCCGTTAGCTCAGATTTACACGCAGTCACCTCAACGATGTCTCAGCCTCTGAAGCTTGTGTTTATGCAGCACAGGCAGAAGGAGTTGAAAACAAAATATGAAAGTCCGTCAGAGGAGACTAGAGAGAGCCAGTGGTAGTTACAGACATTTATTTGTTTAGGGTATTAGGTCACTGACATGGGAACAAGATCGTACTGTCCACTTATCCAGTCTTGTAACCACAAGCACATAATGGAGAATTAATAAGACAAAGTGAACTTTGGTCTCTGAACTTGATTTATTCCCTTGCTGATGTCCAGCGGGCTCTTCCAGATTCAGAGCAAATGAGTCGTTATTGGACTTTGTGTATTTTCTTAAGTCATCTCAGAAGAGTTATGTTTCAACAGACTTTTAAAAGGAACAGAAATGCAACAACATTTATCTGTGTTGTCAAGTTCCCCAAAACACGAAGAGCTGCACAGATAGTAACAAGGCGAGACATCACGTACAGATGTAGAACAGGGAGGGAGTGGGGTCACATCAGTTTAACACTTGCATGTCTCAGACACTCTGCAATCACTTCTACGATGTGTTAAAATGCCACGAGGACGTGCGGCTCTTCTGAGGAGTAAAACGTCACTCCCGCTGGCTGCAGATTATTCCTCTAAATCTGTTTTTATCTGTAAGGAACTCACTTGACCTGGTGAGTTTCAAACTGTTTAGTGTCCACACTCTTTTCCGGCACTGATATGTGTGTGTTTACATAAGAACGACAAAAGATATGGTAAAAAAAAAAAAAAAAACAAGCACGAAAGCATAAAAACATACAGGCTGCGAGCGTGTGTAAACAGCCCCTGCCTTATGACCTGTAGGCAGTGATGTCACCATTTAATATGAGACGCATGATTCAGGATCTCTGACAGATTTACAGCGATCACAGCCAAAATGTAGTGATGTTGTTTTTATCCCAAAATGACCTCCTGATTCACCCGCACATTAGCACCTTTAAAAGCCCTGGAAAAAAAAAGATTGATGGGAAGTGATGGGAACCTTACAAGGACGCACTATTTTCTACCAAAGATTCAACAATGTTGCTTTTTTCACATGACAGATTTCTGAAATTGTTTTGTCTGCTGTTCTTTTCTCAGTGGTTTGAAGCAGACGGGGCTCATCTGATGACAGTCTGCACACCTGAATCAAATGAAGGGGTCGTTGTCAGACTTCATCAGAGCTTGATGACGAGCTGATCATCTAATCAGGTGTGTTGGAGCAGGGAAACATCTAAAACCTGCAGGACAGGAGTCCCACAGGACCACCATTTAAAAACACTAACACTAAATACTGATGTAAGGCTCAAAGCACGGCTAATTGCAGCCTCATATAGCTGCTAGCATATAGACACTTCAAGTGCCTGCACAGATTGAAGAAACAACATACATGTTAGTAAGAGAAAATAAATACCTGCCTCTAAAGCTCGAAGATAAGCTTTAGAGGTAGGCAGATTGTTTTTTTTTTACCAATCCAAAGTCAAGGTAGCTGTTACCTGGTCTCTAGTCTTTACGCTAAGCTAAGCTAAACTAACGGTCTCCAGACTCTAACCTTCGATATGAAAGATATGAGCAGGGGTGGGCGGATAAAAGATAATACGCGGAAAGAGATAAAACCCCTCAGGATAAGTTGATGTTGGTGGATTTCCATCATCAGGATAATCGTGAATATCCTCACATGAGTAACCTGAAACACCTGTCTAGCTCGGGGGAAAAGTCCCCTAACCCTAACCCTAATTTATTCTGAACTGGCACAAGAGCAGCCTGCATTTTTCCAGTCACTACATTCTTGGTTGAAGCCGAAATCGGATGTGATTTCCTTTGCGCTGGGGGACATACGATATAAGAGAAGTGTTTGCTTTATATGAAATTTTCATGATGTCCCATGGCTAGATATGAGAGTGGCATCTTTTTCTAATCAAACTCTCTGTGAGAATGTAAATAAGAGTTTTTGCCAGAAAGTCTACTTCAAATTTGCTACCGTAAACACATTAAAATGCTTCACTGAATGTAAATATGTCGGTGATTAAGGCACTTTGAGTGTTTACTCCACGGCAAGAAAACATGGAAGGATTTATCACAAATATGTCTAAATATTTCAGTGGAGCAGCGAGTTGTTACTCACCAATTTGTGAGAGCTGCTAATGTTTGCACAAACTAACTTAGCTAATCAAAGTCAGATTATATCTGAATTATATATTAGGTTAGTTTTTCTCTTGATGCATAGTGCTGCAGATTGCCAGCGCAAAGTGCAGGAACGCAGGATGGAGGCAAACTCAGTAACTGATACGACAGAGTTCAGCTCAAGACTGTCGGGAGGAAAAAAATGGTCTGATAAAATGCTTCTTCTGATCCTGAGAGTCTGGCAAATCAAAGTGTACGGTTTCCAATTTGTCTAATCAAAGGGCCCCTCTGTGTTATCAAAGTTTGTGTGAGGTCTGTGGCGGCTCAACTCACCAGGGACGGTTTGATGCCAATGCTCTCGGCAGCCTGGAAAGCCAGGGTCAGATTCCGGATCTGAGAAAAAATAAACCATCGTGTGTTGAGACACTGGGAGACACGTACGGCGCTTCAAACAGCGAGCACAAATACATTTATAAACCATTACAAAAACCAAAGACACAATCATGAACAAAAGTACGCCTGAACTTGTTTGTGTGAGCATTTCAGTGTATTATGTTTTGTTTGATAGCTTAAAGCCTTACTGGAGAAATATCTTTCTGTAAAAACAAACCTTTTTATGAGCCTCATCAACAATCCTTGTGGACTTTATCCCAAAAGATTTAGCCTAATGCCCCCATTGAGTTTTGTATAGTTTTGTTTTTTCCATCTATCTCCACTTCAAGTTCAATTTTGTTCTGCCTTATGAATTAAAAATGCAGGTCCTTGTGTCATAAATTGAAACTCTCACAAGCAGTGGCACCGTCGTGTTAACTGCCTCCAGACATTAGTGTAGCTGGGATAAAAAATGTATGAATTGGAATTAGTTCTGCAGCTGTAGAACAAAATTCCCCTCTTCCTCCTGAAACGCAGGTCCACCTGTAACCTTGTTTACTTAAAAACATCTTGCGAAGGAGGGCAGTAAAGGGATTACTGGGAGGGCAGATTAAACTGGGAAGAGGTTGGATGTTTGGGCCTCGGGGAAAGTCACTCAACAAGAGTTATTAAAGCCAACACACGTCTATTGAATTATTCAGAGATTGGCAGCACAATGTCTCTGTCATCAGCTCAGTGTTACGCATTCACACCGACGTGAACGTGCACACATGCCAGACATGACTAATGTGTCACATCGGATGTGTCAGGCCAGGTTGGAGGTGTTTTATCTATTGTTTTGTGGATGTAGCAGTCTCCAGGGAGGAACCGTATTGTTTGCAAAGCTAATGTATATACCACCTGCATGTCCACATTACAGAGCTGTCATCACCGAGCTATACAGCCGCTGCTGCACTGTGCTCAGGTTCACTTACAGTACACAAACACTGCATTCATAATTCATCTTCTGGCTGTTTTTGTTATAATGCTGTGTGGACAAAATGGTAGACCTATAAAACCTATACAAGTTCATAAAGGAAGTGTGGAATGTGCAGCTTAAATGGTGGAAAAAATGACAAAGCATTACGGGGACGTTATTTTCCTCCCGGCAAACGGGCATTTTTTTAGACCTGCACTATATAAGCAGACCACAGTTTACAGGTTCACATTTTCCACAAACAACTTATTGTGGCTTTGTGTGCCACGTTGTTTTCTGCAGACACAAATCCAGCAAGGCAGGGAGAGGAGAACGAGACGGAGCGAGCTGTGTGTTTTGCTTTGCTCACAAATATGTGTGGGTCACGACCAAAGTGATGACTGAATCCAAGCATGTATGCGAGCCGGGACGAAGATGATGTGTGTGAGGAAAGAATAAATGTGTGTGAGAGGAGAGCCTGTGTGCACTAAAAGTGTAACCCTAACCCTACTGTGACAATTACTTTCATTGTGATTTAATCTGCAGATTATTTTTTACGATTAATTGGTGAATCTTTTGTTGAATCACTGATCTATCTTTTAAGACTGAAACCGTTAATACTGTAATATTAGTACGTGTATTGTATGCGTGTGTTTGCTTGTAGTCTTCTACCTTATCTTGACTGATGAGTTCCTGGTACGGGATGTGGGCAGGCAGATATGTGTGCAGGAGGGCACAGAAAGCCAGGCCGTCACTCCAGCTGCTGCTGAAGTTGGTGACATCGATATTCTGTAGTGAAAAAATAAAATATACATGTCAAAACAATGCAATGTCAATACCACAGAATGGTAATGAGCTTAAAGTGCCCATAAAATGTGTGGGTGAACGAGCCTCTTGACAACATGATCATGCCATGATAAAAGCCATTAAGTCACAGAACCACAGGAAACAACACAAGACTTTAAATGTAATGCTGTTATGAGCTGTTCTGGGACTTTCAGCATCCATTAAAGCCTGGTCGTGTTTCCTTTGGAGGATCTTCTCCTTGAATCCCATTTAAGCCTCCGAGGCTCTCTCTGATCTCTCCTCCGGGTGAAGAACGTGCATAGCAGCACGTCCAGCCTGTTGTGTTTTTGTGTGTGTGCACGATTCACAGAACATTGTCACCTCGTGCACCCTATACGGCCTATTCAGTGTCTGATAAGAGTAGAGAGTTTGGAGGAAAGACTTCCTCCAGGCTATTGTTTGGTGTCTTTGGCTCCCTGTTGGACAGATAAGATATTTCTGGTGTCTTCTACTTTCATACCTCTCGTAAGCTTTGGGAACACAGACAGAGAGACTCTCCTGAGTCATGCCTTTGCGCCTGTGAGGCTACATGACTTGCCTCCAATACTTCCACCTTTTCACACACACTGAACCTGATAGAGTATTTCGATCCAGGTCTGTCCAGTATAATTGAAAATACTTAATGAGCTGCATGCTTACATGTTGATCAATACAGCAGCACATTGCTGCCAACGTTAAACATAATATGTCTGATTTCTTACAGTTTTCACAAGATCTTGTCACATTATAACAAGATCTTTTCATATTATGACATATTTTCTACTATTTACTTTATCTTGTTTGACCACAAACCCATGTATTTTGTGAATACAAACCTTTTAGATGGTTTTGCGAGATCAGGAGATAAAAAAGAAAAAGAGTGAGGTAACAGCTCCAAGTCATTGCGATGCGCTCGTGCCTTAGTGTCCTATAAGAATTGCATAGTTGAAAACAACAGTGGCGGCTCCTCAAGAGGTTGGCGTAGATACTGCTAGCATCTGAGTATAATTCATTGAAAAAAAGAATGTTATTGAAGACTTTTCTCAATGGAAAAGATGTTTTTCACTCTTCTCTGGGCTGACTCTGGCAAGTTTGATTTTCCAACTGGCTGCTGGTGGTAGCCCTCTCCTACTGTTGATCTGATTGGTTGAAGTTATCCCGCAGTAGATGGTTATAGATGATTCGTCTAATCACATAGCAGGTATTTCTTTTTTAGTGTCTGCCCTTAACAACGTAACATAACATGGTTGATACACATTGTTTAAAAAAAATAACAAAAATGAATAGAATGTGCAGAATGAACAGTTTTGACATCATGACATCTATGTATTGTTTTACATATCTACCGAGATATCTACTGATGTTAGCATGCTAACCAGCTAGCCCCAGCCAGTCCCGGTCCAAAGCTCCTGTGCTAGTGGTGTAAACACCAACACTACCGCAGTCCTTAAGCTAGCTGCATGCATAACAGAGCAAACCACCTCCTGACAGTGTTAGCAATACACACAAGGCCAGATTAAGTGACTGATATTATGAATGACGGTGCACTTAGTTGTGACTCTCTCTCTCTCTTAGGCACCCACAGTGTCCCATCCTCTATGATATCTAATATATATATGAAGCGAACTGAATAACTTGAAATATTCAGTGCTGTGTATGTATCCACCTTCACTATCGGCCCTCCACCTTCGCCCATATGAGAAACTGAACTCTACTATATGTTTTTCTACATATGGTCCCCCCCACCCCCCAAACACAATTTGCAGCTTGTTAAGACTTAAAAATGTGATAAAAGCACTGCACTACACATCTATGGGTACATCTGTGGGTCTGTACAGCATAACCTTAAGTGAGAGGCTAAAGATTAGACATGCGGCCATCTGTTTGTTTACTGTTGCCTTTAAACCATTGGTCTTTAATCCAGGCCCTGAGGATCCAAGTCCTGCTGATTTTCATTTTAACCAGTGACAGATCCATACATGAGTTGCCAGGTGAATGTAATTAACAACCTGATAGGATAGAAAAAGACCTGAGGACAGGAATTAAAAACCCCAGCTCCAAGTCACTGCAGTAATGAATATCCCCTGTGCTCCTAAGAGCTGTTGACAAATGTGTTATTTCTGAATGCAGTCAGTCATCTGCTCTGTGTAATGTATAGCAGTTACGTTGGTGTAAAATGAGGTATACTGTTTTCTCAGTGACGTAACCTGGCGGTTGCTATGGTTGTTGATGGTCAATGTTATTGAAATGAGCTCCCCCACTTATTTTCTATCTACTTTTTAGTCATGTGGTTAGTAGGATTTCAGTAGGTCAGTCACTATACAATTTGATCCAGACTGAAATATCTCAACAAATATTTAATGACTTGACATGAAATTCTTTACAGACATTCATGGTTGTCACAAACGAACCCTACTGACTTTGGTGACCCCTGGCTTTGAATCTCAGCTATTGGACAGATTGTCATTGAGTTTTGGTACCATCAAGATACCACAGAATGAATTTGTCCAATACTTGCCATCCTCAGCCGCAAAACAGCAGCATGTTATTATTGTTATTCTCAGAATCAGCATGCAGATGTTGGCCTTTGGGCTCATTGAGCTGCTGACATGGCTGTAAAAAAAAGTCTGGTTCCAAGTTGCAGGACTTTTACATTTTTACATTCTCTAGAACCTTGGAATTTGATCTGCAGACCGTTTATGCTTTTTCATTTTTTTTCCTCTTTTTATCTAGTCAGTCAGCCGACCTTTAATTTCTTGACTTAGCTGACCATTTTCAGAGCATTAATGCATTTAAACCTATTCTAGGAGTAACCCAATAATAAAAAATGATAAAACAATATTTTCCTTGGCTTTGTTTTTAGTTTTTACAACTGAAAAAGAAACATTATATTACTGTATGCAAAAGTACAGGGGAAAAAAACGCACCTTTTTTATCTTAGTAGGTTGTAGTAGGTCGTCCATTATTTCTCGAGGAAATAAAAGTATATTTTACTACGTTCTAATGATCAAATGATCAAAGGGCCAGAATGTGGTCGTTGAAGGCCACCAGTTGAATAGGTCTGCCGGTTAGCAACTGTATGTGCCTGAAATCTGACTTGTTAAAATAGGCTTTTTAATCAAATATGAGTTTGAAAAGTGTAGCCATTGATTGTTCTCCAACTTGACTCACCAGGATGATCTGAGCTCCATCCATTTGATGGTACAACAGAGGCTGGGAGAGAGTCTTCTCCATCAGTCACTGCCTGTCTACTATGTCTGGAGGGCAGACCTGTGCAGTCATGTCAGCTCACATTCCTCACATAACTCCCCCCTTCTCTCTCTTAGCTGGCTCAGCAGCAGCACTATTTGCACTTTGTGTGTGATGCATTCGCTGACTGACACACGCACGCATAGAGGGAGTGATAAGGGGTTAGTCAGGCCCCCCGAGACTCCGAGACCAAGATAGACAATAACAAATAAACGGATGAGATAGAGAGAGGTCCCAGAGGCCAGTTATGTTACTGAGGATACACATGTCCAAATTCAGGCCAGGTAGGTGTGTTGGAGTCTAGGGTGGGAGTGGGAGTGGGAGAGGAAAGGGGCTGGGGGTTTGTTCAGGGTAGAAAGAGAGGGAGAGGCATGAATGGTAAAACAGCAGCGGACAACAACAGCTCTCTGGGAGCCGGCTCAGAAAAGCAAACACAGCATCAAGCGACAGGAAGCGTCTCGCTCGGCACAAAAGGCACAGCCGACGCTTTTTAGGGCTCAGGGAAAGAGAGTATGAGAGAGAAGCAGGGGCTTGTAGAGCGGGAGGACAGAAACGTCAAGTTGATCCGTGAATATTTGCTTTGATCTCTATGTAGAAAGCAGATAAGATCTATGATTACATCCATAGTTTAATTTGGGTGAATACAGGTAGTCAGAAATTGCGTGTCAAACATGTCAAACTGTTCTTCTGGAAAGTGGCCCAAAAGTACTGCGCTGATTCTCAAAAAGTGGGTAGCAAAATATTTGCAGCTGCTATAGAAACTGCTCCAGCTGCAGACGACATTAGAGGTCAAGGACATGTCACATCCAGCCTGAAAAACATATCCTCTCTGCTGTGAACCACATAGAAACTGAATTCACAGACGAGATGGACACGAGCCAGGCATCACACAGACAGCTGTTTAACACAGCAATGGATGGTAAGCGTGTGCTCCCTGCTGCCATGCGTAAACACTACTGGACTGGAGTCACAACCAGTAACGTGGAATAAAGCTCCTCTGCTTGACATCCAGATGTCAACGTGGCATTATTGTAATATTAAACTCTTACTCATGGATATAGAATGTAAAAAACACCAAAGCAACGTGCAGTGCGTGGGCGGAGAGGGAAGGAGGATAACTGTGACACACACACACATGCACACGCACTTTGTTAAAAAGCCATCCTTCAAAAGGGGGACAGCAGGAGACATCAAGCCTGAGAGAGCCCTTAGACTAATAAGCCAGTCGCAGTACATTTCTCTCCACCGCACCTCAAGGGAATGAGTGGGGCAACAAGAAGACATACAACCAAGAATGCCGAAAAAAAATCGAAGAAAGAGATTAAACAAGAAACAGAAGATAAGAAGAAGACAACAAAAATGAAAAAAGGAAAGTCAGAAATGGAGGGACAAAAAGAGGGAGACGGAGTGGGGGGAGTGGGAGATGACACCCTAATGTACCTCACAATGAATCATAGTCATGAGCAATGACAGGCTGGAACCCTGGGCAGGCGGGACAGTGTAGATAAAGACAGGGCAACAGGAAAGGTCACTGAGTTGATGGAGCTGCTTTCCATAGATTCCGCTGTCTCCACTTTACATTTAATGGACCCGCGGGCACAAGAGAGGGGAGAATATATAAAGAGTGGAGAGGGCGACATGGGTCAGAGAGGGCACAAGAGCACACAGGTCAACTGTACTGTTGATTTATGACATCTGCCTCTGACTGAACATGCTCACCTACATGATGATAACTTAAGCATGTATTATTAATATTATATAAAAGAGATTTAGATTACCACAGAGAGAACTGCACTGGAAGATCAATAAAATTTAATCCGCTGTGCACTATCCCTTTATAAGTATTCACATACAATCTATTGAGAGTTGTGTTGTAAAATTACTCGCAGCATGTCCAGTATTAGGGCTGGGACAAAATATCGATACTGCAATCTATCGCATTGTCTCCTGTCCGGGTTCCCTTAACCGACACATTGGGAGCAAATAAATATATTTTTATGTAAACATGCACTGATAAAGAGGCACCAGGCTAAGACGCCATGCACGTTTGAATGCAATGTTCAGGTCAAATTCTTTTGTGTTTTTCAGTGAGACAGATGTGGTGATGTACTGTTAGATGATTGTCTCGCAATATATCGATTCTCGCAGAATCACTGTATTGTGATGCTATTGCTATTGTTGGCAACATGTCAGGAATTGCTATGGGTTGACTTTTTTATTCTTTGAATTATAAACAACACACCCGTGAGAAAAATAGCTGATTTAATTTGTCACTGTTACACTCAATGTCTCAATATCATTTCACTGTATTGTATTTTATTTTCTTAATTTGTCAGAACCAGGCTTATCCAATAATCTCAGAAAAAACAAAACGATTTACCAGATACCATTTAGTAATTATGATTATTGATGATTTGAGAGATTAAAAAAAACAATGCGACACATTTCGTTTAGGCAGCTACAAGGAACTTACATTTTTGTGGATTCTAGCGGCCCTTGTAGACAAAAGGTATGAGCGCCACCGCCTTGTGTCTATAGACCTGGCTAATATGTGCATTTGTTTTAGAGGTGAGTGAAAGACAGATGCAACTTTTAATACTATTTTTCTTATTTAAAACACAGCCAATTACATGATGCGTGCCGATGAGGTATCTATTTGTTTCTATGTAGGATTTATTTGGGAATATGGCTGGGTTGAAACCAAGAAATGTTGTTTTAGTGCTTTACCACCGGACTACAGAACAGCTTCCTTCCTAAACCTGTGACCTTTTTCACTCCATAAAAAAAAATAGCTTTCATTTTATTATTTGTCCAACCTGGATAAATCTTACCCGGTGGCGGGCATTAAGAATAACTATAATAACTACAAATTACAGCTGATGGTCTCATTTACTTATGTAGGTCATATAGAGGCATTTGTATCAGTATCAAATCCAGACTGTTTCATAATTAGGTAAAACTTCCTTGTAGTACGTTTAATTCTTTCACAACTACAGTAAAGTGAGCCTGCTACTATGATCACTTAGTTATTTTACACTGATGAGCTCACATTCCCGTCACTGTCATTGCTACATTATTAAAACTTACAGTGAGGGCTACTCTTTGAACTCCTACCCTCTTCCCCTCCTCGATGTCTGACCTCTATTCCACACTCACATGGGGTTCCATTCCTGTCTCTTCAATGGGTTTGTGTGTGCGCGCGTGTGAGTTTCCCAGACGAGGCCGGATGAGCTGTGCTCTGTCAGGCCCAGCTGAGCCTAATGTTCAGAGCCTTTGCTCATTGTTCCCATCTTGAACAAACAGCGCATTTATTTTTGTTTGGCTTCTATGGTTAATTGAGGGGAGAAAAAAGTTAAAAAGTGTCCGGAGCTGTCCTAAATTAAGACATCAAAGCGCCTGATAAATATACAGTAAGAGTGTTTTCTAACAGACCAGAGACCTTTAAGAAAGCCAAAAATGGCCACTTATGTAAAGCTGCGACCACAACGAGAAGACATTTTGACATTTTGCTTCCCTTTGACAGCGCCATGGAAATTTTGAAACCAGTGCAGAGGATTCACAGTGTACGTTTAAAACTTTTGATACAAAAATAGAAGATTTTGCTATTGAAAACTTTAAAGGTAGTTATCTTAGATAGCTTGCTTGGTGATCACAATTCTTTGTAGTCTGGTTGCTGTTCAACCACAATTCCCATTCAAACAACGTAACAACATCTGTTTGACTTTTGATCATAATTAAGATGCCACAGCTAAATGGCATCTCATAATGGTTGTCTCTCTACTTTTTTTACATTACTCACTGATTTTCTCTTGAACTCAGCTTGGGTATGTGCATATTTTGTTATTGGCACCTCTGTTGACCTTGTTTTCTTTTGCCTTCTTTTGAAAACTGCTTTTGTCTCATGTTGTTTTAAATTTGCCATGGAAAAAAGTTCAGCTTTTGACTTTGAGATGGAGCGCAGGGAAAACTGACACACACACAAGAAACACAAAACATCCACTTTCAGGCCGCACAGCATCATGCTCATTCGAGTCAGATCATACAAACTGCCTTGAAAACCAGTGTGACAGAAGTTGTATAAAAGCAGTCTTGTGTTTCAGGTCTGTGTTCAATCCAGCACTGACGTGCACACAGGCCCATGTGAATACTAATTTCCTGTGAGAGGCCCCTTCAGTCTCTCCCACAGGGCAGAGTCAATCAGAGCCAGCTTAAGGTCTTCACTGATCGATCTGTACTTCCAAGAATCTGACATTTGAGGTGTGACTGAGCCTGTCTGGATTCGCATCTCATCCTCTGCTCAGAGTTTAACACAGGTCATGTGTTTAACTGCTCTAAGGAGCTTTATGTTATTGGGGGATGGAGGCAGTTGGTGGGTAAACACACCCCTTCACACACCACTTTTTCCCTCAGGGGTTCAGGGGCTTTCTCCATGGTGATAGCACGGTCATCCTACCCCCGTGTGTGTTTACTTGCATGTCAATTGCCATGTTTTACCCTTTCTCTCTCTAGCTGTGTTAGCTGTCACAGACTGTCTAGAAACTACATCAATATGGCAGGCGCATGCTCACACGAGCACGTCCCCACATACGTCCATACATAAACACACGGATGCATGATTTAAGGCACGTAGGCCATGGTAACCGCTTTCATCATGGGCTTTTTTCCTGTCACCTCTATGCATTAAAAGAGCAGAAAAGGGTGCATTTGCTTAACCACATGTACTGTAGGTTGTACTCAATATGTCGAGGCCTTATTCATAATGTTGACATCTGAATTGCAGTTGCAGGTAAAGAGAAGGATGTAGGATTGTTTGCAACACACGTGACCCAAACATTTCCAATAACTCCAGAGCGTTACAAAGTCAAGAAGTCAAAATGTATTGATAATAAATAGATGCTATCATTGCTAAAATTTACAACATGTTTTTATCAAACACATTTTTCTGCTTTAATCCAGAATTTTGGCGTTAAGCCTTTCAAATACAACATTTTCACTGTGGCTGCTTGTCTTCCTACTTACCTGTATAAACTGATGGTCTAGCAGCTTCCAGGTTCTACCAGCCCCATGAATGGCATTTAAGTAACCACAATAACAAAACATCTATTTTGGCCCCAACACCATTATAGTAAATTACTTAGAAAAAAAAGATCATATTATGTACCTCGCTGTGCGTGGTGTTCCATCACTTTCACGTCAACAACAACTAGAAATGTAATGTATGATGACAGACATTCAAAGCTTTATTAGAAAACATTAATAGGAGCTTCAGATGCCATAAAGGGACATTCAGTACAGCCCTAACCACAGGTTACCTGATATGTTATAATATTTAACGTGAGATGAAGCCTCATTTGAGTTTCTTTAGCATACCACACAAGAACCTCACAGATAATTGATTTTTGGGGCAGATGCTGTTACAGATATTAGAGAGTAAAAAATTATAATATCAAAATATCAGCCTATAAACACCTTTTGACAAAGATACTATATGTAATGGAGGTCAGATATTTTATTGTTTAACTTCAAACATAATGGTCGAAAATGACACACACTGGGAATGTAATTATGTATCATCTCTTCCTACATTGTAATCTCTAGCAAAAGTTTTCATATTGCCGTATTTGGACAACATATATGCCAATATCGGTATAGACCGATACAGTATAGATATGATATGTCTAATGTAATCTAAATTAATCTCTGTGTGCTGATTATAGACATTCATCTCTCTCATCCCTTTATTGATCCATAGACGTGAAGTGTGACATCAGGCTTTGTGTCTAGCTATAATCACACAGATTTACTGTGCCCTCGACAGCTATTTGCACCTAAACATCAAATAATCACCCTGCATGCTTACAATAGCTCCCGTTTTCTGTTTCACTTTAATTAGACTGCTGTTTGACCAAAAGGTCCCCCAACAATAGGACTGTAATAACAACTGGCACGGGGCTGACTCTCCCATCAGCTTTATCCCCCGTCCCCCGTCCCCTACAGCAGCTTTTCTGGCTCCATGCTGACAGACGAGTGTGATATAAGAGCTTGTTTCCTGACTCCATCGTTTTGGACACAGAGAGAGGATGGAAAGTGAATGGTGATGGTCGGAGCTGCCTCTTCAAAGTGGCCATTAATTATGTAGCCTGACGAGGCCAAGCATAAATTACAACTGGGGGACTCTATACCGAAGAGCCAATTAGTGTTGAATTATTACCTTTTTGACCTTAGTCCACAGCAGAGCGGAGAGGGATCGCAAAGAGCACGAGGATGTATTGATAAAACTAAACCTCGCTGACCTTTATCAGAGCCGAACATGACAGAGAGGAACCTGGATGTGGTTGTTTTTTCTGGTGACTGTTGTGGTCTTTTTGCCTTCGCTGTCCTAGCTTCGAACTGTGTGACAGATCAGTCAGTTTCTCTGTGCATGAGGGCTGTAATTGCTGACTTCCATGTGGAGAGGTCTTGTAACTCTGTAACAGCCTGACCTTTGACCAGACATATGAAGCCCAACGCATCCTCTGACAGTACCCTAACTCAAGCGGGGGCCTGTGGTCACATATGGTTGTGGCTCCACTTACTATAACTGATGCACAGACATTTGTGTCACACACACACACACACACACACACACACACACACACACACACACACACACACACACACACACACACACAAACATACAGTACATGCTTTCTAGAGAACACAAATCCCTACTAGATGTTGGTTGTGGAATTCCACAGAATAGGGAAAGGCTGGAGGCTTTTCTCCCTGGGTACATCTCTGGTGGGAAAGTTAAACGGCACATGTACAAAATATGCGGACGAGTTCCGACTGAGTTGTTCCCGGGAATCTTAAACTGATGCACAGATATAAAAACAAAGATGTCTTTCTTCCCTTTAGATACAGAAAAACAAGTATTGTGAGCAACTTTATAAAAAGTGTTTGCTGGAAACAGATATTCATCAGATAAGCATCATGATCGAATGCACTTAAGACATTACAGTACATGGAGGTCACACTTGTTCTCACAATAGAAATGTCTCAGGTTAACAGCCTAAAAGTCTGTGAATAAATCCAATTACAGCTCAGGCATATGGTGCGCGTATGGAGAAAATGCACAACCACGAAGGATCACAGCAGCTCAAGTCAAGAGCAGTTACTCGGGGAGGGGACTGATTATTCCTCAGACTGAAACACTCCCAGTAGCCAAATCTTCTTACTGCATTCCTTATACTTGCAAACAATCACACTGTGTTGTTAAGCCCTTTGTGAGAGGGGATCATTGGTTCCATAGTTAAATGGGAATGAGGCTCTATTAAGGGTTTCCTGTTGCTGGACCCAACTGTCCTGAACTGAACTAAATTTGAAATTCCATTTGGATTATTATTTGACAAGAGTCCATTTCAATTGAAGCAATGGTGGAAAGTAATTATGGACATATACTCAGGTACTATACACAACTCTCTAGCTTCTACTTATCATTCAGAAGATAATACTGATTGCACAGTGCGATGGCTACAGAAAAATGACACCACCCACAAAAATGAAGGTGGCATTACGGCACATTAAGAAAGCGTGTCTACCATTGCGGAATCAAAACAGGAAGAGATACGGTTTCCTTGGTCACTGTCCCCTGTTGACAGTGGAACAACCGGAATAAATGTAGAAACTTTGCCCTGCAAAAGAAGTACGCTGATGGAGGAGGCAAACATGGCAGAGGGAATGTCATAGATAACAGGGTAAAAATGAACGCACGGGCAGTCCCTCGATGGAGAGGGCTACTGTCGTTGTTGTTAAAGTCTGGTCCTTTTTTAGCACGCCCATTTAGCAGTGGGATTAAAAACAGCATTCTCTCTACTATATCAGCAAATACCAAAACCTTATGGTTGTTTTTTGCTTTAGACAGTAGCCAGGAAGTTAGCAGCTGCCTTGTTGCTAACACTGTCTTTGTCTTTCCATTACAAGCCAGTGTCTTTAAGCACCAAGACCCATATCAAACAAAGGCGTGTGAACCCAAACAATCTGAGCCATGCCAGTCCATCTCCAGCTCCAGCATCTTATCAGACACATCATCAGACTGTCTGTTGGTCAGCAGCAGTATTATCTCATCTGCTCTGATATTTCCATCACAGAGGATTGTCTGTGTGTGTTTTACAAACACAGGCATCATGTGGCCATTAAACAACCTGCCTCAGATGAAGCGAGGGTGACTCAAAGTACACTAAGAGGCATTGTGCCTGAGAAATAGGAACTATTGATCTGGCGACTCATCCAATTATTCTGACCATCCATCACTGGGAGAGCTGGGTCTATTTTTAGCAGTTATCACCTGTGGCGTTTCATGTTCGGTTAATAAGCCAGAGCTACATGCAATTTGACTCACCCCAAACTGAGAGAGTCATTTATGTTTATAATTAATCCTCTATTAAATGCTGAGAGGGCTGAAATGACTCTTCTTCTTCCTTGACTACAGTTTGCAGACTGGGACCAGTCTGCCTGATTTAAAGAGCGAGTATTAACTAGCTGGCATGCTGGCACAAGAACATGATGATTACATGGGTAAATCCCACTGGGCTTAATGGGCTCCTTAAACTGGGCATTAGGGGAGCAGCTAAGCCAGGTGATTGTCAGCACTTGGCTCCATGGACACAGGGAACACAGATGGAGCTCAACACAATAACACTGCATAAACTAATGGACATGAATAAAAACAAGGAGGGCTATATAAATCCACACATGTATATATCCAGTGTGTCTATAACATTGAGGGCTTCATTGTTTCCATTACACTGTGCCACAGTAACTTCATGTCCTCAGTGAGATGACAGGTGGGTGAATGGTGTGTCTGTAAACACAGTAATTTGTCACCTCAGTCTAACACCTCTGTGATGGCTGGGGAAAAAGGAAATAACTCTCTTAAACTAGAGGGCATAGGCAGACCATACTGCATTCATGTAATATAAAAAAAAAAAGTGTGTGTGTGTGGGGGGGGTCGGAGCTGTCATCTCACTTTTAAATGAAAATCTGAAGAGTTTGAGACCAAAATAAAAGTGTCAGACGGAGACGATAAGAAAAAACAGGGTGTGAAAGTGAATGCAGCCCGCCTTGTATTTGAGAGGGGTCTCTGGCCTGTGATCCCTACCGGATAGCCTTCTGTTTTCTTCTGGCACCACTTCAGTAGAGCGTTTCTCTTAGATCCTCCGTACTCCCGCGCCAGTGCAGCCAAGGGGTCCTTTCTTTCCACACTGTCACCAGGGAGACACAAACCGCCATCACACACACAGACAAAGAGAGAGAGAAAGAGAGAGAGAGACAGACAGATTTTTTGATTTTTAAAAACAACTTTATTCCAATATTTCCTTCAGTTCACAGTTAAAACATCATAAAAAAACATCTTCCAAAGAAAAAACCCTACATATTAAAACGACAGTGAAAAACTAACTCTTCCTCCACCAGCTAACAGATGACATCATTAAAATGCCACAGTTTGATAAAAACATCCAGACCCAGTTTGTGAAAGTTAAAATCAATAAAAACTCTCGCCCTAACTAATGCAAAAAACGCTCTTCCTAAAACACTTTTCTTTCCTCTCAGTTTATTCCTTCTTGTTATGTAGATCGCCATTTTTGCTTCCCCCATCAAAAAGCTTAAAAGTTGCCACTTCTCTGTGTTCACTTTGTGATAATCTGCACCAAAAATAAAACCATTAAAAGACCACTCTTCTCCTCTAAAACTGACACACTCTCAAAAAAAAAAGAAGTGAAAATTGTCAGAGACAGAGAGAGAGGGGGGGAGAGAGAGGGAGTGAGGTACAGGGGGACAGTGTGACATTAGGAGTGTAAGTCAGTGTAGATTTTGACTGCCCCATAAAATATTAAACTTTAATGCACTGTAATCATTTAAGTTCTGTTAATCCCTTAGTGGAAGACTGTTGTCAATTAAATATTAAGTATCATTTTCCAAGTGAAAACCTCGTCTGTGACTAGGTGGTGACTAGGCCCTGATGTGCTCCAAGCACCTGAAAAAATGTACTCCCTACTAAAAAATTGCTTTTCAGATCAGAGACAAAACAGCTGAAAACCACCATATAAAAAGGTGCAGCCAAAGTCACATTCTGCATGACTTAAAACAGCATGGCTTCGTGGTAAAAGACAGTGAGCAATCACACTGAAAATGCGTGCCGCATTATGAAATGCAAAATATATCAAAAGACATCAGAATGTTGAGCAACTGAACTGAATAGAAGTTGAAAAAGATTTATGAACTCTCATCCTGTTTTTATTTACACTTTACACATCGTCCAAAGTTTTTTTGATGACCTTCTAAAAAAAAAAAAAAATGGTGTATCACATTATTATTAATAAAGCTTAAAACCTTATACTTGACATAGAGGCATAGTAAAAAGATAAATGCCACAGGGATGATACTGTATAATGACTGACTTAGCACGTACCATGATGGAGAAAATCAAAATACATTCAAGTATTAAAAGAATCAAATTGGACAATTCTTTGATACTCCCTTTGCACTATTTTCCTACAAAGTTAAACTAATTTCCAGATGTTCCCTTTCTCAGAAAAAATAACTCTCAGAATTCCAGGATTTCATCACCACAGGGAGCTCTGAAATTTGATCTTGTCTTATCAAGACAAGCTTGAAGCTTCTTTGCAGATCAGTATATTTGTGTTAGAGTTCAGAGTTCCTGAAAGATTACTTTGGATTGAAGCCAACTCTACACAGCTCAGTGATCAGTCTACTTTCAGTGTCAGATGTAAAGCCTCAAAACCATCTTTTTTTTAGCACCCCCTCCTAATTTTGACACTCCACCTCGATGGGCTCAATACTCGAATGTTTGAAAACAGTAAACTGACTGCACATTTTAAAAAAATAAAATTAAAAGTGGTACAATGGATGAGTTCTGCAGTATTATTCAGAGGGTCTTCTCCCTGGGGTGTGTGCGTAGGCTGAGGCCATGGGAAGACCACGAGACACGGTCATTGCTCTGAGCATGGTAAACATTTCACACGTCACAGCAACTCTGCTGTTAAATTCATTATTTCTCTGTTAGAGGCACCGCAGGGCCAAAAGTTGCAAGACCCTGTCCAAACATATTACAGAGTCAGTGTCAGTGCGTTTATCTATCAGCAGCAGCTATATCATAACTCTAAAACCATACCAAACACGGTAATGTGCTGCTGCTGATCTGCTGTTAGAGAGGAAAGGCCTGTGTGATGGTCTGCACTACATTAACGCACATTTACATTTAATATGTTACCATGACGAGCATGGAACAGAGAGCTCATTAATGATACCAGAGGAAGAAGAGGTGAGGCTGGACAGACTGGTTTGTTTCCAGATCACTGTGAGAAGTGTGTCACCAGTACATATGGTTGAAGATGAGGGTGTTTTGTCAGTGTAAGTATTTGATTGTTTAAGCAAACATTACTGTCTCAATGTGACAACACAGTTAAACTCATACTCATCTACTTTGAATACATCCTGTTGCAGTGGTAGTCTAGCAGGAGAGTCTATCTAAACAGAGCAGCAGGATTGGCTGTTTCTATGTGTTCACAGAGAGGAGTGGTCTGTACGGAAAATGATGCCAGAAGTCAGCAGATGAAAGCATGTTTGTTTAACATCTACCTCTCTTCCCTTTTATGATAAGGGGACACCATGAACCTTGTTAAGGCCATCCACGTCACAAAACATTGGCAATACAAGATGTGCAACTCCAAAGTCACTCAGCTGGGGCAAAATTTCAGTATGATAACTTGTTGCTTAAAATGCCTACAAGGAAGTAACACTAACAGTAAAAACTGTTGTCAAAGACCATTACAGGGAACTTGTGTTTCACAGAAATGCAGAACTCAAAACAGTTTTTCCTGTAAGTCATCTTCCACCTCAATTTATGTAACCTGATTCTGAATTCAGAAGTTCTCTACCTTGCCCAACAAAAAAAACTGACTTTTAACCTAATGCATAATTTGTGGAAGTATTATTCTTGAATTTTAGAGATGAATTACGTTATCCAAACCAAAGGCAGGGGTGTTTTCTTGCGCTTTTAAAAATCACGTTTGAAGATCAATGAGAGACTAAATGACTTGATAACATTTCCTCTTTTGTTGCAGTGTTGGGTCAATCAGTCAAAGCAGGGCTGCAAATGTTTCACCATCAACATTCGGTTTGCATTTCTGCCTGATTTCCTGTGATTCATAACCAACCATGTTGCGTGTAGAATGATATTTATATAAAAAGATGTTTATCAATCTGTTTTGAGGGAAGATAAGTCAACATGTTTTCACTAGTTCAAAGGAAACCTTATGACTATTATGATCTTACAGTGACTTATTGGACAAAATCATTTGGGTAGGCCCACCTGAGCTTGCTGTTGCCTCGATTGTAGCTGAAGGATGCTGTGCGGCTGCTGAAGGAGGCAGGGGTTTTGATTACAGACTCAAGAGAAGGGCTCTTCCTCATGAGGCTGGTAGGTTTCAGGTCCTCACTGCAGCCGGACAATTTATCTGGAGGAAGGGAAGGAAGCAGGAAAGAGAGGGAGGCAAATGAGAATGTGAGGCTGCGAAAATGTAAATCTATATCATAATATAGTTTGTAAACAAAATTCTACAATTCAGAGACAGCAGCAAGTATGCAAAACAAATGCAAACTTCTCATCTGCTCTACTCAGTTGGCTCATACAGGAAGGAGCTGAAACACCTGACAGTTTAAGAGCTCAGTGACCACATTTATAGTATTTGCTTTTTCTAAGAACAAAATCATAAAACTACCCACAAAAACACAAGCCGGATGTTTGCACATCTTTATCTATTCATTTGGCTCTCTGTGTGGACGACTTACATCAGATATTTCAACATTGCTCATTTCTAAAGGCAGTGACTCATTGTAGACTTTGTCTGGATGTCCTCTGACCTAAATGCAGTGTGTAAGGCTCTTCATTTGTTCCCGTATGGCTGCTAGGATAAATATGGATATCCATGTAAATTAAACACCATGACCATTATCTGTGTTACAAACCATATTGATGGGAGAATTCTCCATGATTGATCCTTTTTTCCAACGTTTTTGATAGTGGCTTTATGTATGACTGTCTCTAAAAGAACAGAAAACAGGACAGGGATCTCATCATATCAGGGTCTGAGACAGTTTCACTGCAAAAAGCAAGTCTTTTTTTTTGTAACATATCTTGGTGTGTACCTGGATTGGGGAGACAGCAGCAGCAGGTGCAGTGCGTACAGGGATCCCACTCAGAGGGCTTCTTGGGGAGGAATGCATTTGAACTGTGTGGCCTGGTCCATCTAAAAGACCAGATGATATATTCATTGATTGTAATACAAAAAAGACATCAAAAATAATTTCTAAAATCAGTAAATACATATGACATTCATTCTAAGACTTTGGTGTAGTTACTGTGAATGTCAACCACTTTTTAAGGTACTAAAAGGCTTATTTGGACCGCTTCCACTTCGGTCTTAAGACCTATGATTCCACTACATTTATTTGATAACTTTAGTTACTAGTTACTGTGCAGCTTACATGCTGCATCAGCCCCAAAGATCTACATCTATTTATTTTATTGGCAATTAAAAAATTAGATACCTTTATCCTGTCGACCCACAGTATACAGTATACATACATATACATATACAAAAATATGCGTCATTTACTTTTACTTTTGATATTTAATATGAGATACTTTAAAACTTTTACTCAAGTGCTATTTGTACGAGCAACTTTCACTTTTACCAAAGTAATATTTTTAAATGATATCTGTACTTTTACCCAAGCTTGACATTGGGGTATTTTTTACAACATTGCAAATGTTCCCTCTGGTAAATAAAAAAAAGAGACAGCTGTTTTGACACATCACCTTTGCATGCAACTATACAACACTGTTGGTCACCAATCATCTCCCCATCTGACTGGTTTGCGGCAACAGATTTTCTAAAAATTGCCAAAATAAAAAAGGTTCAACGACTCAAACAATCAGAAACATTCTGCGTTGTAAATTCTACCCCCAAAAGCTCATGTGCTTTTGGAAAGTGCTACCCTTCCAGCAGGGACTTTTTGGTGGTAAAATAATATCCCCTGAGCTCAGATTAGATCCTGGTCCCCAGGGTGGAAGTGCACTGAGTTCCTTCCAAGGTTCCTAGTCCCTGGGGAAAGTTCCTGTAGTGGAAACACGGCTTATCATACACAATTTGAGCAGTAGAAAACATGGTATCAAACCTTGATAATTTACTGACTAAAACTGTCAAGTACCCTTAGTAACCTTTTTTTCTTGTTTTTGTTTGTTCTTTAATACACACAAGAGGCACTTTGTTAGGTATACCTGTACAGTCTAACTCAAGCAAATACCATAAAGTCTACTTTAATGATGCCTATAACGTTCAGTTTTGTTGACATTGTCATAGCAGTGTTAAATAAAGCATTTTTTTTATCACTGAGGATATAGTTAGTGATGGTGCTGTATCGAACTACATTATATTTCATGTAGAGGTGTTACCATCTCCCTCATGTACGTAGACGGGAGGGACAAAATATTAGAAACACCTTTCAACATAACGCAGTCCTGTATAACACCACATTTAACTATGAGCTCAATAACACACATACAATAGAATATACACGTCTCTGACAATGTCACCAAACACCGAACAATATTAACTTGTAAAAGACAGATGTTACGACAGGACTGTTTGATTGGATTGCATTAGATGTGCAGTTGTGCCTACAGAGGTGACCACTGAGTGTATATTTTTGTTTTAAGGGATAGACCTTAACAGTGAATAATAGTTTATCCAGTTCTGATGTTGCTGTTTGTGTGAACACAACCATAAACACTAAAGTAGAATAATGACAGCAGAACTGAAGCCAACTTTAGATGCTTGTCTTATCAATCAATCTCTGTTGAAGTTACACATTACTATTAATAGAGAAAACAAGCTGTAGTTACTGAGAACATTTAACAAGAACAACCATTTCCTCAGTGCTGCTGTAGCTAAAACTTTTAAAATCCAGATGTCTCCTCATCAGTAGCAGATTTAACCAACACATCATCATGACATGAACAGAAAGACCCCCGCACCTGCCGTGGTCAACTCAGGCCACACAGTCCTACACAACTGAACATTCCTTCTTTGCAGAGAATGACAGATATCTACGCTGGAGATCTCACCAGCTGTTCCTCTACAGTTACACTTCTGTTGGGATTCCCTTTGTGTGTGTGTGTGTGTGTGTGTGTGTGTGTGTGTGTGTGTGTGTGTGTGTGTGTTTGGGTGTGTTGAGATGCTCGGTGCTCACTCTGTCCCACAGTATCAAAGGACTTAATGAGGGATTTGACAGTAGCTCCGGGCTCGGATTCGGCATCTCCGCTGGCGTCCACGGGTGTGGTCGGGATCATGGAGATGCCGCACCAGTGACGACTGTTATCAGAGTCGGACAACCTCACCTCATCACCTTGGGACCTGACAGACACAATGAACAGGGTTTCTGTGTAGACACATATACAAAACAGAAGCATGTGAGGAGGAGAATCTGGGTGTTTGTGAACTGCAGACACAGTACCCTCACTCTACTATTTATCCTACAAAATTACCTGACAAGATCATGTGACAATATCTTGAAGAAGATTAAAGGACTGTCAATAATTGGCGGCTAACTGTAGATAGCCACATCTAAATTTAGAACACAAATCCGAGTAGTGCAATAATCAGGCCACTGACTACCCATTGCCCCTCGATGAACATTGGACTCCAGGATTTAGAGTGAGGGATTTGGTCAATCTATATCAGTGATGGATGAGCAATGAATGATAAGTAAGGAATGTCCGTGTTAAACACTGCACCTAAGTCACATCCAGAGAGTGGAGACTGAAAGAGATACACAACCACAGTTGGACTGGTGTAGTCTCATTTATTCATTCAACTAATGAATAACAGTCAAACACACATACAGTACACGTTTATGTATTCCTTCACAGCCATACAACCAGTCACAAGACCTTCCAAGTCTTTCTTTGCAGAATAAATTAACAGCACATTCACTGTATTGTCCATCAAAGAGCTTTACTATAGACAGAACACAACCAATCACACTGTTAGCATCTAATCTTTTCTTTATGGTTTTTTTGAGAGTATCCAAATGTTTACAATTTGAGCACCAGTACCTTTTTAACTGGTAGAACATCATGGCTTTTAATAAAAATGCACAAATTGAAATCATATCATACACAGAATATTGAGTACTGGATCGCTTTAAAGATAAAATAGATGTTTGTGTTAAGTGACGTATTTTTGGAAATGAGTGATATCACAATCTCTGAGATTCTAATACAGTAAAAAGGATGTTGAGAGTGTTTAACCTAGTGGTTTAAGAATAATCGACATGAAAAAAGCATCTTGAATGCCTTGATTGACGTCTGAGATTCAGATAAAAAGTCTGTGTGGTTGATTCTATATTAACTTGTCAGTAATGTTGCTGAGAAGAGGAATGGTAGAAAATGAGTTCAACTCATCATCTGTAAGTGGTGTTTTTGAACAGTAAAATAATCCATTTTAGAAACCTGAATCACAGTCTTTGTGTAAAAGAATGGACCATCAACCTTTTGGTATGTTTGCGTGAGTAACAAATGACTCTGAGGTACAGCTGTCTGTTTTTGTGGCAGTCCTTAAATCTAAAACTTTTGGCAGTGGTCTGGATGTGCCAGCATGGCTGACATCTGAATCATCCTAGTTATTTCACCTAATAGAAAGAGTTCTGGTAATTTCGAAAGAATACAGCAAGGACCAAAAGTACAAACAGTAATAGAGCAGATGATGCTAGCATTTCCACACGGTTGTCACCTGTATGTGGTTATTGTGTGTTCATTTGTGCCATCTAATGGCTGCATATGACACTGCATTCAGTTTCAATCCAACTACAGGAGCAAAGACCAAACTTAAGTCTTAAAATGAAAGTTTTTTTTAAAAGTAAGTAGCCATAATTTGACTGATACAGAAATAGAAAAGCAAATGTGAGGTCCAGCACAAAACCGTGAGACACTTTGTACTTTCCAACTGGAAGTTCTGCTGCATTGCTCTTGCCTTGAGGATTTTCTTGAGGATTCTCTGATGTTACAAGTCAGACTTTATTCTGACAGAATGCTTGAATTCAAACAGTTTCAGCTTTTCCACTGACTAAATATTTACCAAGTCGTATTCTTACTTTATCTTGCCATTTCTTTAATTCATGGTGCTTTTTGCAACAGGTCACCCTCTACCATCTCAACTTTCTCAAAAAGGCACAAATCAGCTTTGCACAGTATGAAAGGGAGAGTCTTTCGAACATATGGCATTTCTTCAACAGAGACGACAAGAAAGAATACATTCATTGAGAAATAAAAATACAGAAATATTATTCAAAAGGTTTCATAGGATATGGAAAGCCAGACTCTGTGTGATGAGACTCGTTGTGTACTGCATCTACACTGGTCACTGTGGCTTAGAAAGAGACTGGTTTACCACATTACATTTTGAATGACACAGAAAAGTAATAAGTGCAACAATAACACTGTCTTCACGTGGTGCTGAGGTGGGGGCACGTCTCTAGTGCCCTTCTACTGCCGTCTTGGTATCAAAAGTGGCTCCGGTGCTTATTCTAAAGAGAAAAAGAGGAAGGGAGATTAAGTTATATATAAATATATATAACCACTATTTAAAGATTATTAAAAGTATTTATATATGCTGTGTTGTACATTTGCAGCAAAACTTGAAATATTTTCTTATAATTTGTGTTATGAAATGCAAACCTCTGGGCACTTCTGGACTTTTTAACACCCTGCTCCATGCATACCTCTTAATCTTACAATTAAGGAGGTCACTCATTAGGTCTAGTACGACTAAATCACCCGGTGATGAAGACGCTATGCAAATGTATCTGAAGCAGATGATGCATAGCATGAGTTTAATCCAGTCATGCGGTGCAGACCACTCTGCTGTTTCACCAAAAAAGTCGGAGGGTTATTCATTCAAAGAACAGCAGGTGGCACCAGATACATCTACTTGAATGTCAGGTTTAAAGAACCAGGCAAAGCAAACCAAACAGATAAGACAGTCCTGAAGGTGCAGTCAGCCAGCATATGGAAAGACAGACAGAGTCAGACAGGTTGAAGCAGCGACACGAAGCCAGACATAGACAGGAAGGTCAGTGAGCAGACGCAGCAGCAGCAGCAGCAGCAGCACACAGCAGGGCAGGGAGAGGCAGGCTGGCTGAGAGAGGGCTGACAGGGCAGGGAACTCACCTGGACTGTACATAGGTAGGCTTGTCAGAGGGACATCTTTGACAGAGTCATCACAGGGAGCTGCTGGAGGTGGGGAGCGGACGCAGCATAACAGCTAATCTTGGGGAAAGTTCGCTGATTTAGCCAAAGTCTTAAACCAGTAATTTAATGTACTAAATTCACAAGAACTGCATGAAAATTTGAACAAGACATATTTGGTTTTAAACCAAATATAACTGTTTCTTATATACTCAAACTGCTCTCATTAAGTTTGTGAGGTGACCAAAATCACTTAATTATACCATGACTGGCCACACAGATAAACAGTAACAAAACCTAAGCAGACTTTGCCACAGAAAAGTATTTGACCTGGCATGATAATGAAAGGGGACAACACTGTCAAAAACACCATGGCATTTGCACGCTCAAACACACTTATATACAGTATACTCACACACAAACCTCTCTATAAATACATCAATCACATTACTGCATGGCCACAGTACAACAACACTACATGAAATCCTATAGCATGATATATTGTCATGGAATATTTTCACTGAAAAGTGTTAAACTGGCTTCAGTGTTGCATTAGAACACACTCGGATCAAGGCAGCATCTGTGCATAGAGCAGATCTGCCTTCTCATGTAATAATAATCTCCTCTAATCAATATACTGCAGTTTAATGTGGAATGTGAGGTTTGAATGTTATATAAAGGCAGTGATCAGTGTAGAAGAGGGAGACAGAGAGGGCAGCAGCTTAAAGGAGTAGAATACACAGAGGGAAATACCGCAGGAGACTGCTAATTTACCAACAGAGTCTGCCAAATCCCAGAAACCTAAACTGTGAAACTCCAAGGATTAATCATGTGAAATACCAAGATATCAATCAAATAATGTCCACACTGAATACATCCTACTTTGGTAACAGATAGGAATTTTGGAAACCTCTTAAGCAAGAGATTCTTGGGAGTTGAAATTAAAACATATTTCTGTTTGTATGACGTGTATAAAACATTGATTGGGGATATGGCAAGACTCTGGCAGGTATCTCATATCCACATTGTGTTCAGAGAGAAAGGAACTGCAGCCTGAACAAGGGGAGCCGAGGGACTGGTGGAGTGGGAGGAACTGCAAAAAAAAAAAGTAAGAGTATGGTGGAAGTGGTACCTGACTCCCTGCAGGGCCTCAAGGTCTGTGGAAAGCTTTGCACTGCGATCCTGCTCCTCCTGCAGCTGCCTCCTGAGTGTACGCAGCTCCTGCTGAGCCTCGACCTTGATGTCGTTGGCCACCACTACTGCTGTTTGGAGGTCCGCCTGGAACCGACGCCACTCTTCTTTTTCATCCTAAAGACACAGTCACATTGTATATTGTACAGGTTAATGCAGGTATAAACACATATGTTTGTGAACCCTTTGAATTCAGTTGGATTTCAGTATTAATTGATCTTAAATTGAAGTAGATTTCTTGTGTATTTACAAATAACCCGAGCAAAAAATGTTACCGTTTAGGTTGGAAAAAAACTATTTAAACGTCTGGGATAATGATAGCATCAATTATTCAATTCCATGTTTTTTTTTGTAACAGGAGTGTCTACACTTCTTTTGAACAGATTGGTAGAATTAAAAAATGACCCCACACCCAATTTTAGAAAAACTTAAAAAGCATTGTTAAACACTCCCAAAGCTATACAAACTATAAAATCACCTCAAGATAGGAAAAAAAACTGAACCACCAGAGGGAGACAGAACAGCCAGTGCTATTTGGTTTGAAGCAGGAAAAAGACACTGGAAAAGGAACTGAAGAGAAAGTGAAAAGTAGTTTTTTGGTTACGTCTTTCTAACTACTTTTACATTTTTTTTTCTTTTTATTTATAATGACGAGAAAGTGTATGTGGCAGAATGCAGCCGCCTGGAGAAAAAGAATATTTTTTCATAGCGTTTCACCGTTTTCATGCGGCTGCTCCAAGCAATTCTAGTTAAAAATCCCTGAACTCTTCAGAAAAGCACTAGGTTCATCACTGTTGCTCTTTTACAGGCAACCAATCATATATTAGATCTATATCATATATTGATCAATCATATATTGACTTGTCATCAATCAACCTGGTAACCAAGATAATGGAGGAGAAGCTGAGTTTCGTGGACACGAACCCTTGGATGTCCGTCAATCAACGGCCAGACAGGTACATGAAAGTAAGGAGATCACAGAGCTAGCACTGTACAAAAAAACTTTTGAAGGCGTTGACAGAGAAATCCAGTGAAATGAAGACCATGTTTCTCCATGGTCCTCAAAAAAGGCTCCATATACCAGATTATCACTCCTTAGGGTTAAGAAATCACTGTAATAGAAGACATTGGCTATGGTCACCTGAGATCAATCAGTAAGAGTGGATCAAGTTTTTTTACGACAGTAAATGGCATAACCACTTTTCTCCTGTCCCCCTCTAACACTCCTCGTTTATCACAATAAAGCTAGTGTAAATTCCCTGCTTCTGTGTCAGGCTTACAGCCCTCACCAAAGCTCTGAAGCCATGCCAGAAGTAGCATATTTCTGTATTCCTGTATATTTTTTATTACACAGCTGAAGGTAGAAATAAAAAAAATAAAAAAGGGTAGAGACAAGAAGAGCCTATATGTTATTAATATTTGAAAAGGAAGATCTGACATTTGGAGGTCATGGTTAATATGGTACATGACCAGAATATCTAATTTAGTCACCATGACATCCCCAGTTTGTACTTTTGTAACTTTCTTCTTATGACCTTTAATAATATAATAATATATATATAACAATATGATAATAATATCTGAACCAACTGTTTTGTGTTTTCAGATTGTGATGTCCCAACCTTTCATTGTTTATAGATGTTATTAAGGAGCTCTATGGGTACACAACAGGTCTGCACAATTCATTTAACTATCATTGAAATTGCAATATGATCAAGAGCAATATCAAAATCACAGGAGCTGCGATTCATGGTTAAAGGTAAAATGCGTCACAATCTACTATTCTAAAATAAGTATTGTGGTGCTACAGATGGCTCCGCCCACAAATCACATTCTCCAGACATGAGGGAACAATGTTTTTTGGTACAAGGAAACTAAAAAAGAATGAATGGTCATTACATTGCTGAATCTTGCTTTGGGGCAAGACTGTGGTGTCAGCTGTATTGAAGTCAATGGGAGATGCATAGAGAAACACACCAAAACCCAACATATCTACATCTAATGAGGAATGCCTCCAGAGGATTAAAGAACACACTTCAGAGAGTAGTTTAATGACTGATTTGTTCCCTCAAATGAGTTGACAGGGCTGATAATATTGTGATCACAAGAGGTAGACCAAATATCACTGCTGAGACTTCAATTACACTGCGAACAGGAGCCTCTCACCAACGAAACTGACAGATGTGTTGATATAAAAAAAAGAAGCAGTTGATCATCTACTCTCTGAAGTGTGGTCTCTCATCATCCTGAGGTGTTTCTTCATCAAAAATCATATGACGTAGATGTGTTGGGTTTTAGTGTGTTTCTCTTTCCATTGAGCCAAAAGCAAGATTCAGTGAGATAATGATCCTTCCTTCTTTTGTTGGGTTATATAAAACCTTTAATATTTGCCAAAAATATACACATTCTAATTTATTTTGCATCTTGTTCAGTTTCAAGTTACGTTTTCTTACCTTCATCTGTCTATTCAAAACTTTCAGCTGTCGATCAGCTTCAGCTTTCTGCTCCTCAAGCTTTTTGCAAAGATCTGCAATTACAAATTCAAGGTTTGTGAGAACTGCAGGTCTAACTTACTGTAGACTGTAACTTTAATCCAATCTAGTGCTCATTTTTCAGTGAGGTAAAGGGACAGCAGCCAGTCTATAGCATCAGGTAACAGTTATTTCTGGACATTATTAGATCTTTCCAGAATTTTTTTCATCAGACCAGTCTCATCTGATTCATGACAACTTGTGGAAATACAGTGTATACGGTCATAAGACACTTGCCAACTGCACTGATGGAAAGTCAGACACAGATGTGCTAGTGTGCCCTCATTTTGCATCTCATTTTCATATACATTCATACACACACTTAGGTTAGTTATAAGTAAATATGGCTTAAACTATCGCAGTCAAATACAGGCTCTGCAATAAATCCTTGGTGAACTTCATTATGTTATTTTTTCTGTTTTAAGGCTAAATATTAGAAACAACAGACGGATTAATTTCTTGGGATAACATTGAAGACTATATAGGTCACTCTGCAGGATCTGAACAGCCAATGAAAACAACATACTCTCCAGGTCCAGGACAGCTTGGTTGGTGTGGCAGTTGACCGCCCTCTGCTGCTCCACCTGGTCCTCCAGTTCGAAGATGGTCTCCTTCAACTCTTTCACTTGGTTCTCAGCCTGGATCCCCACCTCCTCCAGGGAAGTCAACCGGCTGCTGAGCTCCTCCTCCCTCCTCTCCGCCTGCTCCTGAACCTGCTGGCATTTGGCCTCCACCTGCGTATGAGCATGTATTTGTGTGAGTGTGATGGGTTTAGTGCTGAAATGGGTTAAAACAAAGAGGCAATGTTTCATGTGAAAGTAATTTGGGGCTGTCACTGTGCTAATTAGATTGGAGCACTTAAAACTGGATAATTTACTATGTCCTCCAGATATTCTTGTGGTGCAGTGTTTCCATTTGATCTGGATGGTGCTTCTATATATCTCAATCTATCAAAACATCAGATAAAAAATGCTTACCACAAAACTGTATACAGACAAAATATTGGGTGTCTGTGAAGACTGGATGAGGAAGACAAGCAGTGTATGTGTGAGGAAACTGCTAACGAAAATGTAATTTACGCAGGCTTAATTATGTTATGGCATTTATTAGATATACTAGACTGCTCAGTCTAATAAAAACAAACTGTTCAGTTTTCATTTAAAATTTAACATCAAGCATTAACAAAATTAAAAAGTAGTCGAAGTGAGTCTAACTTGCCTTAAATAGGTAGCATTATGCTTTTTGGGTTTTTACCTTTTCCTTTATTGTGTTATTTAGCATTTTTGAACATGCAAAAGGTTTGCAAAGTGAAAAAAGCCCGAAGTCCGAGCCAAAGGGAGTTACTCTCCTCCTTGGAAAACACTGCTCCTGCACTGCCTGAAATGCTTGTTTGGAGTCGAGAATTTACTTCTATAACTTACGTGCATTACTATAGTGTTATATAAATATATATTTGTATATTTATTATAAAATACACACACTCCAGTCAGTCAGCAGACACACAGTTGCTACTGCTGTAGCTGCCTTATTTTAGATTAGACTACATTGGTCGACATGACCCACTCTACTCTGCCTCTGATTGGCTACATCCTGTCCATTTACTAATGCGGACGGGTGAGGTTAGGTGTGTTCAGTTGGTTGTAATCTGTAAAGTCACCGCTAAATGCCAATAAATGCTGCAAACTGGACCTTTACTCAATGTTCTTAAAGTTCTGGTTTTCATTATGATAAAGGTTACACAGAAATAAGGGTGTGAGTTTTAATCAATGGTTTTGCTTAAATCCATACAGCGCGGTTAACACATGAGCTTAACTAAGTCTGACTATGACCATTTTGCCACAGGGTAAATACGTGACATGCAGGGTGAGAGTGACTCATGGAAATAAAGAGGTTAGTCTGGATAAGATCGACTACATCACTGTGTTCTCTGCTCCAGCTATTGAACTACCCTGCTGAAGCTAAGGTCAGTGTACCATGATGAGTGCTTTCGTCTTGAGGAATTGAGACTGTAACGCAGACCTCTGTGAGAACAGAATACTAAAATAAGTAAATTATATAGATATGCAGGACTGGCACCATGTGGCCCTAACAGATTATGACGTTCATTAGTGAAGTTATGGAGTGGCCTCACCCTCACACCCATGTGGCAGAGGACAGGAGCGTGACTCAGACAGTCACACAACAATGCACCACCCTACTGTTGGCAGCGCAGCCACAGTCCAACAATGATGACATCACTGAGCTGATGGTGACACGCCTCACTTTGGAGTCAACAACCACCAACGTGATCCCAAACCCACACTGTCTCAGCCTTAGTGGTTTTTGTGGTGTTTGTGGTGTAATGGGGGAAAACCGTGACTAGTAAGAAACAGATGAAAACAATCTGAGTGAACATGAGTTCATGGATGTGCTGGTGATGAACAGTACCCAATACCAGCTGGAGAGACTGTTTTATGATCACGTTTGAACCACTGTGGAAAATGTGTGTCCTCATATTCACATCCAATAGGTGGTGACTAGGCCAAGAATTATTAATAATGTCATGGTCGCCAATTCAACTCACATTTTTCAATCATTAGCTAGGCTGGTGAAAGAACTATTAACTAGACATATGGCTGTAGATGTTTCAAATCTATCCCCGAAAATGACTTAATTGCAAAGACACTGTGTGAAGAAAAGTCAATTAATTGTTTCTGAACAAGTGAACTTTTTTTCATAGCTTACAGTAAATGTGGATGGGGAGAATGTTCTGTAGGGAATTCCTGAAAGCTTTGTCATACTCAACACAACTAATGAGCTCACTGAGATAATAAGTTTTTTTTTTGTAACAAAGTGAGTCACAAATAATTCCTGGTTGGAACAAAAACACCACTAAGTACAAGACAATAGAATAAACCACGAGAAAATGTTTGAACTGTGACATTCTCGAACAACACGATATTGTCCTGTTTTAAAAATATTTATTTTAATTGTCATAGACAACTCAAAACAAATGACATGTCATATTTTGTGATAAATACTAATGATTCTGCCATGCATCATGTATGCGTCAACAGTAAAAAATATGTCTAACTTTCAGTATTCCCTTCATAGTTTTTATACATCTTGTGCCTAAGCAACAGACAAGGTACAATATATCATAAATTCTATAAATCCCATGATGGAAATTAGTTGTAACCATGCATTCATCTTACCTTGGACATTGTGGCTCGCACATGCTCAGTCTCGGCTTGTGCCTGTAGCAGCTCCTGTCTCAGCTCTGTCAGCTCCACCTCCAGTCTGTCTCTCTCAGCATGGGCTGTCTTCAGCAAGTCATGCACTTCAGTGCTGTCACTGGCACTCTGCATGGCCTTCAGCTCCCCGACCTTTTGCCTTTCAATATCCACCTGCGCCTTCAGCCGACTGTTTTCCAGTCTGAGACACTCTGCTGTCGCCCTCTGCTGCTCCGCAGCCTGTGCTGCCTGACCTCCGGCTTCTTGCTCCCTGCCCAGCTGGGCCTGCAGCCTGTCCATCTCCTCTTTGAGGCAGCGCACCTGGCCCTGGGCCTCCTGGTGCTCCTCCTCCAGAGCACGCAGGCTGCCCGTCAACTGTTGCTGGATGTCAACTAGCTTTTCCCGTTCGAAGCGGGAGCTTTCAACCAGCTCACCATACCTCTGCTCCAGCTCTGCTAACCGAGGCCCTTGGCTGCCCAGCTCCTCCTCCCTCTGGGCCTGAGCTTGGGCTTGTTCTTGAAGTCGCCCAGCCAGCGCCTCATTCTTTTGGACCACCACCTCCACACGCTCTCTCTGCTGTTGAAGTGAGGTCTGCAGGAGGCGCTTCTCCTCGGCCAGACGCTCATTTTCAGCCGTCAGCTCCTGCACCACCTGCTGCTGGTCAGCCAGCTCTTGCAGAGTTGCCTGCAGCTCCTCAGCTGTGCTGTGGTGGCTCTCCTCCATCTTATGAATTTGTTCTGTCAGGCGCTGCACCGATACATCCTGCCCTGCTGCATTCGTTCCTGCCCCCAGTGTAACAGCTTCCCCACTGACACCGCTGCACACAGACTCTGAACGTGATGGGATCTTCTCAAACTCAGAGGAGTCAGGTGATGGCGAGTCCTTGGTGATGTCTGAGCTGGAAGAGACAGAGGTTTTAAGAGGGCTGGCAGTAGAAGGGAAACTGTCCTGCTGTTGAGCTGAGGAGTTGGAGTCTGAGGGCAGGCCATTCACCAAAGGCTTCGATGGGCTGCTTGTATTTGTACTAGAGAGTGGTGAGGCCTCCAAGCAAAGCAGCTGTTCCTTCAGCCCCTGGTTCTCCTCCCTGAGCGCTGCCAGCTCTCTCTGAAACTTCCCGTTCTTCTCCCTCAGCTCTCCAACCAGCACAACGACCTCTGCCACCTGTCCCTGCTCTTGATCTGCAGCAGGCTCCTGCCATGAGACAGCAGTAGCTTTACCTTTGCAGCGCTGCAACTCCATCCTAAGATTACTGATTTCCAAGTCTTTAGCCTTGGCCTCAGCCAGTAATTCCTTCACCTGGCACTCCAAAAGGCCCTTTTCCTGGCCCTCAGCATCTCCACGGGACTTGGTTGAACTGCGTGTCTGCTTGGTCAGGGTAGAGAGGCTGGAGGTGCTAGCACTAGAAACCATCCTCTTAGTTGAGGAGCTCCTAAGCTGGTCCCTTAGAGAGATACGGTCTCTTGTTATGGTGGAAGGGATTTCTCTAGGAGCTGGGATACCAGACTTCTTGGCTGCTTGCACACCTGCAACACAGACCAAAACAAAAGAACAATTAGTTCCTAAGTGCTTAAACGAGCATTTACAGTGGTCCATCCACAAAGCAGCTGACAGAGCTGTCAGATTTATGACTGTAAATATAAATATTTTCATTTGTTTCTGTATTTCAGCTACAAACACATCCACAGTTGGACACAAATATCATTTTAGTAAATTTAAATAATAATCATAACCTTTATTCACCACTTAGCGTTACTGAAATGGAAAAAAACTGCATTACTAATCTGTGGTTAAATGAAAGAAAAATATTACTACTATATGTGAAACTTTACAAAAACAATACATGCATTAACAGAATATTTAAGTTAAAGTAAAGCTGGGTAAAAATGCCCTTTGAATAATATCACAACACACGAAATGTGTACGTTGGTAATGTTGATATAATGACAAAGTGTGTAAAAGTCAACGTCATTTGACTGTCATACAGCCTTTAAAGCAGGAAAAGATAATGTATGCCAGTTCTAAATACACAGATATCCAAAATCTCTGACTATATAGTCACCTTTCATGGCAGCCACTGCCATCATGTATGTATGTCGCTTTGGACAAAAGCATCTGCTAAATGCCCTAAATGTAAATGTAAATTTCAGATCCAATCATCACAAAAGCCTTGCAAGAGAGCAAAAAACAAACAAACATATGAACCAAATTAAACGGTCAAAGAAGTCATACTTGCATTCAAGGAGTACAGATTGATTCACGATGTCAACTCCTGCTCTGAGTAGCTTTCATAACATAACCATGTGTGCATGCAGGTCTTAGGTGTGCTCCAGTACTTAAACAGATAGCACTATCTACCCCTGATATTCTCTCCCAAGTTCAAGTAATTTGGATTTTCATATACAATGTATGTTCAACTTTAGAGTGAAAACTTCATTTAGATTAACCAAATGATGACACAAACAGATGAAAGTCTTAAATAGCAAAGTTTAAGTTAATTAATGAGTGCAGTAGAATTACCAGCTTGACACTGAGAAAGGAAGGTTAATGGACTCAGCACGCAGACATGCTGGGACCATGAATTTGTTAACATCATGTAATGACACTAATTGAATGGACAGTGTGCCACATTCAGCCACTTGTATTATTCAGCAGTTTCATGATGCTGGTCACTGTACCCTATTCACATTATTGTTCTCTGTTTGGACAACAGAGCATCTGCCTGGCACGGTCTGTCTGTTGCTGTCTGCGGTCATTCATCGCCACAGCAGAGCTTAATTGTGGCATTTCAAAAGGCATCAGCGTGGGTCGCTGGTGCGAGCCTTTTCCAGCCCTCTCTCAAATATGAAGAGTATTTACAGATGCTCGGTGCGAGCAGGGTGCTGCCTGAAAACATTTTATTGTTGGTTTTCAGATCATCAGCAAACAGTGATGCAGACACAAGGGGTCTGCTTGTTTCAAAGGACGACAAAGGTCCCTGTGCACGTGGAACACTCAGGCACAAAGCAGCTTAAGCAGTGCACAGACAAAGACAACCCTGTGTCTCTCACATGCATGCACCATCATCAAACCCACAGAGAGGAGACTAGACAGACAGCCTGTGTGCGGAGATAGAGCATCACCCTGAGCAACACGCGCGCGCACACACACACACACACACACACACACACACACACACACACACACACACACACACACACACACACACACACACACACACACACACACACACACACACACACACACACACACACACACACACACACACACACATAAAATCCACAAACAAATGGCCTAGTTTGGAATGGAAATCCTATGCCCCTGTGGGTTCTTTAAGTACTCTGCCATTGATAGGCACTTTGCACAGACTATCACATATTGAATTAAGTAGCAACTGTGGCAGGAGCTGCCAACACTGGCACCATTTCTTGGGTACAAAGCCGTTTAACATTCCCGGAGTGTGATGCTGTGGTTGTAAAAGAGAGGTGCTTTAAGGAGAGGGGTAAAGACATACCAACAGTGTAAAAATCAGGCATATATACATTTAAACCAAAAGTATCAAGGTTCAGATTTTAAGGAACATTAGACTAGGGTTAGTCAATATATCTATAATATTATGGAAATGTGATAAGAAACTATATATCATTGTAGATATTGGATACTTATGGCATAAGTGTTGTCTTTTACTGGTTTTAAAGGCTGCATTAAAGTAAAGTGATGTCATTTTCTGACTTAACAGGCTATTCTACCTGTTCCAATACTTGCCTATACACAGTCAATCATCATATTGACTACTGATGATTATTGATCAAAACTGTCATTGTATTTGTAAAATAGTCATCTCTACAATATTTTCCAAATATCAATATGGAGGTTTTTTGAAAAAATACTGTGATATGTGATTTTGTCGTACAGTCCAAAGGAGATTTCAAAATATAGGTACATATATATATATTTTGTGCATTTTCAACAGCTTAAAAATATAGCAGTATAATTTTAAGGACACATCACCCGGGCTTAAATCAGGGGCTGTAAAAATGAAGAATGACTCTTAGCTCTGTCAGTTCTAGATCTCGTTGAGATCTCTGTTAAAAGCAAATCTTATAAAAGAACAACCTGTGTGGATTGTGGGGATGCTGTAATTCAAATTTACATGAACAAATGCAGCAATTCATTCCTATCAGTAAGATGATTTTACTACTGGACAGACCTGTATTTGAAAAAGATGCAGTTACTTTTTCCTCACTTCACAGAGGATAAATCCATGAGCGACAGAATGAGCACAGCATGCACTCCTAAATTATGTACTGTCGCATGGAAGATGTTAACAACAAATCAGCAGTGTGTGTTATAAATGACTATTTACTTTGCACTACAGGAAGCGTCATCCAGGCGGGGCAGAAAAATACAGAAACCTCACAGCTAATGTCTATTGTACAGCCACTTGTCTTATTCCCATTATAGGTGGCAATAAAGGGGGGGACAATAGGTACTTGTTAGAGAGAGAGAGAGAGAGAGAGAGAGAGAGAGGAGAGAGAGGGAGGGAGAGAGAGAGGAGTCCGATGTGATTAGGATCAGTCCGCTCCCATGAGGATGAGTGATGCCAGGAGTGGGACTGTGGGACAGCCTTTCATTTGCTGTTCTTTCATATTCTGTTTTCGTTTTGCTCTTACTGAATAAAACCCAGATGGAGCAAATGAAATCACTCATCTTTAGATCGCCCACCTCTTTAACCATGACATCACCGCAGCTGCTTGATGTGTACTGAGAAATGACACCAGATTAGATGCCAGGAGTCAGCACATGTAGGACAGCAGTGTCCTGAAGAGGCTGAAACAGACACTAGAATATACAGCATCAGATAGTTGGAGAAGCTTTGAAATTAACACAGAGGCCTCATAACTTTGTCACTGCAGAGGAGGAGCTTCCATACATTTCCATCGAAAACCCCCGATGTTTTTGTCTGTATCAGCCAATACAAATTCGGTGCATTTATGTAGTACAAATGTAAGAGCAGAACTGGTTTAACGTTGTAGAATATGCCTTTTAAAAAGGAAACTATTTTTAAACAATATGGTTATATTCTGTTGACAGATGTATTAAGTGACAAACTCCCAGGGAGAAAGATCATAAAAAATGTCAGTTCCACATTTGGCCAAACGTTGGCTGTTAAAACAACATTCGACCAAAAATAATATTGTTTTATAAAGCTGATACTCACCAACGCTGACAGTGTATCATTGTGTCTCTAGGAGATTAAAATACCACCCCAGTTGGACAACCTGTGTCCAAAACCAACACAGCAGCTGCAGAAAGTGCATTACTTAAATTTTTACCCACTTTGCCAAACACAGAGCCAACAAAGGCAGGAGAGAAAGAGCTGAGACTTAAACTTACACTTAGAGGGCAGGAGGAGACAACAAACAGACCAATGAACTGCAAGTTCCCAATTTGTGGCTGAACATGGTAAACGATCAGGTACCAGAAATAGTCTCTTTAATGTTTTTGACAACCTTTTCAACAACAACTATCTAATATTGGTGAATTATTATGTTGCACTATTATGTTGAGTGAAGAAAGAGACTGAGCGAAGCCTTTCACTCACAAACACTATAGCTGACATTCTCCTGCAAGAGACAGTTCACCTTCAACTGTCCTAGCAGAGCTGCTCTGTGGCCACCTGTACAAGACTCTCAGGAGAGAATGTGGGTAAGTGCATTTATGTGTAGCAGTGCACTGTTGTAAATTTCAGTGCACAATTTATTTCTTGACGAATACTATATATGAAAACGAGCATCCGCATATGAAGATGAGGGATAACACCAATTTCTCCAATGAACAACCAACCAAAATAGAATCATTTGCAGAAATTGAATATAATATACTTAATTATGTTTTCACAAATAGTTGTGTTTTTGTTACATTAGAATGAGTCTTTTATGTCTACAGAGGGAGAAGGTCCTCTTCTAAGGAGTCAACACAAACACTGGCTCAAGATGCGAGGGGAATCTGCAGCAATGTCATGAATCCTACACACTGGTCCTGTGATGGCTAATGAAAGAAAGACGAGGATAAAACTACCCCATCACAAGGTTTGCGCACAACATTACAATTGTCTGACTCTTCAGTCAAAACAATAGTAGTGGGCAAGCATAATGTGTTGTATTAATGAAGATCAAAACATCATAAGAAAGCCTCAGTTATAATGAGTGCACTGTACTTTTTGTCCAAGAGAGCACAAGAACTATATTTGTTTTAGGTCTGTGTGCAAGTGCAAATCTTTCTTTTAAAAATCGAAACAGAAATATCCACGACCAAGGTGGTTAAGAGCTAGCTTAGTCTTAATTTAGTGGTATCTTCAATGTAGGCCGGCTAAGGGCTGGGACCATTAATAGCTACCTCTGAGAAGCACTAAATCTGTGAAAAGGAGTGGAATGGGCAGTTAAATGGCTCACTGAGGAGCTTTCCTCCTCTAGCAAGAAATAAATCCTCATGTTGTCTGAGCGGACCAGCTCTTATTGATAGCAAAGTGCAAATACTGTGAAACACCAGTTCAGGAGAGAGAGAAAGAAAATCTGTCCCAAAGCCTGACAACATTTTCAGTAAGATAATGTTTATATTTACTGTCCCAGCAACTGTTTTTTACTCCCTTCATCTGAAAAGCCATCTTAATGAGGAAGACACTGTTGATAATTCCATTTTAAGATCTTTCATGTACATGTAAATGACATTTGTTAAGACAGCAATGACAAAAACAGTCTTGCTTCTAACTTCATAAAACTGACTAAGGAGAGTGAAAAGATTGTTTTGTTTACATTAACTAATTGTCCAAATGAATCACACAGACTGACTTCCAGTAATCCAAAGGCATCCAGTTATTTCATGAAAGTCAGCTCCCTGATCACAGTAATGCACTGTGCTGCCTTCTTTCTTTCTAATGAAGATAAGCTTTCAAATCACAGCAGGAGCCGTGTGGCTGGACACAGTCCAGCACCAGCCAGTTAACTGCAGCCAGCCTGCCTGCCAGCCAAGGTGACAGAGTGCATTGTGAGCAAAGTGCACACAGTCTTGAATTTACAGAACAGAGGGGTCATGGGTGACGAGTCATGATGAATTAATGACTGCAGGTGGTCAGAATGTCAGAGAGTTGGCACCTGAAATGACGCACCGGCCTCATCACCATCACAAACAAGCTCTGGATGGGGATCTCTCACTGCCTCTCCTCTGACTTTCCGTCAGTGTTCCAGGAAATCGTGTGTGCAGTTTTCCAGTCAGGTGGAAGTGAAGAGGAGAGACAGTATACGCAGTCTGTGTACCAGGCCTTCCTGTTGTCCAACTGACAGGGCATGAAATAGGTCAACAGGCGCCCCTCAGTCAGACGCTGGGACCCACAGGCATTCCTTTCCTCTTACTGGAGTGGAAGATAGACAGAACTGAGGCTCTATGACCGCCACAGTGACTGAGCAGAGATTAGCCTGGATGGTAGGCTGCATCACAACAATGTGCCACTGAAAACTTCACAGCACTAATTTGATACAGGAGTAGAAAATTGCTCATTCTTTGTAATAGGGCACTTTACACAACTTCAAAATCAAAGAATGTAAGTTGGACTTATAATTGATTTTACAATACAGACAACAAATTCTCTCAAAACAGAATTAAAACATATTACACCATATTTCCCAAAAGGCAACCATGCCAGACCTAGTAACCGTAAGAAGAGCAGTTTCTTTCTTTGCATGAGTCAGCTGTGTAAACCAGATATACTTAACTACATCATCAAGCTTTAGAGATTAACTGAAATCTGACAGGAGTCTGACACCTGTCTTTGAAACGGAACTTAAAAACTGACTACACAGAGGAGGAAATGCAGAGGATTGCATTTGGGATAAAGTCATCACACAATCCATGGATTTCACCACAATTATGTATTTATCTTTGTATTGTATGTATTTATCTTTATATTGTGTGAGCTAATCCTCTACCCTAACCCTTCTTAGTTACTTTTAAAATTATAGTTGAGTACCAAGTACAATTTGAATTAATATCTAAACCTTTAATCTGCTTTTTGGTAGCCAATACGGCTATCCGATCTCAAACAGGCCAATGAACACCCTGACATACAGACTGAAAAACTGAAAACTCTGCAGCAGGCCCAGGCTGAGAGGTGACCACGGAGTAGAACAGAGCAGGAGCTTGGAGGAATTTAGACTGAAGATTTGGAGAAACCTCTTTGACTGGATGTCATCTATTGATAATGCATTAAACATCAATGATTAAAAAATAACTAATACTGAAAAGTGTACTTTTGATTCAGTATTATTCTAATATGAGTAGTTTTAATTGCAGGTTAGGTTAGATTAGATTCAACTTTATTGTCACTGTGCGCAGTACAAGTACAGAAAGAACGAAATGCAGTTAGCGTCTAACCAGAAGTTAAAAAAAGTGCAAGTGTGTTAAGTGTAATTGAGTAATACAGATTATATATAATATGTATAATATAGATATGTAACTGTACCACTACTACTATACAATAATGTCAGATAACACAGTAGGCAGAATTCGAGATCTTCTATATGCAAACACATCATTGAAAAACATTAACTACATAAAAAAATAATTATAACATTTTTAAATACCAAAATGTCGAAGTATGTTATTCAATGATAAATGAATGGGAAGGAGGAGGAGAGGAGGAGAGTGTTTGCAGTTCCAGTAGCTGATGTATTGGGGGTTAGGGGCAGAGGGCAAATATGCTCAGTATCTGAGGAGACATTGATCCTCATGGATAACTTAATAATCAGAAGAAAATTATAAAAAAAAGTAGCAAAGTAAGGAGACTGTATTGTCGGTGACTAGACTAAAACAAGGCAGCAAATGACTGAAAAATGTAATTAGAAACACTATGGACTCAGTAAACAGAGAAAATCATTACTGGACTTAAATGAGAGATAAGACATGCTCATTTAATAGATGACATTTAAGAGCCTCTTTAAAAGAAGCACTAAGTATTCCCAACTTCATTTGTAAGCAGTGTTGCAGTAAAACACACCCTTTGTGTGAAGTAATTGCTGTTTGTTAGCATGATGTTAATCAGTCATGCCTACAACTGACCAGGCAAACCTTCCACCTGGCCTTTAAAATAAGACATAAAGCTCAAGACTTCATTGTGTATTTCATCTGAGATGCTTGTTTGTGCCTGAGAAGTGAACTGCTCTGTGCTTCCTCTGCAGCACAGCGTGGAAGTTCAGCATGAGAGCTGGCACACCACACAGGACCACTTGGCCTGCGTTCTTTGGCTCCTTTAATCATTTTGATTGAATCATTTTAACTGGCCTGCATACTAAAACCTTTAACACAGCGTCCTTATGTGGATCCACTCTGCTTTACACTACTTATGGAGCCAATAACCTACAGAGATATCCAACAGCAAGGACCATGAGCCGGCCAACTGAGAGGGAGAATTCCCTTATGTTCCGAATGGAAAACAGTTTAACACAGGACTCACTGAAGGAATAATACTATGATATTTTACATAATTGCAGGTTTATAGGATCAGCGTGTGCGATGGGTAACAGGTTGTAATCAGTATTGCTAAACTTAGTTTTAAGCTCCTGATGTATTCTATCCAACCTTATACGCCACGATTAACTGTTACAGGCTTAGGATGTATTAAGTGTTTGGGTTACATTCCTGGATTGATCACAAAAAGGATTAAAAACACATACTGTGGAAAAATTAAGCTGCAAAAAGGAAAAAAGACAGATAACACCAAAATCTAAATCAACATATTCCAGACCACAGCTTCAGATACAACAGAGAGAGGTGATGCAATTCAATCTTAGTGAACTTAAACATGAAAATTCAAACCATCTTGACAGTCTCTGAAGAGCAAAAGTTAACTAATCTATCATATTAGCGGTGTCACACAATCCACAAGAAGTCACAATGTTCCAAGCTTCCAATGCCAACTCTTTGTGAGGATGTGTTAATGAATTCTGCTGTGCCACGTTCTGAGCTGACTGGACAAAGACACATAATTACCAAGATGACACCCACTATTCCCACTGTTACTCAGAAAGTGACTGTAGCTTGAGCTGTCTTTGGGGATGTTGATTTGAACACAAAAACAGTGCTGGAAAGCAGACACAAAAGGTCAGGATTACTGATGACAGCCAGCTGCTGACAGGCACACCAACCACATCACAACAGGTTTGACTTGAAATGCTTTGAACACATAATCACAGCTGAGTGGCTTGCATGTCAGATCCGCCTCTTAAGTGTTTTTAGGTTGTCAATTTGATGCACACATTGTTAGCTGCTCTATCATAAATGAGTGATTTTTATGAGCTCAGGCCTGAAGGCTATAATATACCAACTTTGATGTCTCTCCAGTGACACAAACAGGACATTTAAACAGCATACACCTCCCTCTGCAAACACAAAGCACTGTTATGGCCCGTGTGTTTACTGTACAAACTGCTCACTTCTATGGAAAGTTTGACTGATGTGACTTCCTCACGGTGTCCCAGCCATCACACGTTGGACAAACTTGCTTCCCCATGTTGAATCCCTGCTCTACGCCTGCTATGTCTTGCTGCTCTGAGTGCCCACCAGGCACAATGAATCAGTGCTTCACCGGCAATAATGGCAGACAAATAAGAATTCAGTATCAGTGTTAAAAATCTTGATCTCAGCTGTGCTCAAACATCATACAAGGGGAATTAGCCAACTCCAGGGTGGTCTTGGATTCTCATTTTCAATGCTATGACATACTTGTCAGCAAGGTGGCTGCTGAAACAATGTCATCAGGCAAGAATATCCAAATGTTTGAAGAAAAGAGCAAGACAGATGTAGCTGTGTGTCTGAGAGGAAGCCAACTGAGTGTGGTTTATGTTTGAAGCCTGAGCATGAAAAATGCCTTAACGCAGGAGGTCACCAAGCAGAAGCAACACAGAACTCAATTCGACTTAGGCACAACGGCAAAACACAGCTTCCTGTGTCAACTGTCCGAGGCTCAACTGCTAACTGTAAACTGAAGTGGACTAGCATGTAAATATGAGTAAAATTCTGCGCGCGTGCACACAGACTCAGTAGGGAAAAACACACACACGCACAATTTTGAGAAGTTATTAAACTCCATGTACATGTCAGAGTGACAAAGACATTAGTTGTCCCGCCCAAACAGGTGCAACAAAGCTGACAGGAAAATCAGGGAGGTGTCAATCATGTAAAAGATTCAGAACAGAAATTTATCCCTCTTAAATATGGATGTTCTGCTTTTTTCATGTTTATATCATAATAATTTCTTTGTGTTTTAGGCTAACAAATAAAAACATTTCTAGAAATCCCCTGGGACTGGGACAGAAAGAAACTGGGACAATAATCAGCATTATTTGCCATAATGAAAATAACTGGCAGTATAAGTCCATTATTAGTGACAATATCACATTCATTTGTTATTAAAAAAATGTAGAAGGTGAGAAAGAAATCTTTAAAATCAACATGAAGTTATGCAATTAGGGTGTTGAAATGTGATATGTGACATGTGAGACATTTTATACTGAATGTCTGAGCTGAGTTTCTCTACCAGCACCTATAAAAATTAACTTCATGTTGCTGATCAATTGAGTACGAAAAGAAAGAGCAATGTTATTCCGATGAGAACATGCTAGCTTCTACATTGTTAGCATCCCCTACTTAAAAAAAGATCACTCGGCTTTTCCAAATGTTTAGCAGCACCTCCAAACATTTCTACTACCTTCAAGCATTCCAATCCAACTTTCTGGGAACAACAAATATATATCATTTCCTATTTTTGACCGTGTGAAAGTTCTGACAATCTACTTTACGTCACTACACAAACATTTTTGACTTTCTTTTAATCTAGGGCCCAAATGGGTACAACCAGCTGAGTTGCAGCCCTGAAAATAGACCCACTGTTATTGGACTATATTTTACTGTCAATTCATCAACAGCCGACAACATGCTGACCGCAGGCTCCGGTCTTGGCTGCTCTCCTTGTGAGCTGGTCGGGAGACAGGAAGGCTCGGTGTAGTAGCCCTCAGTGTAATTTGGTCCTGATAACGACCTCCTTATCACTGCAGCAGACAGCTTACTCCTTAGCCGGCCATATGAGAGATAACACCATCAATCAAATGTGAACGAGTTCCTGCTTTTCCCACATTTCTTTTCCTACTTCCAGCACATAACTGTTATTCTTCTATCCAAGCCCAAAGTCTGACAAACCTCAGCTGGCAGGTTCACTGACTTCACTGTTCTTGTCTCTTACTACGAAACATAGCACAAAAAGTAAGGACATTTGTGTTTGGTAGATTATTTATTTGTTATAACAACGCTTCTTGGCAATAAATCTTATACTGTTGGAAAGCCTGTTTATTTCCCTTTTAAATGGTGCCACATTTGTAAAGATCATGCGTTTGTGTGATGAGCAGCAGAGCACCAGCCCGGTCACACACTGCTGTGGGATGGCATTCCATTCTTCAACCAGCATTTGCCACAAGTCAGTCAATGTGGTTGTGTTGGTCACTCTGGCATGAACAGCACACCCAAGCTGATCTGACAAGTGTTTATCGGAAGGTCACTGGTTCGATTCCCCTGGTCTGCATGTCAAGTGTCCTTGGACAAGATACTGAACCCCAAATTGCTCCTGATGTGCTGGTTGGCACCTTGCATGATGCTTTGGACAAAAGCGTCTGCTAAATGCCCTAAATGTCAACATAAATGTAAATGTGACCAAGCTGGTGACCAGCATGATGAGGGGCGAGGCTGTTGTGGCTGTATATGGTTCTGCCACACTCTATTGAGGCTCCTGTTTGTTAAATTGTTAAATTGCCAGTATATCTCATTTATTCAGACTTCAATCATCCAATCCACCAAAAAACACCAAACAAGAGTCAATAGCAGAATAAGCTGTTGTTTTCAAATTTTACATGGGCACAACCCACAGACTCAACTCTGCTGCTCATCCCACAAATGCATGTTTCTTACAAATGTGGTACCATTTAAAAGGAAATAAGCAGGCTTTTCAGTGGTATAAGATTTATTTATAATCAACCAAACACAAATGTCCTTCCTTATTTGTGCTACGTTTATATATTGCTGTATACAAGTATGTATTCTTGTTATTGTACTACAGTCTTGTGAAAAATAGATCTGTGTGTCCTTGCTCTTGGTGCTACTGGATCTATATCTTCATGTCATGAGCAGGCAAAATGAAAAATCAAGCCATTTCATGATCAATTCTCATTTACTATAAAGGCTCATTTGAGAAAATGGAGAGCAGACTTATAGGAATAACCGGTCTATCAATTAACAATATGGCTGACTGCCTCATTTCATAATGGACGTTCACATGGGAGGCAGGACCAAGGATCATGAAGTACTGTACCAGAGCCGAGCATAGATTAAATACTTTTCATAGACTGGATAACGTGATTGATTACATGAAGTGTGACTGTGATGGCGCATTCTTTCACTGGCTGAGCAAGCACTTGACTCTGACTCATTTTGAACCCCACATATGGCCATACATCACCTGTGTGTACCAATCTCATAAATATTTTAGAGTAATATTTAACAACAACCAGCCCAATTTTGCTTAGTAAGTATATTTAGTGAGATCAAAGAAGGTTATGTTAGCCTACTTCTGGTTTCAACACTCAACAATCTTTTGTTTTGTGTATAATGTATTAATTGTGCACTGTTTGCTGTGTGTATGTGTGTGTATGTGTGTGTGTGTGTGTGTGTGTCTGTGTGCGTCTGTGTGTGCGTCTGTGTGTGCGTGTGTGCATGGGGAAGAAACTAATCTTTTGGAGCATGCAGCAGCTTGCTACCATTGCCTTCCAATCTGAGCCTTCTGTGCTCCATCTTCAAGCAACACACTCTACTGCTATGAAATGATGCAGCTTTACACCCACTACTGATAAAATACTCAACTGTGTTCTGTTGCGTGTGTGTGTGTGCTCGTGTCCGTGCCTGTTGCCCTTGCTAGCCGCCCGCCTCTGGTCTATTTTTGTAGGGTTGGAAACATTAAAGCATAATCGCATAACAGCTTGACGAAGCTTGGAGTGTACAAATATATGTACTGTATACAAATGTGAGGAGGCTCATAGACGAGCTTACATATATTAGGATGTAAATGCTGGTTTTGTTACGACATTCGGAGGTTAAAAGGCGTGTAAGAGCTCAGTTGTCTTTAGATGAGTATGAAGATGCTGCCGAGTGCAGTTCAGAGACACTTTGAAATGGAAATCTTACTGAGGCGCAGTGAGCTCGGGGCAGTGGAGAGATTTGAGCACGAGGCTGATGATACCATCTCCACTGACAGGTTCCTTCATGCTTACTGTCAGCCAAACCTCACTTGGCACTTTCAACCTCCCTAACTCCAAATATCTACACATAGGTGCAAAGGTATGCACCCATACAGACCTGATTACAGACACATAAAATACCAGATCTGTAACTACACACACAGACATGCTCACACAAATTACGGCACAAACCAGAGAGAAACAACCAACTTCTAACCTGTTTAAACAGCTTCTATAGCTCCAGGCCATATGAATCAAGACTCATCAGTCTGAGATCTGTTCATACGCACCTCAGTCAGAACTCATTAGTCAGGATTTCATCTTGACAGACATGACATTACAGAAAATTAGCTCATATCTCTTGTATTTAGCCAATGCATGTCTTTGCCCTCAACATCAGCCGAGACAGACAGACACAAAGAGGCAGAAGTGATGCTGAGGCAGACTATGGCACAACAGAAGCAGACCTGACTCTGTTTCCTCCTGTCTCCCCGCCTGGTTCCCCATGTTGGTCCGCTCCGCGACTCCCACTCTCCACACCGGGGCGGACTGATCCAAGAATCCGTGGCTGCGGGGGAGATGTGTGCGTGTGTGTGTCGGCTCAGCACCCACAACTAGCGCCGGTCAGCCACATAAAGGGCTAAAAATTCTTCTTATTCTTCCCCCCTTCTCGTCTTGTTCTTTCCTCTCCACTCCTTCCTGGGACTGTGTGGAGTGTGTGTGCATGTGTGAGCACACGCAGGCTGTGTGTCCTGTCAGAGAGTGGCTGAGAGTGTGTGTGAATGTGTGCGTGTCCTCCAGAGCGGTGACAGTATGTCACACTGCCGGACGGGCGGACAGGCAGCGCTGTGTGCACTTCATTATTGCTGTGATGACTGGAATCAGCTCACAGGAGGAGTGGCTTCCCAGGCCACACACATGCATTAACACACCTCCTCCCACTCCTGCCAGCCAGTTTACTCTCACCAATACCAGTTGAACAATGGTGAGATGAACCGTCCCTCTCGCTGGCACTGAAAAGAAGAGTGAGGAAAGAGAGAGAGAGAAAGCGTGGAGGGAAGAAGGAAGGAAAGGAAAGGCACTAGTTGTATTTTTGGCAGAGGGTGACAGTGCAGCTCTTGTCTTTCCTTGCTAAGGGAACTTGTAACGTGGGACCTCACACACAGTCTGCCTGCTCACAACTGCAATTTCCTAACAAAGTCTTCATAAATGGGGAGAGGAGATGCTGGTCTGGGGGGAAAAGAGGCCACCCCAGGCTCGCCGTAACATTCTCTCTACAGCGTATCCAGCAGGGGACAATAGCATGTGTGTGTACATGAGTGAGCCTACATGTGTATAAAGATCGGGGGTGGTGTGCTAGTTTTGGTGGGGTCAGCTAGTGAGAGAATGGCTTGTTTTTTTCTGTGCTTTCTCATTTAGAATGTAGGCATGTGTTAAATATTTATGATGGCAGGAGCTACATGAAGAAACCAAGTTGGACGGAGAATGACTTGTCATTTTCTTGTGTTTTTTGCACGCATGTGTAACTATCAGGAAAATCATTAACTCTTATCAAAAGTCTGGCCATGACACAGGGAATAAAAAAACCCTCTAACAATTTTTTTGTCATTAATTAATTTAAAGAAGATAATTATAATTTATCCACAGACCAGAAATGTCTTTATACCACAGTTATCTCCGCAAGAATTAAGAACAAAACACGCACACACAAAAAATGTTTTTTTAATGGTCCCCTTCTAAAGAGCCAGCTGTAGCTTCTCATCCAACCTCAGTTTACAGTAATACAATAAGACTTAACTATGTCATGTTATCAGAGTGTCTATGATACAGTATGCTGTGCTGTGAAGGTTCAAAAAGATCCTGTTAGCTCAGGGCACAAATCTGTATGAAGAGCTATTTATCTGAAATCAAAATTCATCTTCACTGCATCATCAATTTTTTAAAGCTGTACTTGACACAGATATTTTCAGTAGGATGAGCATCTCTGTTGCATAAGCTCGGAGCAGCGAACAGCTTATTTCTGTTCATGTTCACTGCTGAGAGGAACCATGGAAATAAAAATAAATTCAGGCAGAATAATGAAGCAATGGACAGTTACAGTATTAGCTGCATTTTGCTCTTTATGAATTTGATAAACAAAATACTTCAAGCTCCAGCTAGACATATTTTTTAAAAATATTCCCCAATAGCTGTAAGGAAGGTCTAGTTTGCTGCATGATCCTGCCTACATCAGGTTGAATATTCAGCTATTTGACAAAATATAGTACATGGCTGCTTCTAAGCCTTTTCACATCGTATGAATGTTGCATAATCTGTTGGTACACTTTCCTCTCCCTTTCTCAACACTCGCCTGCTCTTGGAGAAGCACATCTACCTTGGTAAACAAACATGCCTCTAATCCAGCTAAGAATGTTCTCCTCACCGCAGGACATCCATCTCTGTGGGCCCAACAGGCCTCTTTCAAGATCTGGAGGGACAGTTTCTCTCTGTCTTGCATCTTTAGGGGACTTGCTCGGGTCACAAGCTTCTCAAGGGAGGAATTTCAAACTCCATGCCAAAATTCTGGTCAACAAACCTAAAAGGGGCCAGGTGTGTTTACGTGTGAGTTGATGCCAGATGCGTGGATACAGTGTTAATTCTGGACTATGAAGCAAACCCTTAAGATGCGTTGCAGTGAGTGGGAGTAAAGCTATTCCTTCTTGCCATAATCCTTTCTACACCACATGCATCAGAACTGGAGGAGTATATCATTACACTGTATGACCTGTAGTGTATATTTAGATTTGGACTAGGCAGTATTGGGTACATAAAAGATAAAGGTGTGGCTGATTTTGCATGTACATTTGTGTGCATTTACATGTACATGCATGTGTGTCTGTCTATTGCTCCTGTCAGCGTGTGTCTCTCATGGCTGAGTGCTTGTGCAGGCTGAGGCGTCCCAGTGGGCTGAGGCGTGTTTGATTAATTCATCTGACAGATATGAGGAGCTCAAGGACTTTAGCCCTCTCTCCTCTCCTGCTTCCCAAACACTAACACACACAGACTGACAGGGTCATGCTGGGACCACATGTTACTGGTGTCTGGATTCTGGTGTCTGAGCTGTGGATAGTACAATTCACACACACTCTGGGTTCATGCTTATCCTTTGCTGTGACTACTAACTAAGGTCACCTGATACTTGCATCATGCATCCATCTTTCCTTTCTCCTGGCAGTGAATTGGCGCTATGACAATATGATACAGGCCATGAGCTGATTAATCGGAGAAGTCCATCTGGTGATGCTAGCAAACCTCACATATGGCAAACGATCTCATCGGTCACTCACAGCACACCTTTCATACAACTGAGGCTGGAGGTGAATGAAAAGAACATCTGCTGTCTGGATGGCAGGGAAATTTATTTATTTATTTATTTGTTTATTTAACAGAGACAGTGCACGGCTCTCAGCCGTACCAGAATTAGCTAATAGCTAATGATACAGCAAAAAATACTGTGGCTTTTTTTGTCAAACTTCCGCCTGTGGTATTTTACATTCAGTCAGAACAGAAAGCACACACAACATTAATTTGAATCAGCAAGTAGTAAACAGCATGTAACAGCTCTCCTTGACTAGTGGCAATCCTGACACTCATACTGTTAGTAGAGAAGACTGATGAAACCTTTTCTGTGTGTCAATCACAGGTGAGGATGACAGAAGAGTGGGCGCTGTAGCATGAGAGAGCACATGGTGAAGCTAAGCTCATTCTGATGATTCACTTTTGTTGACTTGCTGAATGAGATTTATGAAGTGACAGTTTTGTGACACATGCCACTCAGGAGAATGACCGCTTGCTGGAGAAGCACAGCAAAACTGTCGGGTGTATGTGTTTTCAAATCTGCAAACTCCAGTAAAGTAAACATATACCTAAAGGCAAAAAAATGTGCATAAGTGGAACAGGAAATTTGTCATAAAAAATAGGAACATATGATTAGAGCTGTGTCTTGATCCTTTCTGGCTTGACCGAGAAATACAGAAAGCTGCGTTACAAGCCTTTAAATGGTGCTAAAGTGGATTTTTGTATATGTTTCTACTTATTGTAGTTTTGTATTACAATTTCAATGGTGGAGCTCTTCAAATCTGTGATCTGTGATATAACCACTGAATTAACAACTTGCACTAAACAAATTTGGGGATGAAAGGGGAATTACACTGATTTAAGTCAAGTCTGTTTCCAGGTCTAAAGGAGTACCAAGGCGTATGTGAAAAAAGTTGTACTGTAGTGTATAGACAGTCTGACAATTGCCTTAAGAGAAAAGATTACAAGTTTTAAATAAAAAAAAAAGGCTGTGGAGTCAGAAAGAAGACGTCTGTAGCCCGCTCCTCATCTCTGCTTGTAGCCAGCAGCTCAAGGCTACATTACCCACTACTAGCATAACGGCAACTGAAGCTCTGTAATTAGTTTTTAAAGAAATGCAGTGCTAAATAGCTGGAGTACTCTCTACAACTATAAGCACTTGCAAATGTGACATGCAAAATGAAACTCTGAAGTGCTAGACTACAAGTATACGTCAGTGAATCAGACATGGAAAAGACACGCTAAAATACATTCACTTTAAGCTCAGCTCTAACCATCAATTTGAAAGCATCGACGGAACAGACGTGAAGGAAAGGACCTGTCAATGAGGTGGCCATTTGTAAAGTTCTGCCCTGCAGTCACCCCATCAGGCTTGTTATTTATAGATCGGGACAGTCTTATCTCCTTCTGTCTCTTCTCCTTGCACACTCCACAGGGACTTCTCTCCTAGTGAAAGCTTTCCTTAATTATTGATGAGGTGTTTTAAATAAGTCATCAGGCTGAGGCTGGGTTTTAACCCATTGTCTGACAGCACGGTAGAGTTGGTTAAGTGCCAACTGGGATAAGGACAAGCCTCCATTAGCAAAAATAACTGTTTTGACTCATTAGTGCGGCATGCTGTGAGGGCGGGCAAGGGCGGGGTCAGACTGTCAGTCAGCCGACCTTTTAAGCCGATGTGTCTGTCCCATGAACTTGAAGCCTTTAAGAAAGACAAATACCCTTTATCAGATAAGAAAAGTTACTACAGTGTGATTTGTCATTTGTACAAAGCCTAAAGCTGCATAGCTGACATTTAATTGGAAGTTAAGGTACTGTGAAAATATGAGAGAGGTTAGAATTTCACGACCAAGTTAAGACTAACTGTTGCATAAATCAGAATCTGCAGGTTTTTCAAAATAACTCTTATTAGCACAAGAGGGATCTTATGTTGTTAGTTTCTCTGCTATTCCATGTATGCAGAGCATCTCAGGCACATCTGACCCAGTTAGGGTAAAATAAATGATGCAGATTCTCACCACTGAAGTACTCATTCCTACTTTTTAATTAGCAATGATTTGCTAAATTAGGTGGGTGTGGGTACAATTACCGTATGAAAGTAGAAGAGCACTAGGAGAGTGTAGACCTCCATCAAGGCCAATCGTCTAGTATTCTGTGATATGCAAATCTGCAAGTGCAACCACTGAGAGGTTTGGATGTATTTCTAAAAATATTTGAGTCATGTCAAAATATGGTTGTGCTTAGCTGAAGCCTCATCCTCTCAGCTATGCATTTGTTTTGTGCTTGTAAAGTGAAAACATTTCCAATACTTAACTTTGGGGGAAACCGAACAACCTAAAATAACATCAGGAACATGGCAGCTTGTGCTCAAAAACAGATGTTACAAAAAACTTGTACTTGCAAGAAAATTGTACTGTAATTGTAGAGTGAAATTGAAATTTGTATATTGAAACCGCAGAGTATAGAAATCAGAGAACATTATGTTGAGGTACAAATATGTGTGTATTTACATTTCCACATCTTAGTTTGAGAGAGAAAGTGTTACAATTGTACTTTGTTTCGCATGAAACTAATGACTGCTTTGTGTAAGGAGTTTGATCAAATGTATAAGCCATCCCAGAGGATTACTGGTACCCGTGAATGTGGACTGTGATAAAGAGACATCATATGTCATTTCAGAACTGAAGTGTACTACTGTCACTGTAATTCAAGATATATGCCATTTATTTTGCCAAGGCCAAATATATTATTTTGCAATGTTAACAAAGGGTAAAATAATTATTGTATCTCAAATCCAAATCTAAGGGTTCTTCCTTGGTCCCTGCTACAGCTTTCCAGCAAGCTTCATGAAGACTGGGCATTATTTCTAGAGTGAACAAATGATGGTGCACAGCTTAATAATATTTCTGGCTCTATACAACCTCACTAAAAGCATGTTTTTAAGGATCATGCATCCACATTCTAGTCACAAAATACATTTGGATGGCCTCTGAGAAAAGACTCCACTACAACTTGACAGGTATGATGACAGTTCTGCAGCAGTGTGCCTTAGAGCCCACTGAGTCCTGATTGCTTCTTGTCAGTGTGTAATGTCACATATCAGATAGGGAGAAGCTCGTACGTTTGAGACCAATCTGACGACGCTGAGGGGTGCCAACATCACTGAGACACATCTCAGTATTTCAGTGAACATGTTTATCCCAAAATGTTATAAATTCTGAATTTTTGAATCCTCTCTTCAACCAACCAACCAACCAACCAACCAACCAACCAACCAACCAACCAACCAACAGATTTCACTTCTGAGACGTCCTTCTACATCAATAAATATAAACACTTAACATTTCAGAGTATTGCATCAATACATCTCAACATCAATGAGTTATAAATACCACAGATCACAACCTCAATCTATATTCAAATCATGCCATTTCCCCTGTGTGGATATATCAGCAGACACTCTGAGGTCTGCTTGGAGAGCAGCGGGCTAAATGATGATTGTCGCTGTGAGCATGCATGGTTAACCATCACTGCTCTTTCAGGTGTCACATTTGATTTTCCACCTGCTGATTATCTTGATTTTTGAGACCTGTTTGGCATATCCACTCATTGTCTGTTGTCATATGTCTTAATGTGCACTGGTGTAGAGTCCCAGCCCAGGTGCAGAACAATACAGTTTGCCTGATGGGAACATGACATTGAGCTAAAGCCACCTTTCTTGTCATTGAAGTTGTATGTAGTTTAAGCCAAAAATAAGAAACATCAGACTATTCTAGATTTTTCAATTTCATGACAATTATTTTGCAGGAAATCTGACCTGGTGGGGGGCAGTAAGAGTAACTAAATCGCCAATCTTCTTGCTGATGGTCCACAGTATGTAAGCCATTCAAAGGTCATAACCAGTTAAAAGTTCCTTGTAGTATCTTTAAGAAAACTGAATTATTAAGTGACTGTAAATTCAGTCAAATTATTCAAATGAAATATGTTTGATAGATCAAATTATCATTCTTCTAACATCATTCATCTTTTTGTTTTTTTCAATTTGGGACAGAAAGTTGGTTGGTTAAGTTCATCTCAAGCTAAAATGTAAAAAAAAAAAAAAAAAAAAAAAAATATGGAAAAACATCTTTTTGCTCCAACTCAAACACCCTCTTGAGCTCAGGGATCAGAATGCAAAACAAGCTCAACATAAAGTAACCACTCTGCCGGATGCTAATTGCAGCTACATAACAGCATCACAACTCTGCCCTATTTTAAAGATGTTTTTGCCAATAATTATTTAACCATATTCCAGTCCTCAAATGTGGTTGGCTACCAGAAGTTGACTAGTAAAACTAGGCTAGAAGAAATACGTTAAGAGTAATGAACTTATCATGAACAGCACAACAGTTGGAATCTGTTCTTGTCCTTGGGTGTGAAAACACTTTGAAAAAACAAACTTTGGTTAATTAGAGCCCAATCCATTGAAAGCTGATCATGGTCTAATTGTGTTTGAAAGAACCGTGAGCCTCACTTGGCCATGTTTCCACAGCTCCTCTGGAGTCTTTTGTCAAGTAGAATTCAATTATCTTCGCTTCAGCACAACAACCCTTTGAAGAAGAATTTCACTGGAGCACAGCATCCATCTACACACTGTGTGGATGAACCGCCACAAACAAACACAGCTATCTCCCTCACAGGATTTTTTCCAAGATGGGCTGTAAAAAACATGAATTACTGCAAACAAATCCCTGTCATTATCTACCGCTATATTTGTCCTGCATGTAATACATGTTTTGCTATCAGGCGTATTTGCAGTTGCTCCATTTATCCGATTGGCACGTCTCGCTCATACAGACTAAAATATAAAATACTTCCAAACAAGTTAACAGACAGTATTAAAACTTTAGAGTGTTTATCATAACATGGCATCCTGTTGAAAATGTTCAGTGACTAATTTTGTGACTTACTCACAGGAAATGAATATAGGATGGCATGAACAACAAATATCCAACATGAGCAGGCAGTAGTATCTGTCCTATATACGTCTAGGGAGGTGCATTATTACATAACTAGAAAAAAGTTATCAACAGAATGTGAAGAAATAACAGGTTTGACATTAAGATGCATGTCACAGCTATACCTTCTACAGTTACCATCCTAATCGGCTAGCCCTGACCAAAAGCTCCCGTACTAGCATTGTAAACACTGACATGTCCCAGGTGCTCCAAGCTCCCTGTCTGGACTGCTAACTGCGTGACAAACTGAGCTAACTATCAGAAGGCAGCTAGAGTTAGCAGCGGTTAGTGGTTACTCTAGCAATATGCTACCCAGTCTTTTGTTTTATGAATTTGACAGGTGGCTTATTCTTACATAGTGCACCGTTAAATCCTTTTTTTTTCTTTCCTCCATTGGTATCATCTCTTTTAAAGTTTCTATGTGTAAAAAGAATTCTGGGTAGATTTTTGCTTTGGATAATGAAAAATATACCACAAATATGGTGAGTGGGAAAGGGGCTGAAGGGGAGTGGAGGATAACACTGTGGAAGTCACATTTCTTCAGATTATAAATCTATTTTAATGCTGCTCAAATGTGAATACACATGGCACTTTTCTGCACAGCGTGGAATGGTTTTGTGAAATATTGCGTCAAATCAAATCTATACAGTATTAGAAAGCTTAGAAAGACATATGGAAATGTTACATCATGTTTACTGCGATCCACACAATGATGTGAATGTTTTCATGATTATTAAGATGAACAAAAAGTGTATACCCAAGACAAACTGATATAAAATCATCAAAATATTTTAGGTAACTGGGATTATTTCCCTATTTTACATTTACCGGCTTGCTTCATTCTATATTGAAGTTGTCTTCAGAATGTTTTTTAATTCATGTGCGCAATTTATATGTGAGAAGGGAATTCAATTTCCCACGTTTATGTCTTTAGTGTAGTGGAATGTAAGTATTTAAATCTTAATCAACACATAGCAACACTTACTGTGTATCCACAGCATAACACTATCAAAAGACCAGCCAAAAACACCATCAACATTATTTCCCATTCTGCTGCCCGTGAATAGACACAAAGCTTCGTCATTTTTCATCCAAAACATAGCCTGCTGTTCACACGGCTGAGCAGATGTGTCTGTGGAGCAGACTATGAATGCATCTAGTCTCTCAGTTTTGGACCAGAATCCTGAGAACCCCAGTCCTCAGCCACCTGCACATCATCAATGCCAAACGAACGAGACTAAAGCAAGACTATAAAAAGAGTGAAGGATATAGAGAAGCATCTCTCAAGCTGATAGTTACCACCAGCACCTGGGAGCTGCAGCAGGCAGCTTTAGTGGTGTACTGTGGCCCTCTAGTGGTCACAATCAGATGTAGTAGTTTCAGCATTAAATACAAAATACATTTGATACCCATAATTTATGAAGATTACAGCTCTTTTCCCAGCTTTCTCAGTCTCTGATATGAGTCATCTGAACACATTTGACCGGCAGTCCCTTACCAGACAGGCTGCGAGGGCGAGCCTCAGCAAGATCTGAGATGGCTCCAGTAGTAACAGTCTTCTTCATCCGGGAGCCAGAGGCAGCAGTTCCAAGTGCAGGCTTTGTCAAGGCATCATCACTGCTGGCTCTTTTCAGCTAGAAACACATCTGCTGTTAGTGCTCACAATAAAAGGTCTAATAATGTTATGGATAGATGAAATAAGCTGCATCACTCAGTAAGTATCATCATGTTAGTTTGCGGTAGCTTGTAATGTATTTGTGACTCACCCTGCTAAGGCGGTGGTCTGAGGCCAGCGTGTTGGAGGATCTGGAGGTCTTCATGGCTGTGGAGGAGGTGGCAGAAGAAGAGGGGGTCAAGGAGGCCTGTCTGGCCCGCTCCTGGAGTCCCGGCTTGGGCAGGCCCACCTTGGTGGCGCCCGTTTTCATCATGGTTGTGTGTCAGCAAACTACACCTGAGAGAAGGGCAGAGAAGAGAAGAAATCTTGACCAACTTTCGGTAATGGTAAACCTCATGAAAAATCAATAGCACTAATCTACCTGTGCATTCACTGCAGTGCAGCAGAACAGCTTTCCTAGAGCTGGTCGGCAAATTCTTCAAAAAAACGAATGCTTGGTATTGTCTCGTTGACAATTTGCTCTCTTTAAACACCGTACCACACCGTCTATGGCTCTAGGGCCACCTTTCAACACCGCTTAAATAAATCCATTAACTGCAAAAGCACTCTGAACAACAAACCACTCTCCGAGAACAACAATACAAGTGACACTGTAAGAAACTGGCTTTTCTCTTTTAAACCTGCTGCTTTGGGATGTCCAAAAATCGTTATAAATACACTTTTTGATGCACTTAGAAAATTCCTGACTACAATAAATCTATCAATTAAAGGGGCCCTATGTAATGATTTGAAGCAATCTACATGCATTAATCACTTTTTATTGACCAGTTTGAAGTTGTTTAATGCTGCTGGACAGTGGATTTCTTTGTGAAAGACTCAGGTCACATTTTCCACGACAGTGCCTCTCTTTGTTCCACTAACAGAGAGCAACAGTAGAAAATGTTAGTTAGTAGTCAACTAACATAAACTAATGACCGGCTTGCAGCAAAACATATAAGTTCCACAGAACCCCTTTAACTATGTAACAATGTTAAAACAACAATGGCAATTATGGATTTTGGCCCAAAGCAGAAGATTCCACTTTTTCCTATGTGGGGCAGTACAGAGCTATAATGTTTCAAGGAAATGGCAACTACTGAAAAATAATGTATAAAATAAAATTATAACACTGTATTAGTTGTATTACTTATAAAAAACATTGAAAGTAAAACAGTTGATCTGGGTCCGACCAGAACTTGCTCCATCAAGCACTACATCTCCATAAAGGTAATAAACAGTTTAAGCACTTATCAATAGGCAGTACACTTTACTTCATGTGACACAAATGAGACAATTATACATTATTAACACTGGCTGAAGGCATTTTGTGGCTGTTCCAAAATGTACAAGCCAAGAGTTGCCTCTTAGGGCAGATAAGGTTATTCCAGTAGCAACAGCATTGAACTACTTCCTGCCAGAGGGAACAGAGAGAGCAAAATGTATTATCTGATTGTTCAAACCAGCAGCACTGACCACCACATAGCACTACAGTATCTCCACAGATCTAGAAAAAGTTACTCAGCCTGCTACAGCAATTACTGCCATTCTTTTGTAAGGAACATAGCTAATAAGCAGGGCAATATTGCCTTCATTTTTCTAATTCAGAGGATGTGATCACAGAGACTGTTAAAGGTGTGCATTTGATGTCCAGAAGGAAATGTACTTATCTGGGCAGAGAGTAGCTGTAGGAAATGGAAGGAGGTAAAAGTGCACTTAACCAAGGAGAGTGTGTACTGGTAAAGAGCTCTGGAGCTCCCAATGGACTGGCTGAGTCATTGATCAGGGTGAAGGTAACCTGATCTTCTGCCTCTGAGAGGAACAATGCTGTTAGTGGGGATACCCTTTAGTCTCTGCATGCACGGAAATGAGATAACCCCAGACAGGGCCATCAGGGAAGACCGTTACTTTCCCCTTCTATTCTAAACCTTGAATTTAGAATTTATTGAATTTGTTCAGACAACGGGGAAAGGTATGCTGCAGTAGTGGCCAACAATCAGCAGTCAAACAAATAATGCTATGATGGGTTCAAGGAGCAGTGCAGGCATTAACCACTCATGACAATAAACAAATCCACATCAGTAAAATGTTCCCAGTAGAGAGCTACAGATAGGACAACGTAGCGGAGATCAAAATGAGTACACTCAATTAATGAATGGATAAATTGTGGTGGAAAGGTGACAGCTGCTTAGACGTTTACATTCCAGAAATATTATTCCATATATTCATACAGTCATTTAATAAGTCTAACTAGAATTAGGTTTATTAAAGGAATTCAGGTCAAACATGAAAAACCTTCATTAGAATGATGTTAACACAATATTTATAGGTAAGCTAGGCATCTAATAAACCTTCACTTTACAGTACAAGCAAATTTGGCCAGTTTTTAAATCAATAAATGGATGCTTCCTGGAATTTACAATATTATGTGCTATACAGTTATTGTTGGGGATTAATTCTCTGTCTATAAAGCCCATTTTTAAACTAGATTATAAGAAGAAAAATAAGAAGAATATTAAAAGAAAAAGAAATAGCTCAATTGCAAATACAGAATGAATGAACTAATAAATCAATCAATGCACAGAATAACACACGTGTTCCACTATAAGTGCTCCAAACTTTGAAGCTAATCTGACATAGTGCCCATACAATGTAATAACAACATCACATGATGCACACTGGCCCTAGCAGACTTGTTTTTCCCCTTCAGCTTACATTGAGAAATCATCAATAACTAAAATTGTTTACCTCTGTTGGTGTGGTGAGGTCCATGAATAAATAATTCAATGATGGGTACTAGGAGCGGTGTAGGCACTGACAACAATACAGGTGATCAAAAACAAAACATCAGTAAAATGTTCCCAGCAGAGCACTACAGTTTGGTACATTTTACACTGCTGTCTTATTACAGAATGTTTGTGGGCGCTTAGGGGCTTATTCAATTACGAGCACACTGTATACACTGTTTGTTGCTCTTGTGAAAGCGTGTGTCTCCCTGCTGGTCCATCATATGATACTCAGAGCTCTCTGGGCAAGATCCTGTGACTAACTCCTGCCCTGTATGGTAGACCAACACCTCAGTTGCAATGGCTCACCTCTCTTAGAGCACTTTACAAGGCTACAGCACTTCTCACTCACAGCAGATCTGCTCTGATGTCTGTGCAATCTAAAAGAGGATATGCAACAAAATTGAGGATGTTCCCCTTGGGGTTGTATTATTTTCTCTGTTGAAATAGAGGGGAACTAAGCAACAACCAAACAGCTTTGTGGAACAAATAATTGTATCAAGTGACTATGAAACAATAATGCAATGTTTGCAATGATAATACTTTTACTTGTAAACCTCCTGTTAAGCAAAGATCTGCACAGTTCAAGTCTAATCTAGTTTGTTTTCACCGTCTTTGAATCACTGCAGGACTCTGTTCTGCAAATACAACCTCTCTATATTTCTATGCAGAGTTATGATTCTCAAGAGCCAGAACTGCGTCCCACTTACCCAACAACGGCCTAGTTAGGAACCCAAATGTCTTTGAGAGACATGCAGCGCGAAGTTGTATTTTAAACTTGAACTACCAAAGAGTTATAGAGGATACAGAGTGTGCACTGGATACCTCCCTGTAAAGGCAATTTGGCTGACATAAATGACATTTAGTGACTTTTACTATACTACAGCTTGTGTGGTGTGTCAAACATGTAGGATGACGACATTGTGGCTTAAACAAGGCTGGTGAAGACCTAAATACAAAATTGCTTTGAAAAATAAAAAAAAAACAAATATAATTTGCAGTCACCACAGCCATAACTTACGGGTTGTCATCAGACTTAATTATATTGCTTCCAAACCAGGAAGATTAATGTAACGGCTGAATATGGGACATGGTGGTGGAGGAGCTTCTAAGCTTATTTCTGACGGTTGCTGTTGGACAAGACTGCTGAAAAGAGATAAGGAGAAAGCATCAACTGTTATCTGTTTGGTCCTGATGAACAATCTTTCACAGACCATCTGATGTGCCACAAGCCTGAGGGAGAAGACAATATGCTTTCATCACACAAGGAAGATCAACACTTGCACATTTTGTAAATGGATCACCAAATCAGATTTAATCAAGAAATACAATAAACAAATTTGACATGTTAGACGACAAGACTTAAATAATTTAAGTAGAACAGCAAATAATACAGTAATATATAGTTTATGTATACATACTGTACTAGTATTTAGAAAAAAAGTAGTGTTTCTATTTCTATTGAAAAAGGTCCAAATGTATCATTATTTTATGGTGCACCTTGCCACAAAAATGCCGCCTAGCAAAACAGGGACAGATGTTCAGACGAAACCAATAATTATTCCTTACAAACCCACCACTATATGGGTTACAGTGGAAATACGGTCTTATATGTACACATTCATTGTACGGATGTGTAACTTGGCCTGCTCATCTTGCCACAACCACAAATCGCCTCAGATCACGGAGGGAAATCCCAGCTAACCGGTCCTGATCTCTGACCTTCAACGCAGGTCGCCCTGCTAGAATTCAGGACGGGTTGTGGCACTGAGCCTTACTTGTTCAGTTTATGTATTTGTGTAGAATATTGAGGGACACAAAGAGTTTCATCTTCCCCCTACTAGAACACCTTGTGCAAGAGCACAAACATCCTGTCACTGCCATTTACACAGACTTAAAAAAAACATTGATCAGATGAGGAAACTGCAGATCTGCAAAAAAGTGGCTGCAAAACTTGCTGTCTTAATGTGGTAGCACTTAATTAGGCAAAGTGCATTCAGGTGTGACTGTACTGCTTTGCTTAAATCAATCTACAGAGAATCAATTAAAATTGATTCAAAGACAGCACCAAAGCATAACCAACCAACTTTACATCTATGTGTCTTTACCATCATGCCATGGGCATTAAATGTTTACTTTATCACAGATTCATGTTAATTTACACCAGACCACCAAAACCTCTAACATGACTGGTTCAACTAATAAGCATTCCTTATGCTCCAAAATTTTATTTAATACAAGACACATCCTCTCATGGCTCAACTGTTTGCACGTGAACCTTTAAAAAGCTGACACAAACATAAATATGACATGCTCTCAGCTTAATATAAGCCTAAATACATCAACCTCTAAGCCACTGTTCTAAAACCTTGTGTAAATACTACTACTCCCATATAAAGTACTTCACAGGTTACAAAGTTTAGCCCAGGCCACGTTTCCCTTTCATAATTGTACTTTCTGTGGTTGACAGAAATGTGAGAAACCTGGCAGAAATACCACCAGCAGATGTTTTCAGTCACTTCTTTCTTCCTAACTCATTATATGAAATGACTTCAGATTTTCCCTTTTCAAACTTTCCTATTCCTATCCAACAGTCGCTAAACACATTTTGAATCCAAAATAAACTCCATGGTCCCTGTAAAGCTGCAAAAAATGACTTGAACATACAACAACATATTCTAATATCATCTAGGAGCTTAAAGTACTGACTAAAGAGAAATACAGCAATGGCAGATTGGTGTCAGAGAAAATGCTGAAGAAGAGAAAAAAAAAAGGAGTTGCAGTTCACTCACGTGTTTGGATGCTGTCCTAGAGCCTGCCCTCAGCCTCCTTGCCCTGAGGCACAATTGACCAAAATACTTGTCCTTCGCTGAGCTCTACAGATAAAAACTCTGAGGGTCAGGAGCAACGGCTGTCTGCTTCAATACAGCAGTCAAGATGAGGAAGTACTGCAGGCTGCCAACCACTATGCTGCGTGTGCTGTTGCCTCTTTCACTCTCTCTCATGCAAAGAGGAAGAGAGGGACGGAGTGTCGGCTACAGTCATGTTTTTCTCCTCTCACTGTTTTTCCAGAGTTTTTCTGACTTGTGAAACTCAGACGGCAAGAAATGGAGTCTGGACCAGGAAGAGGAGGGGGAGTAACCGATCTCCAACATGTGGCAATGAGACAAGTAGCCATGCACTGTTTGAATGAGGGTAATGGTTTTTATTATGATCACACAGCACAAACCACTCTTGTCTAAAATGCAGGTATCTGCACTTTGTTCTCAGGACAGTGGCTTCTAACTTGGTTTAACATGAGAGCGTCATGTGTGTCTGTGGTTTGTGGGCCAGACACAATTGTTCCATTGCATTCTTAAATTAAAAACCACAGCCGTGTTAAGTACCTGTGCTGCTTCAGTAATGTTTTTGTGCACTACAGTATGTCCGACTCATGGAAGTGTTGGAAAGTTGGAAAATATAGACTGATTTATGACATTGTTTTCAGTGCTTTATTTCCAGAGAGATCTGTAGGCTGTTTGGGCACAAGCAGCAGCGACAAACACTGACACAGTCAGTCTTTGTCTCAGAAACACTTCTTAATGTGAGGGTGGATCATTTGTGGAGGGGTCTGCATTTTATTGCTCTACCATTCTGGTCTAATTTGGATCCCACAACGTGCGGCATTCCAAGGCCGTGGAGCATGTGGGTAGAGAGTGTACAACGCTCTGGTCCGGGATGAAACAAGCTTCAGTTTGTGGCAAGTGCTAAACGGAGGAACTTGGTCTGACCACACCCCTACACCACCACAAAAACTGCTTTTTAAAAAGAGCGCTGCAAAGGGTTGAGAAACAGTTCAGAATGCTTTTTTTTTTGGCACCACATGCTGCCTCACACCCTGCTGGAGATAGAGATTTTGAATGTGATTTGACGCTGCATGCTTTTGAGGACACAGATTCTGTAATGGTGCCACTAGCAGACACTAACTTATTGAACAACCCTACTGCCTGCTGCTTTGTTAAATGCTGTCAAAACATTGCACCATTCCTGTCATTGTTCACTGCCAGTGTTCATGTGACTGTGTGGCAACTGGAAATTACACCATTGTCCACAGAAAATACTGGTTTTAGGGGGTGGTGATCTGGCCAAAAAATAATATCACAATCTATTCACTTGCAATCACAATCAACAATTTCAATTGCAACTTTTTGAATTTTAAAAATGCAGTGCAGACTATTAGCAGACCTCATGTGTCTTGAATTTGAAGCACTATAACAACATTGCATAAAGATAGTTATTGTTATACAAGTTTCTCATTCTGCCATGTTGGTAGCTATACAGTAGCTCATATTTCATCGTTTTCATACATTAAACTTGTTCACTTGTTTCTAAAGTTAAAGAGTGTCTGTTGAAATTATGCATCATGACACTTAAAACGTAGTTCTAGCAAACACTCTTGCTACTGTCTTATTAAGTTATTCAAAGAGCGGTAAAGGAAAGTCATCTGTGAAGATAAAGCTGACAAATGTGATGAGAGATGTTTGAAAAATAATGATCCATGAAATGTTTTAAAATCAACACAAGGAAGTGGAATACTCCAAATAATAATACATCCCAAGAGGACATGAGTGTTGAGTATGCCAACAGCGGTCAAATTTCACCAGCCATGCAATAGTTGTGAAGACAGTTCACTCAAAGCCATGCTAGATCACTTTTCCTCTACTTTGAAGTTGGTGCTAGATGGAAAGTCAGGAGATCCATAGGATATTTAGTTAATTAGAAAGTTATTTACATACATCATCTGGAAACCATGAATGTCCATATTATTTATATTAGAGATATTCAGTTTGGGTCAAAGTGGTGGAACAACCAACCATCAGACCGAATTTGCCATCTATAGCATGCTGTTAGCATGGCTAAAAATGAGCTACACTTCTAGAAGAAAAAACATCCTGCTTTTTATCTGCAACTGAGGAATTTTACCAGGATAGCATGCAGACTACAGCCCACTCTGTCCAGGTGCGGGACTCACCCTCAGGAGTCACCAATGCAGAAAAAGGTACATCACTTTTCCATTTGTAAGTGTCCACAGTGTAGGAAACAATAACACAATGGAAGGAATCCAAATATAGAACATGTGCTTAGAGAAAAAGCATCCACTTCCACTTCTCTTATTCACAAGCACCACAATGAGAGACCAGTATACTGACCATATCTCAGAAATAAAAAAATAGACAACTTATGTATGAAAATAAGAAAATAATACATTTCTAAAAAATTCCAACAGGAATAAGCTTCCACAAAGCCCAGATTAAAACTGAAAACTTACAGAAGGGCAAATCAGGAAACAGGAAACTGAAGACCCCTGGAGCAAAAAACATGCCAAACATTAATAAATAATGATGGAACATGAATCCATGTGGCATGGTCATTGTGTAATACAAGAGGCTGATTGGACAGTACCACTGAACACAACACTTTTCATAAAGCCAAACTGAAGAGCATAAGAGCAGCCTGCTTCTCATTCTCTTCCTTTTTCCTCTCCATCCACAGGAAAAAGCACTGAGTCAGACTCTCCGCAGACACAACACTGTTGCGCAGGATGTGAAAACAAATGTAAAATGTGCAATGACGGTAATTCAGCCCAGTGTGTGTGTCTTAAAATATTGAATGTTCCATGATCACTGAAAGTGGAGCATACTGTCACTATACCATCCAATACTGACAAATGTCACACATACAATTGTAAATATACAGGCGGAATAGAAATTCAATGTCAAGCAGCACTTTTGTGTAAAAAAGAAAAATGAAATTGTGTAATACTAACTATGGAACATGAAGTCAGCTTCAAAGATCTTCCAGGACTCAGTGGTATTTGGACAGAACACTGATGATTTGGCTCCACCCAATGCCAGTTATTCTTGATGTGGTATGTGGCACTGGTCTACGCTATGCATTTGTCCAGTTGAAAATAACTATACAATTAAATTTGAACCCTTATTTTTGTATTCAATTGAAGCTACATCCATAAAAAATCACTCTGACTGAAGCCTTCTGGCTGGGAACTGCTTCCCCTTTTCAGAATTCAAAACTATTGTTTTGTGTTTTTTTGCTTGTAGTCACTTTTATGATGTAAAACTTCACTCACCCACAAACATGAGGGTAGGTGCTTTATGTGGGAATTCACAACCATTTCAATTCAAAGCCACAACAATTTAGGGGCAGAGAAACCTCTACTGCTGGTAACTGTAGGTGCCGTTGGCTACTTAGATCAGTTAACAGTGCAGCTGGCAGTACTATTAGCCACCTCTGCCCAGACTAGGAGCTCAGAGCACTGGGGCAGTGTTGGGTTCCTTTAAACTGCCGGCACAGGAGCTTTGGTGATGGGAGGAGGAGGTTTTCACGCCCAGGAAGGGGGGGTCCAGCGGGGGATGCTGGTGGAGAGTGGCACCGGAATGGGCACTGAAGTCTCTGGTTCAACAGCCTCCCAGTGAACATAGTCAGGTCGGGACCAAAGACAATCTTCAAGACAAACAGGGGCCAGTTTGGCAATGAGAAATACAGTACAAAAGGGGATTTTCTAGGGACTCTGACTTCAAGGGGGGGACAGAAGAGGCGTGAAACAGGAGAGGTGTGAGAGGGAGGTCAAGTCGGGCAGTCATCAGTAGCCCTTTTCACACAGGAGAAGACACATTATCTCCGCAGCGGTGGTTCGGCAATTCTCCGCCAAAGGTGATTCACACAGAACGAAGCACCTCCGCCTTAAAGACGAACCGCCGTGATTTCATACAGAAAGCCGGCGCTGCGGCTCCTAAAGTGGCGTGACGGTATACGTCATGATGATGTTGCGGTGTGTTTTCAAGGTGTTTCCCCGGTGTCCCCCCTGTCAATCTAAACACGCGGATAGTTTATAATCATATGGCTGCTTATAATGTGTAGTGATTGAGATCCTGACCCACCAAACATCCTGGAAATTGACGAGGCTACGTTTTTCGCGCTTAATTACATATAATCACCATCAGTAAACTGGAAGCATTCTGTCTCTGACACTCGTGGGGACGGAGGCTGTTTTCTGGGGAAAGTTCACTGAAGTCTCGGTCCGGGGGGCTGACGGTCGCAGTGATTTATTTTCATCACAACACTTGGTGAGTTAGTTTTTTGCCGGGGACAGACGCTGTTTTTCGGCAGAAATGTGACGAAGAGTTGGTAGGACGGGCAGGTGGACAGACGCTTGTCCACGTACAGCTGTCATATTTTTTTGCTCATGTAACGTTGCTTTGTGGGAAATTTCTCTTTATTAAGTTGAGTGAAGGACCTGTGCAGTTATCAGACTGTACAACTGACACACCCTCGAAACGCAAAGCTGGCTTATCTGTTCACACTGGTTCGGTTCGCCAATAATTTGGCCCTGATACTACCTCCAGAGGTGTATCAGCGCCGGAACGAAATTTCACTCCTTGCCGCCTCCGTTAGATTCATACTGAGACGGAGGCGGGGGATTGTTGCACTAAAGCCGCATCCAAACTCCAGTGTGAATGGGGCTACTGGTCACCTTTGGAGGCCTGAGTTATACTATTGTCTATTGAAGTACAAAGTGGTATTAAAAGACAGGGAAGCCAGAGCTAGCCAGTTAGCATGCTAACTTCAGTAGATACAGTATCTCCACATAATGCAAAAAACAGTTATTTCTTTCATTTCAGTTACTTAAATTTGGGCACTGAGGGTGTAATACTGTACAGATGGTTTAAATAATTTTAACACAAGATTAAACAGTACCCTGTCATTTATTTTAAGATATACAAAAGGAAGATAAACTGTAAGTCATCAAAGATTTACAAAAATAAAAATAAACCTGACATTTTGATATTACTGCATCTGAAGAAGTTTCATTCCATCTTGGGGTTCTGCAACAAAATTCATAGACAAATTCATATGAGTACTCAACTTAGTTATTTTTATCTTCAAAAACCTTATTTAACTATAATGAAATGATAATAATATTAATGTATCACAACTCTGGAAATAAATGTCTTTCTGTTGTTTCTGTTGGTGAGAAATTGATATGTTGCTGAAGTCTTATTATCATTACTGTAGCTGGATATCTGTCTAACATCTGCAATACTCCTAGTGAGTCCAGAACTGTTGCTATATAAACATATACGTATAATTGACATTTATTTCCCACTGATCTCACTCTTATTTGAAACAATAATATTGCAGCAGGCAATATGTATGATGAGCAAACGTGAGTGCTTCAATGCCAGCATTAATGTATAACAATGTCTGACCACGTCGGCAGCTCTGAAGCATCTGTACGGCACCTGGGTGTAGGAAAATGGTGTGTGCAAAGTCATTATCTCAGCTAAAGTGAAACAGGAAGAGTGTGGGATTAGTCAGTATCCCATGCTGTGAGGTGGTCTCTGCTCTCCCTCTGGGTTTCCCCTTTAGTCTGGAGGGATGTGAAACCGCAACAGGGTACGAACCTCCTTCTCTGAAGCAGTACAAGGGAAGTTGCAGGCACTTTTCACATAAAACAGTTCAGCAAATGTGTGACATTTTCAGCAGTCAGTAGCAATTTGTGTGAGATGAATGCGAGCAAAGCCAAGTTGTCAACTAGAATGCCTGCAGCTGTACTAATAGTACCTTTAAATGGTTCAAATTGTACTCCTGGGAGTGGCGATCCATGAGTCCACACTTAAGACGCAATAGCTCACAAGTGGTGAGGGTGATGTGAATTTTTGTTAGAAAGACTACAGCAAGAACACGATAAGGCCTTCTAGTAAAATATTATAATCTCTGAGCAAAAACACAGAAAACCTTCCTCTCAGCATCTGAATATTAAATAGCCTAAAGATGAGAGCTGCTGCTTAAATCAGCACAATATAGTTCAAGAAGAGATGAGAAGAAAGCAGAGCTAGAGAGGAAAGTGCTGATTTTATGCATTTTTTCCCCTTCTATCTGGACAAATAGATCAATAACTTGTTTGGGCCTATACAGCATGAGTTACCAAACTATTAAAACAATAAGTGCCTACTGTTGGATCCTGGCTCATTAGTTGTGACAGTTCATACCCGAGAGGGGCTGGGAAGTTCAATTACTCATTTACAGGTAGGATACTACATTCACTCCTTAAAACTTTTTCAGCGTATTTTGATTTGCATCTATAATGCAATTTTCTCCAACAAGTGTACCTTTAGTTCACTTTTCAAATTATTCATATCCTGATTACAAACTACTGCTGCACACTGCAGTGTTACTGACTAAGAAAAATATCTTTTATTTTGACAAACGTCTTAAATTATGTGTGTTTTGTGGCACAATTCAAACAACACAAAATCTACAGATGTAGAAGCTGGAACCAGACAATGTTTGTCATTTGAATCCACATCCTGATCTGTCCTGGCCAACCAAAACAAGGAATTATTGATGTATTGAACTGTGCCACCTCACAGCAGTCACAGCTATCCATTATCTCCCCAAAAAACTCCTCTGTCCTGGCTTCACCAGCCACACAGTAGTAGGAGCTGAGATAGATTCAGCCTTCATGCATATTTCATCTGCTTCATCTTCTGTTTCATCTGTCTCAGAGCCGGGCTCCCTCAGGAGCCAAACTTCCTGCTCGGATGGTGTCAAAGTTCTTGGCAGATAAACAGTTGGTCAAAGCCACGTCGTTGAAACTTCAGCTGCTTTCCTGTCTGCATGGCTGGCTACATGTACAGTGAGTGGGCGGATTCCATAGAAACACTTGCATAGGATTCATGAGAACTGAGAGGGAATAAAAAGACAACCACTACAGAGAATTCAGTGATTTACCACAATGGAGCATCATAGTTATTAGTTCCGCTGAGCAGAATTACTGTCCAACCCAAAAAAAGCAATCACCGCTCCGTCTTTTGAGTTCACAACACTACACAGACTTGCGGCATGAGAGCTATTTGATGAGCACTGTGGGTGTGTTCAACATAACCTGAATGAAGACGACCAAAAGAGATTACAATAGGTCTGACCTCTTTCGGCTACTGAGCAAATATTTTAGCGACACTCCCCACGCACATGTACACGTCACACAAACTAGCTTGTCCAGTTTATTTGGAAGGGACAACTCAATCATATCTAATTATTTGTCCTTTTTCTTGTTGACTTGCACAACACACTCACTCTTGCCAGACACCATTCTTGCTTTCAGGCTGCAGTGACTGTCAGTTTGAAAAGACCATATCTCTTTTGCTTCACCTCAGACGTGGCCCAGATGACCCATTTAGAAACACCAGCATTCCTTGGAGCCAGCGAGTGAAACTGTGATGCCTGTCAAGTATGCAGCCTGTTTCCTGAACGCTATTGGACTTAATACAGAGCCAGAGGGGAAAAGATGCTTGGAGTTACCTTCCTTCAGAGCTACCTTTCAAGGCAAAACAACACCGCTGTGCGGTTCATTTTCCTCCACTGGCCTTTTGGTAGATAACAAATTAGAAGAAAAAAACTGAAAGGTAGCTTGGCAATGCTGTGAAAGCTTGCAGCCATCTGTTCATGAGGCAAAAGCATTGAGTTAAAAATATTGCAGAAATAGCTGCAACCTGCTGACAGCAAACTGAGCAGCCTCACATTCTGTCAGAAATAAGGCTGCTTCTATTTATTCAACTGACTGACTGACTGGATGCCAGGACAGAACTCATTCCTGCTCAAATCGGTCCATCTCCTCTTATCTCCTCAATTAAAGCCTCTTCCACTGCAGTGAAGGACGTGCCAATCCAACTGTATGCAGACCAGTCCTCGCCTCTGTAGGACAGATAACAACTCTTTCTTCTCAGACTACACAGAGGAGTGCATTTCCCTCAATATGTAAGTGAGTGGGAAAACGAGCTGTCTGGGCACAGAAATCTGTTTCTGACCACATTACAGCCTCACGCTGAAGAGGGTGAGAGCAATTACTGTAACTAATAAAAGGGTCAAAAATTAAAGACATAACAGCTAAGCAGTTACACACTAACAAGTCCTCTGGAAAACTAAACATATAGCTCAAAACTATATCTGTACTACTTATGCATTAAGTGCTTGTCATCAATTCAGCACTTACTTTGAATCAAAAACATTAGATCTTGGGCCTCATTTGGATTTTGATCTTTAAAAATTCTTGCATCTTAAGCGACACGTCTTAATGAACCATTGGTTCCTAATGACTTTACCTGATAATGTATACCCGAGAAATTGTTGCCAAGTTGATCCCTGTATGAAGCAGCACACAGACTGTACACTTGTGGACTTGAACAAGCTTCCAAAACCGCTCTACTCAGACGTTCTCTATCTAGTCTTGAGTTTGTTTAGAGATAGGGTAATCTACTGCCCGTCATTACGTAAGATTAAATCTCATTATACAACTATTTCATAAAAGAGGCCAGAATATTTTGAACATGTGTATAATGTTGGTTGCCCCTGTTCAAACCACAGTATTATCCTTCCACATTGAATGACAGGTCATTACAGGCTTACACTACACAGCAAGTAACAAACTTAATGAACTCAGCATGTACAGTCTATGCTGCAGCATGTTCGGCAGGACTGCTGACAGATTCAAACTGTTGCGGATCGCCTGTCTCTTTTTTGATCCTCTATCTCATTGTTGTGGGGTATAAGGTAGTGTGTGTTTTAGTAAAGATTGGTATCATACCTTTGACTCCCCATGGCCAAAGTTTTATGCTAATACAATTTAATCATCATAATAATTCAAATGCTCTCAATCCCTCCTTAGTCAAAATCCTCATCAGCCCAACCCTGATTCCTGCCACTGACAAACAGCACCATCAAGCCATGCCTTCATCAGGCATTCATTCCCCAAACACCACATTGCATCCTGAAATAAACTGGCATTGCATTGCTAAGTTAGGCATGAACATACTCTTTAAAAGTTAGCCTTTATACAAGTCATGATTTCAGTTTAAATGCCTGATCAGTGCTTTTTTGTCCACATATTTGGACATGCAAATGATTGCATCTCTACAGGGCCTTTATTCTAGTCAGAAGCACATTTCTCGCTTGTCATATCGGGGTCATGGAGGTTTGAAAAGTCTGCATTTATCCCATTGTGAGACCAGATTACAAAGTTGAGCCTATAGGTCATCATCGACTTTAGACTTTTTATTTTATCCCACATCGGGGAAATTTACTTTAATTCATGGAGGCGTTTCCTTCCATGAAGAGAAACTGGTTGATGCATTCAGCATCTAATGATCTCAAGCGAGCACCACTGCAGTAACTGCCTTTCAACCTTCTTCCCACAGTTGGACAAGGTCACTGTTAATGTTGTTATCTCATCCGCACCCTGAATAATTTCATGCAGTTACAGCATGTGGATGAAAGGCTCCAGCGCCGCTGTTAATCTTCTCACAGTCCCTCAGCACGTACTTAACAAAAGTGAATCCAGGACACCAGCTCTGGCTGGAGAACTTTCTAAATGTGTCGGGCAGCAATGTGAGGAGGCCTTGAATTCCGTTCAGAGCATCACACATTTGCAGTCACTTCTTCCCACTGAGCTGAGTGATCAAGGGAATCACCAGGTATTATTTTCTGTCAAACAACACAAGCCATACCAACGCTGTACAACTGGACATGGGTGCTCCCCACATAACCCATGGCTATAAATAGATGGCCAGTGACAGGAACTGCCTGGATAATGAGTTGAACAGAGGATGAGAGCAGCAAGGAAGAGACTAGGGAGATGCAGTGCTCCAGGCTTAGGCTCTGCAAGGACAACCTAAGTGAGTCCAGGCGAGAGATGCCTCTGTCTCAATCAATGACAAACACAACATCATGAAACAGAACAGACACATTGCAAACCTCCTTTTAGTTGTTCTCAGATGTGCTGATGTGATTATTCTTTCTACAAAAACCCAGTGCTATATTCTCACTGTCCATCATTACACTGACACAAGACCAGCCTCCCTTGATGCTTTTTTTGTATCTATAGCACAGCCTGTTCTGAACACTGCCCAGAAGCCAAGGACAGATTTCCATCCATTTCCCCTTCTTGGATGGTTAACCCTGCGCAAAACAAAGGTTGTAATTACCTACAAACAAAACTCAAATGGACTGCCTCATAAATGACTGGTGTGCTGCTCATATTTGAAGTCTCCTTTCTCCTGGCATAATCAAAAGGAACAGAAGAAAGCGAAAGCTGTCATTTGTTGCCCATTTGGGTTCTCCCAAAGGATCAAGAGGCTGGCCTCTTCTATAAACACAAGACTACAACGTCAGCTCTGCAATTAGGATATTTTACAAGTTAACTTTTCCCTTTTGTCATTATTGAGATGTCCAATTATGCTGCACAGCAAGCCATGAGCAAAATAGCAATGGTTTATTATTTAAGCATAACCATTAAAGACAGTGAGCTGATGTTTCTGAAACACTTTTGATGATGTAGTTTACAAGAAAATGTTACATGGCAGGACACACAGGGGCTTAGTCAGGATAGGTTGCTATGTTGAAGCATTTACAGACCTATTAAAAGACACAAACAGCAAACTTTCACAAAAAAAACTGCCCCTAACACAGCATGGCCTTGTTAGGCATTGTGGACTGCTTCACATGGCACTGATCTAATGAGGAACAAATGGCTGGCTGTTCATGTAAAAAAAACAACAAAAAAACAAAAAACAAAAACCACTTGCAGCGCACTGAAGTGGTTCCAAAAGCAACAACCATTGACCGCAAAATTTGAAATGTACATAAAAATACAGGAAAACCTAAGCAGTACAGCTGACATGGTAAATGTATTGATAACTCGGTCTACTCGTTAATTTAATAGTTTTATGCCAGGAGGGAAAGCCTGGAAATCCTACAAAGAAGCAGGTGCTTGGCAGCATCTAGCTACTGTACATAAAAAAAAAAAACATTGAACTGATTCAAAAGATTTGTAGTATGGGGATAATAAGGGGGGTTAAGCAATTAAAACCAACTCCAATTAAAAATCTCAGTTTCTTTAAGCCGATTCCAATATTTTTATATTTAATATGTTTACATTTGATTACTTTCAAGCCAGTAAAATCATAAATAACTAAAAGCAACAGCATTTGGGAAATTAAATTTGAAGGAAATATAACTGAACAATTAGCCACACATATTTGTCTTTTTGTGCTGTCACTGTTATATTAAAGGTGGTGTGTATTGTAGATTATTTGGGGCATTACTGTTTCTCTTTTTCTTTACTCCATTGTCCCATTTTGTTGTTTGTATTTTGGTTCTGTCAGTATTGCTGAAAAATGTTTAACATGAATAATCCCAATAATTAAAAAAGAATCATAACTGATTTTCATTTCGGTTTTCTGAATTTTCTGGGGGTCATAAGCAGCAGTATCTTCAATAACCTGTGAGATAACTGTCATGTCCCTCCAAACAAGAAAAAAATCTTAGAGTTGTCAGATACATTACTCTTGGCAACGTGATACTATGATTGCATTAAAGCGTTTTTTTTCACTCATAATACAAATTGAGCCAATTCAAAGGAAGTCTGTGAAGCAGATGGTCAGTATTGATCGAGCTGTGCCGAACTCACGACTCCTCATGGTGCAGCGTTAGCAAGTAAACAGAAACACTCAGGAGGAACACCTGAGGCCATGGAAAACAGAAAATAAGATGACACTGAGGCCTGTGTCATTCGATTTTCTGCTGCCTCTCATTAGTCATACACGTTTAATTAGCGTGAAAGCAACCTGTCCTTCAGCCAATTTACATAGGAGACGCAATCATTTCAGGAGAGACACGTCTGCTCCAGGGTTAGTCATTGAATTAAAGAAACAGAGACGTCTACAGTGGCAGAGCTGACAACAAGCTTCCTGACATCAAAGTCAGTTTGGCGTCGCTGCCAACTGGTCAAACACGCTGATCCCGAGCCACTCTGACAGCTTCGTCAGCGTCCACCGACAACCGCCGAGCTTTCACGGTAAAGTTTACATATTTTTCTCAACAAATTGGTGAAAGAAGGAGAAGAAGGCTATAAACTGTCAGACAGTCGTGAGTATTAGCCACTAGCTTCGGCTCACCTGTTTAATATTGCGGCGGTGCTGCTGTTGTTTGGTCAGGCAGGATGCTGCTGCTGCTGCTGCCGCCGCCGCCGCCTCACGCACGCGAGTCATTAAAGTGTCACCGCCACCGGCCTGCGCTCGAGCCGGTAGGTGGAGCGCGTGAAGCGAGTTTGGCGCAGTGTTCGGGGAGGCTTCTAGGAAATGTAGTCTTTCTGCATTCTCAGACCAGAGCGCCCAAACACGTAAATAACATGTTTTCACAAATACGTGGAGAATATCTGCGTTAGTACTGAGTACATATTGTCCGTTTTATCCAGTAGAGAATTTCTCGAACAGAGTTTTTGAATTTATGCCTGAAAGCTGGCTATTTAAAGAAAATGGTACGATAGTCTTTGTTATCTTCCATATCAAATATGTTAACAAAACTGAAATAGCCCACATAGAAAATGAAAACGGCAAGCACAACAGTCCGACAATACTTTTATGACGTTTACCATATTTAGTGTTTGTTCACAGGGTGTACATAACGTTATGGCAATTTTGAATGCAATTTTGGTGTTATTTTTATCAGATTACTTGCGCATTTTTAGTTATAGCTCATAACTCATATACAATAGCTCAACACATCTCTGACACAGTTTACAAAAGTAAACAAAACAAAACTGCACACTAGGATTTATTGCAGGACTGTGAAATGTTTCTAATATAAGTTACAATATAATGTTATATTATTATTCACATTACTAAGTCTACCCCTTTTCGTATACAATTCAACGACACATAGGCTGGCCTCCAAAATTACCGTAACGTTTAAATTAAAAACATTGCGTAACCTCCATGAAGGTAGGATTTACTGCAGGGGATGGTTGACGTTGTGTCGAAAGTGCAGGCATAAATTTCAATAAATAAGAGAATATAAATTCTATGAATATAAAAACATGCTTCTGGTAACTAATTATTCGTTTCATTACATATTATATAGTATATATATTAAAATAAATGCTTCAATTGTGTTTTTCCCCTATTTCCGCTCTCAGGCACGAATCCGCCGTCGCTCGTCCTTTGCCTACATTTACTTACAGCTCTGTCATTGAGAAACATGGCTGCCTCCACGGGTGCTGCCAGCGCTGCTGCCTCCGACCCACAAGGTCCGGCTTCGGCTGGTCCCGGTCTGGACGGCTCAACTGTCCAGTACAGTATGATTCTGGACCATCTCATCGGGGACAAGAGGCCCATAAAGGACCTGAGCCCCGGCGTCATGGGGGGGCTGCCGGTGCCTGCTAAAAGCGACGAGCAGAAGATGATCGAGAGGGGAATGGAGAGCTGCGCCTTCAAGTCGGTTCTGGCCTGTGTGGGAGGTACTGACACTTACATTATAAACGCATTACACAGCTCTTCTGCTCTTCTTCGCACCTATGTGTGCTTGTATACCCGTCCAGTCTTGGGTTTTTAAAATTAGGTTTTACTGTAAAGCTATCTGGTGTCAGAGCTCCAAGCTCAACTGTATGTGGAACTGCATATTTGTATATGTGCTTGTCTTTATCCAATGTGACGATGAACTGGTTATCTTGTTGTTTTGTACTATAATTCTGACAACACATGCAATTTGAAGATGACAGCTTGGGCTTTATGAATCTGCGATTGCCATTTTTCAGCATTTCTTACAGTGTATACATACAAAAATAGTTCTCAGCTGCAGGCCAATAAAAATGCTTCCATGCAAAAATCAGTAACATTGAGGACACTAAAATCTCCTCAAATGGCACGACAATCGCTCTTCAAATGTGTCAATAGTGTTGTGAATATTGTGCAGGCACTAATGACGGTGTGTTTGTCCACCACAGGGTTTGTCCTCGGAGGAGCTTTCGGTGTTTTCACGGCCGGCATCGATACCAACGTCGGCTTCGACCCCAAAGACCCCCTGAGGACTCCGACAGCACGAGAAGTCCTCAAAGACATGGGCCAGAGGGGCATGTCGTACGCCAAGAACTTTGCCATCGTCGGTGCCATGTTCTCCTGCACAGAGTGCATCATAGAATCAGTAGGTCACACCACTTCTCTTCATTATGTCTTGGTGTCGATGCTGCTGGTGGTGGTGAGAAGACATACTGATGTCATGTATATGAGCACTATGCCCAAAAACCTCCATGTCGATGTTGTGAAAATATCGTCTGGCATGACTGTTTCTCAAAGACGATATGTGGTCTTGTATCACAATAACAATACAAGATCAATATATTGCCCGGCCTTAGCTGAAACTAATGACTTTCATTGCAGTCTGCTAAACAAAACGGCATCATCGCCTGAATGTGATTTTACACATCAACTACATGACAAGATTTAGAAATAAAATAACGCTTAAGTTGCTTTACAGGAGAACTAAACTGAACAAAATGTCTGATAAGAGCTCCAAACAATGCATTTAATGAGTTTCGTCATATCCCTTGTTCTCTGTAGCAAAGATTAGACAAAATAACGTGTGCGTTTACTGCTGAAGGATTGTGGTTAAAATTACAAACAAAGCTATGAGTCACAATAAGTGTGAAGGGAGTTTTTATAGTTAAATGGTTTAACTTATACAGCACCCAAAAGACAATATATGTAGTTTGTGGTCACATGAGAAGGGATTTGATTAAAAATCACAGCAGAACTATTCATTTAATTTTCCATATAGTTCCTGTTGACTATATGTCCTTGAGAATGATCTGGAAAATCTTTACGAGAAATGGAAAACACATCAACAGAGAGGTACAGTTGATACAAGTCGATAAATGAGCCAGTTACCATGGAAACTGATCTTTCTTGCATTGTTTATGTGATTGTTTTGAATACTGATTGACTTGAGAGCGGTATTATAATCACTTTATGTTGTAAAAACGCTGATACTCCTTTTTTTTTTTTTTTTTTTAAATCTTATTGGTGAAAATACAGGCAGAGCACAATTGTTCCTTATTTAACATTTTTTGACAACTGTCAGAACCAAAATACAAAAAACAGAATAGGGCAATGGAGTACAAATCACATCCCACCCACCCCAAACCCCTGTATTTGGTCTGCGAAAATGCCCAATATTGTTATTGTTATACCATTTAATGTCACATGTTGAATGTTTGAAATTTTTGCATTCTGCTTTTTTAACCTCGGAAAAATGGCCTTATAGCGCCCTCTGGTGTACAACTGCAGGCTGTTTTTATTTTCAATGTGCATACAGCCATGTGCAGTATGTAGCTTACAGCATTAAAGAAAATAATCACTCACTCATCCACCACTGTTCAGATATAACGATATGCTTACATATCCTAATTGCTCCCTGGCCCTCTTTGTCCCCTCCAAGTAACCTAACATTGTACCTGTTTGCCATTTGCAGCACAGAGGCAAATCAGACTGGAAGAACGCAGTGTACAGCGGCTGTGTAACTGGAGGAGCTATTGGATTTCGCGGTATGTAACCTGAAGTATTTACTTTGATGTTTTAAGCTGAAGTGTATTTTCTCTTGTCCTTATGTGTCTTCTTTTTTTCTTTTTTGCAGCTGGTCTGAAGGCCGGGGTGCTGGGATGTGGAGGCTTCGCTGCGTTCTCTGCTGCCATCGAATATTATTTGAGGTGAACCACTAAAGCGTGGCTCTGTCGACAAGAACTTAATCGATGCACATCTGGACGGGCCCTGTGAGAAGAGATACTTGTGAATATTTGCCCTCACATGACGGACTGGTTTATGTGGAAGTGACAGGTTCCTGTTTGTGTACGGTGGTGTTACATGACGGCACATTGGCCGGTATTCATTTCCCGATGTTTCATTACTTTAAACCGAACGGTTTGAGCAAAGTGAGCAGAGTGGGTCTGCTTCTATGTCGAAGGCACAGTGCTGAACAGGAGTCACATTCACTCTGAGCCACATCCTCCTCAAATCAGACTCGGATAAACGCTGTTCTTGTTGTAGAACATTGATATGTGTCGGTAACTAATCCACATTAGGATTATTTATATTAAAGATGTTTTTTTAAATTAATTTGTGCATTTAGGACTGTTTTTTGTTGATGAAGTTCACTTGGGTACGTGACCATAAAAATGTTTACTGGCGTTTAATAGCAGCTTTGATTAGAATTTATACAAGCAATGTAAATATGTTGCCTTTATTCCAGTCATGGTTATTTTGATAGTGTGATGAAGGTTTCCACATTCCAGAGAATTTTTTTTTTTTCATTGATTATGAGTACAAGTCAAACAAAGTCACATATTTTGTTCCAAGTCATTTGGCAGTGTTTTTTTTTTTTTAATTTAAAAGTAATTAAAGTAAGTCGTTACAGTCGAAGTTACAGTTGCTTTTTCAAAAGACTTTTATTTAGATAGTTCAGACAAATTAATGCCTCAGACAATTTCCCAAAATGTGTGTTTTAGCTTGTACAGACTGAGCAAATTAAGTGCAAACTTGTTCATTTTTATTAGAAAATAGTGAATAGTGGACACTTTCAATCAAAAGCACAAAAACATGAATTCATACATATTGATTTTATGCTTCTCATAAAATACACTACCTGTTGTAGACTTTAAAATTAAGTTTGGTATTCATATTGGTTTTTAAGGGGGTAGGTACCAACAAAGAAGAACACATTTGTTTGGTATTCACAGAGATGATGCATCATCAGTGTTGCAGAACAGTTGGATTTTGTTTCTGCCGCATGACTTCCTCCTATACTCATCTCAAAGTAATGATCTAAAGACGTGGGTATTCGAGCTGAAAAATTTAAAAGAACTAGAAGGTCAAAACATCATCTCAACCTCTCCAGTTTTCCTCAACAGTTCTGAGATCCAGTGGTTTTGTCTTAAAGTACGTTTCCCAGTAAATTCTTTTCAGCGCTATTGTTTTCCAAGAAGGTTATCTTTCCACAGTTTGGGTTCGCAACAGGTCACCGACTCAAAAACCAGAATGGTTTGCAGCCTTCTTGTGACCTCTGCTGGCTCGTCGTCATTCTGCTTCCACGATGGGCTTGTTGGAGTGAGCAAGACACAGAAAGAGAACATATATATTTCAGTTTTCTTTCCTTTGAGTTGTAATTTGGTTAGAACTCCAAAACCATCAAAATGTTGCTTAAAACTCAGTTATCTTATTTTATCAAAACACTGAGACTGCAGCGGTTGACTGATTGTGAGTAGGTCAGTGACTTAGGCGTCCAGTAACGTCAAAATAACAGCTATTTTTGTTGTAGGCAACATACACAGGCCAGTGTGTTTAAAGCCCTCTAAAAATCAAAAGTGGTCCTGAATTTCTCTGTAAAAAAAATTCTCTGTAAAAGGTCTGTTAAAGAAATCATGCTTCGGTGCTGACTGCAGTCAAGTGTTGTTTAACAAAGACTACAGTCATGTCTACCCACAGTCCCTTCTTTGAGCGCTGTGTCCACCAATCACAGGCCTCCGGGGAGGACAAGTCGGATCAATCGTCACAGTTTCATAGACACGCTATGTCAATGATATTTGGAACATTAGTGACACAAATCTTTAATAGGTTCAAGCTGAGAAGACTCCTGTGCCCTTCTTTAATAATGTGGGAGCTTAAACCAAGCCTTAACATCTAGGAGTGTTTATACAAGTGCAAAATTATGCAACTGTAAACAATTTTGAAGCACTGAGACAAAATACGAGAGAGCACACAGTATCGGGGCCAAAAGCGTCACTTGAACCAGGATCGCTGTGTGAAGTGACTCTTGACTGCATCAGTGTCCATCTCATCCACCCAAGCAGATATCTCGCACTTTAGTGAGATGCAGAATGTCCTTGGAAGCAGGTTTTCTTGTAAACGCCCTTGGTTACAACTTTATCATGAAGTTCCCCTCGAGGTTTGGACCTCACTCGATCTCTGTGGTAACACTGCAATACTACAATGAATTTTTGTTAAGCTACAAATCTGCATATACAAATTCCAACAGGTTTGCCCCGTCTAACCTAAATATGTCACAATATGTTACTGGTGGCACATAAAATTTGAAACACATCAGAGGTAAATGTTTATTGCTGGTCACGTTCAGCAATTTGTAAACTTGACCACCAGGTGGTGCAATGTGCTAAAAAGATTTAGGTGTATCCTGTTGAACATTATCATACAGTGCAGTCTTACTGCGGTGCGTCGGGAGGTCATTTTCCTCATGTGATTCGTTTAATCACCATCTTCTTACAGTATGTCGATATGATGTTAATAAATGTTAGGATTTAGGATCTTTATCATTGTTAGTTATGTTATTGACCCAGTGGTTCCAGAAAAACAGTATTACTGACATTGCAGATCTCAAACACATACGGAGACACAGGGTGAGAGTGTTTTGGTAACTTTTATTTTACTAAAAAAGGGGGAAAAAGTTTCACATTAACATTTAGCCTCAATATTACAGTATATTGAAATTCTTCTCAAAGGAAGTAAAATACAACATTTTTTATTTTATTTTAATCTTATATTAAAAATATCAAATAGTACTCATCTAGCAGTGCTTACAGTATTTTAAGATATGTCTCAGGCTTGATAGCAGAAAGGTTGGCTTTGTACAGAGCAGAGATGGGTGTTTGCCAGTCTTAGCGAGGGCCTTGCAGAGACAACCTACCTTTGTGTTACCCAGCCTGGTTTGATTGACAAGCTGAACATGCAACGAGGGCAACTACACAAATCATCCTATAGATTATACTGGTGCAGTAAGACACTTGGAACAGGCTTGCAATGAAACAACAAGAAAAGAAAAGCTAAATGTTCCATTCATTGTGTTTTTTTATTCTGACAACCCTCAACATGTCACAGAGTGCCCGTTCTCCTCTACAAAGTGATCTGAAATTAATTGGCAGACTTTTTCTGGTGATCTTTTCGGTACAGCTTACCAACCATTGGACATGGTGAATGAGAAAAATCAGACTAAAAATAACATCACTACCTGAATAAACTTCAAAAAACAGACTCCTTAGAGCATTTCTCTAGTTGCACAGAACTGTACAGGCACACATATTATATATATTCAAAATAAATAGGGCTAATTTGGCCAAGACTCACTGGGGAGGGCAGTTCTCTCTCGTCTGTCAGCAAAGAGAGACACATCGCCGGCCATTTATTAGGATGGCTTCCCAGCCACTTCTAAACCTCACAAGTTCTCATAGTCCCTTAAACACACGCACACACACTCACTCAAGTACATCCACGGTGTCACTCACACACCCCGGCCTCCTCCACCACGCACATGCACAAAGCCAGAAAGACCGAAAAAAGGAGAAACAAAAACAGCCGTTGAACATAATTATTAAACATGTAAATGCCATTTTTCTGGTATGCCTTTGATGACGAAAACAAAGCTCATCAAACCAGTGTCTGGAAAGGGCTCACTAGATGAAATCCACGTGGGAGTGATCCTGTGCCACCGCGCCGGTGCTCCAGACCCCCCCAGACCTTTCCACTGTGGTCCCAGAATGCCTCGTCGTCTTGTCGGTGGGAGGCGGGGGTCGGCTCTGCTCTCCTCACATTACAAACAGGACAGTGACTACTAGACGACTGGGAAATGTCCTTCACTACCTCCCTACGTGCTCGGCTCCATCTCTTTTCATGACAAGGGTGTGAGGTGGTTTGGATGGGGGTGTAGACAGGAGGTATGTGTGGGGCGGGGGCTGTACAGTCGAGATGAGCCACCTGCTGGGAGGAGAGGTGAGGCAGGAGGACCGATTGGAGGGGACCAAGGATTGTATGGAGTCTCTGACTCTCTCCTCTCCAGATGGCGTCCTGAGGGAGGCGGGTGGGGATTAAACGTCAGTGGAAAAGTAGAGCGTGTTGCGCTTCAGTTCGGCAAAGGAGATAGGAGGATGCTGCAGGTAGTAGAGCAGCACCTGGACCTAAAAAGAGAGGAAACAAAGATCTTTTAATTCACTTAAAATTACTCCATGTGTGTACTCCCCAGTCTAATACAGGGGCTTTGCAAAGTCTGAGACTGTGGCCCCTCTCAGACAAACTCATCCTCACAACAACCCGTGCTGACCCCAACAAGACATTCTAAGCCTTATGCTAAAATAAATGTACAGTGTTATTTGGAAAATTATTATTGATAGAATTTGTGGATGACTGGATGCATAATTCTTTTTTTTTTTTTTTTATCTCCACTTGAGGGACAATCATACTCTTGAGTTTGGAAGTGCAGGCCCCAAAATAATTTGGGAAATGTAAACAGGAGGTGTAATGTTTGTGTAACTCCCTAAAACTACAACTTGAGATTTTTTAAAGCCTATATTTGTTTACATTTTGTCAATTCTGCCCCACTGAAGGTATGCCAGGTTTGCACAAAGCCAGAAAGACTGAAAAAGGAAACACAAACAGCAGTTGAACGTAATTACTAAACATTTTTCTGGAATGCCTCCAGAGTGATCCTGTTCCACTGCACCAGTGCTTCAGACCCCCCCAGACCTTTCTACTGTGCTCCCAGAATATTTAGCACCTCCTAAAGACAGCTGTCCTTGAATTAAAACCACAGGCAAGTTCTGGAGTTACAAGAGGCATCTCTTGTTTTAATGATTTCTAATAGGATTTATGGATGTTTTCTATTTAAAATAGTCATCTGACTTAAGAATGTTTCAGGAAGCACAAGTCACACTGAATCATATATGCCTATCATGTGTGTGTTGCTGAGTTGACTCGTTGAGTCACGACTTTGAGAAAGAGTACAATTTTTGATGAAAAACTGCAGCAATTATGCATCAAGGCTTTTAAAGAGTCTTAATGTTGATGGCCAACTGCTTACTGTGTTGATAAGTGGACCAAACTACTATAGCTAACTTCTGATCTATATAACTGTAATAATAAATGTACTACATTTCTCTTCCTACAAAAGTAGTTCATTTGCAAGAAAACTGTCTCAAGATATCAATCTGACTGTAATTTATTACTAGCTGACAATGTACTTTTAATAATGGGTGCACTTCTTATTGGCACTTAGTTTTATCTCAAATGTCTTTGGATGTGCTTCCTCTTTATTATTTTCTCCTATAAATCCACCACATGAGCCAGACGGACATATCTTCTCAGGTTTTTTTTTTTTTTTTTCACTACAGAATTGTTTTCTTTTTGGTAAATTTCAAATAGCTATTACGGATTTTGTGTCAGACTGCTAAGAACTATTTCATTTTATTTCAATATTTAAGTAGGGTTGTTGGACTGCTTAATTCACCACTTATGTTGGAAGTTTTTCTTCCCTCTATCATCCCTCTGCTACTTGACGTCTGTCTGCATTTCATGTTTATTTGCTTCCTTTTCCTCGACATCAATGGGACTAATCTGGTAGTATGAAGTTGAAACAAAATTCTGTTTCTAATTGACTGTTGAAAGATGTAGTTCCAATTCTTTCAGTCAACAAGCCCTGGGAAAATCACTTTTGAACATCAGAATCTGCTTTATTAAAACAGGTGAATCAGTCTAACGTCCCCCCCCACCCCCCCTCACTACTCCACAAATTTGACTTAATCTCCCCTTTAATCAGTTTCACCAGACGGCCATGTGTCTGGAAAATTTAATTTGAATGATTGTTTGTTTGATGCTTCTAGCAGCTTACCAGGAAAAAACAATTTCTGGTAAGTAATTGAATTTACAGTGAACATTTGACTACTCAGAGAAGGTGCATTTTGTTTGCCAGGGGACTTGATCATACTCTCTAAAAAACATGGACTGTTCCCCTCTATTTAATAATGCTGGATGACCCCCATCACTCATGTCCCATTATGAGATTATATTAAGGATACGGTGGAGGAAGCATCTGTCTCTTTCGTTTGACAATCTGTGTACTTGTGCTCTAAACATTTGGAATTTAAATAAGCCCCAGTACAAACACTCTCTTCTCTGTAATAGACAGACAGGACCTCCTGCATTTTCAGAATGCCCTATTTATGATGCTTTACTCTGGATGTTGTTTACTCTGCTAAGAAAAGAAATTTGTGCACAGGAAACTCATCTATCAGTAGAGATGAATGCATGGCCTGCAGCCTAAATACAGCTGGGAGAGTAGACCGCAGTGACATAGGTCACTTAGCGACGTGGGAGTAAAATTCATCTGGAAAAGATGTGCAGTGAACAAGGAAATGTGCATGTACACACCAGTCTACCATCTACTGCCTCTGCTCACAGAGGGAGTCTCTATTAATGCCCCTTAGGCTTCAATAATAGCTAGGGGAGAGAGGGCACCAGACAGTAATTAAGGCATAATAATACTATGTCTGACATACAGACACAGGGTTTAAATGTGGTCATCCAAAAATGTCAAAAGATAAAACTTTGTCTGACATTCCTACGATTGTGTGCTAATTTACCCACATTTGTTTTTCCCTTTAAGTCAGTGTGTCAGTACCTGTGCCATGACGTCATGTGACCAGATGTCGGAGGCGGAGGTGATGTGCTGTCCCTTCGTCGTCTCTGACTCTGAGGGCCTGAGCAGGGTGGGGCCGAACACGGTAGCCAGATTATGGAGGGACATCTTGTTGATGGGCTCCTTCTCAGCCACCCTGCAGGAAAAAAACACCAACGGACCATCAGTCAGGGAGGATGGAACACACGGAGGTAAACACATCATTTAATCATATAAAGAATAATTAAGTGTTTGGAGTCAATGAGACTACAAATTAACTTTCCTAATTACAACCCTTATATACATAAATATAATGTTATGTGTGAATAAGCTATTCCTTTTGGACAGTTGAAAACAGTAGCAACACAACATTGAAAAACATTTCAAACAAGTTGGGACATATACAAACAAAAGACTGGGAGAGTTGTGAAATGCTCCCTGCAAAACACATGATTGTATACATGATAGTACTACATGGGCTCAGGAACGCTTCGTAAAACCGTTTTCACACACAATTTGTGGACAAGTGATTGAATTCTGTTTTACTAAACATCCCAACTTCTTGGGAATCTCGGCTATATATACAGATCTAGGTTGTTTTCTCCTGACCGGTGGTGTGTGTTTACCGTTTGAGGTGCTCCAGTAGAGTGAGGAAGGTCATGAGGTTGGGGTCTGGCAGGGAGCGCAGGAGGTGCATCATGCAGTTCTCCTTGGCTGCTGGATCTGAGAGCGCTGTGAGGACAGAGGAAAAAGATGTCAAATCGGATTATGGCAGGACAGATCTTTAACTCACTGGCCCTCATCTCTTCCAGGTGGGTGACTTCGACTCCCTTGTAAAACTCTAAAAGCACCCACTGATGGCAAACATGCACACACTGTAGGGACAAAAGGTCACACACCGATGCCCTCCATGAAGGCAGGGTAGAGGCGGTCGGTGAGCAGAGGCTCCGGCAGCTCCCTGAAGTACAGCTTCAGTGTTCCCGCTATGGCGTTGATGTCCATGTCGCTCAGCATCATCAGGATATCTTTGGTATCTGCCGATCAGACACAAACAAAGAGCGGTTAGAAGCTTACCACGCTCCGTTTTTAAAGGCTCACAATAACACAGCTGCTCTCTCCTTGCTCCGTCTCCGGGAATGATGTAATCTCTCAATAACCCCCCCCCATCCAGATGGACACGGATGCAGACGTGCTCAATGTTTCACACAGAAATGAAAGGTGATACTGGGCTCTGGTAGGTGGGATCTCTGTGATGTAAATGCAGCCGTGACTGACTCTGAGAGACTCCTATGCACCATGAACTTGTCCGCTTGACAGCTGCTGCTCCTCATCTGTCAAGACCTCCCGGAAGGAATTATAGAGACCCCAAAGCTGCAGGAAAGTCTCAAACTATATTCACCCTAAACAGCCCTTATATACTACACTTCTAGAAACAAAGTAGGCAAATGCTTGATGACTCAGATGGTGTCATGTGATTTGACAGCATCAATTATTGGATTAAACCAAACTAAACTATCATTTTGAAGGCAAATTACAATGATTCAGTGATGGGATGGCTATCAAACATGTTTCTGTTTTATATACGGTAATCTGTTGATACAACAGAGTGCTGGACTGTTCTCCAGGCAAGACGATGGGAGGAAAAAGAGCATCTGTCATAGAAACAGTGAGTGGAGTCTTACTGGTGTCGAATGCTGTTTTGAGGGCCTGGATATCAGTGGCCACCCCTGAGATCCTGTAGATTCCCACTTCGTCAATCCCCCTCTTCTCTACTTCCTCAATGCACTGACGGACAATGTAAGGCACCTTGGATCGCTCGCGCCTGTGGACGTAAACAGCACCCATGTTACTTTTTCTGATGAAGTGAGCGCAATTATTCAGTTTCAACAATGAATGTGCATAAACTTGCTGAGTCTTATTTCATTTTTAGACAGCTGCGCTTAAAGAAACAGCCCATATGGGCCTCAAGTATGAGAACATGCTTACTTTGTCACCACGTTGATTTTGACTCCAAACACCCCACTCTGCTTTTTGGATGGCGTTCTCTTCAAGCTGAGGTCCCGACTTGTGAATTTCATGGAGAACTCCACTTTGATCTGATGATGAACAAACACAGCTAAAGAAGACTGCATTCCTTAAATGAGCCAGAGCTGAACTCTGTGAGCCTCATGAACCACTTTTTTTATCTGTTTAGATTTAGAGGTTTTAACATTGGAATTTTGAGGTTAAACCACTGATACAGTTACAATACCAGACATCTCCAATTATTTTTGTAAATATTACAACTGAACAGATGTTCTTTTCTGGACAAACGTTGAATCTCAAAGTTATTAAGAGATAACACTTGACATAAATCTCACTTTCACCTCCTTCAGAGATATAGGAGCATACAGTTTTGAAAAAGATACAGACACTGTGTAACCTTACATCACATTTTATAAGAAATAACACAGCTCATTTCAATATATGCTGTAAATATGTCGAAATCCGAGCTAGAAGTAGAGCCGCTTGTGTCTTACCCCATTCATCTCTATGACGTCCATGTGCCAGTTCTTTGACTGCACCGTCTGAGGATCCAACTGAAAGACAAAACAGAGACGGAGAAAATTAAATGATAAGATTTCCGGGAATTCTTTTAGCCGAATAAGGACACATTACTAAATCTATACAGGGATTTTACTTTCAGAGGAGACTGGCTAATCAAATCATCAGATAACAAATTGTTACTGTGGAAACGTTTCTGCAGGATAGCATTATGGGAACGAACATTCACCAAAAAGGAAACAGTTTGCTTTACTCCGACACATACATGACTGGATTTTCTCTTGCAGGCAGAGAAAGTTGACTACCTGATATTTCAACAGAGTCAAGCCACCAAAGCAGGTTTTCAACAAAAACCCATATCCCACACAAATGGAGTTTTGTAAAGTTGTGTGCAAGACATGATGATCAAATGTCCTCATTCACATTCACTTAACAAGCATCACACTGAATTAGAAAGAAGTCTAAGAGGTATTTCTGCCATTTATGTAGGGCTCCAACTCTCGATCATCCTGGGTTCTTGTTAGAAAGTATTAGTCCCTTCAACATTTAATCGGGGACTGTACAAAACAGGATCCCTACACCTTCATAGACATCAAATTCAAGGGCTTTTCCAGGACTTTACAGAACCAGTTCCCTCACATTCAAGGACCAAACATGGCATAGTTTAAGACATAGATCAAGGTAGCTATTGTAACTGCTGCTGTGTTACAATGGTGACTTGCAGACAGCAGAATGTAACCTATTTACTAATGTTAAGTAAAAAAAAATATATCTGAATTTCTATTTCTATGTCTGCACAAAATATATTTATCGAAGTATTTTCTATGACCCACATCTATTCATACTCTTCATGGCCTTCATTTCCACAGTCCAAGGGTTAGGAGAAGGTGAGGGAGGCACTTTGAAACTGTTAATGTTCATCAAGTCCACAGTTCACCTTCTTGTTGGCTGCTCCAGTTTTCTAACCTATGAACCGGATCAAAGTCAAGCTGTCCTGCTTCACAACACCACACTCACTCACTCACTAAGTCTACTATGGGAAAGAAAGATGCCACTTCAGTTTCCCACATATGCCCTCTGCAGTCACCTGGGGGTCCAACAAGGGCTCCAGATAGACTCCAGACACTTGGCCCACTTCACCGCAGACATTCTCAAAGTCTGGATCACACGTCCTCTGAGAAATGAGAGATGGCAGCCTGTTGTTTTCTGAAGCCTCCTGGAGTCTGTGCCCGCTGCGTGAGGCCACAACAACTAATGCCTTTTTTATAGGCTGTTTGAGCGCTACAGCTACCCACAGTTATGTCATTACGACCCTGCGTGGTGATGTGCTCAACTCAGAGGAAAGTAATGATTGCTGGGTTAGAGCAAGGGCAGCACACTTCTCTTATTGTCAGCATTAGGCTGCAAGCATTAAAAGTTCTCAGTAAGCGTATTTCATTACCTCGTAAAAAGGCCATTTGGCATCGGTTTCACGCATTCCTATTATCATTAAAGCCTGGTCTCCCAGCAGGGTTTGGGTTTGAGACGGGGGACAGGTAATCACTGCAATTGGGTCTTTACACAGGACTGGGCAGAGATCCAGGATTCACTGGTGACGCCTCCTGTAACACCTCCAAGTCGGTGAAAAAACAAACGTGCTCCTCCCACCTATTTCCTTCCTATTACTCTCTGCTGATTTCCAAAAAACCTGATTAAAAATAAATGTGTTGCAATAGGGTTGTAAATACAAAGAGGATCTCTTACGGGCAGCGGTTACACTCACTGACCCCTTTCAATACTGCATCCTCTTATTGGCTCTTTTATCAAAAAACACTTTGGAGAGGAACTCGTTTCCCCACTTTTGCTGTCCTGGGGATCGAGTGGGCTTAAAGGGATGACTGTAATAAGTTTGGCTTAAGAGGCCTCTATGATGCAGTGTCAGACTGACTAAGTTTATACTTGATATAACGCTTAGAATTAGGCCCAAAATGTTACAAGACAAGAAACCGTATTATGAGGTTTTATCCTGAGTGATGGCTCATTCAAGGCATTGACAGGAAGTGGGTGGAAGAACAGGGACCGGAGGAGCAAAGGTAATGCAGCCTAGATATGCCAATTAGATGCATAAATAAAGAAAAATGGGATGTAATGAATTTTTTTCCCTTTCCTGGAGGACAATTTACTCATCTAGACTGTTTTGGTGCAAATGGAAGTGACTTTTGGAAAATATCAGTTGTAATGGAACTAGCTGGCCCTCGGCTTGTGATGTTCAACGAGAAAAATACATTTAAAAACATTAAAAAGCAATACATCTTTCCAGAATTCATGACCCAGTTGCTTGGAATATTCCACAGCACTTTCATTTCGGAACTATTTTCTTTCTGCGCAGGAGGAAGTGTGCGTCTACTCAAGGAAGAAAGGCTAGTAAGCTAGCTAACATTACAGCTCATTTATGTTTACATCCCTCGCTGTGACGAGCAAGAGCCTTCATCCATGAGTAAATACACGCTTCCTTCTGTTGATAGTGTACTTGAAACAGCTCAGCTCATGAAAGGTTGACTTAAGAGAAGGGGAGGGAGGCACTTTGAAACTGTGATTGATATTCACTAACCTTTAAACTATGTCAGCTGCAGCCCTCCCTATACAAATATTTTTCAATACATGCTTTGAGACTACGTTTGCACACTCTTCTGTGGGGGGGAATTTTCAACAGCAGCCAGTTCCCGTAGTGTAGTGGTTATCATGTTCGCCTAACACGCGAAAGGTCCTCGATTCGAAACCGGGCGGGAACAGCCCTTTCTTGCAGGTAGCTATTGATTTGAGATACCACTGATTAATTCCAAGTGTCTATGAAAGTTTGTCAAATTTGAGGAGAAATCACAGCCTTGGAAGTTAAACAAATAAGAAGTACACGTGTGTCTTTGAAAGTGCTTTAATGTATACATTTTGTGTACTAGAAAATAAAGCTCCACTGATTTAAAAAAAAATGTTTTTTACTTAACGTTATTAAAGAAGCTAGGTTGGGCTGTCTGCTTATGTCTCCTGCAGCTTTCTTCCACCGCTCTAACACAGCAGCAGGTACAGTAAGTGACATTGATCTCTGTCTCAAACTATGCCATGTTGGATGTTTGAATGTCCTTGTAAAGCCATTAAATGTGATGTTTAAGAAGGGGCTGGAACCCTGTTTGGTACAAATATTGAAAAGAAAAATCTTTGGAGGAACTTTTTCAAACATTGTTGAATAGTAGCTTACAAAAACAGTGATTAATAATCTAAATGGATAAATAGTACTACATTTGAAAGGAAAAATATTTGTTTTTGATTTTGAGGTTAACTGTCCCTTTAAGATCTGGACGTGGATAAAAAAAATATCACACAGGAATTGGAGATACACTACAAGAAAATATAAAAACATCAAGAATGTATTATATTATAATAAGAATACATTTTATGGCCTCACTTCTTTCTTATTAAAAGACCTTTTCAAGAACAACACAGCTTTAGTCTACTTTCATCTCATTCCAAGAAGATGAAAGGTTCAATGACCAATTTCCGTTCATAAGAATGCTCAAAGGAGATTTCAAACACATGAGCATTGACTATATGTATGTGTGCATTCAGATAAAAGTCTAAAAGTGTCTCATGGTTCTTTTTTTAAAGACATCCTCAGGCTGATATGGTTCCGATTAGGATTGCAAAGCTCTCTTTGTAATGCTGTGAAAACTAAAAAGGATATACATGATTGAGGAGAGGCTAGAACAGACTGCAGCCTGAAGCAAAGCATAGAAATATTTCAAATCCAGTGGACCGCTATACACACCAATTTGTACGCATTCCAGTTGGGGAGCTTTTTCCTTATATAGAATGCAATAAATGTGTGTGTGTGTGTGTGTGTTTGGTGGATAGAGCAATCCACCCAGCATGTATCTTCTCTGTTATATGGGAACTCATCGTTATGTTCTGTGAGCAGCTCACACTGTACATCACTGAGTGTGCACCAGGTTTGGGGCTCAGCTGGTCAACGTGCTGCCTGTTTACTTTCTCTCTACCTTGTGTATGGCCTACTAAACCTGACTCCAGTATGCTCACACACATCCTCATGTCATCGCTCGCCTGGTGTGTTTGAGCGTCAGAAATAAGCCAGAACTGGAGGCATATGTCTGCCATGTGATGTGGCCCACTTGTAGGCCCTATAGAAAATTGATGATAGGTTTCAGCATCTTTTCCTGCCTCTGGTCGGAGCTTTCTGTCAATCAAGCAGAACACAGGCAGAAACATCACGGCCAAGAGTCTTGACTTCAAAGGAAGAAGCTGACAGCCGTGAGCCAGGTTGTACACACAGCCTGCACTCTAACCCAGCTGATCTACAGAGGCAGAACAAAGCAGATAAGATAAGTCATGCCGCTTTGCTGCCACATGGTCTTTCAGTTTTTCCATTCTTGCAACAGAGGGAGAAACAATTCCACTAAACTTATTTCCTGCCATTTTCATCTCTCTTTATACGGACTAAGAGTGTTATTTGGTGATTCAGACGTGGGTGATTAATTATAACCAAAACTGTAGCCAAAGTAATAAGAAATCAGTAAAAGAAAAGGTTTAAAGCATCTCACAAAAAACGTTACATATATCAGCCTTTTTATTAACATAAAATTACTGCATTTAACAAAGAATATCTGAAAAAAAGAGACAACAATGGCTGTGTTTCCAAGATAAAAAGGTGCTGTTCCCGCCCGGTTTCGAACCGAGGACCTTTCGCGTGTTAGGCGAACGTGATAACCACTACACTACGGGAACTGGCTGCCTCCTCCCTCCCCCCACTCACAAGAAATAATCCTGTCCTCCTTCGCCAGCATGCGACATGTGAGCCACGCTCCTGAGGCCTGTGTGAGACTGACAGCAACAACAGCCTGGCACAGCGGGGCAGTCAGAGGTCTGCAGCCCTCTGGAGCTGTTTACATTTCCTACAGAACACACAGGAGGCTTCTGCACATGCAGCTGGAGAATCCTATATATCTACGGTTTAAATTTATCAAAAAAAACAAAACAATGTATCACCCATTGGCCATGCAAGAACCATGCATAAGGTCCTGCACACATGAGAACATATTTCCCAACAAGCTGATTATGTCGATGTTAGACAAAAAAAGATCCAAGTGTGTTCTGAAATGGCAAGAGACATTTTGCCAAACAGTGAGTTATTGAAATGATGTTTAAAGCCTCAGATAATCAAATCCCCACACACTTAATTAGCCCATTGTTGCTGTGCTGGAGAGTTAATGCATGCTGGCGACAGTATTCTAAACACAACTTGATCTTTTTGATATGCTAAATTAATGGATTTCTGTTTAATTTCTCCTTTGTGTTTCCGTGCAGTTTTCCATTGCTGTTCTCTTGCTGATTAAACATTCATTCGGCTGCAGAAGCTTTTTATTAGTCCTTTAATTAGAACGTAGCTCCAACTGCACGGCTCCTTGGTTTTAGCAGGATTACGGGAACTGTTTGTGCCATGATTGAGCCTTTTTTTTTCTCCCCCTGCAGCTAACACATCAAGCTGCAGTGTCGAGTACAAGCAGTATGACTATTTTTAGCTAAATGAACCACATAAGCATAAAGTTTATATGTGCATCAGTGACAGCCAGGCCTCTTAACTCAACAGCTGCTGATGTCACAACGACCACGTGATGTCTTTGACTCGGTTACCATGTTGCCTTCCTCTCCAACTTTATTGTTTGAGCCAATCGGCGAGGGCTTCCAGCCAGCAGAAGGTTGTGATTTGCAGGCTAGCCTTGCCATCTCTGCAGGCAGTGTGTAATTCTCTTATGTGGCCTGTAAACAGCTACACACAGACACGTACTACACTTATGCAACACGACCCTGCCTGCAGCCAGCACACAGCATCGTGAGTCAACCCACACTCACGAGCAGAGAAAGGGAGAAATATCCCTTTAAGGGGGCACTATGCAGTATTGGAGAATATATTCAAACTCAGAAATGTAATATTAATAATATCAAAATATTTATTTGTATTATAACTGAAGAAACAAGCTGTTCTCAGAGGAGAATAAGGTCCCCAGAACACTGTTTGAGGCTAGAAAGGTGGTATGGTTCCGCTAAATACAAACAAAGTAAAACAGTTACATTTAATTGAACCTGTGTTGTCCTTTAAGATCAGTTTATTCAGTCATGAAAACAAAGTTGTTGTTTTTTTCCGGCCTCAACAAACTAAATATAGCCAATGAAGATTTGAAAATTTCTTCTCAAAGCTACGTAGTGCACTTTCAATGCTCTGAATTTTAAAGCTAGCTTTCATGTCATTTATCCCTGAAACACTAGATTTTCTATGATTCCTCAAAATGTTGCCGATTTGTATCATGTTTTGTATGCAGTCAATATCAGCCAAAAATAGATGAGATACTATGCTTTTTCTTTAATTCCAGGCCTTTATCTAGCATACAGTATAAAACCTACATAGTGAAGTCACAGATACAAACACTTCTTCGTTCCTTTGTAATATACACCAACCGCTGATTTAATCTAGTGCAGCAATGAGAAAACTCGCATATACTATCAAGACTGCCATCTAAGTCACATTTTTGTCCTCTGATGAGCCCTCATGTTTTCTTGGACAGATCTACAGCAATGTTTTTCCACTTGTGGGCCTTCTGGGGATTCTGTGTAGTTGTGGGCTAGCTCATTATGTCACTATTCAGGTTATTTGTGATCTTTACCTCTAACAGCATGTACCATTTCTAAGGCATTAGATCATCTTGACGTATGTTTACTCAGCGGAGTCAGCGGACGAAGTATGAAATGTCAGTACGATGATCATAGGGGAACCGCTTCGGTTCTGATGTAACATTCACCAGCTTTTTTTGGTCAGAGTTTAATAAGTTGGAGAGCTTCCTAGAGCAAAAAAAGTCTTCTTTCAGGTTTACTGTGGAAGACAACTTTTGGGAAAATCAGCATCTTCTGAAACAAACCAGCAGAGCAAGTCATAAACCACAGTTCTTGACTGTTTCAGGTAAAAGTATCAATTTCACTGAATCCATGTGGTAACCATGAGTCATTCTCTTTACGTACAACTGTTTATGTGTACAACCGCAACAACTACTGTCATTACCCAAGCCCGTACCAGTGTTAAAAAATGTGATCAACATAACAGAAGCCCACATCTACTCATCCTCACCACCTAATCACATGATTCATGCCTTGTTGTCACCCTGCTGAGATTAAAGCCAACCTGCATATGGCCAGAAGTGATGGGGCTGGACTCCTCCCAGAGGGGTTCACTGTGGGTATCAACCTGAGAATGCTTTACTGACCTGCCTCCCCTCCTGGAGCTCATTAACCAATCACAGATCCTGCGCACGGGGGGATGGATTGGGGCCAATAAAGGGCTATGCCCTCCGGTGGGGACAGACGGTGATTTATGTGGCCTATATAAAAGTCCATTAGGGGACAGGCTGGCATTTTAGGCACGCAGGAGGGATGAAACCCTGATATCTCATCTGCACTAATCAACATACTCAAATGGGAGAGCATAATTTCGTATGTGGGCTAAAATGCACTGGGGGCAAGAGGTGGGATGAGCGGGGCGAAGGATAATGGTTGGATCTGATTCCGTTCCGCGGCTAAGCCGGCACGACAGCTCCATTGTTCTCACCACTAAGCTGACAAAGAAAGTAAAACCCAACCTGCCCAGCAAACAGGTCATCAGTCAAAAGAACACGATGTTAAACACACAGCCAAGAACCAATACTAACAACCGAGTAATCATCATTTGTTCTTGTGCTGGAACACAAACCATACATTATATCTGGTTCTAGTCCAATTAGTGTTCTCAGCCAGCCTCCCATTTCATCACACTGCGTCTTAATTATGTGCCGCTTTAGGCTGAAGGAGGACGATTCCCCCAGTGTGCTTCTCCATACCCTCACGTATCCTCTAATATCCACATTCCTTCTAACGGCACAGACACACGCACAGCAATATACCCTGAAGTCTGCTTTCCCTGCCCCCTTCAAGAGGATACTTGTAGTTGCCCTTGCTCATTAACAGTGTCTTGCATGTCTTTAGAAAGTTACATTTTATATTTCAAAACAGTTTTCGAAGTAGACTTTGTGACGAATGTTTATCACAATTTCTGGACATTTTATAGACTTAACGATTAAACAGTGAAAAAAACTGGCAGAATAATCAATAATGAAAATAATCTTCAGTATTAACCTCATCCCGTCTTAATACAAAAACAAGACATGTTTTTCAGACTGCTGCAGATTTGCGCAGTTTCAGATTGCCTTAAAGACCCTTGGGCAGCATATATTGTTCCCCTTTCAGATGATGGTGGCGGGTGACTTAACATTATCGCCTCTCAACCCCCATCATAAAGAGTTCACCACCATGCTGAGGCAGAAATGCAGGACGGCGGTGGAAGAAGAAAGGGAGAATTGTACAAGAGCTGATAGGATCAAAAGGCAACAGAGCAGAGAAAAAGTGAAACAGTTTACTCGTAAAAACCTGCCCTTCAAAGCCTCATTCAAAATGACTGACGGGATGAATGGGACTTCACTGAGCAGTTTGATGAACGGGGATTTCTGAGAGCTTTTTTGGGGCAGCATCAAGTGAAACTAACTGCAAAACTGACAAATGTGGACAGTAATGAAATACAGAAACCTCTTTAATCACAATGTAAGACTTTAAGACGTGTGTCAGAGAGGAGAGGAATGGATCAATACAGGACCTGCAGGTCAGGGTAGTTAAGTCCGAGCTTAGTATGTAATCCCTGTTTCGTCCCGCTCAGTACAACTAGTGGTCAGCCTTCCTCAGGCCTCTCTTTTGAATAATGGAACGCACTCAAGCAAAGGTCAGGCCGACTCTCGACTTGGATTCTTTGTCCCGAACCTGTTTGTTATGCACACAAATTACAGCTCAAAACGCTGGCGATGCACTCATGATGAAGACTAGGAGAACTGCTGAATAAACATGTGTAAACACACCGCGAAAAAAAATGAAACAACAAAAGTATTAGTCACCGTTTTAGCTGCCTGTGCAGAGCTATGCATAGAAACAGAACAGGCTCACGTGTTTCTTCTCTGTCTTTCACTTACAAAAAGCATCTGGAGGAAAAAAAAATGAAGGAGCCGTTTTTCTGCTCCCACGTATGAGTCACAATCCAGACACTGCTTTTAAAGTATGGCATACCAGACGTGTGTGTGTTGCCAGATTTGGGTAACTGACTCCTCAACACAAGGGTCATTCAGTCCAACCTGAAGGTGTAAAACAAATGACAACAACTGAACCAGCCTCAATCCTATAGCAGCACTTGCGGCAATGGTATATTTGAATTTACGTGATTTATAAAGTAAAAACATGTTATTTTAAGCCTCATTTTGTTTACCTTAAGCAATAAAGTGCTCTTCAACATTAATATAATGAAACACCATTGGTAAAAGGAACAAAAGCATAGTGGTTTGAACCTTGCGATTTTAATTGTATTGTAAAAACATGGTGCAAGTATGCTAAACGCATGTTTCAGAGGCCATGTGTGATAATGTGACAGTTAATTAGTGGACCCTGTGCTTGAAATGCCAAAGGGGCACCAGATCAGCTCAGCCAGAGGAGGACAGTATTTAAAATGACCAGCAGAGGGAGCTCATCTGATGCTGAAATATCAGACATCACAGTTTAGTTGGACAAACCATGAAGGCATCATCCAGAGCTTTAAATGAGGATTAACAGCGTTTGATGGAAGAAGAAGGGTTGAAAAATGATAGGAATGAGTCATAGGGAGGACATTGTAAATTCCTGTCAGAGAGATATGTCTCATCCATAAAAACTGTGTTTTCTGTTGCGATGGTAAAGTCACCTTTCCAGGTCCAGGTAGATAATAGGTCCGTCTAGCATCTGTGCCATTTATCAAAATTTAAACATCAGGAAAAGCTTGCTTTTTGTACACTAACCACTTTTAAAAGCTGACATAAGACTTAGTTACAAATATTTAATAATAATGTCAAACAGAAGTCAGGCATTTAAGAATGAGATTACATTTAAGGAAGGAAAAAAAAAGCATACATCTAGGCTTCTCACATGACTATAACTTTTGAGTTTTCTGTGGCTGGTGTCATATCAGGTCACACTTTTAGCCACCGTTTTTTATCTAGCACTACATCAGTGTTTCTGCTGCAGTCAATAGACCCATCAGATAAGAACAATGGTCAACTGTGCGCTTAAAGAAAGACACCCGGGGAGAGACAGAGCACACGCACATGGAGAGGAACACTGAGCATAAAAGAAAGGCAGAACAAACAGATGGAAGTGACAGTGATAAATAGAAGAGCACAAATGATAAAAGAGAGGAAACAGCTTGCGTGTGTATGTGACGTGTGTGTGTGTGTGTGTGTGTGTGTGTGTGTGTGTGTGTGTGTGTGTGTGTGTGTGTGTGTGTGTGTGCATATGTCAGCTAGAGACCTTTTGTCTGAGCAGCTTGCTGCGGACGCGGCCCCAGAGCTTGGCCCCGGTGTTGGTGTGCCTCTTGAGCACAGGGGTCTGTGGCTGGCTGGACAGATTGTGCTGGTTCTGGTCCACACAGCAGTGCTGCTCCAGGCGCTCGCACACCGAGTTCAAGTTTACATCCGACACCATGATTTCCGTCATCCCAAAAGCCTGCAAGTGCCCCTTTGACAACGAGGAAGGGGAGGGAGGATGAATGCCCACGTAACCTCTCACAGATCACTGGACCAGGTGCACAAGAGCCGCAAAAAAAAAGGAAAAACTCCAACAGCTGATACTCACTCGCTCAGATACTCAAAAAAAGGAGAGAGTGATGATTAAAGGCAGGAGAACGAGATGCTGCCATTGTCTCCTTGATAAGCCTGATAATAATTCCACGTTCTCTTTGTGAGCTCATTCCACAGTCAGCTGCCAACATCTCCTCACTGTGCAATCTGACATCCACCACGGCAAACACAGATACAGAGCGCTAGAGCGAGGCAGAGAGAGAGTGTGCGACAGAGAGACAGAGAGAGAGAGAGAGGGGGGGGGGAGAGAGAGAAGGGGGAGGGAAACTGGGGGAAGTGAATGAGCTCCTGTTGTCACTGAGCAGCCCTGCTTCTCCAGATGTTGATGGACACACCTCCATAGAGAGGAGGGAGGGAGCAATAAACAGTCAATGAGGAAGGAGCGTAAAAGAGGGAGGGACAGAGGGATGGAGGGACAGCTAAATAGTGTTAGTGCTTAGTGCTTTGACCCCTTGTCAACCTTTCCCAGAGCTGGTCAGCACACTTGGGATGTGACTAAAGAAAGGAATGTAATGATAATGAGGAGAAAATGAAATACTTTCTCTTTCTCTGTAAAGTATTTGAGGATAACATGTCCAAAATGGTGAAAAATACTTCATCTCAGCTGAAATCTCAGAGGCTTTAATGGCCTTTCAAAATATGACAAGAGTCACAATTTTTCCTTCTCCTCTTCTTCTTTCTCCCAGTTATCTTGCCTCACTACCTTCTTACACGTCCCTGGTTTCCAAATGCACGCACACTTGTGCACCCTGGGAGACAGGCTGAGCGAATCACCATCTTTATTCAACAGGACAGCCAGAGCCGGCTGCTCTTAAAAGGCGTATTCCTCTGTATAATGGATCGATAGGGGCAGGGGAGTGGCGTGTATGTCTGTCAAACTCCATCTCCATCCGCTGTGCGTCCCATCCAAATTGAATTAGAGGGGAGAAATATTCTGCTGGGGAAAGGCTACAGACACGGGGGTGCATTTTAAAGCCTGGAGAGCAGCCTCAGACTGTCTCCTGAGCTGAATGGTAGTTGTGATTTAGAGTTGGAGTGGACTGGTAGGTAGGCAGCTGCCTGCTGATTGTAAAGTGATTCATAAAGAGACAGAGATACAAAAAGCAAAAGGAGGATGTTACACAATGTCTCTGATCTACCGATACGGTGGGAGGAAGCTGTGTTGACGAGGACGGCAAGTGAGAAGCAGAAATATGCCCTCCGAAAATAAACTGAAGTCAATGAAGTTGTAGGTTATTTATATTGCAGATGAGCATTTCATGAATTGGTTGCTCCATATTCGCTCTAAAAAAGCAGTGACTAGCAGAAAAAGTGTAAGAGAATAAATTCAGGGGTTAACTTGACATTCATGTAGGCTCTAAACACACCTTAAACTAAACACAGTCATCATGTCATCACAAGGCGTCTCAGATAGCACTAGACACTCTGATACCATGCTGTAAAAACATGTGGGTGAGTGTGTTCTGTGGCAAAGATAAAACACGGAATAGATAGGACAGTGCGAGTCTAAATGTCTGACTATGTGGCCGACAATGCAACAAGAGGGGGGCAGATGGAGGGTTAGTATGGAGGAGACCTCAGCCAACCCTCGCCACAGAGTATTTTTAACTACGAGACGTACACAGTCCATGCGTCACATCTTGGAAAAAATGTCTGGGAAAACCATGTTTTGGAAATGAGCGAAAGAAAACCCACAGGGGAGATCGGAGATATTTTGGGGGCAAGGCAGAAGGAGAACACAGTTACAGACGGGTGTAATTCTACTGTGTATATGTTAACTGTTATAATATGTAAGTGTTTAAGATATTTTGTTACAAGAAAGATCTGCTCCCACATCATACATCAAAGAGATTAACATAAGCTAAAAAAGGAATTGTCTAAATCGGACATAGTGCCACAGTGCTTTAAAGGAATATTTTAGCAATTTAGAGTTGGGGGACTCACAAGAGACAAAAACTAAAAAACTAGAATGGCATACAGTAGAGTGCATACCTCTGCCAAGGCCCCTGGATACGAGTGAAAACTCCTCCTTGGGGGAGGTAAAAATTATCAAAATTGAAGCAGCAGAGGCTGAGATATCCTGAATTTTACATTCTAGTATGAGAATAGTTTGAAAAACACTAGATGCTACATTTTACATAATGCAACGAATCAGACCTTTCATTTCAGCCCCTGTGCCTTGTTAATGGTCACTTCTTTCACACCCCACACCCGCAGTTTGGAGCGCAGGCTTCCTGCACATGTATGCAATGTTTTGGGCACGGATCAACGATAAAAGTGGCACTGCTTAAAAATTCAATATCAGGATCGGCCCGAAGCGAGCATGAAATAACAGGCCGATTAGACAATGATTTAATTATGCATGGGACACCAACTAATGACTAAGTAGTTTTCTTATTTTGCTTAATAAATATATACATTTTGACCTTTTGCCATTTGGCCATCATGATAAGAGGATTGTTGACATATCTGCATTTACCAAACTTATTAGGAAAATATAGGCATATCTGCAGAATAGCCAAAAATCCAATACGGTGCATCCCTATTTTTGGGCTGATGGCTTTTCTTTTAACTATCAAGAAATCCTGAAAGTCAAGACACTGACAAAACTCCAATCTGACAGCATGAAAGCTCACCAAGGAAACTAGCACGTGAGTGTACAGTGAGATTTTAGAGTACAGCAACAGCTTTCAGGCGTCTTTACTACTGGGTCAACTTGAGTCCACCATTTCACTACGCATCACATCAGAAAAATCATGGAGTGAACACACATGCTCGCATGAACACGAGCGCCTACTGTACATTTATACATCCAGTGCTCCACTCCGTCTAGCGTGAACTCATGCACTATTTATGGTTTTGAAAACGCGTCTACATACTATACATCCAGACATTATAACCCAGAATACTGTGGCTCGTGCTAACTCCAATCTAGACTGCCACAGCCACAGCATTTAGATGCAAAATATATAAGAGGATAGCGATGAGCCAGGATGACATTTGTCTGAGTCGTGTTGGAGGCAAACTATTTCAGCTCCCTGCTTTAGTTGGTTGGATGGCTTTGCTGTTAGTAGGAAGAGCAGAATAATGGGCCCTTATTTACCTAAAAGACAAAAATGTACTGCAGAGATAAATTAACCGTATGAGAGGATGAACTGCGTGGGGCCTTGAGCTGGGGAGACATGGGAATGAGAAAATGAGAAAAGACGCAAGCAGGGGAGGAGGAGGGTGTCCAATAGGGAGATAAGATTAAGAGTTCTTGTGGGAATGGAAGACCAGATGAAAGGAAAAGAAAAAGGAGTAATTAGTAAAGGCAGTAATCCTTGAGATGTGTTCAGGTTGCCAGGTTTCATACTATAGTGTTAGTGTGGCTGCAAAGAGCACGGTGTGGCTGCTTGTGCTTTTCCTTTATGTATATATTAAATGCATTATTTATTATTCTCTGTGTGAATCCTGCTCTCTTGTGATCTTTAACACTATGGGTCATACCAACTATCCAACTCATCTTTTATTTTTCTTCTATTTTCACAAACAGCTCTCTTTTTTGCTCTAAAATCTGTGCCCCGAGGACAACCCCAGATTTCTAAAGGGCAATTGTAAAATGTTTCAAGGAGTTTAATCACTACTGCTGGTCACAACAACAACGTTTATTTTCACGTCAAGACGAAGATAAAACCATATGACTACACCATACAAAGGTGAGACAGCAGATGGTTCAGCCCCGAGTGCCTATGCTGTGACATCAGGACCAGTCCTGACTCTTAATTATACATGTGCTGGGTGGCACAGCCCCTCGTAAAGCCGCTCCATATGACCAGACAGGAGGGGGAAGGGGAAGGGAGAGTCGAAGTAGTTCCTGGTTTCCACTCCAAACCCCATCTGGGATTGTGGCCGCTCCCTGACAAGCAACCGCGATTCTGTTGATTCTGCGATTCTCCGGCCTCTACTCTGCAGGCTTCAGCACGGCTCTGCCAATCACAGAGACCCTTAAGAGCTGGGGATGAATGATCAATTTAACGGCTACGACGCGCCAACATGAATATGGAGCAGCTCCGAATCCATGCCTCGCTAGTGCACATGGGATGATCCTGACACTGCAGCAAGACCGGTGTTTCAGTGCGTTTGTGTGTAACAAGAGTGAGAACGTTGTACAGCTGCTGAAAACATGTGCCTGTGAATGTTCTGTAGTTGACCCTCACTGTTCTCTGTCTTAGTATGAAACAAACCATGTGTGTGAGTATGATGCTAAGCAGTCCACAATGATTTCTTTTTATAAGATTATTAAATTACCATCCTGAGTAACAGCTAAAGTATTGGACTTAAACAAGAGCTTATGAACTAAAACTTCAGATTTCTGAATAGGAAGCTTTACAGCGGCTCCCCTCACAGCAATAAGACCCCCTAGCAAAATGTATGGATGGCTCGAATATTACATTATTAAAGGAATATTTTGTAATTTTGGGTGTCATAACTCAGTCTCTAGGATGGCACAACACCCTCAAAGAAACAGTTTCAGCGAGTAATCCCCGTAAAAAGAGCAACTTGTCATTTCAGTTGTGGACAGTTCCCCTGTTTCCAGTCTTTATACTAAGCTAAACTAGTCAAATTCTGACACTAGCGCCATATTAAAACTGGCAATATGTTTTTGAAGCACATGTTGATTGCATAAAGTAATGGCTATGGAATAATGACACCATCTGCATTAATTGTTTCCTATTAAACATACTCTGGAATTGTGTCTCCCACTGGGCATGGCACTATTTCTATCTGCTTTAAAGACTAAATGAGTGACTGGAGTCATGTTTTGTCCTTTGTTGTTTGTGGCTACAATTCAAAGCAAAGACACAAGAGAGCTACTGGTCTTCTTATCTTACTCTTTTATTTTTTGAACTATTCCTTTAATACACCAGAGCATTTCAGAGTTTATCATTATAGATAATTTAACGTTTTGTTAAGCTCAAGGGTCAAACTCAAATTCTTTTTTTTTTCATTTAATCTTGTCAAATAGCATTTTAAAATCCAGTCTTTTAGCATTTTTTTTTTCTCATCTTATCAAGGCACATTTGGACTCCAACAAACACTGTTCAGACTGCCATTGTAAAACACACTTGGGTTTTTGTTTCTTTTACAACCTACCCGGGTTTTGAACTGCAGCCTCAACCTATGCTACACAACTCCGTGTACATGTGCGTACATTTATATTCTTGACTTTACTGTAAATCCCTGTGAAGCAGCTAACGGAGGAACAAAGGTGATCATTTGGGACTTGGTTATCGAAAAATGATGAAATCAAAAAGAAAGGAGATGTGTCCTCGGGCTTATTTGACTTACTCATCAAAAATGACTAATTGGTGCCTTCATGTCTGTCTCTCTGAGGGCCATGATTGGCTGACACGAAGGGCAAGGTGACATCGATAGCTGCGAGCCTTGTTGTGAGCGGATAAATCAATCAGATTTAATTTGAACAGTCTCTATAAGTATGTTTAGGCGATGACCCACTCCACCTCTTTGATCTTCCTGCTGCCATCACTGGAGTCTAGGCAGAAGGGAGGAAAATAGAGCCAAAATGGAGGGGAGTGTGTGTGTGCATGTATTTGTGCGTGTGTGTGTGTAAGGGGGGCTTTCGAGGGAGGGTCCTTCAGGGTACAGTGGGAGTACTAAAACGGGAGTGCAGAAGCAGGAGGGGGTTTGGCAGGGTGGGAAATCACAGCCTTAGGGTGCTCTGCAGCTTATTCCTACTTCTCTTTCATCTGAGCCGTTGGGGGGGGCATCTTCCCCAGATTAACCGCTCCACCACTTATTAAGCACTTTGGAACAAAAGTGGTGATGGAGAGCTGAAAGGGAAGAGAAGGGAAGGAGCCAGGAGAAGGTTTCATTAGCATGTAGCTCGAGTCTGTTGTGGGTTGTTGGGTGTGGTTGAGATGAGGAGCGTGCGCCTGTGTGTGCGTGTGTGCGCGTGTGTGTGTGTGTGTGTGTGTGTGTGTGCACTCACAGAGACAGAGAGTGGGTGGAAAAGCATTCAGGATTTGAAAAGATATGAATAGACTCAGCATTTTTAAGCCTTTGCATTTACTTAATGGTAAATCTGGCGACAAATTTGTTTCTTCTTCTTTTTCAAAAACAAAGGTCAAAATTCTTTGATTCCAACTTCTTAAATGTGAATATATTCTGGTTTCTTTACTCCTGTATGACAGCAAACTGAATATTGTAGGGTTCTGGACAACAAGACATTTGAGGACATCCTCTTGAGCTCTGGGAAACACTGCATCAGCATCCTTCACCATTTTCAGATATTTCATAAACAAAAAACTAGATGATAAACTGAAAAAATTATCTACAGATTAATTGACTAAGAAAATAATCGGTATTTGCAGCCCTGAGGAACAGACAGATAAACTGAGCAAGAGGACACAAAGCCTAAAAAGAGGTTGGGAAGCAGGGTGATGCAAGAGCAAATGGTGAAGCAGTAACGCTGCAGGTTCTGCTTGACAAACCTCCATTCAAACAATGAGGTCACACTTTCTACACACGCTGTTCTCCACATTTTTCCATCTTATGATCGTTATACTTTCCAGATGTTTTGTTGTTATTGCTAATTGTTGTGTTAATTGGTCCCCTCTTGATTTATTTGAATTTCTATTGTCACTATTCTTCATTATGATTTGATTGTCATTTAAGTCACTCAGGGGTGTTCCAACAGAGAAGTGCAACACAGCCGACACCGACAGAATACAAATGTGTCGATCCTCATCTCAGGGTGTGCTTGTTCACCAAACAACTGATCTTTTAGGCAAACAACAGAACCTCCTTCGTGGAGATAATTACAGCTAAACAACACAGTGAACTTGCTTTAATTACAACTGATCCACCCAGCCCTGCCAAACATTACAGCGTTCAATCTGAGCCGAGCTAAAGCTTGAGTTTGCTTTAAATAAACCCATGACTCAAAATAAAGTATATGCTCCACAAGACAAATTTGCATTTCGGAAACCCCAAGTGGGTGTGCAAAATAACTTTTAGGAATTTTTTGAGCGTAGAGACTTCATTGCCTACGAAGCAGCATAGAAATGAGCAACCATATAATCCTGAGTGTCTGTATCCATTTTTTCCTTAGCTGCAAGGAGGAGAGGAGATGCTGATAAGGAATCTTTCCACAGCAGGTTTAACCATCATCACTGTGTCCAGGTTTCTCTGAATAGAGCACTCGCATGATGCATTCATGATTTCCAGTCGCAACATAGATAGCATCAGTTTAATGGTTGTAAATAGGGCAAAGCTGAGAAGTAAGTCTTAAGGGGGATGACACATTGTTCTCTGTTTCAGCGACAGTTTGGGATGTAGACTGGAGCTGACTGTGATTTCTTCACGCAAGCCATCCTGCCCCTTAAGTGCTATGCGGATGTGAACCCATTACTCTGAAGTTGTGATCTTCGTGTTGTGCCCGCTGCCTGGCTGGGACAAGGCTGTGTTACATCCGAACAGCGTGACCCAGTTCCAGTGATGAAGAGAGTGCAACCTCACAGGACGGGCGATGCTGCTGACCTGCTTGAATTATTCAGTCTGAGGTGTAAACCCACGGCTGACTGGACACAGCCACCTGGAAGATTACACGAACAGGGAGGAGGGTGGTCAGACTAACAGAGAAGAGGAGGTGGTGGGATGATCACGAACGACACGAGGAGGTGTTATGCAACTGGAGGTTATAGTAAAAAGAGCTCAGGGTTGCACAATGTTGACTGAATATTAACTGACAGTGGGATATTTTTCTTTTACGTGATAAATATTGCGATATAAAAAATATTATTATTCAGATATTATTACATAGAAATTAAGTTAGCTTCATCAAACCATAGAAAACAAAGCCAATATCAGATAGCAAATAACAGCACTGAGAAACAATACCCAGCTCTAGAAAGTCCTGCCCAGACGTGGCAGTAAACACAACCTTAACACAGTTCAGTTCCAACCAAGTTCACAACCACAAAAACAACTTTCACTGTTTTAGTGCAGTGGTCCCTCATTTTAGAATTTCCTTCTCTAAATAGTGAATAAATGTATTTCCCAAATGTCGTACTAATCCTTTAACCGGCGCAATCATGAAAATAACTGGGGCTGCAGCTAACAATTCTTTTCAAGGTGATTAATCTGTTGTTTTCTTTCTCAAATATTCCATGAATTGTTTAGTCTATAACATGTCAAAGTACTGTGAAAAATGTCTATTAGTGCTGCTTCCCAAAGCCCAAGATGGTGTCCTCAAATGTCTTGCTTTGTCTAAAGCCCAAAGATAATCAGTTTAATGTCATAGAGGAGTGAAGAAAGTAGCATAATATTCACATTTAAGAAGCTGGAATCAGTGAAATTGGACTTAATTAAAGGATGATTAAAATAGTTGCAGATTCATTTGATAAGAATATCACTGTAGCTCCCTAAAATAATGCACAACCACGGCTCACAATTTCTTAAAATTATCATCAGCACAAAATGAGGACAAGGTGGTGTATTTCCCTTTACAACTTAATGATGCATGAAATCCCCATCATCATCAAATCTAGTTTTTTAGGTCATCTTTTCTGTTTGCTAATTCCCCGCTGCATCAGCACTCTTGCAGCCTCCCTTTTCTTTCACCAATAAAAAGCAACATTTTAAGACCATAAAAGTGCCAGGTAAAAATCTCATCAGCAGGTGAAGAAGTCATCAACTTCAAAGTGGAAAATCAATCATTCAGTGAAAGTGACTGCGCCTTGCTCCTAACAAGCACATCGATTACAGCTGCTCTTATGATGACAAATCTGTGTAACAGTGTCAGCGGGGCGGCACAGCAAATCACCTCAGGCTCTGATGAACCTCACAACTCTGTAAGTCTTTTCTTTCTTCCTTCCTTTGATCATTGATCATTGATCTTTCTGCCCCTTTTCTTTCCAAATTACAGATAAAGAAGACGGATTAAACAACTCAACAAGTGTTTTACACTCATGATCGATACCAAGCAGCCAGTGGCGAGATTAGTGAGGCTGGTTCACTATGACTCCTCTCTAACCAGAGCTGATCGGCCTCTTTCACAGTGGCTGAGTGAAACATCATCAGGATGTACTGGAGGGACAGACGAAGACACATGTGGGCGGAGTTGCAATCAACCCAAACAACTCCTCTGCAGCTCCTGCAACACACGCATACAGTACACATATTTCTCCCAGCTATTATACGACACACATTACATAATTAAAACTATTTGTGACTCTGTGAAATAGACTTTTGAGGCGCCCTCCCTCATGAACACCCACTTGGCTCTTTGAAAGCAGAGGGAACAGGTACACACTCGAGCTGGCACCCCCGCCGGATCAACACATGTTATGACTCTGCCAGGGACTTTTAAAAAAGAAAATAAATCTCTAAGATGAATTCAGCACGACACGCCGGTTATGCAACAGGCTGCTTCAAGCGAAGTGATGCTCAGACAGCACTCGTCATCTGAGAAACACTGCAAAGAGCTGCAGAGATCCATGTTGTTCTCCAAGGTTGTTTAGAATGGTACATTTCAGTGGTCAAGTCATTGTGGAGTATTTAAAAGGCTACTTTTTTCAAGTTTTATATAACAACACAAGCAAATACAAATACGTGCATAAATTGCTTGATCGTTATGCCTCACTGGATGTTGTGTTTTTGTACAACAAAGCAACAAGGTTTAAAGCAACATTATATAACTATTTTAACTTAAAATACAGCGTCAACAAAGCTGTAATGGTATGCTGAGTTGTAATAGCGAGAGTGGTACCTTTGTCATACCCACTCAGTGCCCCCCCATCGCCTGTTCTGGCACTATGAAACTTTGGTTGAGAGGGAAGTGCATAACACTTTACAGCACCACATCACACAGTATGAACTATGGGTCTTCAGCTAGCTATGAGAAGAGGCTAGCATAGTATTCTAAGTTTGGGCATCATGGTAGAGGCGAACAGACCAAAGAGGAGGTTAAAGGAGGAAGGCAAAAAGAGAAAGAGGGAGAATGACCAAGCAAGAGGCCAGACAAGATTAAACCTCGAACTGGTTTTTATTCATTGGCAAGAGCTTTTTTGAACTAAAAGGCTGCAGATGCAATACTTGGTTGATGCTGGATGAGCTGTATGGAGCCTTTTTTTTTTGGTGAGTGTTTCATATTTTTTAAGACAAGTGCCCAGTCACTTCAGTTGTTAAGGAGAACGCCACAACACTGGCTTTTGATTTGAAGCTCCAGAAATGTTTCGTTGCCTACAGAACTTCACCTGACTTTCCAGCAGCATGGGGTTAAGTAGATAATGATTAGATTTTCCATTTTTGGTGAACTATTCCTTAAACGTCGGACAGAGGCAAAAAATCAAGTTGGAATATTATGAGCCATCAGAACTGGATTTGGTGAGGCCATTAACGCTCTAGAACAGCACTGGCAGTGACCTCATCTTTTACACAGCTGACAAGTTCAAAACATCCTTGTGAAGGACTCTGGAGGGACTTTGGAAACGTTCCCTCCTTGGAAAACAATTGCATCATCATCATTAGCCTAATTTGTCATGTCAAAGGGGCCCAACACTGAGGTCCAAAGTCAGAAATCTGAGAAGCCAATAAAAAAAGGTTTGTTTTTATGGTCGGAAAAAGGTTAAGCAACATGTATAAACCACCTTAGAATCATTATTGGTATATGCTTACATTATTTTCACTCATTACAATGAGAATGTTTTGCTTCATCAGTGAATGCAAACACCTGTCAGGGTGTCCATCTGCCAGCCTGAGTGCATATTTGTAAAGCACAACTGCATTTCTGCAGGCATTAATACCATAAAACCTAATTTAATAAAATCACAGTTCTGGACTCTCAAGAGCAGGAGGGGTTTCCGGTGTTTACTGATCAAAAATAAAAAACACATTAGATAAGGGTCTGTGCCATTAGTCCACAAGTGAGCTCAGAGTTCATGTAGCCTGCACAGTCCGAACAGGAAATGGGCAGTTCTCCTCCCTCGCCCTGGGACAGGAAGTCATAAAGCAGGATCAAAGGCCTGGCACCGCTCATGGTCCTGCCGTATGAACAGCATAATGTCATGGGAAGTCATAGACTCAACAACCTACTCGAAAGCCGTTGCAATAACCGGAGTTATGAAAACTTGATCCATGGAAAGTAGCTGGGAGTTTGCAGAGTGTAGATTCTGTACATGAGTCGTGAGGTCATCTCAGTATTACTCGACCTAACTGCCCAGTTTCTTGTGCATTTACATTAAACATGGAGAGGCCTTGAACACTCTGATAAGCGGAGTGGAAGGAATATGGAAAGGTCAGCAGGACTTGCTGAAATGTGAAGAGAGGGAAACACGACAGCATGTCTCTTTGAATCATGACCTGAAACTACTGACCCGAACACCTTATTAGAAAGGATTCATATGTGTGAGTGCTTTTTAACCTGTTGAGCCACGTATTTAACCCGTAATCAAAATGAATTGCTTTTAGTCAATCACTGAGCTAATACAAAATTAACACAACTAAATAACGAACATTAAATTAACTTGCATTTATATTGTGCCTTCAAGTCTACCTACCAATTGAAGACCTTAACAACACATACCACAGTTACCAGTTCACACGCATATTCATACACTGATGGCAGAGGCTTCCATGCAAGGCGCTGCTGACCTGCTCATCAGGACTGATTCACACAAACTCATGGACCCGCCCCTGGAAGCAATTTTGGTTTCAGTATCTTGCCCAAGGACACTTTGACATGCAACTGGTGCCACCACCGCAACATAAACTAAAACCTCATAAATCTCACTGTTATTCGACAGAAGCTGTCACGCACTGACTGAATGTTGCTCTTCGTTTGCTTCTGGTCCACTTTACCACTGTTTAGATATAAATCTGGATGCCATAAATCACATCTCCGCCACTGTACATCAGCTCATGCTTACATTGGGCTCAAGATCACAGTCTAGATAAGGTTACAGGCTAAAAGGACTATTTAAATCTTCCTACAAGCCTGGGAACAATACTAATAATAAGCATTTCCCTCAGACAGCAGTTTTCATGTCCACTCATTTTTTTTTCTTCTGTCTAGCAGGCAAATTCATCGTGTGTTTGTGGCTGGGGGCTTTCTCTCTTGACTCACTCATGAACAAAGCTAGATCAACGAGCAGATGCCGCTGCAATGCTCTAACATGCAAAAACTGCATGCAGGAAACCAAAAATAACAGCTGCACTACCTCTAGCTACTGATTAACAATCAGCTACTGTTTCATCGGAGGCAACACAAGCTAAGCACTAGGTATCAACCAAGGACTTGTGAAATTAACTATCCTAATGAACTTTCATATTCGTCCAAATGTCATTTTATTATGTCTTCCTTCATTGAGAAAAGTATACCTTCGTGAGTGTGAGAGCGACTGAGGCATTAGGGGCCAAGCAGAGCGTACAGTACAAAGACAGATCTGATAGCGTACTGAGGCATACACACAGATATGTAGGTACTTCAGCAAAGGGCTCAAGGACAAGGAGCACACTTGGAATTAATACACGGTTGCACATACACACTCACAGTTCTTGGCAGACAACGGGGTAAGTCTCATCTTTCAAAAATCATAGGAATTTTCAACAGGGATGTCAATGAATAACAAAATGGAAACAGGACTGGAAAATACTGACAGATAATATCTAAACCTCATATGAGTATGATGGTCAAACCATTCGCTGTTTTTCTTTTAGGGAAGGCCACCTCACTCTGTCTAAACATCATTAGACCTGAACTGCTTCTGCTGATACAAAATGTTCTCTTCCGATCATGGGTGCTTTACGAAGCTTATCCTGGTTTTCCGTTCTACAACCTCAGGAGGTCAGTTATCCTTCAGACACACTATACCACCAGATTCTTACGGGCGCTTTTGGAGAAACCATTTAGAGTGAAACACTACAAAGTAGACAGGATGTTGTAGGGAAGTGTGGAGAACACAGAGCTCACCCTGCCACACAAGTATCCATTCGTCCTTCTAAAGTATTTCACGAAAACACTGAATTCCTACAATGTTTTATTTCTACCAAGATCAACCATAAGAAAATTGTGTCTATTTGAGATACTACAACATATTTTGGATTAAAGGTCCAATTTGCAAGATTGTTGATTGTTGAGACACATTGCAAACTTTTCGAATACTGACACTTTGGGTTGGCCACCAACCCAAAGTGTCAGTATTCGAAAAGTACGTAGTTATACATAGTTTATTTACTTATTCGATAAGAGACATATAAAGCCATAACTCAGCATAAAATAATACAGACAGTAATTCTAATTCCATGTATTCCTGCTGACCACTGCTCCACCAATTCCTAGAAGAAACAAACCCTCATACAGAACCCACTGATGATCAACCGTCCTGCGTAATGAGGTGCAGAACCACAGTGGGCAAATCCTTGCTCAATCTCAGACCCCAGTTATGGCCATATGGAAAGCATTGAAGTTCCTGCACAATCATCTTGTCTAAACAAACAGCTGAAGGGAGATCATTTTGACAAAAGGGGCATTGAGTAAACCCTACAATTTCATACCCTATCACCAGCTTCCCAGGGATGGTGTGGAGTTAAAAAAAAAAAAAAAATCCGGCCCCAAGCGAACGACAGCTAAAGATGGATATCCATCAAATTTTACTGCTGTAAGAACAGCTCCGGCCCCCCGACTGGCCACTTGAAAGCCAGAGCGGTCTCTCCATGCTGGGACACAGTGTGTTGCTGAGGCCTATTTACTTTAATATGGGACGAAAGGCTGCCAACAACAACAAGAGGGATAGGGAGAGGGAGAAAGTATTCTGGTCTAACTGGGTTTGGGGGGATAAAAAAGACAGAGTCGCATCTGGTGGTCAGAGACTTGGTTCTGGCAGTGATGTGAAATCTGATTAAGAGAGAAAAGAAGGCAGAGCGACACTGAGTGGTGTCTCTGTAGAGCTTTTCCAGCAGCCGACCAAGGACGAAGGAAAAAAGTGTAGAGCAGAAAGGGACTGCTAGTTTAAAGGAATAGTTTGACATTTATGGAAAATACACTTATTTTCTTTTATTAAGAGTTTTAGATGAGAAAAGAGATTCCACTTTCATAAAAGTCCATTAAATAGAAGGTTGTAGCCAGCATCTAGCTAGTTAGCTTAGTTTATCATAGTGAAAACAGGAAGTCATAATCCCAGCTGAAATTCCAGGTTTCATATGTTGTTTTTTGTACAAGTTAAAGATGGTGGTAAATGCTGGAAGTCTGGTATTGTTAGCTTTGGGCAGAACCAAGTTATTTTGTTTTCTTTAGGCCAATCTTCTTGTATACCTCTCAGAAATAAAGTGAGCAAAGGAACTACTTCGACTCCATAACTGCGAAGGTTTGGTTCATTTTAAGCACAAAACAAGCTGGTTAGTGCCATGGAAGATGGGAAACATTTCTGTTTGGGTTAGGTTAACACTTCATTTACTTAACGGGGATCTTCATTGTCATGGTTACAATTAAAAGAACTTGGTTAAAGGGTAGGCCTTTCTTTTACAGTCCCCTAATTACCAGGTATTTACCTGGTAAATTCATGGTAACACAAAAGTGTTACTAGGTAATTACCAATGGTGATAAGAAAGTAAATACAATGAAACTATGGCCAAAATATTGGGCATTTACCTTGTAACTATTTGGTAAATCATAGTGTGTTATTGGGCAATTACTGCTGGTAATAAGCAGGTAGCTACAGTCCTGGCAATTTACCCAGTAAATATATGGTAACAAAAATGTGTTACTAGGTATTGTATGTACTTTCTTATTACCATTGGTAATTACCTAGTAAAACCTTTGTGTTGCCATGAATTTACCAGGTAAATGCCTGGTTATTACAAGTAGTAGGGGACTGTAAAAGAAAGGCTTACTGGTTGGAAGCAGTGAACAAACAGCAATCTCTTATGTTAAAGTTCAACATTCAACATTTGACGTCTCGCTCTGGCGACCTTAGCAGCTCTGTAAGAAGGTCATCTGACTTCCTCTCTTGCTCCCAACAGACATGAGTCAAAATTACTCAGCTGCTCGAGGGCTTCATCACTATAACAAAAGTTCAGCAATGTTGTTTTGGGGGCATTTGGTGGCAAAAAAAATATCCCCGGTTATCCCAATTTACATGATACAATACTCCTTTAGATTATGTATTCTTTGAATTTCATATCAACAAGATTCAATTGCCAGCATGAAACAGAAAGTAAACCCTGGTGACAGAAACAAGGGTAACATCTCCAGGCAGGCTTTAACACAAGGACACCTCTCTGTTGACCACATGGGGCTTTCACAGACCCACAGCTGAGGTGAACCCCAGACAAACAATAGGTTGAGCCTCGCAGTGTGCTGGCAGGCAGAGCCAAGCAGGAAATGAGCTTTGCCCCTCACCGAGTCAGACTGGGACCGCGATGAGAGGGATGAGGTGAATCTCTTCCTCCAATGTCATCTGTTGTATATAAATCCACAGCTTGAGAGCAGCCAGGGAATTTGTGAATGTGGAGTTTAAATGTGATTTAGAATGACATATGACTGGCCTGGGCAAAGGAAAAAAAAAATCTAATTTAGAAAGGCCAAGGATAAAAAGAAAGAAAAACTGTTAATGAGAGTGGTAACAACAGGGTTAATCACAGAAAAGAGTGATCTCTCTTTGATATTGAATTAAATATTTTTTTCTTGGTGTAGTCTGCTAGCTGTAGTCCCCAACTGAAATATCGAAAAGATGTTGATTGTTTTAAGCACAGCAGGGTGACGAAGACATTGAAATGTTGGGGTGTTAACAAAAGTCAGCTTGTCATCATTCATGACCACTTCTTGCTTCGGTAATGGCAAAGCCTCTGAATTGTTCCCTCAGACACAGGCTCCAAAGCTACCGAGCAGCCGAAACAATGAGAGACATGCTGAGAATTGTTTGATAACAGCCAAGTTAACTGATCTTCATTGGTCAAAATGTAAAACTCAAGCTCTTATGGCTGGACTGAGAGGCTCTCATCACCTCTCACGGTTTTTATCTGAACTTGAATTGATGCCCTCCGTGTTCAAATATGACACTCTTTGTATTAGCTGATCCCTCTCCTTCAGACTGTTTCCAATTATTCCTGAACCCGGACTCTTCCACTAGACAAAAGGGCGGTAGTAAATGCGTTGAGAGATTCACGGCGTCTCTCTGGAGAGCATTTCATTTCTCAGGCTGTGATGAGCTCCTTTGTTCTCACTTTAACTCTCAGCATCACATAATTGGCCACCATCTGGGGCTCTCATTCCTATTGTCCTCCTCCATCTCCTTCTCCTCTGTGTCTCTCCAACTGGGCTCTCCACATGTGCTGCATATGCACGTTCATGGTAGGAAGTCGTACATCTGTTGTCAATCCTTAACACTTCCCTGAACATTATGTAACGTTATAATGAGGACCAATTACAAAGCCATCTTGCCCTCAACATCTCCGTGGTCTGTTGGAGAAAAATGTGTTATTTTCTCTTGGAGAAAAATACATTGAGGGATAAATGGGAGGGCGAGGGAAAGAGAGACAGAGACATGTGAAGGAGGTCACATACACAGTTCCTCTGGCCTTTAAATGGCCTTTTTATATTCCCACTTTATTCTTTCACCGGGTCCCCAGTCATCTAACAGCTACAGCAACGCTTTTCTGCTTTGCTCTTCCCACGCAGTTCACAGTTCACTCTTTATCCTTTGCAGATTCAAAAGGCTGTCCAACGCCTCCGACTTGTAGCGAGTCCAGCAGCTTGGATTTTAACCAGTTCTGGCATTTATTTACTCAAATGGTTAGATTCTGAATTTAGTAGGATTCTGTTCATCATACTTCAAAGCTACATTCATACCGTTGCATAGCAGTTTGGATCTAGAGAAGGCAATGTGAGTCTTTTGGTCTGTTCAGGCTGAAATATTTCAACAAACATTGAACGGATGGCCACAAAGTTTAGTACAAAGGTCCTTGAATGCCTATTCTCTTCCTGTGCCACCATGAGGTTGGTGGAATGTGGGGACAGTTTTAGATTTAGTAAATTCTTTCTTTCTTTCCTTCTTTCTTTCCTTCTTTCTTTCGTTCGTTCGTTCTTTCGTTCTTTCTAACAACTATAATTTACAGCAAACACTTTCGAAACCTTTCTTTAAGGGAAAATTCAAGTGTAGGTTCATAATATAACACTGACTCTCAAATAACTAATAAAAACAACACATTTTAAACTCTTTAAATGGCCTGTTACTGCACTGTCTAGGTTAATTTTAGCTCCCTCTTATATGCATTTCCACAGTTTATACTGGTATATCCGAGACTCTTACTGTAAAAGTAACACAAGCTCCTAAGAACAGGAGGAGGCTGTAATGCACTGCAAATGACATGTGAGCAGAATAAAAAGTTTCCTGCTCTGGTTCAGACAACAGATCCTCACCCTCAACATAAATGTGTAATTCAAACCCCTTGGTTACAATGTTTTACTTTGCCCCAAAAAAACAGGTGCAACAGATGACAACACATCCTGTCGTCAACTCAAGAAGCAAAGAGAAGGGCTTTCAGAAAGCACACCTGTAGATGATGTAATGACACCAAAACGCTGAAAGAATCTCACACTAACTTGAAAATGAAGCAAGTGCACATATTTTATGTCAAAATTTTTAGTTTTTCTCTTTAGATTGGCTTGCATCCCATTTGGGGGGTGGGAGTAACATGTTAAAATGGCACCCAATCGGATATATCTGACACTGGTCAGATATATCCAGCCACTGGTCATGCTGAATACTGGCAAAGATTGGTCCCTGGCCAGACAAATGTTGATCAAATGTGTCTATTTTGACTTCACTCTTCGCATAAACTAGATTTGGCAGGTTGGGGGCTTTTCCTATTCCACTCACAAAGAGAAAAAATGCGGGTATCTACACGTTTGCATGATCTGAGAGTGCATGTAGTTATTTAGGGCATGCATATCCCAAGTGGCAGGGAGTGGATGTTTTAAGTGGGAACAAAGGCTGTCTAAGTGAGGGCTGTGACGGAGGAGTTTCTTTGTAGGAAGATGACAAGGAAAGACTAAAAATCCATCAAAACGGTGCTATCAGCTCCACTGATCAAGGATCGTCTGATGAGGAAGTCGGCTTAATTGGGACTCATCAATAAAAAAGCACCATATGCTCAAAAACAGAAAGGCTATGAAGGACGAGTCTCATTAAAAAACATAGAGAGAAAAAACACAACTATAGGGTACATAAAGAATGAGTGAGTTTAGGGGGAAAAGAGCAATGAGGGCTTGGATGAACGACCCCCACCCCAGCTAAACACACACAAACAAACACCTCACCAGACAAAGGAGATGCAAGCTAATAAACACCGGGTAATGTAGCAGGCTAAAGTTATTGATATAATTTACAATGCATTGGCCCAGCACCCATTTGTGTGTATACAAGGTTTATCTCCAGGGGGGCTGAACACACACAGCAGGATCTCATCTGTTAATGTGACAGCTCTGTGTGTGTGTGTGTGTGTGTGTGTGTGTGGCCGCAGGGGGTGTGTAGGGTGGAAACATGACAGATCACAGCCCTAAATGACAGCCAGCAGACACAAAATAGATGGCACCATATATTAGACACTAATTCATATTTATACCTACACACTGAAGCATGAATACACACATTCTCACACACACATACACACACACACCCTCATTAAAATCGCTGAGCTTCATGTGCAAAACAAATACGACATGAAATACCACAGCGTTGCATGCCCCAGAGGCTTTCTTTAACAGAAATTACAAAAAACAGTGTCTTGGGAGTCTTACCATCAGTTTCCATGGAAAGCAAAGGAAAAAAAACTGTTTTGTTCCCCATCAGTGTTAATTCTGTGCTCGACTGAAACAGTTTTATTTAAGATGACTATAAAATACAAGAATCTCCAAAATGTTGTTGTCAACTTCCCCACCCCACTGGTTTTGAATTAACAATTCAATTAAACTTTCCTGATCATACATACTGTATATATCACTGACTGGAGTCACCATGCTGTATTTGATTCTCATGACCGCCTGATGTTGGCATGATGTTAGAGAGATTAGATCAGAGCTTGAGGTATGCACTTTTCCGCACTGGCTCACGAGCTTCACCACCAATTCTCCAGATGGCCAGCCAGCCATTAGCTCAAACAACGGCACTTTCCCCAATAAACCCTTCACGTAGCATATAAATGTCAAACTTTGCATCTAATGCTGCACGTAGTGGGAAGCGATTTGGCTCTTAAGTGGAAATGAGAGTGCAGATAGATGCTCGCCCTAAAACTTTACAGCCCCTCTGCACCTGTAGTTTTATAATAACGCCGGCTAATGCGTGCACCCCAGTCCAGCTCCTCTGCTAAGAGCTACCAGGAATTAACAGATCCATCGCCCCTTTCTCCATTTCGCGGCCAATGCCCAACTTTTCTGGCTCCCGTCATCTCCGGGAAGCCGTTCAAAACGATCAGATTACGGCTCATGGAGGGCTGCGCTCAACCTGGAATACAAACCAATAAAAACAACCCCCAGCGTTGTGCAGAGGGAGGTGTGCAAGTGTTGGGAAGAGAAGGGGAAGAAAGGGTTGAGAGGTTGAGGTGGTGTCCCTTTGCTGGGGGCATTACTGGAGATGTTATGAGACTCATGACGCATAATAGGATCATCAGATGCGACAGAACAGGACACCGCAAAGAACATTTAGTCCCTCAGTGAGAAAAGCAGCACTGTGGGGACATCAATCAGTGCAGCATGTGGTGTTGGCTGTGATATCACAAGTGAAGGCTCTCAGACCAATCAGCTCATTTGTATCTAAGTTTCTGAGACGGGTTTTCAAACTCCGACATTGACTGACTCTTAGACAAAACTGAGTCAACATCACCCCCTAATTTTCTTTGTCTTCCTTCGATAAGGTCCATAATCATTCTTTAAATCTTGAAACCACCGTTGCAGTAATTTTGGATACTTTGTTGGGGATGGGAGGATGTAGACAGGAAGAATAATCTTATCATGGAATCAATGTGTTACCTGTGAGCTACACCTTGAGCATCTTTGACACAGTTAAAGAAGTTGTAAGAAGGGTTTTTGCTACGATTTCTAAGCAGATTTATGGACATTTCTTTAAAATGGACATAAGTGAAATGATCCTTGAGCAGTGTTAAGTCACACTGAATCGAAAAAGTATCTGTATCATGTCTGTGTGAGCACGCATTTAGATGCAAATTGTTGCAATCAGGCACTAAGAGGTTCTGAAGTATCTTAATTGGCTCCATGAGCTGTGTGTCACAGCCCCTTCTGAAGCTCCATCTGTTGAACGTGTAGATAAGATGGCCATACTTACAATAACTAACTTCCTGTTGTTCTTAGAACATCAGCATGCATCTGTCTCTCTCTGTTCACACTTTGATAACCTCTGCTCCAAGGAAACAACCTCAGTGTCAATCTAGAGCAATTAGTACTTAAAGTGAAATCCCACTTTCTCTTTCAAACTAGTCTTCGACAGTGCAACAGACTAAACGACTGAAGGGGCTGGTGGGTGTATGAAAGACAACACACTCTGCCTCTGATAAGACGGGATATAAAAATCGTGAGAGGTGAGCCCAGGGGAGGCTGAGATGGGTTGCCAGATGAAAGTGCTGCTGAAGCCGGGTGATATGATGTGTTCTTGCTACACAGAGCACTGGGGCTGTTAACCTAAACAGTTACATAACTGGTCCTCTGAAGACAAGTATTGCAAGCTACAGCCGACACATACGGACCACTAGGGAGAACTCATGAGGCAAACCAGGAGACTGTTTTCTCTTTCCATTTGTAACCAGCTCAGGACTCGGTGTCCCTTCATAGCAACTCTGAACACACTGCTGGCAACCAGAGACCTGTGAAGCATCACACCGGCAATTAGATGTTATCAGAAATCAACAACGATTGTAATTAAAAAACTTCCATCAAATGTAGTGTCAACATCTGACATCAAAAACAATAAAAAAGTTTTAGATTGTAATGGAGGTCACAACATGTGTACAAAGGTTTGTTTTGCCAGAGGACAATAAGTGGTCACAGCGCAAAACTATCAGTGACAACATGACAAAAAAATCACACACTGGAGGCTTCTCTTTAACTGGCAACTTTGGGAGCTGATATGGATCAATTTTGCAAATTGCCTGCTTGGAGACATTTAAGAATCCATTTCTATCGTCAGTTTGAGAGACAGGGGGTGAGTAACCCCCGACACTGTTGCCATTTAATGGAGGATTAGAAACGTGACCTCAGAGATCAAAGGTTATCTGCTCAGGGGATGAAGGGCTGGAATTAAATGGTGGTATTTCCCCCCGGCCGACAAACAACTCAATCATACTAACTGACATCACAAACAACATACCTCCTGCACATAAAGGCATATAGCAGAATAATGCACCAAAAATCCTGCAGGTTTCCGTGGAGACTATCAAAATAAAATCTCTGGCCAGAATCATAACATCTTCTGATGACTGAGGCGATCAACTTTCTCATCGTTAACAAAGCAAAGTAACAGCAGTGGGTAAAAAAAGAAAACTTCCAGCACAATATGCCCATGTACGGTCAGTCAGTATTTCACGAGCTTGTTAAATAAATCAGAGGGTCTCCAGAGAGGAAAGCAAAACACTGAAGGCTGCTTCTAAACTCAGCCTCACCAAGAAAGCAAACAGCTTGGGTCCAAGTGAAAGTCTCTTTAGGTATGCACTCTGGATTGTGGAGCAGACTGATGTCCCTCTGGCTTATTCTTAATAATGTACAGCTACGCCAAATCTATAGAACATTAAATAACGCCGCAGAACGGTGTGACATCAGTTCCACAATGTCTCAAAACATTACAAGTTAAGGGAAGAAACAACGGAAACTGCATTAATTTAAAGTGTAGATAAAATTTAAAATATTGGTGTATTTTTCAGTTTGACCACCACAACCCTGGACTAGCATTACCTTCGATCACTGACACTGCACTGGAGGGCTACAGCTAACCATTTTCCTTACTGAATCATTTGTCGCTCTTTTTCTTAAGGGATCGATTAACTGTTTTACTTCTACAATGTCAGTAAATAGTGAAAAATGTCTATTATGGTTTCCCACAACAATCTGTGTAGTTCCTTTAAATGTCTAGAACCACATTCCAATAATGTAAGACATTCAGTTAATAAACATTTATGACAACGAAAAACATAGA